>JASVEL010012863.1:0-604480 GCA_032618575.1 Nicotiana noctiflora | reverse complement strand
GCGACGAAGGAGATGCTCGAAAACGTTTGCGAGGTTATTTTGATACACCAAGCGTACCACCGATCGGCACGAATAGTGCATCACAGGGACTAAAGCTACGGCCATCTCGAATGTATGAAAGGCTACGACCATCTCCAATGTATGAAAGGCTACGGCCATCTCCAATGTATGAAAAGCTACGGCCATCTCCAATGTATGAAATGCTACGACGATCTCCAATGTATGAAAGGCTATGGCCATCTCCAATGTATGAAAGGCTACGGCCATCTCCAATGTATGAAAGGTTACGGCCATCTCCAATGTATGAAAGGCTACGGCTATCTCCAATGTATCAAAGGCTACAGCCATCTCCAATGTATGAAAGGCTACGACCATCTCCAATGTATGAAAGGCTACGGCCATCTCCAATGTAGGAAAGGCTACGGCCATCTCTAATGTATAAAAGGCTAAGGTCTTAATGACGAAAGGAGAGGCTACGGCCTCCTCAAATTAAAACTAATGGCTAAGGCCTTAACGACGAAAGGAGAGGCTACGACTTCCTCCAGTTAAAATAAAAGGCTAAGGCCTTAATGATGAAAGGAGAGGCTACGGCTTCCTCCAGTTAAAATAAAAGGCTAAGGCCTTAACGACGAAAGGAGAGGCTACGGCCTCCTTCAGTGAAAATAAAAGGCTAAGGCCTTAACGACGAAAGTAGAGGCTATGGCCTCCTCCAGTTAAAAAAAAAAAGGCTAAGGCCTTAACGACGAAAGGAGAGGCTACAGCCTCCTTCAGTTAAAATAAAAGGCTAAGGCCTTAACGACGAAAGCAGAGGCTACGGCCTCCTCCAGTTTAAAAAAAAATAGGCTAAGGCCTTAACGACGAAAAGAGAGGCTACGGCCTCCTCCAGTTAAAATAAAAGGCTAAGGCCTTAACGACGAAATGAGAGGCTACGACCTCCTCTAGTTAAAATAAAAGGCTAAGGCCTTAACGACGAAAAGAGAGGCTACGGCCTCCTCCAGTTAAAATGATCCGGCGGTTGGGACCCGTCACCATCATATCCACCCGGGCATGCTCCAGCTGCGTCACGTCCGCATGTTCAGAGGCCGCCTCAGCACCTTCCGGTCGCGGCACGCCCGCAGGTTCAGAGGTCGGCTCAGCAGCAGCTTTTCCCTCGTCTACAGCTCCACCAGCGACAGCGGCGTGCTTTTGTTTTCGACGCGTGAGGGAGTAGCATCCACCACGGCCGCCCTCAAAAGTGTTGCCCTCTCCGACCGGATGGCATCAGCCATAAAAACCGATCTCGAATCAGGGCGGCGAGTAACCACCTCCATTTGTTCCACGGCCATCCCTTTTCCAAGGAGCAGCCTACGCCTCTTCCGCTCCAACGGCTCATCATCCAATGGAGCGTCCTCTTCAATAACAGGGGACGAAGGCGCAACGTCCGCTCCAGATGCCAGGTCAACAACCGGCTCGGTCGCAGGACGAGAAGGCCCGGGAACGTCAGCTAAGACGGACTCCCGGATTATATTGTCATGTTCCGAACGGGCGGTCTCGGCAACATCGTTACCATACAATACTACGTCCACTCGGACCTCTTCAGGCTGAGCAGCCTCAGAAGGATCCTCCCTCCCGACGAATACAAGCTCAGAATCCGACGGTGGGGAATTGGCGGCGCGGCGTCTCCGTCTCCGCGATACGTTCCGAGCTGCCAAACACAATTTAACAAAAGTGTCAGGTATAACATCGACGACATAAAAATAAATGGTAAAATCGACGAACTAAAACAACCGCCATACCTGGAAGACCGTATTTGAGGGTGAAGGCAGCCCATGTCCTACACTCCTCAGCATGGGGGATCAGCCGCCCCACCCAGGCTCATATGTCTGGCACGGATTGAGGCGTACGCGCCCTCGCTGCATCCATAGAAAATAGCAAACGTGAGTATCTAAAAGCGGCGAAAAGTCGAGCAGACATAAAGACACTAAATACAAGGGTCGACACTTACGATTGTCGTTCCACGCCTCTGGAAACTCAGCCGTGTCCGTTACCAGGTCCAAGGTACAGACAAAGAAATACTTCAGCCAAAACTGGCGGTTGGGCTTATCGTCCGCCTCGACGACTAAGCCTTTCGCCCTACGATTTTTCAACTGCAGCATTTTCCCTCTCATAAAGCCGGGGCTGAACAGCTGCAGCATGTGATGGACGGTGACGTCGACGCCGGCTCTCTCGGCATACGTCGTCAATATCTGGCAAATCTTCCACGTGTATGGAGTGAGCTGAGCCGGGCAAATATTGTAAAACCGGCACAGCTCCTCCGCCAATGGGTAGATCGGGAGTTCGCACCCCATTATGAATGGATATTCATAAATGGCACAGAACCCCGGTTTGTGGACATAGACCAGGTCCCTCCCCGCCGTATGCATAATTGCCGCCTCCGGGATCCGGCAAGATACCCGGAGGTCATGTAGAAGAGACTCGGTATAGGTGGACCTCTCCCATTCAGGGGTCTCCGCCGGTGTCGAAAAATCCCTCCAAACATACAGTTCGCGAGGGAGAAGGTTTTCCACAGTCAAAGGGACAAGAGGTTTACGAACCTTCTTGCTACCCTTTGACTGCCGGGAAGCTCCAGAGGTAGTGTCACCCTTTTCCGGTCCCCGGTGACGATTACTCTTAGTCATTTTTTGAAGTTTCTCTGTATGTGCTAAGGATGCGACGGTAAGAACACAAGAACAGAGAAAAGGGTTGCAGGTTCAATAGGAGAAAGTTAAGAAGCAAAAGAGTTTCTGATGATCTAAAGAGTGGAAAGTCTTGAAACTGCCCTCTATTTATAATGAGTCATTTCACGAAATTCGAAGAGTTTTTACGCCGGAAAGAGGCGGGAAACCAAAACGTCAAATCGTCTTTATGACCTGCCTTGAAAATAACACTACTTATGACGCACGTCGTCAGCAGACGACGTTTCAGAAGAACGCGCCACGTGTACGCATGTATGAGGACCCAATATGGGTCGACTTTATCCACCCATTATAGATGCGCTTCGAGCACATCTCCAATAGGCGGAGGGACTATCTGTATGGAGGCGAATCGGAAGTAAGATAAGGCGAGTACGTACATATATACGGCCGACTCGGGCGCAGTACAGGTCGGGCACGTCTCCTTACGAGGCCGCTAACATTGGGAGACGTCCTCCCACATGTCCGCACGACGAAAAGGATGCGTTCCCGTCCATAGCGGCGTGTCGACGAGCCAGTCCAAGTGGACGTCCCCGACTCCCTTTCCCTGTGTTTCCGCTGTAAAGTAATAGTCTTAGGACGATGTAATATGCTGGCGAAGGCATCGCCTCTCTATATAAAGGAGGGTCCCCCTCATTTGTAAGACATGTATTATTGATCATTAATAATACAACTCTCTCTCTCTGTACTATTTTTCTCCCTGCTGTTATCACTTTATTGCTTACTTGTTTTTGCACTTGATTAATCTTCATCATCTCTTCATAAGAGAAACATATACACATATACATGAATCCAACGATCGATTTTTAATATATATTACCGTTGATTTCTATTTACCCTTCATTTATTCATTGATTGTCCCTAACCCCTAAAGCAACCTATAGCCTTTTTGGGTCAAACAATGATAAAATATTTGGCCCTACGGCTTTGGAATTTTCCATGAACATCAGTGGTTCTTGAATACTAATTCCATCCACTACTTTTTTCCCTAAAAAGTTTCAATTTGCTTGATTAAGTTAGTGAACATTACATATTTCAAGTCATATGGCTTTGATAAACAAAAAATTTGTACCAATTCATGTATCCTCACCACATGCTTCGTGTTGCTACCTACTGCATTCACAAAATTTACATTACAATTGGTGTAACCAAGAAAAGAATTAAGCAATAATCATATTTTCAGAAGCTGGTATGCCATATTGCTCCACTGCCCTCTCCACATCGCTGGTGGACCTCTTCCATCCTTTCGACTGATTTACAAATCCCGCTACAGCTCCAATCGAATGATGCAGCACAAGTGTTCCCTGCTTGGGCCTTCCAGTCGCAGTCTTTCATTTAAGAAGGCAAATAATCCAGTCACAAAAATGAATGTAATAATGCACTGTCAATAGCGTGGTGTGTAAACTTAAGGGGGAATTGCACAAAGAATGGCCTAAACTATTCTTGAGCAATAGTTCAAACTAATATAAGACCAAACCAGATAAGGTCATCCTGTGTAACTGTAGGGGTGGCGAATGGGCGGGTTGGGCTAAATTTGGGCGGGTCAAGATGGGTTAGTCAATAAATGGATCATTGCCCAACCCAGTCCAAAGTGAATTTGGGTTGAGATAGGCTGGGTCAAGATGGGCTAAACAATGGGTCATAACCCAACCCGCCCAACATGACCCATATTTTAGAATCATGCTCATCTTGCATAAAAAAAAATTTCGGGGGTTTGTACCCGGGGTGGGGGAGAAGGGGGCGTGGGAGGGGGTAGGGGTAGGAGGTGTAGAAAAATAAAATAATAGAAAATTAAAAATACAACAAAAAATAAATTTTTTAGGGATTTTGCGTGGCGGGGGAGGGGTAGGGGTAGGTAGGGGTGTGCATTCAAATCAGTTTATCGATAAATCGAATCGATTATTTATTATCGAAATCGAAATCAAATAAATCAAATAAATCGAAACTTTATTGAAATGATAACGATAAGCATATGTACAAATCGATAATCGATAAGTAATTATCGATAAAGGTCAAAATCGAATCGATAAATCGAATGCACACTCCTACTATAGACACTTGTAAAATGAATAATTACCTATTTGTGTAAATTACTATAACATAAAGAATGTATATATATTCCGCTACTATTTTGAAAGCGGATATACAATATCATTTTCCCTAATCTATACCATTTCCTTTACCCTAAGTCCATTACCCTATTATTTCCTCTATCACATTTAAGGAAGTGATCATATTTAAAGATCAAAAGAATGAAGTTCAAATTAATGGAAAATAGAATTAGCCGTGATGATGTATTTTGTTTTATTTTTTTATACCGTTGGAGTGTTGGTGGCATACATTTGATCCCTTACTTTAGTTTTGTTGCATGTGCTTGTTGACACAATTTTTATGTTATAAATGGTGTTCTTCTTATTTTAGCTTCTTTTTGTAAATATTAGTTAGGCACGTTTATAGCGATATACTTTCCGTAGAATCCCATAAATTTTCTTATTGGTGTAATCGATAACCGAATCGATAAGCCACCAAAATTGATAAATCGAAATCAAAAAAATCGAAAACTTATTGAAACGATAACGATAAGCATATGTGCAAATCGATAATCGATAAATAATTATTGATAAGGGTCAAAATCGAATCGATAAATCGAATGCACACCCTTAGGGGTAGGGGTATGGTGAGGTGGTAGAAAAATTAAAAAATAAAAAATAGAAATTTAAAAATAAAAATAAAAAGTAAAATTTTTTTTAGGGGTTTGGCACCGGGGGTAAGGTGTGTGTAGGGGGTATTGGTAGGGTGGGGTGGGGTGGGGTGGCAGAAAAACTGAAAAACAAAAATTAGAAATTTAAAAATAAAAATAAAAAGTAAAATTTTTTTAAGGGGCTTGCACCGGGGGTAGGTTGGGGGTAAGGGTATTAGGGGGAAGGGTAGGGGTAGCATGGGTGATGTAGAAATTACCTCGGTAGAGGTAAGGCCTGTCTACATATTACCCTCCCCAGACCCCACATTGTGGGAACATACTGGGTTGTTGTTGTTGTTGAAAATTAAAAATACAACAAAAAAATTGAATCTTTTATAGGGGTTTTGTGCGGTGTGGGGTGGGATGGGGTGGGGTGGGTGAGTGAGTGGCATAAGAAAACAAAAAAACATAAAATTAAAAATACAAAAAATAAAAAATTGGAGCAACTAAGTAAATTTCTAGATAAGTTAGGTTGAGATACTATGTTTTGGGTGTGTTTCATGGGTTATATTTGGGTTGTTAAATGGGTCAGAATGGGCTATAAAAAATAATGGGTTAACTTGGGCTCAACCCAACTTGACCCATGAACTAAAATGGTTGTAGCCCAACCCATTAATCTCTAGGCTAGTTGGGCGGGTTAGATGGGTTTGGGCTCAAATTGCCACCCCTATGTGTAAGCCTAACCAACGAAGAGTCTGCCTGTTGCCTCCAAATAATGTGTGAAATGCAGGCTAAGTGATAACACAATCAAGTGTTAAATTTTGAGATATGCACAGATTGGATTAGGTTGATTTTCGCATTGAGCTTCGTATTCGGTTCAAGCACTATGTTGGCACTCTCTAAGGTAAGCACTATTGTTTATGATGGAAATATATGCAAGAACCAATGGATTAGAAATGGAGGGTTGGGTTTCCCACTGACCGTAAATGGAAGTTGGTGCTTGCAATTTTTTATAAGAAGTTTCAAACCCGAACTTGTAGGGAAGATTATGAGGACTAGTTAGGGCAGAAGCATCATCGTACAGCAAAAAAAAAAAAACTTAAGGACTCTAGACCAGAGTAGGAGCAATTAGCATCAATAACTTCAGTGGCCTCTATGTAGGGTAAGGCAACGCATAAGAGACCCTTGCGATTCAACCCTCCCCGTACCCTGCGCATAGCGAGAGCTTAGTGCACCGGGTTGCCCTTTTATCTTCAGTGGCACCTATGCCTTTTGCCAAGGTGCAAATTGCAGTGAATACTTCATTGGAATTTCAGTTAAATTTCCACGTGATAACATATATATATATACCTATGTACAACTGGGCTATGGTAAATTATGAAGAACTTGTTTGAGTTTTAGACGAGCTCTGTCAACAATCATCAACTCTGATAGCAGAAGCAAAAGACCAGAAACCACTGCATCACGTAGACAATTCAAGTAAATACGCGCTAGCGTCTTACCTGGGGGTGTTCCACAGCACAAACCTCGTTCATCAATATGTTCAACATCAAGCCCAATAAACCAAGCGCCAAGAGAAACATCTTCATTTGCATACCTATGGAGAATGTGTCTGAAGAGAAATTCTTTATGAGTAAACAGTATGTAACCAAAAAAGCACATGGATGTGCAACAAACAGAACCTAGAGGAAAAATTTATGAAGCAAGAGGTACCCATTGATTGATACGTAGGTGGCCAAATCCTTGGAGATCGCATATATTTGTCCGGTTGCATGCCTAAAGTACTTATTTCCCTCCTCACCAAATTTCCAGTATTCTGGTTCATGGTACTTCACTCCTCTGCACAAAAAGTATGTCACACTTGGAAATTTGAACCTAGAAGCAGAACTGTAGAAGCTCATTAGGATCTACAATCTTACTTCTGTGAGAGAACAGGTCCAGATTTCATGCAACCAATATACACACGAGGTTTAGATCGATGACGGTCTAAAATTGAACCTACAACACCTGTGACAAAATATGCAATTAGTATTAAGCACTCCCCTACTTAGTGTTGTGAGGATGCATCATCAACTGACTTTTTAGCTTTACACTGGGTATAAACCTACCGCAACCCTCCTCCCTTATCCATGCTTGGGATCGGCACTGTGAGCAAGCTACATAGGCGTCACCAATTAATTGGAATTAAGTTTTAGTCATATCGGTAGCAATGTTCACGAGGAGTCCATTAATCTTGTGAGACTTATATGCTAGTACAAAATGTTGAGAACCTTTATTTCTAGAGAACCTAAGTTTTAAATATTGGATTTGACATGTTCACTCGAGCGAGTAGTAAAAATTCAGACAGCCAACCAACCTAGCTAGGATTTTGAGGCGTAGTTGTACTCTTCTAATTAATGTGGACCTACGATTGCTCAGATAAAAAATTGAAATAAGTCTGTGCTAACCCAGATTGACATGTACATCATCATCAACTTTAATAAAGAAGTCAGCATCCCACTTTGCCGCTACAGTTGAAAAATATATTTGAGTCTTAGAGGACAGCTCATGATATCCTTCCACGTGATTCTGCAAGACGATGTTATATCACGTAGTAAAACAGTCAAGCGCTCAGTTCACAAATCCAACCAAAGCTTTAAAGAGTTATGACACGACTTCTGTTCTCTCCCTCATGTTGACAGAACTAGCAAGGCATATCGTAGATAATAGACTTGAAAATAACAAGACATGCTGCAAGTGAAGATCATGCAATATGGAAATGGAAACAGGTGGAAAGAAGATAAAGAATAAAGGAGTACTGTGCTAAACATTACATACATGCCAAATCAAAGGACCTCTATTTCTACATGTTATAAACATACTCATGCAAGTTATATTTATTCATGCATGAACTGTTAAGAGAATTAAAAGCAAGTATAAACTGTAAATTGTTAATGCCATACGTTTTTTTTTTTATCAGGAAGATTGCCAATACCACATGCATATACAATTGAAATGTTTCGCTATTAACTTCTTATGGAATACGGTAGAAGAGGAACTCAGCAAAACTAAAACAAAGTTCAAGTTAAAATGCTATTAGACAAACATGAAAGCATGAGATGGAATAAGATAAGAGTTTTTAAATGGCATGCACTAAAAGCAGCGAACTTACCAGTCGTAAGAAATCATTATGTTGTGCATCCTCAGCATCTATAGCACGATCCAAGACTCCACCGGGGGTTGCACTGTATATCATCTCAGGCCATTATTAATATGAAAAGAAAATGGTGATTGCATGACAAATTTCATTTCTAAGAATAATTCTATCTCTGACGTCAATTTACCTGTGCCCTATCACAAACCGTATAATGATGCCCTTCTCCTTTTCCAACTTTCCTAGATCCTCCCCTATATAGTTAATCAAACAATGTTAACCAACAACATTTAGTGGTGTATAAAAAATTTCATATAAGGTTGATAATTAAACCTCGAGGCATCCAAGTTTCCCTAATTGAATCCCTGCGCTTTCTGCTGCTGAAAGCAGTGATGATTCCCATAACAAAGAAAACCTTAGGGCGGTTATTCAAAGGTTCAATTACTGGTTTCCTATCAGCAGTAGATCTTTCTTCTTTTTCTGCTTTAGTAGATCTGGCGGCAGCGAGCTTCATTTCCAGAGAAGATATGGTTTTGTCCAATGCCCTAAAAATTTTGTGGCACCACAATGCTATTGAATTATTAAGAAGAATTAAAGATGAGAATCAAAACTCAAATTCTGTTGTATAATCACTAGTTTAGGAGCTATGAACAGAAGGAGGGCACAGAAAGTTACATGATGACATCATGTGTTTTTGAAACTTGGGAGAGAATATCTCCTGTAACCAGAGAAGTATCCTGCATCAACATCAACATCACCGGAAAATTAATTTATCTAGTTATCTTGTTAATCCATGAGAACCTAGAATGTCACCTTCCTACTGACTTGCCTTCTTCTCGCACTTAAGAAGCGGACGAAGTTCCTGTGACTTATGGTCCACAGATATAGCATCCTCCATAGTTCTAACAGGACCGGGAACTGTCAATAACCTACAAAAAAACAATGCAACAGGTTGTCAAGTCATACAAGATGTTGCAAGACAACTAACATAGAAATTTTGATCAGATAAAATCCAACTACTTTAATTTGGTTATTCAGTTACATTTTCTTTTCGATTTTGGGAAAATACTACCTGCCACAGTACCAAATGAATTATTAACATACCACATTATCCTAATTGAACTATCAAAAGATACTGAATGTGCAAGCTTATTATGACTTGAAGGATTTCAGAAGATCCCAATGTTATCAACCAAGTTAGTCAAAGCTAACGAGTTCACCAGTGTCTCCAAAGCCAAAAGCCACAGTAAAATTCTGAACTTACTAGTACCTTTATCTTTTCTGGAAAGAATTTAATTCATTTCTCCAAAGAAAACAGGCGAAGGTGGTAAAGATGATGAAGAATTAGAAGCTCCATTGGCCAATCTCTATAGTCTAGTCCATTTTATACATCCTTCTAAATTAACAGAGGGGCCACGTTGAAACAGAAAACCAACTTGGTCTGTTCAATTTCACTCTCATTGTCTAAACAATTTACTACAGCATGGGCAAAGATAGTAAAGTATTAGTATGGAAAAGCACCATTATTGTGTCAATATGGGTTATTCATCCATCATCAACTCATTGAATTCTGAGGCAAAAGCCACAACCCAAAATACAAAAACCAAAAGTTGAACAGAAGGTAAAAACCCTGACATAAATACAACTCTATCAGTGGTTTGAAAGGGTCTTGACCTAAAAATGTAAGCTTGATCACATTATACTAAAAAGACCGCATTTTGCAATGACAATAAGTCTCCAAGATCTGTTAAGCGAAGTATGTAAGTAATAAAGAAAAAATAGATGGAAAATGGTTTGGAGCAAAGATGATTAAGGTAATGAAGAATGTACCTGTTGACAACAAAAACACCAAAGCAGAAGCTGGCAATGCAAAGCACAGAGACCCATTTACTGGACACACCATTTACACCAGCAGCCTTGTACGCTCCTGACCTGCTTCCTATCTTCAACCTCATTTTTTCTTTTCCAATTCCACACAGTAAAGCTGAAACTTTTTTTTTCCTTTTCAATTTGAAATTAAGGACAGAAAACTAATTACCCTCATGTTGGAGTTGTAAAAAGAGCGCACGCGCTATCATTCACAATGTTCTTTAAGCTAAAAGTATTGGGAAAGGGACTAGGTTGCAAATACACAAGACTTCATGCCCTCTATTGCACAGATAGATTAATATAATTTCAACAAGAAAGACAAAAAGTCACAACACCTTTCACTGCCCGCGAATCTCCTCTTTATGCTTCTTCAATTACCATTTTGGCCTTTGGCCTCCACTTTTGAACAAATAATGGATACGTATTATTATTGCTAAATAATGGATATTGACTATTGGAAACAGCCTCCCTGCTCTATCGGGCAGAGATAAGATCTGCGTACATATTACCCTCCTCAGACCCCACCTTGTGGGACTATACTGGGTAGTTATTGTTGTTGTTATTGACTAAAGGAAAGTTTAGCACGTTAAGTTTTTATAATTCTAAAATAACTGGCACAACACCTTTCACTGCCCGCGAATCTCCTCTTTATGCTTCTTCAATTACCATTTTGGCCTTTGGCCTCCACTTTTGAACAAGTAATGGATACGTATTATTATTGCTAAATAATGGATATTGACTATTGGAAACAGCCTCCCTGCTCTATCGGGCAGAGATAAGATCTGCGTACATATTACCCTCCTCAGACCCCACCTTGTGGGACTATACTGGGTAGTTATTGTTGTTGTTATTGACTAAAGGAAAGTTTAGCACGTTAAGTTTTTATAATTCTAAAATAACTGGCACATATTTGAGTTAATGTACATATATACATTCCTTGTTGCGTTGTTACTTGGTTATTTCTCGTTATCTTGTGGTGTACATATA
Organism: Nicotiana noctiflora; assembly: GCA_032618575.1. NCBI lineage: Eukaryota > Viridiplantae > Streptophyta > Magnoliopsida > Solanales > Solanaceae > Nicotiana > Nicotiana noctiflora. The sequence goes on along the minus strand of JASVEL010012863.1, from coordinate 593,100 downwards.
TATATAGAACTGCACAGGTTTATGTGGGTATCTGGTCCTAGGCTTGTCACTACTTCGCCGGGATAGGTCAGGCACTTACCAACACGTGGGGTCGGTTGTGCTGATACTGCACTTCTGTGCGTTTTTGCACAGGTCCAGGTTTCGATCAGGAGCAACAGCAGTAGATCTTTTGCGTGAGAAGTTGAGCATATTGAGACCGAGGTAGCTTGCAGGTGTCCGCAGGACCCGTTGTCTCTTCTATCTATGTATTTCATTCTGTTATCTCATGTATTCGGGATAAACAACTTATATTTCTTTCGGACAATTATGTGCATTATTCTTAGAAGTTCATGAGTATTGTGACACCAGTCTTGGGTAGTGTATTATGTTTGGGTTTTCTGTATCATATTTGATAAAATTTACTAAGTCTTCCGCTAAGTTTAATTATTTTGCTGTAATTATTTGTTGTTAATCACAGTTTAAGAAGATTCCAGTAACTAATGAAAATGTAAGTGACAGTTGGCTTGCCTAGCTTCCACTAGTAGGCGCCATCATGACTCCCGATGGTGGGAAATCTGGATCATGACAAGTTGGTATCAGAGCACTAGGTTGCACAGGACTCACAACTCACGAACAACCTTAGTAGAGTTTGAGGGATCGGTACGTAGACGTCTGTATTTATTCCCCAGAGGCTACAAAGTTAGGAAAATATACCCTTTATTCTTTCCAGTCGTGCGACTTGATCTTTCAAATGTTAATTGAATTTGTACTATGTTCTTCCACATATGGCAAGAACACGTGCATCCTCATCTACTGACCAGCAGCCCGAGGTCCCAGCAGCGGCAGCTCCCGCTAGGGGCAGACGCCGAGGTCGAGGTCGTCCTAGAGGCCAAGGTAGGGGCAGAGCTCAGCCCCGAGCAGCAGCACAAGTGGCAGAACCTCAGGCTCATATCGAGGAGGAGGTTCCAGTCCCAGCAGCTCCAGTAGGCCCAGCTCAGGTCCCAGGAGGGATTATCTTTTCACCAGATCTTCAGGATGCTTTGGTCCGGATAGCAGGTTTTATGGACAATATCACCAGAGCAGGTTTATTATCAGTAGCACCAGCCACTTCTCAGGCTGGAGGAGGTAATCAGACTCCTGCTACGCGCACTTCAGAGCCAGTAATTCCCCAGGCTCAGGTTCCTGTGATTCAGCCAGTTGAGGCAGCTCAGCCTGTTATTGTGACTCAGGCTAATGATGGTGCAGCTGTGTCCGCTGACGTGTTATGGAGATTGGACAAGTTTACCAAGCTGTTCACTACCACATTCAGTGGCACTCTTTCAGAGGATCCCCAGGATTTCTTATATAGTTGCCACGAGGTTCTCCGTACTATGGGCATTGTGAAGACTAATGGTGTGGATTTTGCTACTTTTCGATTATCTGGTTCTGCCAAGACTTGGTGGAGGGATTATTGTCTATCCTGTCCAGCTAGATCAGCATCTTTGACTTGGGGGCAATTTGCAGAGCTGTTCTTGGAAAAGTTCCTTCCAGCAACTCAGCGGGAGGCTCTACGCAGGCAATTTGAGCATCTTCATCAGGGTTCTATGTCTGTCACTCAATATGAGACTAGGTTCGTGGACCTGGCTCGTCATGCTATTGTCATACTTCCCACAGATCGGGAAAGGGTGAGAAGATTTATTGATGGCTTGAATTAGCCGATTCGACTACAGATGGCTTTGGGAGCAGGAACTGAAATGACTTTTCAGGAGACGGCTAATGCAGCCCGCCAGATCGAGATGGCTTTGTCACAGGAAGCAGGTCATGGATCAGATAATAGGCCCCATAATTCGGGTAGATTCAGTGGTACCTCGTCGGGAGGTAGGGATTATCATGATAGAGGCCATCCTCCTAGGCCTTATCAGTAAACTCTTCAGGTATCTCATGATGCTTCTGGTGGTCGTAATTCTCAGCCATGCTATTCTGATCAGCATCCTATCAGTGCACCACCACTTCGCTATTTCCAGCAGTCGAGGGCTTGTTTTACGTGTGGCGATCTTAGGCACATTGCAAAGTATTGCCCTCGAGCTTCTGACAGATCTCAGCAACAGGGTTCTCAGCGCCATGATTCAGGCCCCAGTTCCTCCACAGCCTACCCAGCCATCTAGAGGCGGAGCAAGAGGACATAGAGGTAGAGGGAGAGGTCATAGAGGTGGAGCTCAAACCGATAGAGGTAGAGACCAGCCAGCAGCTGATCGTCCTAGAGATATTGCTTAGGGTGGTGGGGCACAGCCCCGATGTTATGCACTTCCTGCCAGACGAGAGGCTGAGTCTTCTGATGCCGTCATTACAGGTATTATTTTGGTTTATGATAGAAAGGCATCAGCATTATTTGACCCTGGGTCTACATATTCGTACGTGACCTCCTATTTCGCACCGTGCATGATTCATCCTAGTGATCCACTAGGTGTTCCTGTTCATGTGTCTACACCAGTAGGCGATTCTATTGTGGTTGATCAAGTTCATCGGTCGTGTATTATAGTAATTGAGGGTCTTGAGACCCGTGTAGATTTATTGCTCCTAAATATGGTGGACTTTGATATTATATTAGGCATGGATTGGCTATCTCCATATCATGCTATTTTAGATTGCCATGCCAAGACCGTGACTTTAGCTCTGCCGAATTTGCCTCGTATAGAGTGGAAAGAAATTTCAGGTCATACTAGTCGCAATGTTATTTCTTATGTTAAGGCTCAGCGTATGGTTGGAAAGGGATGCTTGGCTTATTTGGCCTATGCCCGTGATTCTAGTGCTGAGGTTCCTTCTATTGACTCTGTGCCTGTGGTTCGCGAATTTCCTGAAGTATTTCTTTCAGACTTGCCAGGTATGCCGCCCGACAGGGATATTGATTTTTGCATTGACTTGGCTCCAGGCACTCAGCCCATTTCTATTCCCCAATATCGTATGGCTCCGCCAGAGTTAAAAGAATTGAAGGAGCAGTTGTAGGATTTAATTGAATAGGGTTTCATTAGACCCAGTGTTTCGCCGTGGGGTGCACCAGTATTATTTGTAAAGAAGAAAGATGGTTTGATGAGAATGTGCATTCACTATCGACAGTTGAACAAGGTGACTATTAAAAATAAATATCCACTTCCGCAAATTGATGATTTATTTGACCAGCTTCAGGGTGCCAAGGTATTTTCGAAGATAGATTTGAGATCTAGCTATCACCAGCTGAAGATTAGGGCATTTGATGTCCCTAAGACAGCATTCCACACTCGGTACGGACATTATGAATTTTTGGTCATGTCTTTTAGGTTGACAAATGCTCCAGCATCTTTTATGGAATTGATGAATCGGGTGTTCCGGCCTTATTTAGACTTGTTCGTAATAGTCTTCATTGATGACATATTAATATATTCCCGCAGTCAGGAGGAGCATGCGCAACATCTCAGAGTGGCCTTGCAGACTCTGAAAGATAGCCAACTATATGCAAATTTTTCAAAGTGTGAATTTTGTCTAAGTTCAATTGTATTCCTGGGTCATATTGTGATGGAAGCAGGTATTCAGGTTGATCCGAAGAAGATTGAGGTAGTCAAGAACTGGCCTAGACCGACATCCGCCACAGAGATTCGGAGTTTCTTGGGATTAGCTGGTTATTATCGCCTATTCGTGGAGGGGTTTTCATCTATTGCAACCCCACTGACCAGATTGACACAGAAAGGTGTTCAATTTGAATGGTTAGATGAATGTGAGGCGAGCTTTCAAAAGCTCAAAACAGCCTTGACCACAGCACCGATGTTGGTTTTACCCACAGGTACGAGACCTTATACTATTTATTGTGATGCTTCCCGTATTGGGCTTGGTGCAGTGTTAATGCAAGGATGGCAAGGTTATTGCTTATGCTTCGAGGCAGTTGAAGATTCACGAGAAGAACTATCCAATTCATGATCTAGAATTGGCGGCGATTGTTCACGCATTGAAGATCTGGAGGCATTATTTGTATGGTGTAGCATGTGAAGTATACACCGATCATAAGAGTCTTCAGTATTTGTTTAAACAGAAAGAGTTGAATTTGAGGCAGAGAAGGTGGCTAGAATTGCTGAAAGATTATGATGTCACCATTTTATATCATCCGGGAAAAGCAAACGTGGTGGCCGATGCTTTGAGTAGGAAGTCAGCCAGTATGGGCAGCCTTGCTTATATTCCAGTCAATCGGAGGCCACTTGCTTTGGATGTTCAGTCCTTGGCCAACCGATTTGTAAGGTTGGATATTTCTGAGCCTAGTCGAGTACTAGCTTGCACGATCGCTCGCTCTTCATTATTGGAGCGTATTCGCGATCAACAATATAATAATTCTTATTTGTGTGACCTTAGAGACACGGTTCAGCGAGGAAGTGCTAAACAGGTCACCTTAGATGCTGATGGGATCCTAAGGATGCAAGGGCGTATTTGTCTGCCAAATGTTGATGGGCTTAGAGAATTGATTCTAGAAGAAGCTCACAGTTCGCGGTATTCTATTCATGCAGGCGCAGCGAAAAATGTATCAGGATTTGTGGCAGCATTATTGGTGGCGTAGAATGAAAAAGGATATTGTGGCATATGTGGCACGGTGCCTTAATTGTCAGCAGGTTAAGTATGAACATTACAGACCTGGCAGTTTATTTCAGAGAATTGAAATTCCTGAATGGAAGTGGGAGCGAATCACGATGGACTTCATTTCTGGACTTCCGATGACTCGGAAGAAGTTTGATGCTGTTTGGGTGATTGTTGATAGGCTGACCAAGTCAGCTCATTTTGTTCCTATTGCCACTACCTATTCATCCTAGAGGTTAGCTGAGATTTATATCAGGGAGATCGTTCGCCTTCATGGCCTGCCTATCTCTATTATTTCAGATCGAGGTGCACAATTTACCTCATATTTCTGGAAGGCGGTTCAACGAGAGTTGGGCACGCAAGTTCAGCTAAGTACAACCTTTCATCCCTAGACGGATGGTCAGTCCGAGAGGACTATTTAGATATTGGAAGATATACTTCGGGCGTGTGTTATTGATTTCGGAGGTTCGTGGGATCAATTCCTGTCTTTGGAAGAGTTTGCTTATAATAATAGTTATCAATCGAGTATCCAGATGGCTCCTTATGAAGCATTGTATGGTAGGCGGTGTCGTTCTCCGGTTGGATGGTTTGAACCGGGAGAAGGTCGGTTATTGGGTACGAATTTAGTTCAGGAGGCCTTAGATAAGGTCAAGATTATTCAAGTTAGGCTTCGCAGAGCTCAGTCTAGGCGAGTATTTCTCCGAGTGTCGCCTATGAAGGGCGCGATAAGATTTGGAAAGAAGGGCAACTTAGCCCTAGGTTTATTGGCCCATTCGAGATTCTTGATCGTGTGGGAGAGGTGGCATATAAACTTGCCTTTCCACCTAGCTTATCAGTTGTACATCCAGTGTTTCATGTGTCCATGCTTCGAAAATATCACGGCGATCCGTCGCACGTGTTAGATTTCAGCACTGTCCAATTGGACAATGATATATCCTACGAGGAGGAACCGGTGGCTATTCTAGACCGGCAGGTTCGACAATTGAGGTCGAAGAGTTTTCCTTCTGTGCGAGTTCAGTGGAGGGGTCAGCCTCCTGAGGCATCGACCTGGGAGTCCGAGTCTAACATGCGAAGCCGATATCCTCATCTATTCCATGACTCATGTACTTCTTTCTTTTGTCCGTTCAAGGATGAACGGTTATTTTAGAGGTAGAGAATGTGACGATCCAAAGGGTCATCACTTATTTTATTAATCATTTCGAGCTTCTGAGGTCCTGAAAATCTCATTTATAGTTGCCTCGATTTGCATGCGTAGTCCAGGCGCGAAGCTGGAAAAATTTTATATTGAAACATATGAAATATGTGGAAAATTTGAAGAGTTTTGATATTAATATTTTTGGTAAACGGACCCGGACTCGTGATTTGACGGTCTTAGAAAATCCGTAGAAAAATATGGAACTCGGGCGTATGCCCAGAATCGAAATCCGAGGTATAAAACCCCGGTAAAAGAATTTTTCTGTTAAATTGTTTTCTAAAAATATTTAAGGAAAATGAAACTGAAATTTTATCAAAAAGTAATACTATATGGCTCGTATTTTGATTCCGACACCCGGTACAGGTCATATATGTTGGTTAAGCGCTTCCTGTAAAGTTTGGTTGAAAACGGACGTCGTTTGACGTGTTTCGGCCTTAAATTGGAAAATTTGGAAGTTTATGAAATTTGAAAGATTTCTTGGATTTCATGGTTTAATTCATTGATTTTAATGTTATTTTGGTGATTTGATCATACGAGTAAGTTTGTAGGATGTTTTTGAGTTAGTGTATGTGTTTGGTTAGGAGCCTCGAGGGCTCGAGAGTGTTTCGGAGTGTTTTCAGACTTAAGAAAATTTCAGAAAAAAAATTGTAGAAATAGTACCCCGGAACAGTACCATGTACAGTACCCCATTTACAGTACCGTGTACAGTACCTATGAACAGTATGTGTACAGTCCCCTCGTGAACAGTACTGTGTACAGTACCCTATGTACAGTACCGTGAACAGTACCATGTACAGTCCGTGAATAGTAAAAATGCGTGAAAAGTAACCCCCAAATTTCTGGTCAGAATACTTATTTCTGGAAAATGGGATTTGTCCCATTTTCCATTTTTTTGTCCAATTGGAGCTCGGGAGAGGCGATTTCTGAGAAATTTTCAGAGAAAACAACGGGGTAAGTGTTCTTAACTTAATTTTGGTTATATTACTCGAGTCTATTGCAAGTTTTGTCATTAAATCCATGAATTTTGCGGGAAATGCTTTGAAACCCTCTCGAATAGATTTGAGGATTTGAGGGTCGAAATTTTATCGAAATTTAGTAATTTTGCTATGGTTGAACTCATATCGGAATGGGTGTTTGGATTTCGCAAGTTTTTCCGGGATTCGAAATGTGGGTCCCACTATTTGATTTTAAAATATATTTCGGATTTTATCCGGAAAATTAGTAAATTTATTATCCAATTCATTCCTACGATTCGTGTTGAGTATTTCACATTGTTTGTGAATAGATTTGAAGCATTTGGAGACAAATTTAAAAGGAAAAGCGGTGCGTAAGCATTGAGTTGGCCTTAAACTTTCGAGGTAAGTGTTTGTTCTATCCTAGCTTGAGGGAATAGAAATTGAGTTATGTATGAATTGTTGATTAAGAGTTATTGGTGTTATACCGGTAACGGAGATAAATTGTAGGTTCAATGTCATTTATTGGTTGTATACCGGTAAAATACATATAAATGGTTGAGTAAGAGTTATTGGTGTTACACCGGTAACGGGGATATATCGTTGATTTATTGTCATTATTGGTTTTACACCGGTAATAAAAATACTGTTGATCAGAGATTATTGGCTTAATGTCGATAATATACATTATTAAAGAATTGGGATCGCGTGGCGTGTTGTCCACTTATATATTAAAGAACTTGGGATCGTGTGGCGCACCGACCACTTATATGATAAGAAATGGGATCGTGTGGCACGTCGACCACAAAGTAATTTGAAGCTTGGCATTGGCCATAGTTGTCGGTAACCTATTGTTACATTTGGGAGCGGGTGGTACGCCTACCACAAGATATAACTTATTGTTACATTTGGGAGTGGGTGGTACGCCTACCACAAGATATTACTTATTGTTACATTTGGGAGCGGGTGGTACGCCTATCACAAGATATGAAATAAAAAATGAATTGAGACATGAAAGTAAGATTTGTTCCGTTGACCAGATTACTCTAGATATTGTGAGTTATTGACTGTTATTTCAGAGCAAATTCTTTCCTTATAAACGTTCGATAACATTTTTTGCTGTTGTATATATATATATATATATATAAATCAACCGTACAGGTTTATGTGGGTGACTGGCCTTAGTCTCGTCACTATTTCGCCGGGATAGGCCAGACACTTACCAGCACATGGGGTCGGTTGTGCTGATACTACACTCAGCGCTTTTTTTGAGCAGATACATGTTACGAACAACAGCAGCGGCAGTAGCACGATTGTGGATATTCTGATTACTGAGACTACGAGGTAGCCTTGCAGGCATCCGCAGGACCCGTTGTCTCTTCTATCTATGTGTTTCATTCTGTTATCTCATGTATTCGGGATAAACAGCTTATATTTCTTTCGGACAATAATGTGTATTATTCTTAGAAGTTCGTGAGTATTGTGACACCAGTCTTGGGTAGTGTATTATGTTTGGATTTTCTGTATCATATTTGATAAAATTGACTAAGTCTTCCCCTAAGTTTAGTTATTTCGCTGTTATTATTTGTTGTTAATCAAAGTTTTAAGAAGATTCCTATAACTAATGAAAATGTAAGTGACAGTTGGCTTGCCTAGCTTCCACTAGTAGGCGCCATCATGACTCCCGATGGTGAGAAATCCGCGCCGTGACACAATTAAATATTTGAGAAGTGGATTCTGTGAGCACGTGATTTTTGCCCTATATGAAAGTTACTCCCAAAATTCAAAATAAAATAGTTTTGTGTTGCGTGTGATTTTCTGTAAATTTTGTGCCATCACTTAATTACTTATTTGCATTCTTTGTCTATGCGTGTTATTTTTAAGTTGATTGAAAAAAAATATATATTGCATTTAGGACTCAATTTTACAATTAGGAAGCAATTAGTGTTTTTATGATTTAGAATTTTTTTTGTTTCTAATAACTTAGGTTTTTAAATGAAGAAAAGGAAAAGAAAAAGAAGCAAACCAGATCTGGGCCGCTTCAGTCCAACCAAAGACCAGGCCAAATGCCAAACCAGACCCAGTCCTAGGCCAGACTCAGTCCAGGACCTAGACACGCCCCAAACGACGTTGTCTCGGTGCGTTGGCGTGGACTGTTCGATCATACCAATCCAACGGACAAAATCCTCTCTCCTATTAACCCGACCCTGACCCGTTTTCTTACCCGATCTAATCCCTTCCTCAGTCCCAAATACCCGTCTCCCATTTTCTTCCCCCAAAATCAAAGATTCTCTCCCAAAAAACCCTAGAGCCGCCGCACCCCTCCCTTTGCTTTAATCCGGTGGCAACCTTGCCAATAGCCATGAAATTAACGCCACACCACCACCAGACCGTCCCCTTTTTAAATCCACACCCATTTCTTTTCAAACGTCACTAAAATGCTTCGAATCTGGTGAATTGATTCAAGAACCCTAGAAGACCAAATATGGGGTCCGTCCGAAATTGAAGTTAATTTGGGGTTTAATCGACTTTAGTCGAAGTGTTCTTAGTAAAGAACACTCGATTAAAGTCCATTCGACCTCAAAAAAGGGTTCGATTCAAGAAATTAGCCTAGGTTCATCCATGTTCGAGTTCTAAAGGTACTTTTTTCTCATTTTTGTTTCATTTCTGTTTGTTTGTATACATTTGTTCATCTTTTGGATAATTTCTGTTGTTTTAAATTTTAATTTTTTTTATTTCTGTTCTCTTCTTCTCCTCCGAACTCAAAGACCCTTTATTTGGTCAATTATTTTTCTATTTTGTTTATTTGATTGCGTATGTTGTAGAATGCGTATTCGCTTCGATTAGCGTCGTCGAATAATTAGTTTCATATTTTTTCGTCTTTGGCCGAGATTGTTTGAATCACTGATTTTTGTTTGGCGATTATTGTTTATTGATTTATGTGTGTTGAAATCGATTAAACAAATGTCGTCGATTAGTTTCATAGGTTTGTTTGTTAGAACATTAGGACAGAAATTTAGCATTGCTCATTTGATCCAAATTCAATGTGTGAATTGAATTGGGCTGTTGATTTGATTTTGATTATGGTTTAGCTACTGGAATTGGATATAGATGTTTAAGTTTTAGTTTAGAAAATCAGAAAATAACACTTTAAGGGTGCAAAGGGTGCACTGCACATGGGGATGGGTAGTGAATGCCTTTACAATAGGATATGCATCATTTTGAATCTCAGATGACTTTTAAAATAGAAAAAGCCATGCCTAGACAATCCTAAGTGGGGTTGGCAGCATCTTTAAGTTTAAAAATCAGAACATGGGGGGAGGGATTGATTTATTAATTGTTTGAGTGCTCTTAAGAGCTGGAGGGGAATCAAATTAAGTTATAAGAGGGGGCAACATTCTGCATTTAGGGGGACAGAGCTGGAGAGAAGAAAAACAGACACACATCTTTGATATCCTTAGAGGCAATAGTGAGAAAGAAAGATTGCTGATTTTCTGAGAGTTTGTTAGTCGTTGAAGACTGGTTTAAGTGAATTTAAGAGTGGTATTTAGCCTAAAGAAGAAAGGAAATCCTATCCTCTAATACTGTTGCACTGATTTTTGAGTCTCAAAACTATTTTTGAACAGTTTAAATCTTCCATCTTTGTTTCATTCGAATTGGATTCTGTCCAAAGTTATCTGAAAGTTTTTTAGGGCTCGTTTGTCAATGCTTTGGTACTGATTTGTTTGTTTGACATCTATAAGACTCTTAGCTTCATTTTAGCCCACTTCTGGAATTTCTTGTTCTCTTTTGGGTTATTGGTTCTTAGATCTATTGCTGGAAATTAGGTGTTACTGCTGTTATTTGCTTTACTGCTTAAGCTGTTGCGCTACTGCTACTGATTCCTTTTCTCATTTCTGTTTGAAATCCAGGTATTCATCGAATTCTTACGAATACCCTTGACTATAATATAGAGTTTTCTTTAATGTCAAAAATGAAAGAATGCTCGTCCTTTTTCTTTTCGAAACTGATTATTTGTATTATCTTAATAGAAGATATAATTTGTGATATGTCTTTGTTTTAAGTTTACATATTTTTGTGTACATGTTAGAAAATGTACTGCAGCGTCGAATTGTATAATTAAGACAATCCTAGGATTGTCGTGGACTGTTAAGCATGTGTTTGTTAGCTGCAATTTTAGTACAGTTTAGTATTTATTTAGTCAACTCGTTATTAAAACCGAGTAAGGCTTATAAATTAAGTTGATATTTTGCTTTGTTAATGGCTAAATTGACTATTTAGTTTCTTTTAGTTAGATTCTTATTAAGTGTTTGAGATTATGTATTGAGTTTGTTATTTTAACAAAGGAAAAGAAAAGAAAAAATGTGATGGCAAAGTTTGCTTGGAAATTAGTTTGTTATTTGGGTTCTCAACAGTGGTTCGTATGTTTAAGTTGTGAGTATTTAATCCTTTTAGATCCTATTGAATACTTTATGATATCAACGTGTTGGGAGTTGTTTAAAGTTTAGATGTGACCATAATGTATTGGAAATTTATTTGTTCATGAACAATTGTTTAGAAGATTAGTAGTTATTTGTTTGGCTTAATTCATACTTACCATGAAGGGTCGTGGGACTTGTTGGGGCGACCATCTCATTAGCAATTAATTTGTTCCATGAGTTAGGAATCAGGTTCGATCGAATCAAATGAAAAGCTAAAAACATAATCCGAGCTCAATTTGAAAGTAGATTAATATCAAGTTATTCTATTTGCTTCATTTTATTATATTATTCGTAGGATCATGCTTAGGCCGACCATATTTTGATATGCGAGCCTTAGGATAGAGGAAATTATTTCATAAATAAATAAAAGCGTTTTATCAATAAAAGGCACATAGGTCACCACATATTTTAAAATCATTCATTTTTAGCCATTTAAAATAGTTAAAGCGACCGTGCTAGAACCACGGGATCCGGGGGTGCCTAACACCTTCCCTCGGGTCAACAGAACTCCTTACTTAGAATTTCTGGTTCGTAGACTTCATTTGGAAAGTTGAAATTTCCTCGATTCGGGATTTAAATGAATTGGTGACTTGGGACACCATAATTTATTCCAAGTGGCGACTCTGAAATAAATAGAATAATCTCGTTTCGAATATTGTCACTTAAATTGGAAAAACTCTCTTACGCATCTACCATTCGGGGTAGGCGCGCCAAAAGGAGGTGTGACAGCTCTGGCGAGTCTGCTGGGGAAACAAACCCAGAACCACTGGTTCAGGGTTTAAGAATTTGAGCTTTGAATAATTGTTGTATTTGTCTTATTTATTATTTGATTGTATTATATGTTTGTATTAATGTGCTAAATGTTATTTTTACCGCTTTGATATTTTCTGAATTGTATATAAATTGTGCCGATACTCACTTTCTCCTTTGATTCTCTTTTAAAATATAATATCGGGCATTTGCTGGACATAGCCCATTTTTTTCAAGATAGCTGTGGTGCTTGGCACCTGGTGAAGGATTTTTAGTCACACATGTTTAGGTGGGGAGTACTGTCAATTAAGCCGGAAAGCCATGCTACCGGTGCACTGACACTCCTCGGCTCGAGTTGTCCGCTCGAGTAAAGACAGTCTAGATACCTTTTCCAACAGGATGATGACTTAGAATAACAAAACCTTATGCCGGATCACCGATAAGAACGTCTATTTGCATCATGTGCATATTTGACTTAGGAGGCTCAACACAGGGGTTGAGCCTATCTAGGACAGGTGTACCTGAAACAAAAGACCAACTTGATGCATCTTTGTCTATGCATTTATTTATTTCGATCTTACATGCCGACCAGTTTGTTATTAAAAAAGAGAGAGGGTAAGAAGTGGAAAATGTCACGATGTAAAGTCAAAATAATTTATGGAAAATAATCTGTTTTCTTTGAAAATAATTTTTTGAAAAATGCAAAAAAAGAAAAAGAAAAAATTCCAAATAGATTTTAGGGAAAATAGTTAGTTTCTTTGAAAATAATTTTTGAAAATGTTGTTAAAAATAGTTTATTTTCTTTTTAAAACAATTTAGTTCTTTTTTCTGAACTACGCTGGTCTGATTCTCACCAGATGTGAGATACGTAGGAAAACCTCATCGGTTCCGACCCCGATTTTCAAAAAAAATAAAAAAAATATATATATTTTCCTTTAGTTCATTCTTTTAAATCTTTCCTTAGAAAATTCAAAAAAAAGAGGATAAAAATAGTTTTAAAAACTAAAAAAAATGGTTTCGTTCTTTCTACTATTTTTTATGAAATAAATCAATAAAAATAAAAATTAAAAATATGGGTTTCCTTCATTTTTGAAGTACTTTTCTAAAAATAAAAAATAAAAAAACGAAACAAAAATCCAAAAAAAATATTTTTATTTCGTCCTTAGAAAAAGAGACAATAAGTAAAAATTTCAAACAAAAATATTCTTTTACTCCAAAGCAAATAATGTTTTTTAGAAGTCTTTCTTTCAAAAAGCAAAAAAAAAAAGAAGTAAAAATATAAATATATTTTTCTTTCTTCCTTTAAAGCTTTTCTTTCAAGAATTTAAAAAAAATAATAATAAATAAATTAGTTTATTTACTATATTCCCGATTATCCGAACTATGCCCCCGGTCTGATTCATGTGGGGACATGATACGTAGGCAATCCACAAAGATTCGACCGTCACTAAAACAAAAAGAAAAACGAAAAAAAAGAGTGTAAAAGAAAGTTGATAAAGAGGAAGAAGAAGAAAGCAAAGGAAAGTATAAGTCGGAGTAACACATTACAATCGAATACAAGTAGCAACACGATCAACTGTATAAGTGCATCACACCCAACGTGAGATTCCAAAGAAAAAGTTCAGCAGCCCATTGCTAAATCAAAAGAAAGTACCCATCCTTATTTCACAAGGTCGAAAAGAAGTGCCAACATGTCTTTAGAAATCCCTCTGCCAACCATTCCCGTTTTGGAAGAGAGCTCCATATCAGCCATTCCGGCTACTCAGTCAGCAACTGCAGAGGAAAATAGGATTTTGCGTTGTCGCATGTTGGAGATGTTAGATGATTGGAATAACGGGAAAGAGCCCCCAAGTCTGATCCTTGGGTTCCCCGAGCTATTCCTCAGATCAAGTGGGATTTCTAATACCACCACCAATTACCCACCTACTCTATTTTATTAATCATTTCGAGCTTCTGAGGCCTTGAAAACCTCATTCCATGTTGCCTCGATTTACGTGCACAATCCGAGCATGTAGCCGGAAAGATTTTGTGATAGAAAATATGAATTCTAGGAGAAATTTGGATAAAAATGATATTAATATTGATATGGTTGACTTCGGTCAACATTTTTGGTAAACGGATCCGGACCCGAGATTGGATGGTCCCGAGAGGTCCGTAGGAAAATATGGGACTTGGACATGCGTCCGGAGTCGAATTATGAGGCCTAGAGCCCAAGTTATGAATTTTTCTATGAAATTGTTTTTGATGTAATTGTTAAAGGAAATGAATTAATTGACCTTGGTATCGGGCTCGTATTTTGGTTCCGACGCCCGGTACAAGTCTTAAATATTATATATGTGATTTCCGTAAAGTTTGGTGACATTCGGATGTCGTTTGAGATGTTTTGGACCTTGAGTCCCAAGTTTGAAAGTTTTGAAAACCAAAGGTATGAAAATAATGAAGTTGAGGCTTGATTTGATGAAAACGAGGTGATATTGGCGATGTGATCGCACGAACAAGTTCATAATGTGTTTTTGAGGTTGTGTACATGTTTGGTTTGGAGCCGGGGGGCTCGGGTAAAGATTTGATAGGCCGTTGGATTAAATTCTGAAATGTTGCACTGCTGGTTTTTCACCCAGTTGTTGGCTTCGCAATTGCGAAGCGTTTCTCGCAATTGCGAAGGGGGATGATCAAGGCAGGGCTCGCAAATGCGAACCCTGATCGCAAATGCGAAACCCCTCATGCCCAGTTGTTCGCAAATGCGAACGTCCCCAGGCCTGCCTATGTTCGCAAATGCGAACACAGCTCGCAAATGCGAACACTGCCCCATATTGCCTTGGTTCGCAAATGCGAACCATTGTTCGCAAATGCGAACACTGCCCTATACAGCCTATGTTCGCAAATGCGAACATTAGTTCGCAAATGCGAACACCCCCTTTGTCTGCCGGTGTTCGCAAATGCGAACAAATGTTCGCAAATGCAAACTTCCCAGCCTTAGCTTATTTTTCAAACTCCAGAAATTGGTCGGGGTTCGCAATTGCGAACCCATGTTCGCAAATGCGAACACAGAGACCTATAAAACACGATTTTAAGTTCATTTCTTCACTTTTTACAAAACAAAAACACCCATTTGCGATTCTTCACGGATTCCTTCTTCATCAAAACAATTGTAAGTCACTTTTTACTTAATTCTTTCAATTCCTAACATCATTAAACGTGTTTTTCATTAGAAATCAAAGGTTTTCATGGTGGAATTTCTTGTTTTTGTTAGAAAATAGGGTTTTTCATAAATTGGGGAATTGGACCTCGAATTGAGGTCCGATTTTGAAACAAATCATATACATGAACTCGTGGGGGGATGGGTAACCGGATTTTGGTCCTAACTCCGAGTTTCGACCATGTGGGCCCGGGGTTGAAATTCACTATTCCGGACAGAATGTTGTAAAAGTTGTATTTGGTCTTAAGAATTAGTTTGTTGAGTAGTATTGATGATATTAAATCAATTGTGTATAGATACGATTGGATTGAAGCCAAATTTGAAAGAAAAAGACATTTCCACGGATTAGATTGTTCATAAACACTCGAGGTAAGTGTTTGTTCTATCCTAGCTTGAGGGAATAGGATTATGTGTTATGTGTTATGTGATCGAGTGCGGTGTATGGGCTGTGGTGACGAGCATCCATACACCGGCGTCTAGTATGACCGTGAGTCGTTGGAAAATGATTATTTTGAGATATATTACAGATGAATTGTTATTGTTCTCCCTTGTCGGGACTTGTTGTGAAGATGATTATTGATTGCCCTTGTTGGGACAGTTTATGAATTACTGTTTCTTTCTTTGCCCTTAACTGTGATTGTTACTTGGGTGAGGAAGAGAGATAATGCACGAAGGGTGATGCCGTGCCATGTTTTTTTATTTATGCACGAAGGTTAATGCCGTGCCATGTTTTATTGATTATGCACGAAGGATCATGCCGTGCCTTGTTATTGAACCATGTACGAAGGATCATGTCGTACTATGGATGTGAGGATGAGAGTAAAAGCACGAAGGGTGATGCCGTGTACTTTATTTGCTTATTGGTGAGGATGAGAGTAAAAGCACGAAGGGTGATGCCGTGCAACTGCTTGCTATTCCTTGACTTGATATTACTTGTGTTTACATTATACTTTGTTTTTCCTTGTGAATTTATTAACTGTGGTTAATTGTTGAATTCTTTGAGATATTCCTTATTGTGTTAATACCTGGTTATTTCTTGTTATTCTGTGGTATACATATATATTGAATTGCACAGGTTTATGTGGGTGTCTGGTCCTAGGCTTGTCACTACTTCGCCGGGATAGGCCGGGCACTTACCAGCACATGGGGTCGGTTGTGCTGATACTACACTTCTGTGCGTTTTTGCACAGGTCCAGGTTACGATCAGGAGCAGCAGCAGCGGTAAATCGATTGTGTGGGAGTTGATCATATTTGAGACCGAGGTAGCTTGCAGACGTCCGCAGGCCCGGCGTCTCTCTCTTTATTTATGTTATTAGCTGTAGTCTCTTTGTTCCGAGACAAACAGAATTGTGTTATATTTCCTTCAGACTTGTATGTGTAGTATTCCATAGTAGTTCGTGAGTTGGTGACTCCACGTCTTGGGTAGAGGATTTCGGTATGATTTTCACTTTGTATTTAGTTATTTCTATTTCGATAAAGTATTCCGCATTTATTTAATTAAAATTGTGTTAAAAACAGGATAGTATGAATACAGTGGCTTGCCTAGCTACCACGAGTAGGCGCCATCACGATCCCGATGTTGGGGAAAAATCCGGGTCGTGACAAATACCCCCGCCAATTACCCACCTACTCTGTTTGGGTATTCTAACATCACAACCCTCTCTGAATCACCCTCCACTTCCTATCCTCGGGTGACAATATCAGATACGACCATAAGAACGGCGCAACTCGCCACACATACTCCTTTCTTTGATTCCTCTTCCTTTACATTCCCGGCACCACCCCTTGCACGAGATCCTACCCACTTTTCCGCCAATGTCTATCCTCAGCCACCCCAATATGAGTTCATGCCAAGCTAAAATCCAAAAGCTCCCGAACGGGATGAAATGGCAAAAAGAATGAGCAGCTTGGAACAGAGTTTGAAAAACATGCAAGGTCTAGGCAGGACAAAAGAGTGTTTCTTACGCAGATTTGTGCATGTTCCCACATGTTCATTCAGGCTTTAAGACGCCGAAGTTCAAAAAGTATGACGGGCATGGCGACCTTGTCGTGCGACTTGTTCCTCAAATACTGATTGAATTTCTATTCTGTCATTTTGCTGATGGTGAGGACACGCGCTTCTTCGTCCGCTGACCAGCAGCCCGAGCCCCAGGCAGCTCCCTTGAGGGGTAGGGGCCAGGGCCGTATCAGAGGCCGTGGTAGGGGTAGAGCTCAGCCCCAGGCAGCTACCCCAAAGGTGGAGCCTCATATTGAGATTGATGAGGAGGTTCCGGTTCCAGCAGCTCCAGTGGGCCTAGCTCAGGTCCCAGGAGAGGCTTTATTTACCCCGGATCTCCGGGATGCTCTGGTCAGAATAGCGGGATTCATGGACAGCATTGCCAAAGCGGGTTTATTATCAGTTGCCCCAGCCGCTTCTCAGGCTGGAGGAGGGGCCCAGACTCCTATTGCTCGTACTCCGGAGCCAGTAGCTCCTCAGCCTCAGGCACCAGTAGTTCAGCCAGCTGTGGCCACTCGGTCGGGTACCACAGCTCATGGCGGTGATGGAGCGGCCATGACTTCGATTCGTTATGGAGGCTTGATCGATTCTCCAAGCTATTTACCACTACATTCGGTGGAGCCGCATCAGAGGATCCTCAGGACTTCTTATTCAGTTGCCATGAGATTCTAAAGACTATGGGGATCGTGGAGACAAACGGAGTTGACTTCGGTACTTTCAGGCTTGCAGGATCCGCCAAGACTTGGTGGAGAGATTATTGCTTGACTCGACCGGCAGGGTCCCCAGCTTTATCATGGGATCAGGTTTGCGGAACTATTTATGGAGAAGTTTCTCCCTGCTACTCGGCGGGATGTACTTCGGAGGCAGTTTGAGCGCCTCCATCAGGGCACTATGACGATTACACAGTATGAGACGAGATTTGTCGACTTGGCTCGTCATGCAGTGGTGATACTTCCCACGGAGCGGGAGAGGGTCCGCAGATTTATAGATGGGCTTAATCGGCCGATTAGACTCCAGATGGCTATGGGCGTGGGGAGTGACATATCATTTCAGGAGGCAGCAAATGCGGCACGCAGAGTTGAGATGGCTCTCGCTAGAGGAGGCGGTTATTCTTCGGATAAGAGGCCTCGTCATTCGGGTAGGTTTGGTGCTTCTTCCTCTGGTAGCAGAGAATCCTTTGATAGAGGCCAGTCCTCCAGGCCTTTTCATTCCGCCCTTTCAGGCTTCACAGGGTGGACCAGGTGATCTTGGTTTTCGTGGGCATTATTCAGACCAGCCTCCTATTAATGCTCAGCCTCTTCCGAGTGTTCGTGGAGGCCATTCAGGTCGTCAGGGCCAGCAGCCCTATCAGTCTAAGAGTTGCTACGGTTGTGGTGACCCGGGTCATTTTATCAGGTATTGCCCTTTAGCAGCGGGCAACTCTCAGCGGCGAGGTCCTCGTCCTATGATACAGGCCCCAGCTGACCCTCAGCCTGCCCAGCCAGCCAGAGGTGGGGGTAGAGATTATAGAGGTGGAGGTCGAGACCGTAGAGGTGGAGACCGTCCAGCCAGAGGTAGAGGTCAGCCAGTTGATGGTCGTCCTAGAGACGCAGCTCAGAGGGGAGGTGCAGATCCCCGATTCTATGCTTTACCAGCCAGGCCAGAGGCAGAGGCATCAGATGCCGTGATTACAGGTACTATTATTGTGTGTGGCAGAGGTGCTTCAGTATTATTTGACCCTGGATCTACATATTCCTATGTGTCTTCCTACTTCGCACCGTATTTGGCCGTGCCCAGCTATGCTCTGGATATTCCAGTTTATGTGGCTACACCAGTGGGTGACTCCATTGTAGTCGATCGGGTGCATCGTTCGTGCGTAGTTATATTTGGGGGTCTTGAGACCCATGTTGATCTGTTGCTTTTGGATATGGTAGATTTTGATGTCATATTGGGGATGGACTGGTTGTCCCCATACCATGCTATTCTTGATTGCCATGCTAAGACGGCGACCTTAGCCTTGCCAGAATCACCCCGACTAGAGTGGAAAGGTACCTCATACCACTCCGTTCGCATTGTTATTTCCTATGTTAAGGCTCGACGTATGGTCGAGAAGGGGTGTCTAGCTTATCTGGCTTATGTTCATGATTCCAGCGCAGAAGTTCCTTCTATTGAATCAGTCCCTATTGTACGGGAGTTTCCTGAGGTTTTTCCTTCAGACCTGCCGGGCATGCCACCCGACAGGGATATTGATTTCTGTATTGATCTGGCACCGGGCACTCAGCCCATCTCTATTCCACCCTATCGTATGGCCCCGCCGGAACTAAAAGAGTTGAAAGATCAGTTGCAGGACCTTCTTGAGAAGGGCTTTATCAGGCCCAGTGTTTCCCCCTGGGGAGCACCTGTATTATTTGTAAAGAAGAAGGATGGCTCGATGCGGATGTGTATTGATTACCGACAGTTAAACAAGGTGACTATCAAAAATAAATACCCACTACCGAGAATTGATGATTTGTTTGACCAGCTCCAGGGAGCGAGGGTATTCTCTAAGATAGACTTGAGGTCAGGCTACCATCAGCTGAAGATCAGAGCGGCTGACATTCCTAAGACAGCCTTTTGCTCTAGATATGGGCATTATGAGTTCTTGGTCATGTCCTTCGGGTTGACCAATGCCCCAGCAGCATTCATGGAGTTGATGAATCGGGTATTCAGGCCTTACTTAGATCTGTTCGTGATAGTCTTCATAGATGACATCTTGGTGTACTCCCGCAGCCAGGAAGAGCACGAGCAGCACCTCGGAGTGGTTCTTCAGACTCTGAAAGATTACCAGCTATATGCCAAATTTTCTAAATGTGAGTTCTAGCTGAGTTCGGTAGCATTTCTGGGTCACATTGTATCGGTGGAAGGTATTCGGGTAGACCCAAAGAAGATTGAGGCAGTCCAGAATTGGCCTCGACCAGCTTCAGTGACTGAGATCCGGAGTTTCTTGGGATTAGCAGGTTACTACCGTCGATTTGTAGAGGAGTTTTTTTCTATTGCAGCCCCGATGACCAGGTTGACCCAGAAGGGTGTCCAGTTCCAGTGGTCAGAGGAGTGTGAGGCGAGCTTTCAGAAGCTCAAGACAGCCTTGACCACCGCACCGGTGTTGGTACTACCTACAGGTACAGGGCCTTATACAGTTTATTGTGACGCATCTCGTACGGGGCTTGGAGCGGTATTGATGCAGGATGGTAAGGTTATCGCTTATGCTTCGAGGCAGTTAAAGATACATGAGAAGAATTATCCAGTTCATGATCTTGAGCTAGCAGCAGTGGTTCATGCCTTAAAGATCTGGAGGCATTATCTATATGGTGTGACATGTGAGGTGTACACCGATCACAAAAGCCTACGGTACTTGTTCAAACAGAAGGAGTTGAATCTACGACAGCGGAGATGGTTAGAGTTGCTAAAAGACTATGATGTTACTATCTTATATCACCCAGGTAAGGCCAATGTGGTGGCCGATGCTTTGAGTAGAAAGTATGCCAGCATGGGTAGTCTTGCATACATTCCGGTCAGTCAGAGACCATTAGCTCTAGATGTCCAGGCCTTAGCCAACCGGTTCGTGAGATTAGACATTTCTGAGCCTAGCAGGGTGTTAGCCTACACGGTCGCTCGTTCTTCTTTATTAGAGCGTATCCGTGAGAGGCAATTCGATGATCCTCATTTACGTGTGTTGAGAGATACAGTTCAGCGGGGAGGTACCACACAGGTAAATCTAGATGATGATGGGGTATTGAAATTGCAGGGTCGAGTTTGTGTGCCCAATGTCGAAGGAATTCGAGAGTTGATCTTAGCAGAGGCCCACAGTTCGCGGTATTCTATTCACCCAGGCGCCGCAAAGATGTACCAGGACTTACGGCAACACTATTGGTGGCGGAGAATGAAGAAAGATATCGTTGCGTATGTCGCTCGGTGTCTAAATTGTCAGCAGGTGAAATATGAGCACCGGAGACCTGGTGGTGTATTCCGGAGGATTGAAATTCCCGAGTGGAAATGGGAGCGGATCATAATGGACTTCATTACTGGACTTCCTTTGACTCGGAGGAAATTTGATACTATTTGGGTCATTGTTGATAGGCTGACCAAGTCAGCACACTTTATTCCAGTAGCTGTCTTCTACTCGTCGGAGAGGTTAGCGGAGGTTTACATTAGGGAGATTGTTCATCTCCATGGGGTGCCGGTATCTATTATCTCTGATCGGGGAACGTAGTTTACCTCGCGGTTCTGGAGAGCGGTCCAGCAGGAGTTAGGCACCCAGGTTCAGTTGAGTACAGCATTTCATCCTCAGGACGGATGGCCAGCCCGAGAGGACTATTCAGATTCTAGAGGACATGCTTCGAGCCTGTGTTATTGATTTTGGAGGCTCGTGGGACCGGTTTCTACCATTAGCAGAGTTCGCCTACAATAACATTTACCAATCTAGCATCCAGATGGCTCCGTATGAGGCGTTGTATGGTAGGCGATGTCGATCACCAGTTGGATGGTTTGAACCGGGAGAGGCTCGGTTTTTGGGTACAGACTTAGTTCAGGAGGCCTTAGATAAGGTCAAGACTATTCAGGAGAGATTGCGTTCAGCTCAGTCCAGGCAAAAGACTTATGCGGATCGTAAGGTTCGAGATGTAGATTTCATGGTTGGTGAACGAGTATTGCTTCGGGTGTCGCCTATGAAGGGCGTGATGAGGTTCGGAAAGAAGGGCAAGCTCAGCCCTAGGTATATTGGTCCATTTGAGATTCTAGACAGAGTGGGAGGGGTGGCTTACAGATTAGCTTTGCCGCCTAGCTTATCAGCCGTGCATCCAGGTTTTCACGTATCTATGCTTCGGAGATACCACGGCGATCCCACACATGTGTTAGACTTCAGTACTGTCCAATTGGACAATGATCTATCTTACGAGGAGGAGCCGGTGGCTATTCTAGACCGGCGGGTTCGACAGTTGAGGTCGAAGAGTTATCCTTCTGTGCGTGTTCAGTGAAGAGGTCAGCCTCCTGAGGCATCGACCTGGGAGTCTCAGTTTGATAAGCGGAGCCGCTACCCACGCTTATTTCTTGACTCAGGTACTTATTTCTTTTGTCCGTTCGAGGACGAACGGTTGTTTTAGAGGTGGAGATTGTGACGACCCAAAGGGTCATCACTTAGTTTATTAATCATTTCGAGCTTCTGAGGCCTTGAAAACCTCATTCCATGTTGCCTCGATTTACGTTCACAATCCGAGCATGTAGCCGGAAAGATTTTGTGATAGAAAATATGAATTCTAGGAGAAATTTGGATAAAAATGATATTAATATTGATATGGTTGACTTCGGTCAACATTTTTGGTAAACGGATCCGGACCCGAGATTGGATGGTCCCGAGAGGTCCGTAGGAAAATATGGGACTTGGACATGCGTCCGGAGTCGAATTCGAGGCCTAGAGCCCAAGTTATGAATTTTTCTATGAAATATTTTTTGATGTAATTGTTAAAGGAAATGAATTAATTGACCTTGGTATCGGGCTCGTATTTTGGTTCCGACGCCCGGTACAAGTCTTAAATATTATATATGTGATTTTTGTAAAGTTTGGTGACATTCGGATGTCGTTTGAGATATTTTGGACCTTGAGTCCCAAGTTTGAAAGTGTTGAAAACCAAAGGTATGAAAATAATGAAGTTGAGGCTTGATTTGATGAAAACAAGGTGATATTGGCGATGTGATCGCACGAACAAGTTCATAATGTGTTTTTGAGGTTATGTACATGTTTGGTTTGGAGCCGGGGGCTCGGGTAAAGATTTGATAGGCCGTTGGATTAAATTCTGAAATGTTGCACTGCTGGTTTTTCACCCAGCTGTTGGCTTCGCAATTGCGAAGCATTTCTCGCAATTGCGAAGGGGATGATCAAGGCAGGGCTCGCAAATGCAAACCCTGATTACAATTGCGAAGCCCCTCATGCCCAGCCTTGTTCGCAAATGCGAACAATTGTTCGCAAATGCGAACGTCCCCGGGGCCTGCCTATGTTCGCAAATGCGAACAACAGTTCGCAAATGCGAACATTCCCTATACTGCCTGTGTTCGCAAATGCGAACCATTGTTCGCAAATGCGAACACTGCCCTATACAGCCTATGTTCGCAAATGCGAACATTAGTTCGCAAATGCGAACACCCCCTTTGTCTGCCGGTGTTCGCAAATGCGAACAAATGTTCGCAAATGCAAACTTCCCAGCCTTAGCTTAGTTCGCAATTGTGAACCCATGTTCGCAAATGCGAACACAGAGACGTGTAAAACACGATTTTAAGTTCATTTCTTCACTTTTTACAAAACAAAAACACCCATTTGCGATTCTTCACGGATTCCTTCTTCATCAAAACAATTGTAAGTCACTTTTTACTTAATTCTTTCAATTCCTAACATCATTAAACATGTTTTTCATTAGAAATCAAAGGTTTTCATGGTGGAATTTCTTGTTTTTGTTAGAAAATAGGGTTTTTCATAAATTGGGGAATTGGACCTCGAATTGAGGTCCGATTTTGAAACAAATCATATACATAAACTCGTGGGGGGATGGGTAACCGGATTTTGGTCCTAACCCCGAGTTCCGACCATGTGGGCCCGGGGTTGAAATTCACTATTCTGGGCAGAATGTTGTAAAAGTTGTATTTGGTCTTAAGAATTAGTTTGTTGAGTAGTATTGATGATATTAAATCAATTGTGTATAGATACGATTGGATTGAAGCCAAATTTGAAAGAAAAAGACATTTCCACGGATTAGATTGTTCATAAACACTCGAGGTAAGTGTTTGTTCTATCCTAGCTTGAGGGAATAGGATTATGTGTTATGTGTTATATGATCGAGTGCGGTGTATGAGCTGTGGTGACGAGCATCCATACACTGGCGTCTAGTATGACCGTGAGTCGTTGGAAAATGATTATTTTGAGATATATTACAGATGAATTGTTATTGTTCTCCCTTGTCGGGACTTGTTGTGAAGATGATTATTGATTGCCCTTGTTGGGACAGTTTATGAATTACTGTTTCTTTCTTTGCCCTTAACTGTGATTGTAACTTGGGTGAGGAAGAAAGATAATGCACGAAGGGTGATGCCGTGCCATGTTTATTTATTTATGCACGAAGGTTAATGCCGTGCCATGTTTTATTGATTATGCACGAAGGATCATGCCGTGCCCTGTTATTGAACCATGTACGAAGGATCATGCCGTACTATGGATGTGAGGATGAGAGTAAAAGCACGAAGGGTGATGCCGTGTACTTTATTTGCTTATTGGTGAGGATGAGAGTAAAAGCATGAAGGGTGATGCCGTGCAACTGCTTGCTATTCCTTGACTTGATATTACTTGTGTTTACATTATACTTTGTTTTTCCTTGTGAATTTATTAACTGTGGTTAATTGTTGAATTCTTTGAGATATTCCTTATTGTGTTAATACCTGGCTATTTCTTGTTATTCTGTGGTATACATATATATTGAATTGCACAGGTTTATGTGGGTGTCTGGTCCTAGGCTTGTCACTACTTCGCCGGGATAGGCCAGACACTTACCAGCACATGGGGTCGGTTGTGCTGATACTACACTTCTGTGCATTTTTGCACAGGTCCAGGTTACGATCAGGAGCAGCAGCAGCAGTAAATCGATTGCGTGGGAGTTGATCATATTTGAGACCGAGGTAGCTTGCGGACGTCCGCAAGCCCGGCGTCTCTCTCTTTATTTATGTTATTAGCTGTAGTCTCTTTGTTCCGAGACAAACAGAATTATGTTATATTTCCTTCAGACTTTTATGTGTAGTATTCCATAGTAGTTCGTGAGTTGGTGACTCCACGTCTTGGGTAGAGGATTTCGGTATGATTTTCACTTTGTATTTAGTTATTTCTATTTCGATAAAGTATTCCGCATTTATTTAATTAAAATTGTGTTAAAAACAGGATAGTATGAATATAGTGGCTTGCCTAGCTACCACGAGTAGGCGCCATCACGATCCCGATGTTGGGGAAAAATCCGGGTCGTGACAAACACCCCCGCCAATTACCCACCTACTCTGTTTGGGTATTCTAACATCACAACCCTCTCTGAATCACCCTCCACTTCCTATCCTCGGGTGACAATATCAGATACGGCCATAAGAACGGCGCAACCTGCCACACATACTCCTTTTTTTGATTCCTCTTCCTTTACATTCCCGGCACCACCCCTTGCACGAGATCCTACCCACTTTTCCGCCAATTTCTATCCTCAGCCACCCCAATATGAGTTCATGCCAAGCTAAAATCCAAAATCTCCCGAACGGGATGAAATGGCAAAAAGAATGAGCAGCTTGGAACAGAGTTTGAAAAACATGCAAGGTCTAGGCAGACAAGAAAGTGTTTCTTACGCAGATTTGTGCATGTTCCCACATGTTCATTCAGGCTTTAAGACGCCGAAGTTCAAAAAGTATGACGGGCATGGCGACCTTATTGCTCATCTAAAAAAATACTGCAATCAATTGCGAGGTACTGGCAGCAAGGAAGAATTGCTGATGGCATAATTCAGAGAAAGCTTGATCGGGATAGCGTCAAAATGGTACATGGATCAGGACATATCTCGATGGCACATCTGGGACAACTTGGCCAGAAATTTTGTTAAACAATTCCAGTACAACATCGACATTGCGCCGGATAGGAATTCTCTATCGAATTTGAAGAGGAAGCCCTCAGAAAGCTTCAGGGAATATTCCATCAAGTGGCGCGAACAAGCGTCTAGGGTGAAACCCCCCATGGATGAAATCGAAATGGTCACTACCTTCCTCCAGGCTCAGGAACCGGACTATTTCCAGAACATGCTGTCAGCAATGGGAAAACCTTTCGCAGAGGCGATCAAGATTGGGGAAATGGTAGCAAATGGTTTAAAGACGGGAAGAATATTAAGTCAAGCGGCCATTCGAGCGACCTCCCAAGCAATCCAAGGAGGGTCCGGAGGAATAGCAAAGGGTAGGACGAAAGAGGAAACGTCCATGGCAACTTCGGGTGATAGAAGACACTGCGCTCCTAGACCCATCTTTTCAGAAAGAACCCCCCATCATTATTACCCTGCTCAGGAAAAGTCCTATATTCCTCAACCGTACACGGTCATGAATGCTCAACCTTTTTCGCGACCGCAACAGCATGTCAGTAGAAACCAAGCTTTATTTCCAAGAAATCAGCCTCCCCACCAGAACCACTATAACCCTCGACCTCCGCAGAATAACTTCGTGAATAGTGAAGAGAAAGGCTGCAGAAACGCAGAACTAGTGAAGAAATGACACGTATATGGTACATTAAATGGAAGGGACAATTTAAGCGTCGACGCTGACATAACATTAATTATGACAAAAATTCTCCTTTTCAATGAGAATCTGTCACACCTCCTTTTGGCGCGCCTACCCCGAAGAGTAGATGCGTAAGAGAGTTTTTCCAATTTAAGTGACAATATTCGAAATGGGATTATTCTATTTATTTCAGAGTCGCCACTTGGAATAAATTATGGTGTCCCAAGTCACCAATTCATTTAAATCCCGAATCGAGGAAATTTTGACTTTCCAAATAAAGTCTACGAACCAGAAATTCTAAGTAAGGAGTTCTGTTGACCCGAGGGAAGGTGTTAGGCACCCCCGGATCCCGTGGTTCTAGCACGGTCGCTTTAACTATTGTAAATGGCTAAAATTGAATGATTTTAAAATAAGTGGTGACCTATTTGCCTTTTATTGACAAAATGCTTTTATTTATTTATGAAGTAATTTCCTCTATCCTAAGGCTTGCATATCAAAATGTGGTCGGCCTAAGCATGATCCAACGAATAATATAATAAAATGAAGCAAATGGAATAACTTGATATTAATCTACTTTCAAATTAAGCTCAGATTATGTTTTTAGCTTTTCATTTGATTCGGCTGAACCCGATTCCTAACGCATGGAACAAATTAATTGCGAATGAGATGGTCACCCCAACAAGTCTCACGACCCTTCATGATAAGTATGAATTAAGCCAAACAAATACTTACTAATCTTCTAAAAATTTGTTCATGGACAAATAAATTTCCAATACATTATGGTCACATCTAAACTTTAAACAACTCTCAACACATTGATATCATAAAGTATTCAATAGGATCTAAAAGGATTAAATACTCACAACTTAAACATACGAACCACTATTGAGGACCCAAATAACAAACTAATTTCCAAGCAAACTTTACCATCACATTTTTTCTTTTCTTTTCCTTTGTTAAAATAACAAACGCAATACATAATCTCAAACACTTAATAAGAATATAACTAAAAGAAACTAAGAATTCAATTTAGCCATTAACAAAGCAAAATATCAACTTAATTTATAAGCCTTACTCTGTTTTAATAACGAGTTGACTAAAATAAATACTAAAATGTACTAAAATTGCAGCTAACAAACACATGCTTAACAGTCCACGACAATCCTGGGATTGTCTTAATTATATAATTCAACGCTGCAGTACACTTTCTAACATGTACACAAATAAATCTAAACTTAAAACAAAGACATATCACAAATTATATCTTCTATTAGGACAATACAAATAATCAGTTTTGAAAAGAAAAAGGACGAGCATTCTTTCATTTTTGACATTAAAGCAAACTCTCCATTACAGTCAAGGGTATCTGTAAGAGTTCGATGAATACCTAGATTTCAAACAAAAATGAGAAAAGGAATCAGTAGCAGTAGCGCAACAGCTTAAGCAGCAAAGCAAATAACAGCAGTAACACCCAATTTCCAACAATAGATCGAAGAACCAATAACCCAAAAGAGAACAAGAAATTCCAGAAGTGGGCTAAAATGAAGCTGAGAGTCTTATAGATGTCAAACAAACAAATCAGTACCAACTCATTGACAAACGAGCCCCAAACAACTTTCAGATAACTTTGGACAGAATCCAATTCGAATGAAACAAAGATGGAAGATTTAAACTGTTCGAAAACAGTTTTGAGACTCAAAAATCAGTGCAACAGTATTAGAGGATAGGATTTCCTTTCTTCTTTAGGCTATATACCACTCTTTGATTCACTTAAACCAGTCTTCAACGACTAACAAACTCTCAGAAAATCAGCAGTCTTGCTTTCTCACTATTGCCTCTAAGGATATCAAAGATGTGTGTCTGTTTTTCTTCTCTCCAGCTCTGTCCCCCTAAATGCAGAATGCTGCCCCCTCTTATAGCTTAATTTGATTCCCCTCCAACTCTTAAGAGCACTCAAACAATTAATAAATCAATCCCTCCCCCCATGTTCTATTCTTTAAACTTAAAGATGCTGCCAGCCCCACTTAGGATTGTCTAGGCATGGCTTTTTCTATTTTAAAAGTCATCTGAGATTCAAAATGATGCATATCCTACTGTAAAGGCATTCACTACCCAACCCCATGTGCAGTGCACCCTTAAAGTGTTATTTTTCTGATTTTCTAAACTAAAACTTAAATAGCTATATCCAATTCCAGTAGCTAAACCATAATCAAAATCAAATCAACAGCCCAATTCAATTCACACAGTGAATTTGGATCAAATGAGCAATGCTAAATTTCTGTCCTAATGTTCTAACAAACAAACCTATGAAACTAATCAACGATATTCGTTTAATCGATTTCAACACACATAAATCGATAAACAATAATCGCCAAACAAAAATCAGTGATTCAAACAATCTCGCCCAAAGACTGAAAAATACGAAACTAATTATTCGACGACGCTAATCGAAGCGAATACGCATTCTACAACATACCCAATCGAATAAACAAAATAGAAAAACAATTGACCAAATAAAGGGTCTTTGAGTTTGAAGGGGAAGAAGAGAACAGAAATCAAAAAATTAAAATTTAAAACAACAGAACTTATCCAAAAGATGAACAAATGTATACAAACAAACAGAAATAAAACAAAAATGAGAAAAAAGTACCTTTAGAACTCGGACATGGATGAACCTATGCTAATTTCTTGAATTGACCCTTTTTTGAGGTCAAATGGACTTTAATCGAGTGTTCTTTACTGAGAACACTTCGACTAAAGTCGATTAAACCCCAAATTAACTTCAATTTAAAAAGGACCCCATATTTGGTCTTCTAGGGTTCTTGAATCAATTCACTAGATTCGAAGCATTCTAGTGTCGTTTGAAAAGAAATGGGTGTGGATTTAAAGAGGGGATGGTCTGGTGGTGGTGTGGCATTAATTTCATGGATGTGGGCAAGGTTGCCGCCGGATTAAAGCGAAGGGAGGGGTGCGGCGGCTCTAGGGTTTTTTGGGAGAGAATCTTTGACTTTGGGGAAAGGAAATGGGAGACTGGTATTTGGGACTGAGCAGGGGATTAGATCGGGTAAGAAAACGGGTCGGGTCGGGTTAATAGGAGAGAGTATCATGTCCGTTGGATTGGTGTGATCGTTCGGTCCACGCCAACGCACCGAGACGACGTCGTTTGGGGCATGTCTGGGTCCTGGACCGAGTCTGGCCTGGGACTGGGTCTGGTTTGGCATTGGGCCTGGTCTTTGGTTGGACTGAAGCGACCCAAATCTGGTTTAATTCTTTTTCTTTTTATTTTCTTCATTTAAAATCCTAAGTAATTAGAAACAAAAAAGATTCTAAATCATAAAAACACGAATTGCTTCCTAATTGTAAAATTGAGTCCTAAATGCAATATATTTGTTTTTTCAATCGACTTAAAAATAGACAAAGAATGCAAATAAGTAATTAAGAGATAGCACAAAATTCACAGAAAATCACACGCAACGCAAAACTATTTTATTTTTAATTTTGGGAGTAACTTGCATATAAGGCAAAAATCACGTGCTCACAGTTGCCCCTCTTTGCCCGGAAATACGAAGAGTTTTCGCGCAAAGATAAATGAGTGGTTACGAATGATTTTTGTCCATTCGAGTACTCCGTGTGAAGCATTTCTTAAAAAAGGTCTGACCGGGCCTTTGCTTCAGGAGGCATCCTACATATCCTGGGCTAAACATGAATCGGGTCAATGTAGTTCGGAAAGTTTTGGCAGCTGGGACTACCATGGACTGTCATGTTGCTATTACTATTGCTATCGTTGATGCTGTTGCTGCTTACTGCTTACTGACCTCCTTATTACACCAAAAGAGAAATTAAAGCTAAGCTATCTATGCTATCAACTATGAGTTAAAATATTCCTATCTATGATTCTCTTGAAAACTTGATCTTGAGTCTTAGCTAATTTTGTTGTAGACCTCGATCCAAATATTGATGCTCGCAAACTGTACGTGCTTGTTTATTTCTATAACATTGAGTAAAATGGAATTGGCGGGGCTTGTGACTTCAATCAGATTCTGAGCAATCCGCGCTTCTGTTTACTCCAACATTTGAACTCGTTTTCTTTTGGTTCTTTTCTTCTTTTCTTCATTCTGGATTGAGGTTCCACTCGTAGGTTATCTCGATCCTTGCGTCCCGAGGTCCAACCTATTTAGACAACAAAACAAACAAACGAATGAAATTTTTCTGCCCCAGTTTCGCTAGGAAAATTTCGTGAGTTAGTTGTGACACAGAAAATGATTAAAAAGACTATTTTGGTGTTGCTCAAGAGAATCTTGATTTTTTTAAAACTATAGTTTCACAAATAAACGTTCCACGGCTTTCTGGCAGGGAGACCCTCGGTTTTCTGGCTGGGATTTTGAAGAAACGGCTCCACAGTTTTATGACTGGGAGATCCTTAGTTTTTTGACCGGGATTTTGAAAGAAAGTCTTCACGGCTTTCTGGCCGGGGATTCAAAAGCATTGTTTCACGTCTTTCTGGCCGGAAGATCCTTGGTTTTCTGACCGGGGTTTTAAGAAATGGCTCCGCAGTTTTCTACTAGGAGATCCTTGGTTTTCTAACCGGGATTTTGAAAGAAAGTTTTCACGGCTTTCTGGCCGAAATTCAAAAGCAATGTTTCACGGCTTTCTAGCCGGAAGACCCTTGGTATTCTGACCGGGGTTTTAAGAAATGGCTCCACGGTTTTCTGACTAGGAGATCCTCGATTTTCTGACCGGGATTTTGAAGAAGAGTTTCACTGCTTTCTAGCCGGAATTCAAAAGCAATGTTTCACGGCTTTCTGGCCGGAAGACCCTCGGTTTTCTGACCGGGTTTTAAGAAATGGCTCCACGGTTTTCTGGCTGGGAGATCCTCGGTTTTCTGACTGGGGATTTTGAAAGAAAGTTTTCACGGCTTTCTAGCCGGAATTCAAAGCAATGTTTCACGGCTTTCTGGCCGGAAGACCCTCGGTTTTTTGACCGGGGTTTTAAGAAATGGCTCCACAGTTTTTTGACTGTGAGATCCTCAGTTTTCTGACCGGGATATCGAAAGAAAGTTTCACGGCTTTCTGGCCGGAATTCAAAAGCGTTGTTTCACGGCTTTCTGGCCGGAAGACCCTCGGTTATCTGGCCGGGGTTTAAAAGAAATGGCTCCACAATTTTTTGACTGGGAGATCCTCAGTTTTCTGATCGGGGATTTTGAAAGAAAGTTTCACGGCTTTCTAGCCGGAATTCAAAAATAATGTTTCACGGCTTTCTGGCCGGAAGACCCTCGGTTTTCTGGCCGGGGTTTAAAGAAACGGCTCCACAGTTTTCTGACTGGGAGATCCTCGATTTTCTTATCGGGATTTTGAAGAACAGTTTCACGGCTTTCCGGCCGGAAGACCCTCGGTTTTCTGGCTAGGGTTTAAAGAAATGGCTCCGCAATTTTCTGACTGGGAGATCCTCGGTTTTCTGACCGGGATTTTGGAAGAAAGTTTTTGCGGCTTTCTGGATGGAATTCAAAGCAATGTCTCACGGCTTTCTGGCCGGAAGACCCTCGGGTTTCTGGCCGAGGTTTTAAGAAGCGGCTCCACAGTTTTCTGACTGGGAGATCCTCGGTTTTCTGACCGGGATTTTGAAGAAGAGTTTCACAACTTTCTGGCCAGGATTCAAAAGCAATGTTTCACGGCTTTCTGGCCGGGAAATATCAGACTAACATGACTTAATTTTTTTTTTCGTTTTCCTTTCCTTTCTCCTTCCTTTTTAGGTTTTTCTTTTAGGTTTTTCCTTTTATTCATCAACAATGCATGAAAATAATGTTTTTGAAAAGAAACTCCTTTTTGGGCATTTTTCTTGTTACAGAGCCATTTCAATGCTCGCACATTTCATTTCTTTGGACTGCACCTTCTTCTTGCACAATAAATTTGAAATAGACCTGTTTTCAACAAAGAACAATTTGTTAGTTTAAAAGATGGTTGATTTTGTGGCCTTGATTATCTTTATTACTTGATCTTGGCTCCATTTCCATTGAGAACTTTGCTGCCGATTGTCTTTGGGGTGACTTCCTTTCAGCCTGACCGGGTTCAAACTCGGAATTCTTTGAGGACTCGCCTGTGTGGGCTCTGTCTTTCTGTCTCGTTCCATTTTTAAAATCTTAGCCTTTGATTTCCTATTCCTTCCTAATGTCTTTTCCTTTGCAAGTGATCGACCATCATGATCAGTCGGGATTGGATCAATACACCATTGAGGCTGGGTATCTTTCTTCGCCTTTTTTATCAGACGGAGTCCTGTAAAATCGGTCCTGCCGCCTTTCTTTGTAATAGTTTCAGAATTAAAATTAAACCGAAAGGGATTCAAAGAATAACTATACAAAAAGCAAGAAAATGAGTTTAAAGAGAAGCGTCCGTTTCGGGGAAAAAGAAGGACTTATCTGGGATGCATGCTGACTTCAAATAAACATGACATGCTTCTTGGACTGGACGCCTGACCCGCATAAACTTTCCAACTTCTTATGAACCCATTGATTCCCAATTTCAGAACGAGGGAACCTTGCCAATATTCTTTTAGTGAAGGGATGTCTTCTTTTTGGTCGGCGGCGCCCTTTGCGGGTTTTCGACAATCGACCTCTCTCATTTCTCTTCTCACTGTCGCCCGATAGTGCTCTTTGCGAATTTTCACTAAACGGACTCTCTCATTTTAGTTTCTTCAACCGCCATCGCCTTATGGTACCCGAAGGTTTTCACCGATAAAACTCTCTCATTTTGTTTCTCTCAATTCAGGTCGTGTCAGATTTCCGTCAATGACGTTTTTCACTCCCTTGCCTTTGCCAGTTGATCTGAAGGACTTGAACAAGGTCTTTGGGTAAAAAGAAAATTGAATGGAATTACAACTCTGGAACCATCTTGACGGATCTAAACTGAACTGGCATATCATCTGCCCTAGTTTCAATTTTTGGGGAAATTGGGATTTTTGGTTCGGTGTGACTGAACCTCAGGGAGAGGTTGCCTACGTATCCTTTCGGAATCAAGTCAGAACATAGTTCAGGATTTTTTTTTTTTTTTTTTGTCTTTTTTGTTTTATATATATATGTATATATATATATATATATATATATATATATATATATATATATATATATATATATATATATATATATATTTTTTTTTTTTTTTTGTTTTTTTTTTATTTCGGGTTCCAAAGAGGGTTAACAAAAAGCATAACCGGCTCAAAGGGTTTACAAAGGATTTATAGTGTTTGGGGTAGCAAGAAAGAAAGCCTTCGTCATCTCAATTATACAAAAGCCAACGCCGCAAGAGATCTTGACATAGTACCTTTATACTGCATCTGTATTGACTGTCATTTCAAGATCATTTCCTTCAATGTCTTCCAGATATAGTGTTCCTCTCAGTGATATTTTCCAGATGATGTATGGATCCTTCCCATTAGGAGCGAATCTTCCTTTTGTTTCTTGGTAAGGAATGAGCCTTAACGCCGGTTGTTCTATTTCGAGATTCCTGGGCCGCACTTTCTTGTTGCAAGCATGGGCCATTCTTTGTTGGGATAACTACTCGGGTATTCCCTGAGTACAATACACCCATTTTGTATGCGAACTAATTTTCCTTCAGTTATTCCAATTCTTTGTTTCATTTCCTCAAAGTAACCTTTTTGTGCATTTCGACTCTCGATTCATTATTCTGAAGTCTGACAGCGTTTTGGGATCTAGGCATGAAGTCCACAAGCATGTCATGTTACTTAAAGCTGCATGATTTGAACTAAAGAGAAGAGAAAGAGAAAATTAAAACAAATCTGAAAGAATAAAAAATAACAAAAGAAATGAAAATGGACGACGAAATATTAATTTCATTTCTTGGAATTGAAAGGATAAACAGGGTTCACATTCGGAAATTTAAAGACAAAAACTAAAAGAAACATCCAATTTACACCCTTAAATAACTCGGGATGCAGAAAAATGCGGCAGGACAAGTCTACCGGGGCTTTTGCCTGATCGGGAATGGCCTAGCCTTTCAGTTTTGGAGTTTGGCGTCTGGTCCCACTTCAACGGTGATAGTCCCGTTCCCTGGCTCGACCATGTGGGTATTGCAGAGCCTTGCCTCATGTTTTCCTTCACTCTCTTTAGTCATGAAATCCTCATTATCTTCCTCTTGACGGTCCTTAAGCTTCTGTGGTATGCGTCAACAATCACTGGCTCATTCAGCCGGGGTGTATTAATTGCCCTCATACCACACATGCTTGCTTAGGTGCATCAATTTCCCCTTCTGGTTCTATCTCAATGATTTTACTCTTCTTTTCCCCTTTCTCCTGTTTCGAGGCCGCCTTGGGCTTCCTTTCTACATCAGCAATAGCTATTATGGCCTTAAGCGCTGGATCTAATTCTTCGTCTTCACAAATCATCCCGATTATCGGCCCGTTATTGTTAGAGGGCAGCAGATTATTGGTCACATTTGGGACATCCTCATCCTTCAACACAATTTTCCTTTGCTCTATTAAATTCTCCAATGCTTGTTTCAAAGTCCAACAGTTATTAGTATGATGGCCCTCTGCCTCTGAATGATATGCACATCTGACACCAGCTTTATAGGGAGGTGATGCCGGGTTTTGTCTATTCTGAGGAACCGGCTGTAGTAGACCCATTTGGACAAGTTTCGGGAATAAGCTAGAGTAATATTCTCCAATTGGGGTAAAGTTTGGTCTCTTTGGTGGTTCCCAAGGACGGAAGTTATTCTGCGGAGGTCGAGGGTTATAGTGGTTCTGGTGGGGAGGCTGATTTCTTGGAAATAAAGCTTGGTTTCTACTGACATGCTGTTGCGGTCGCGAAAAAGGTTGAGCATTCATGACCGTGTACGGTTGAGGAATATAGGACTTTTCCTGAGCAGGGTAATAATGATGGGGGGTTCTTTCTGAAAAGATGGGTCTAGGAGCGCAGTGTCTTCTATCACCCGAAGTTGCCATGGACGTTTCCTCTTTCGTCCTACCCTTTGCTATTCCTCCGGACCCTCCTTGGATTGCTTGGGAGGTCGCTCGAATGGCCGCTTGACTTAATATTCTTCCCGTCTTTAAACCATTTGCTACCATTTCCCCAATCTTGATCGCCTCTGCGAAAGGTTTTCCCATTGCTGACAGCATGTTCTGGAAATAGTCCGGTTCCTGAGCCTGGAGGAAGGTAGTGACCATTTCGATTTCATCCATGGGGGGTTTCACCCTAGACGCTTGTTCGCGCCACTTGATGGAATATTCCCTGAAGCTTTCTGAGGGCTTCCTCTTCAAATTCGATAGAGAATTCCTATCCGGCGCAATGTCGATGTTGTACTGGAATTGTTTAACAAAATTTCTGGCCAAGTTGTCCCAGATGTGCCATCGAGATATGTCCTGATCCATGTACCATTTTGACGCTATCCCGATCAAGCTTTCTCTGAATTATGCCATCAGCAATTCTTCCTTGCTGCCAGTACCTCGCAATTGATTGCAGTATTTTTTTAGATGAGCAATAAGGTCGCCATGCCCGTCATACTTTTTGAACTTCGGCGTCTTAAAGCCTGAATGAACATGTGGGAACATGCACAAATCTGCGTAAGAAACACTTTCTTGTCTGCCTAGACCTTGCATGTTTTTCAAACTCTGTTCCAAGCTGCTCATTCTTTTTGCCATTTCATCCCGTTCGGGAGATTTTGGATTTTAGCTTGGCATGAACTCATATTGGGGTGGCTGAGGCTAGACATTGGCGGAAAAGTGGGTAGGATCTCGTGCAAGGGGTGGTGCCGGGAATGTAAAGGAAGAGGAATCAAAAAAAGGAGTATGTGTGGCAGGTTGCCCCGTTCTTATGGCCGTATCTGATATTGTCACCCGAGGATAGGAAGTGGAGGGTGATTCAGAGAGGGTTGTGATGTTAGAATACCCAAACAGAGTAAGTGGGTAATTGGCGGGGGTGTTTGTCACGACCCGGATTTTTCCCCAACATCGGGATCGTGATGGCGCCTACTCGTGGTAGCTAGGCAAGCCACTATATTCATACTATCCTGTTTTTAACACAATTTTAATTAAATAAATGCGGAATACTTTATCGAAATAGAAATAACTAAATACAAAGTGAAAATCATACTGAAATCCTCTACCCAAGACGTGGAGTCACCAACTCACGAACTACTATGGAATACTACACATAAAAGTCTGAAGGAAATATAACATAATTCTGTTTGTCTCGGAACAAAGAGACTACAGCTAATAACATAATTAAAGAGAGAGACGCCGGGCCTGCGGACGCAAGCTACCTCGGTCTCAAATATGATCAACTCCCACGCAATCGATTTACTGCTGCTGCTGCTCCTGATCGTAACCTGGACCTGTGCAAAAACGCACAGAAGTGTAGTATCAGCACAACCGACCCCATGTGCTGGTAAGTGCCTGGCCTATCCCGGCGAAGTAGTGACAAGCCTAGGACCGGACACCCACATAAACCTGTGCAATTCAATATATATGTATACCACAGAATAACAAGAAATAGCCAGGTATTAACACAATAAGGAATATCTCAAAGAATTCAACAATTAACCACAGTTAATAAATTCACAAGGAAAAACAAAGTATAATGTAAACACAAGTAATATCAAGTCAAGGAATAGCAAGCAGTTGCACGGCATCACCCTTCGTGCTTTTACTCTCATCCTCACCAAATAAGCAAATAAAGTACACGGCATCGCCCTTCGTGCTTTTACTCTCATCCTCACATCCATAGTACGGCATGATCCTTCGTACATGGTTCGATAACAAGGCACGACATGATCCTTCGTGCATAATCAATAAAACATGGCACGGCATTAACCTTCATGCATAAATAATAAAATATGGCACGGCATTACCCTTCGTGCATTATCACTCTTCCTCACCCAAATAACAATCACAGTTAAGGGCAAAGAAAGAAACAGTAATTCATAAATCGTCCCAACAAGGGCAATCAATAATCATCTTCACAACAAGTCCCGACAAGGGAGAACAATAACAATTCTACAACCTGTCAAAGGTCCAACAATTCATATGCAAATATGTCCCACAATAACCCAGTGTATGGATGCTCGTCACCACAGCCCATACACCGCACTCGATCATATAACACATAACACATAATCCTATTCCCTCAAGCTAGGATAGAACAAACACTTACCTCGAGTGTTTATGAACAATCTAATCCGTGGAAATGTCTTTTTCTTTCAAATTTGGCTTCAATCCAATCGTATCTATACACAATTGATTTAATATCATCAATACTACTCAACAAACTAATTCTTAAGACCAAATACAACTTTTACAACATTATGCCCGGAATAGTGAATTTCAACCCCGGGCCCACATGGTCGGAACTCGGGGTTAGGACCAAAATCCGGTTACCCATCCCCCCACGAGTTTATGTATATGATTTGTTTCAAAATCGGACCTCAATTCGAGGTCCAATTCCCCAATTTATGAAAAACCCTATTTTCTAACAAAAACAAGAAATTCCACCATGAAAACCTTTGATTTCTAATGAAAAACATGTTTAATGATGTTAGGAATTGAAAGAATTAAGTAAAAAGTGACTTACAATTGTTTTGATGAAGAAGGAATCCGTGAAGAATCGCAAATGGGTGTTTTTGTTTTGTAAAAAGTGAAGAAATGAACTTAAAATCGTGTTTTACACGTCTCTGTGTTCGCATTTGCGAACATGGGTTCACAATTGCGAACCCCGACCAATTTCTGGAGTTTGAAAAATAAGCTACGGCTGGGAAGTTCGCATTTGCGAACACTGGCAGACAAAGGGGGTGTTCGCATTTGCGAACTAATGTTCGCATTTGCGAACATAGGCTGTATAGGGCAGTGTTCGCATTTGCGAACAATGGTTCGCATTTGCGAACCAAGGCAATATGGGGCAGTGTTCGCATTTGCGAGCTGTGTTCGCATTTGCGAACATAGGCAGGCCTGGGGACGTTCGCATTTGCGAACAATTGTTCGCATTTGCGAACCCAAACGGTCCTGGGCACCCTTCGCATTTGCGATCAAGGGTTCGCATTTGCGAACCCTGCCTTGATCTGCCACCTTCGCAATTGCGAGAAATGCTTCGCAATTGCGAAGCCAACAACTAGGTGAAAAACCAGCAGTGCAAAAATTCAGAATTTAATCCAACGGCCTATCAAATCTTTACCCGAGCCCCCCGGCTCCAAACCAAACATGTACATAACCTCAAAAACACATTATGAACTTGTTCGTGAGATCACATCGCCAATATCACCTTGTTTTCATCAAATCAAGCCTCAACTTCATTATTTTCATACCTTTGGTTTTCAACACTTTCAAACTTGGGACTCAAGGTCCAAAATATCTCAAACGACATCCGAATGTCACCAAACTTTACAAAAATCACATATATAATATTTAAGACTTGTACCGGGCGTCGGAACCAAAATACGAGCCCGATACCGAGGTCAATTAATTCATTTCCTTTAACAATTACATCAAAAACAATTTCATAGAAAAATTCATAACTTGGGCTCTAGGCCTCAGAATTCGACTTCGGACGCATGTCCAAGTCCCATATTTTCCTACGGACCTCTCGGGACCATCCAATCTCGGGTCCGGATCCGTTTACCAAAAATGTTGACCGAAGTCAACCATATCAATATTAATATCATTTTTATCCAAATTTCTCCTAGAATTCATATTTTCTATCACAAAATCTTTCCGGCTACATGCTCGGATTGTGCACGTAAATCGAGGCAACATGGAATGAGGTTTTCAAGGCCTCGGAAGCTCGAAATGATTAATAAAATAAGTGATGACCCTTTGGGTCGTCACAATCTCCACCTCTAAAACAACCGTTCGTCCTCGAACGGACAAAAGAAATAAGTACCTGAGTCAGGAAATAAGCGTGGGTAGCGGCTCCGCTTATCAAACTGAGACTCCCAGGTCGATGCCTCAGGAGGCTGACCTCTCCACTGAACACGCACAGAAGGATAACTCTTCGACCTCAACCGTCGAACCTGCCGGTCTAGAATAGCCACCGGCTCCTCCTCGTAAGATAGATCATTGTCGAATTGGACAGTACTGAAGTCTAACACATGTGTGGGATCGCCGTGGTATCTCCGAAGCATAGATACGTGAAAAGCTGGATGCACGGCTGATAAGCTAGGCGGCAAAGCTAATCTGTAAGCCACCCCTCCCACTCTGTCTAGAATCTAAAATGGATCAATATACCTAGGGCTGAGCTTGCCCTTCTTTCCGAACCTCATCACGCCCTTCATAGGCGACACTCGGAGCAATACTCGTTCACCGACCATGAAATCTACATCTCGAACCTTACGATCCGCATAAGTCTTTTGCCTAGGCTGAGCTGAACGCAATCTCTCCTGAATAGTCTTGACCTTATCTAAGGCCTCCGAACTAAGTCTGTACCTAACAACCGAGCCTCTCCCGGTTCAAACCATCCAACCGGTGATCGACATCGCCTACCATACAACGCCTCATACGGAGCCATCCGGATGCTAGATTGGTAACTGTTATTGTAGGCGAACTCGGCTAATGGTAGAAACCTGGTCCCACGACCCTCCAAAATCAATAACACGAGCTCGAAGCATGTCCTCGAGAATCTGAATAGTCCTCTCGGACTGGCCGTCCGTCCGAGGATGAAATGCTGTACTCAGCTGAACATGGGTGCCTAACTCTCTGCTGGACCGCTCTCCGGAACCGCGAGGTAAGCTGCGTTCCCCGATCGGAGATAATAGATATCTGGCACCCCATGGAGATGAACAATCTCCCTAATGTAAACCTCCGCTAACCTCTCCGACGAGTAGGAGACAGGATATTGGAATAAAGTGTGCTGACTTGGTCAGCCTATCAACAATGACCCAAATAGCATCAAATTTCCTCCGAGTAAAAGGAAGTCCAGTAACGAAGTCCATTATGATCCGCTCCCATTTCCACTCGGGAATTTCAATCCTCCGGAATACACCACCAGGTCTCCGGTGCTCATATTTCACCTGCTGACAATTTGGACACCGAGCGACATACGCAACGATATCTTTCTTCATTCTGCGCCACCAATAGTGTTGCTGTAAGTCCTGGTACATCTTCGTGGCGCCTGGGTGAATAGAATACCGCGAACTGTGGGCCTCCACTAAGATCAACTCTCGAATCCTTTCGACATTGGGCACACAAACTCGACCCTGCAATTTCAATACCCCATCATCATCTAGATTTATCTGTGTGGCACCTCCCCGCTGAACTGTATCTCTCAACACACGTAAATGAGGATCATCGAATTGCCTCTCACGGATACGCTCTAATAAAGAAGAACGAGCGACCGTGTAGGCTAACACCCTGCTAGGCTCAGAAATGTCTAATCTCACGAACCGGTTGGCTAAGTCCTGGACATCTAGAGCTAATGGTCTCTGACTGACCGGAATGTATACAAGACTACCCATGCTGGCATACTTTCTACTCAAAGCATCGGCCACCACATTGGCCTTACCTGGGTGATATAATATAGTAACATCATAGTCTTTTAGCAACTCTAACCATCTCCGCTGTCGTAGATTCAACTCCTTCTGTTTGAACAAGTACCGTAGGCTTTTGTGATCGGTGTACACCTCACATGTCACACCATATAGATAATGCCTCCAGATCTTTAAGGCATGAACCACTGCTGCTAACTCAAGATCATGAGCTGGATAATTCTTCTCATGTATCTTTAACTGCCTCGAAGCATAAGCGATAACCTTACCATCCTGCATCAATACCGCTCCAAGCCCCGTACGAGATGCGTCACAATAAACTGTATAAGGCCCTGTACCTGTAGGTAGTACCAACACCGGTGCGGTGGTCAAGGGCTGTCTTGAGCTTCGAAAGCTCGCCTCGCACTCCTCTCGACCACTGGAGCCGGACACCCTTACGAGTCAACACTGGTCATCGGGGCGCAATAGAAGAAAACCCCTCTACAAAACGACGGTAGTAACTCTGCTAATCCCAAGAAACTCCGGATCTTAGTCACTCGAAGCTGGTCGAGGCCAATTCAGGCTGCCTCAATCTTCTTTGGGTCTACCGAATACCTTCCACCGATATAATGTGACCCGGAAATGCTACCGAACTCGACCGAACTCACATTTAGAAAATTTGGCATATAGTCGGTTATCTTTCAGAGTCTGAAGAACCACTCTGAGGTGCTGCTCGTGCTCTTCCTGGCTGCGAGAGTACACCAGGATGTCATCTATAAAGACTATCATGAACGGATCTAAGTAAGGCCTGAATACCCGATTCATCAACTCCATGAATGCTGCCGGGGCATTGGTCAACCCGAAGGACATGACCAAGAACTCATAATGCCCATATCTAGAGCAAAAGGTTGTCTTAGGAATGTCAGCCGCCCTGATCTTCAGCTGATGGTAGCCTGACCTCAAGTCTATCTTTGAAAATACCTTGCTCCCTGGAGCTGGTCAAACAAATCGTCAATTCTCGGTAGTGGGTATTTATTTTTGATAGTCACCTTGTTTAACTGTCGGTAATCAATACACATCCGCATCGAGCCATCCTTCTTCTTTACAAATAATACAGGGTGCTCCCCAGGGGGAAACACTGGGCCTGATAAAGCCCTTCTCAAGAAGGTCCTGCAACCGATCTTTCAACTCTTTTAGTTCCGGCGGGGCCATACGATAGGGTGGAATAGAGATGGGCTGAGTGCCCGGTGCCAGATCAATACAGAAATCAATATCCCTGTCGGGTGGCATGCCCGGCAGGTCTGAAGGAAAAACCTCAAGGAACTCCCGTGCAATAGGGACCGACTCAATGGAAGGAACCTCTGCGCTGGAATCACAAACATAAGCCAGATAAGCTAGACACCCCTTCTCGACCATACGTCGAGCCTTAACATAGGAAATAACGGTGCGAACGAAGTGGCTTGAGGTACCTTTCCACTCTAGTCAGGGTGATTCTGGCAAGGCCAAGGTCACAATCTTAGCATGGCAATCAAGAATAGCATGGTATGGGGACAACCAGTCCATCCCCAATATGACATCAAAATCTACCATATCCAAAAGCAACAGATCAACACGGGTCTCAAGACCCCCAAATATAACTACGCACGAACGATGCACCCGATCGACTACAATGGAGTCACCCACTGGTGTAGCCACATAAACTGGAATATCCAGAGCATAGCTGGGCACAGCCAAATACGGTGCGAAGTAGGAAGACACATAGGAATATGTAGATCCAGGGTCAAATAATACTGAAGCACCTCTGCCACACACAAGAATAGTACCTGTAATCACAGCATCTGATGCCTCTGCCTCTGGCCTGGCCGGTAAAGCATAGAATCGGGGATCTGCACCTCCCCTCTGAGCTGCGTCTCTAGGACGACCATCAACTGGCTGACCTCTACCTCTCGCTGGACGGTCTCCACCTCTACGGTCTCGACCTCCACCTCTATAATCTCTACCCCCGCCTCTGGCTGGCTGGGCAGGCTGAGGGTCAGCTGGGGCCTGAATCATATGACGAGGACCTCGCTGCTGAGAGTTGCCCACTGCTAGAGGGCAATTCCTAATAAAATGACCTGGGTCACCACAACCGTAGCAACTCTTAGACTGATAGGGCTGCTGGCCCTGAAGACCTGAATGGCCTCCACGAACACTCTGAAGAGGCTGAACATTAATAGGAAGCTGGTCTGAATAATGCCCACGAAAATCGAGATCACCTGGTCCACCCTGTGAAGCCTGAAGGGCGGAATGAAAAGGCCTGGAGGACTGGCCTCTATCAAAGGATTCTCTGCTACCAGAGGAAGAAGCACCAAACCTACCCGAATGACGAGGCCTCTTATCCGAAGAATAACCGCCTCCTCTAGCGAGAGCCATCTCAACTCTGCGTGCTGCATTGGCTGCCTTCTGAAATGATATGTCACTCCCCACGCCCATAGCCATCTGGAGTCTAATCGGCTGATTAAGCCCATCTATAAACCTGCGGACCCTCTCCCGCTCCGTGGGAAGTATCACCACTGCATGACGAGCCAAATCGACAAATCTCGTCTCATACTGTGTAACTGTCATAGTGCCCTGATGGAGGCGCTCAAACTGCCTCCGAAGTACATCCCGCTGAGTAGCAGGGAGAAACTTCTCCATAAATAGTTCCGCAAACTGATCCCATGATAAAGCTGGGGACCCTGCTGGTCGAGTCAAGCAATAATCTCTCCACCAAGTCTTGGCGGATCCTGCAAGTCTGAATGTACAAAAGTCAACTCCATTTGACTCCACGATCCCCATAGTCTTGAGAATCTCATGGCAACCGAATAAGAAGTCCTGAGGATCCTCTGATGCGGCTCCACTGAATGTAGTGGTAAATAGCTTGGAGAATCGATCAAGCCTCCATAACGAATCAGAAGTCATGGCCGCTCCATCACTGGCATGAGTTGTGGTACCTGACTGAGTGGCCACAGCTGGCTGAGTTACTGGTGTCTGAGGCTGAGGAGCTACTGGCTCCGGAGTATGAGCAATAGGAGTCTGGGCCCCTCCTCCAGCCTGAGAAGTGGCTGGGGCAACTGATAATAAACCCGCTCTAGCAATGCTGTCCATGAATCCCGCTATTCTGACCAAAGCATCCCGGAGATCTGGGGTAATTAAAGCCTCTCCCGGGACCTGAGCTGGGCCCACTGGAGCTGCTGGAACCGGAACCTCCTCATCAATCTCAATATGAGGCTCCACCTTTGGGGTAGCTGCCTGGGGCTGAGCTCTACCCCTACCACGGCCTCTGATACGGCCCTGGCCCCTACCCCTCAAGGGAGCTGCCTGGGGCTCGGGCTGCTGGTCAGCGGACGAAGAAGCGCGTGTCCTCACCATCAGCAAAATGACAGAATAGAAATTCAATCAGTATTTGAGGAACAAGTCGCACGACAAGGTCGCCATGCCCGTCATACTTTTTGAACTTCGGCGTCTTAAAGC
Source organism: Nicotiana noctiflora (assembly GCA_032618575.1). NCBI lineage: Eukaryota > Viridiplantae > Streptophyta > Magnoliopsida > Solanales > Solanaceae > Nicotiana > Nicotiana noctiflora. The sequence continues at coordinate 548,742 of JASVEL010012863.1, read as the reverse complement.
CTGAATGAACATGTGGGAACATGCACAAATCTGCGTAAGAAACACTCTTTTGTCTGCCTAGACCTTGCATGTTTTTCAAACTCTGTTCCAAGCTGCTCATTCTTTTTGCCATTTCATCCCGTTCGGGAGCTTTTGGATTTTAGCTTGGCATGAACTCATATTGGGGTGGCTGAGGATAGACATTGGCGGAAAAGTGGGTAGGATCTCGTGCAAGGGGTGGTGCCGGGAATGTAAAGGAAGAGGAATCAAAGAAAGGAGTATGTGTGGCGAGTTGCGCCGTTCTTATGGCCGTATCTGATATTGTCACCCGAGGATAGGAAGTGGAGGGTGATTCAGAGAGGGTTGTGATGTTAGAATACCCAAACAGAGTAGGTGGGTAATTGGCGGGGGTATTTGTCACGACCCGGATTTTTCCCCAACATCGGGATCGTGATGGCGCCTACTCGTGGTAGCTAGGCAAGCCACTGTATTCATACTATCCTGTTTTTAACACAATTTTAATTAAATAAATGCGGAATACTTTATCGAAATAGAAATAACTAAATACAAAGTGAAAATCATACCGAAATCCTCTACCCAAGACGTGGAGTCACCAACTCACGAACTACTATGGAATACTACACATAAAAGTCTGAAGGAAATATAACATAATTCTGTTTGTCTCGGAACAAAGAGACTACAGCTAGTAACATAAATAAAGAGTGAGAGACGCCGGGCCTGCGGACGTCTGCAAGCTACCTCGGTCTCAAATGTGATCAACTCCCACGCAATCGATTTACTGCTGCTGCTCGTGATCGTAACCTGGACCTGTGCAAAAACGCACAAAAGTGTAGTATCAGCACAACCGACCCCATGTGCTGGTAAGTGCCTGGCCTATCCCGGCGAAGTAGTGACAAGCCTAGGACCATACACCCACATAAACCTGTGCAATTCAATATATATGTATACCACAGAATAACAAGAAATAACCAGGTATTAACACAATAAGGAATATCTCAAAGAATTCAACAATTAACCACAGTTAATAAATTCACAAGGAAAAACAAAGTATAATGTAAACACAAGTAATATCAAGTCAAGGAATAGCAAGCAGTTGCACGGCATCACCCTTCGTGCTTTTACTCTCATCCTCACCAATAAGCAAATAAAGTACACGGCATCACCCTTCGTGCTTTTACTCTCATCCTCACATCCATAGTACGGCATGATCCTTCGTACATGGTTCAATAACAGGGCACGGCATGATCCTTCGTGCATAATCAATAAAACATGGCACGACATTAACCTTCGTGCATAAATAAATAAGCATGGCACGGCATCACCCTTCGTGCATTATCACTCTTCCTCACCCAAATAACAATCACAGTTAAGGGCAAAGTAATTCATAAACTGTCCCAACAAGAGCAATCAATAATCATCTTCACAACAAGTCCCGACAAGGGAGAACAATAACAATTCATCTGTAATATATCTCAAAATAATCATTTTCCAACGACTCACGGTCATACTAGACGCCGGTGTATGGATGCTCGTCACCACAGCCCATACACCGCACTCGATCACATAACACATAACACATAATCCTATTCCCTCAAGCTAGGATAGAACAAACACTTACCTCGAGTGTTTATGAACAATCTAATCCGTGGAAATGTCTTTTTCTTTCAAATTTGGCTTCAATCCAATCGTATCTATACACAATTGATTTAATATCATCAATACTACTCAACAAACTAATTCTTAAGACCAAATACAACTTTTACAACATTCTGCCCAGAATAGTGAATTTCAACCCCGGGCCCACATGGTCGGAATTCGGGGTTAGGACCAAAATCCGGTTACCCATCCCCCCACGAGTTCATGTATATGATTTGTTTCAAAATCGGACCTCAATTCGAGGTCCAATTCCCCAATTTATGAAAAACCCTATTTTCTAACAAAAACAAGAAATTCCACCATGAAAACCTTTGATTTCTAATGAAAAACACGTTTAATGATGTTAGGAATTGAAAGAATTAAGTAAAAAGTGACTTACAATTGTTTTGATGAAGAAGGAATCCGTGAAGAATCGCAAATGGGTGTTTTTGTTTTGTAAAAAGTGAAGAAATGAACTTAAAATCGTGTTTTATAGGTCTCTGTGTTCGCATTTGCGAACATGGGTTCGCAATTGCGAACCCCGACCAATTTCTGGAGTTTGAAAAATAAGCTAAGGCTGGGAAGTTTGCATTTGCGAACATTTGTTCGCATTTGCGAACACCGGCAGACAAAGGGGGTGTTCGCATTTGCGAACTAATGTTCGCATTTGCGAACATAGGCTGTATAGGGCAATGTTCGCATTTGCGAACAATGGTTCGCATTTGCGAACCAAGGCAATATGGGGCAGTGTTCGCATTTGCGAACATAGGCAGGCCTGTGCGAACATAGGCAGGCCTGGGGACGTTCGCATTTGCGAACAACTGGGCATGAGGGGTTTCGCATTTGCGATCAGGGTTCGCATTTGCGAGCCCTGCCTTGATCATCCCCCTTCGCAATTGCGAGAAACGCTTCGCAATTGCGAAGCCAACAACTGGGTGAAAAACCAGCAGTGCAACATTTCAGAATTTAATCCAACGGCCTATCAAATCTTTACCCGAGCCCCCCGGCTCCAAACCAAACATGTACACAACCTCAAAAACACATTATGAACTTGTTCGTGCGATCACATCGCCAATATCACCTCGTTTTCATCAAATCAAGCCTCAACTTCATTATTTTCATACCTTTGGTTTTCAAAACTTTCAAACTTGGGACTCAAGGTCCAAAACATCTCAAACGACATCCGAATGTCACCAAACTTTACAGAAATCACATATATAATATTTAAGACTTGTACGGGCGTCGGAACCAAAATACGAGCCCGATACCAAGGTCAATTAATTCATTTCCATTAACAATTACATCAAAAACAATTTCACATAAAAATTCATAACTTGGGCTCTAGGCCTCAGAATTCGACTCCGGACGCATGTCCGAGTCCCATATTTTCCTACGGACCTCTCGGGACCATCCAATCTCGGGTCCGGATCCGTTTACCAAAAATGTTGACCGAAGTCAACCATATCAATATTAATATCATTTTTATCCAAATTTCTCCTAGAATTCATATTTTCTATCACAAAATCTTTCCGGCTACATGCTCGGATTGTGCACGTAAATCGAGGCAACATGGAATGAGGTTTTCAAGGCCTCGGAAGCTCGAAATGATTAATAAAATAAGTGATGACCCTTTGGGTCGTCACAATCTCCACCTCTAAAACAACCGTTCGTCCTCGAACGGACAAAAGAAAGAAGTACCTGAGTTGGGGGCTCTTTCCCGTTATTCCAATCATCTAACATCTCCAGCATGCGACAGCGCAAAATCCTATTTTCCTCCGCAGCTGCTGACTCGGTAGCCGGAACGGCTGATATGGAGCTCTCTTCCAAAACGGGAACGGTTGGCAGAGGGATTTCTGAAGACATGTTGGCACTTCTTTTCGACCTTGTGAAATAAGGATGGGTACTTTCTTTTGATTTAGCAACGGGCTGCTGAAACAACATAACAGAACAAGAAAGTGCGGCCCAGGAATCTCGAAATAGAACAACCGGCGTTAAGGCTCATTCCTTACCAAGAAACAAAAGGAAGATTCGCTCCTAATGGGAAGGATCCATACATCATCTGGAAAATATCACTGAGAGGAACACTATATCTGGAAGACATTGAAGGAAATGATCTTGAAATGACAGTCAATACAGATGCAGTATAAAGGTACTATGTCAAGATCTCTTGCGGCGTTGGCTTTTGTATAATTGAGATGACGAAGGCTTTCTTTCTTGCTACCCCAAACACTATAAATCCTTTGTAAACCCTTTGAGCCGGTTATGCTTTTTGTTAACCCTCTTTGGAACCCGAAATAAAAAAAAAACAAAAGAAAAAAAAAAAAAAAAAATATATATATATATATATATATATATATATATATATATATATATATATATATACATATACATATATATATAAAACAAAAAAGACAAAAACAAAAATTATTCATCCTGAACTATGTTCTGACTTGATTCCGAAAGGATACGTAGGCAACCTCTCCTTGAGGTTCAGTCACACCGAACCAAAAATCCCAATTTCCCCAAAAATTGAAACTAGGGCAGATGATATGCCAGTTCAGTTTAGATCCGTCAAGATGGTTCCAGAGTTGTAATTCCATTCAATTTTCTTTTTACCCAAAGACCTTGTTCAAGTCCTTCAGATCAACTGGCAAAGGCAAGGGAGTGAAAAACGTCATTGACGGAAATCTGACACGACCTGAATTGAGAGAAACAAAATGAGAGAGTTTTATCGGTGAAAACCTTCGGGTACCATAAGGCGATGGCGGTTGAAGAAACTAAAATGAGAGAGTCCGTTTAGTGAAAATTCGCAAAGAGCACTATCGGGCGACAGTGAGAAGAGAAATGAGAGAGGTCGATTGTCGAAAACCCGCAAAGGGCGCCGCCGACCAAAAAGAAGACATCCCTTCACTAAAAGAATATTGGCAAGGTTCCCTCGTTCTGAAATTGGGAATCAATGGGTTCATAAGAAGTTGGAAAGTTTATGCGGGTCAGGCGTCCAGTCCAAGAAGCATGTCATGTTTATTTGAAGTCAGCATGCATCCCAGATAAGTCCTTCTTTTTCCCCGAAACGGACGCTTCTCTTTAAACTCATTTTCTTGCTTTTTGTATAGTTATTCTTTGAATCCCTTTCGGTTTAATTTTAATTCTGAAACTATTACAAAGAAAGGCGGCATGACCGATTTTACAGGACTCCGTCTAATAAAAAAGGCGAAGAAAGATACCCAGCCTCAATGGTGTATTGATCCAATCCCGACTGATCATGATGGTCGATCACTTGCAAAGGAAAAGACATTAGGAAGGAATAGGAAATCAAAGGCTAAGATTTTAAAAATGGAACGAGACAGAAAGACAGAGCCCACACAGGCGAGTCCTCAAAGAATTCCGAGTTTGAACCCGGTCAGGCTGAAAGGAAGTCACCCCAAAGACAATCGGCAGCAAAGTTCTCAATGGAAATGGAGCCAAGATCAAGTAATAAAGATAATCAAGGCCACAAAATCAACCATCTTTTAAACTAACAAATTGTTCTTTGTTGAAAACAGGTCTATTTCAAATTTATTGTGCAAGAAGAAGGTGCAGTCCAAAGAAATGAAATGTGCGAGCATTGAAATGGCTCTGTAACAAGAAAAATGCCCAAAAAGGAGTTTCTTTTCAAAAACATTATTTTCATGCATTGTTGATGAATAAAAGGAAAAACCTAAAAGAAAAACCTAAAAAGGAAGGAGAAAGGAAAGGAAAACGAAAAAAAAAATTAAGTCATGTTAGTCTGATATTTCCCGGCCAGAAAGCCGTGAAACATTGCTTTTGAATCCTGGCCAGAAAGTTGTGAAACTCTTCTTCAAAATCCCGGTCAGGAAACCGAGGATCTCCCAGTCAGAAAACTGTGGAGCCGCTTCTTAAAACCTCGGCCAGAAACCCGAGGGTCTTCCGGCCAGAAAGCCGTGAGACATTGCTTTGAATTCCATCCAGAAAGCCGCAAAAACTTTCTTCCAAAATCCCGGTCAGAAAACCGAGGATCTCCCAGTCAGAAAATTGCGGAGCCATTTCTTTAAACCCTAGCCAGAAAACCGAGGGTCTTCCGGCCGGAAAGCCGTGAAACTGTTCTTCAAAATCCCGATAAGAAAATCGAGGATCTCCCAGTCAGAAAACTGTGGAGCCGTTTCTTTAAACCCCGGCCAGAAAACCGAGGGTCTTCCGGCCAGAAAGCCGTGAAACATTATTTTTGAATTCCGGCTAGAAAGCCGTGAAACTTTCTTTCAAAATCCCCGATCAGAAAACTGAGGATCTCCCAGTCAAAAAATTGTGGAGCCATTTCTTTTAAACCCCGGCCAGATAACCGAGGGTCTTCCGGCCAGAAAGCCGTGAAACAACACTTTTGAATTCCGGCCAGAAAGCCGTGAAACTTTCTTTCGATATCCCGGTCAGAAAACTGAGGATCTCACAGTCAAAAAACTGTGGAGCCATTTCTTAAAACCCCGGTCAAAAAACCGAGGGTCTTCCGGCCAGAAAGCCGTGAAACATTGCTTTGAATTCCGGCTAGAAAGCCGTGAAAACTTTCTTTCAAAATCCCCAGTCAGAAAACCGAGGATCTCCCAGCCAGAAAACCGTGGAGCCATTTCTTAAAACCCGGTCAGAAAACCGAGGGTCTTCCGGCCAGAAAGCCGTGAAACATTGCTTTTGAATTCCGGCTAGAAAGCAGTGAAACTCTTCTTCAAAATCCCGGTCAGAAAATCGAGGATCTCCTAGTCAGAAAACCGTGGAGCCATTTCTTAAAACCCCGGTCAGAATACCAAGGGTCTTCCGGCTAGAAAGCCGTGAAACATTGCTTTTGAATTTCGGCCAGAAAGCCGTGAAAACTTTCTTTCAAAATCCCGGTTAGAAAACCGAGGATCTCCTAGTAGAAAACTGCGGAGCCATTTCTTAAAACCCCGGTCAGAAAACCAAGGATCTTCCGGCCAGAAAGACGTGAAACAATGCTTTTGAATCCCCGGCCAGAAAGCCGTGAAGACTTTCTTTCAAAATCCCGGTCAGAAAACTAAGGATCTCCCAGTCATAAAACTGTGGAGCCGTTTCTTCAAAATCCCAGCCAGAAAACCGAGGGTCTCCCTGCCAGAAAGCCGTGGAACGTTTATTTGTGAAACTATAGTTTTAAAAAAATCAAGATTCTCTTGACCAACACCAAAATAGTCTTTTTAATCATTTTCTGTGTCACAACTAACTCACGAAATTTTCCTAGCGAAACTGGGGCAGAAAAATTTCATTCGTTTGTTTGTTTTGTTGTCTAAATAGGTTGGACCTCGGGACGCAAGGATCGAGATAACCTACGAGTGGAACCTCAATCCAGAATGAAGAAAAGAAGAAAAGAACCAAAAGAAAACGAGTTCAAATGTTGGAGTAAACAGAAGCGCGGATTGCTCAGAATCTGATTGAAGTCACAAGCCCCGCCAATTCCATTTTACTCAATGTTATAGAAATAAACAAGCACGTACAGTTTGCGAGCATCAATATTTGGATCGAGGTCTACAACAAAATTAGCTAAGACTCAAGATCAAGTTTTCAAGAGAATCATAGATAGGAATATTTTAACTCATAGTTGATAGCATAGATAGCTTAGCTTTAATTTCTCTTTTGGTGTAATAAGGAGGTCAGTAAGCAGTAAGCAGCAACAGCATCAACGATAGCAATAGTAATAGCAACATGACAGTCCATGGTAGTCCCAGCTGCCAAAACTTTCCGAACTACATTGACCCGATTCATGTTTAGCCCAGGATATGTAGGATGCCTCCTGAAGCAAAGGCCCGGTCAGACCTTTTTTAAGAAATGCTTCACACGGAGTACTCGAATGGACAAAAATCATTCGTAACCACTCATTTATCTTTGCGCGAAAACTCTTCGTATTTCCGGGCAAAGAGGGGCAACTGTGAGCACGTGATTTTTGCCTTATATGCAAGTTACTCCCAAAATTAAAAATAAAATAGTTTTGCGTTGCGTGTGATTTTCTGTGAATTTTGTGCTATCTCTTAATTACTTATTTGCATTCTTTGTCTATTTTTAAGTCGATTGAAAAAACAAATATATTGCATTTAGGACTCAATTTTACAATTAGGAAGCAATTCGTGTTTTTATGATTTAGAATCTTTTTGTTTCTAATTACTTAGGATTTTAAATGAAGAAAATAAAAAGAAAAAGAATTAAACCAGATTTGGGTCGCTTCAGTCCAACCAAAGACCAGGCCCAATGCCAAACCAGACCCAGTCCCAGGCCAGACTCGGTCCAGGACCCAGACATGCCCCAAACGACGTCGTCTCGGTGCGTTGGCGTGGACCGAACGATCACACCAATCCAACGGACATGATACTCTCTCCTATTAACCCGACCCGACCCGTTTTCTTACCCGATCTAATCCCCTGCTCAGTCCCAAATACCAGTCTCCCATTTCCTTTCCCCAAAGTCAAAGATTCTCTCCCAAAAAACCCTAGAGCCGCCGCACCCCTCCCTTCGCTTTAATCCGGCGGCAACCTTGCCCACATCCATGAAATTAATGCCACACCACCACCAGACCATCCCCTCTTTAAATCCACACCCATTTCTTTTCAAACGACACTAGAATGCTTCGAATCTAGTGAATTGATTCAAGAACCCTAGAAGACCAAATATGGGGTCCTTTTTAAATTGAAGTTAATTTGGGGTTTAATCGACTTTAGTCGAAGTGTTCTCAGTAAAGAACACTCGATTAAAGTCCATTTGACCTCAAAAAAGGGTCAATTCAAGAAATTAGCATAGGTTCATCCATGTCCGAGTTCTAAAGGTACTTTTTTCTCATTTTTGTTTTATTTCTGTTTGTTTGTATACATTTGTTCATCTTTTGGATAAGTTCTGTTGTTTTAAATTTTAATTTTTTGATTTCGGTTCTCTTCTTCCCCTTCAAACTCAAAGACCCTTTATTTGGTCAATTGTTTTTCTATTTTGTTTATTCGATTGGGTATGTTGTAGAATGCGTATTCGCTTCGATTAGCGTCGTCGAATAATTAGTTTCGTATTTTTCAGTCTTTGGGCGAGATTGTTTGAATCACTGATTTTTGTTTGGCGATTATTGTTTATCGATTTATGTGTGTTGAAATCGATTAAACGAATATCGTTGATTAGTTTCATAGGTTTGTTTGTTAGAACATTAGGACAGAAATTTAGCATTGCTCATTTGATCCAAATTCACTGTGTGAATTGAATTGGGCTGTTGATTTGATTTTGATTATGGTTTAGCTACTGGAATTGGATATAGCTATTTAAGTTTTAGTTTAGAAAATCAGAAAAATAACACTTTAAGGGTGCACTGCACATGGGGTTGGGTAGTGAATGCCTTTACAGTAGGATATGCATCATTTTGAATCTCAGATGACTTTTAAAATAGAAAAAGCCATGCCTAGACAATCCTAAGTGGGGCTGGAAGCATCTTTAAGTTTAAAGAATAGAACATGGGGGGAGGGATTGATTTATTAATTGTTTGAGTGCTCTTAAGAGTTGGAGGGGAATCAAATTAAGCTATAAGAGGGGGCAGCATTCTGCATTTAGGGGGACAGAGCTGGAGAGAAGAAAAACAGACACACATCTTTGATATCCTTAGAGGCAATAGTGAGAAAGCAAGACTGCTGATTTTCTGAGAGTTTGTTAGTCGTTGAAGACTGGTTTAAGTGAATCAAAGAGTGGTATATAGCCTAAAGAAGAAAGGAAATCCTATCCTCTAATACTGTTGCACTGATTTTTGAGTCTCAAAACTGTTTTCGAACAGTTTAAATCTTCCATCTTTGTTTCATTCGAATTGGATTCTGTCCAAAGTTATCTGAAAGTTGTTTGGGGCTCGTTTGTCAATGAGTTGGTACTGATTTGTTTGTTTGACATCTATAAGACTCTCAGCTTCATTTTAGCCCACTTCTGGAATTTCTTGTTCTCTTTTGGGTTATTGGTTCTTCGATCTATTGTTGGAAATTGGGTGTTACTGCTGTTATTTGCTTTGCTGCTTAAGCTGTTGCGCTACTGCTACTGATTCCTTTTCTCATTTTTGTTTGAAATCTAGGTATTCATCGAACTCTTACAGATACCCTTGACTGTAATGGAGAGTTTGCTTTAATGTCAAAAATGAAAGAATGCTCGTCCTTTTTCTTTTCAAAACTGATTATTTGTATTGTCCTAATAGAAGATATAATTTGTGATATGTCTTTGTTTTAAGTTTAGATTTATTTGTGTACATGTTAGAAAGTGTACTGCAGCGTTGAATTATATAATTAAGACAATCCCAGGATTGTCGTGGACTGTTAAGCATGTGTTTGTTAGCTGCAATTTTAGTACATTTTAGTATTTATTTTAGTCAACTCGTTATTAAAACAGAGTAAGGCTTATAAATTAAGTTGATATTTTGCTTTGTTAATGGCTAAATTGAATTCTTAGTTTCTTTTAGTTATATTCTTATTAAGTGTTTGAGATTATGTATTGCGTTTGTTATTTTAACAAAGGAAAAGAAAAGAAAAAATGTGATGGTAAAGTTTGCTTGGAAATTAGTTTGTTATTTGGGTCCTCAATAGTGGTTCGTATGTTTAAGTTGTGAGTATTTAATCCTTTTAGATCCTATTGAATACTTTATGATATCAATGTGTTGAGAGTTGTTTAAAGTTTAGATGTGACCATAATGTATTGGAAATTTATTTGTCCATGAACAAATTTTTAGAAGATTAGTAAGTATTTGTTTGGCTTAATTCATACTTATCATGAAGGGTCGTGAGACTTGTTGGGGTGACCATCTCATTCGCAATTAATTTGTTCCATGCGTTAGGAATCGGGTTCAGCCGAATCAAATGAAAAGCTAAAAACATAATCTGAGCTTAATTTGAAAGTAGATTAATATCAAGTTATTCCATTTGCTTCATTTTATTATATTATTCGTTGGATCATGCTTAGGCCGACCACATTTTGATATGCAAGCCTTAGGATAGAGGAAATTACTTCATAAATAAATAAAAGAGTTTTGTCAATAAAAGGCAAATAGGTCACCACTTATTTTAAAATCATTCAATTTTAGCCATTTACAATAGTTAAAGCGACCGTGCTAGAACCACGGGATCCGGGGGTGCCTAACACCTTCCCTCGGGTCAACAGAACTCCTTACTTAGAATTTCTGGTTCGTAGACTTTATTTGGAAAGTCAAAATTTCCTCGATTCGGGATTTAAATGAATTGGTGACTTGGGACACCATAATTTATTCCAAGTGGCGACTCTGAAATAAATAGAATAATCCCATTTCGAATATTGTCACTTAAATTGGAAAAACTCTCTTACGCATCTACTCTTCGGGGTAGGCGCGCCAAAAGGAGGTGTGACAGATTCTCATTGAAAAGGAGAATTTTTGTCATAATTAATGTTATGTCAGCGTCGACGCTTAAATTGTCCCTTCCATTTAATGTACCATATACGTGTCATTTCTTCACTAGTTCTGCGTTTCTGCAGCCTTTCTCTTCACTATTCACGAAGTGATGGTTACCTTTATTAAAGGCTTTTCATCATTATTCTTCTAAGTTATCGACGATTGAATTTATAAACTTATTCCTTTGTCTTCTTCACAGACTTCTCACACAAACCTCATTGTTCTAGTTCATTTTGTCTGTAACTCACTTTTTCTATCTATAACCTGCTTACCATGTCATCTTCAAATCCTAACCCAAAAAGAGTTCCAATACTTGATCGTTTCCCCAATGCTCCCGTGAGATATAAGAGAAGAAGATGAGGTATCCTTCATGGCGCAAGGTCGATGTGTGGTGGTACCTCTGGTTCCACCATCATTTCTAGTTCTGGCATCTCCTCTAGAGGTGCTTTGTCTAACAAATCCTCTTCTAAAGGAAAAAATCTTCTGAACCTCTTCAAGAGCCTTCAGTAGAAGAAATTGTACCAACAGATTTATATTTTGAACATGACAAAGAATCCCTTTGTGAGCAAGTGCTTAAATTAGAGAAAGGTGATAAATATCCTTCTTAATTACTGAACCATTGATCCCAATTGTTCAAAAAGATTGCTGTTGGAGAGATAATACCCCCATAGTTATCCTCAACCCTAGATAGAGAATATCCTCTTATAGTGCTGGTTTTTCTTGCGTTTACACTTATCCTTTCACTCTAGGATTTACTCCTTCCATTGACCCAGTTATTCTTGATTTTTATCGTTTTTTCAAAATATGTTTGGATCAAGTTTCCCCCTTTGTATGGAGGGCTGTGGCATGCTTGAGGTATATGTCGGTTAACGCAAATATCGATTTTACCTTTTCTCATCTGATTTACCTTTACCACCCTAAGCTTTTTCGTAATGGCATTTTTACCTTATATGCAAGAGGTAAGAGGGTTTTGATAAACCCTGAGGATATTAATGACCGTGCTTGATACACACGGTTTGTAAGTGTTCACACAGTTGATTTTGTGGGTCGATCAAACATTTCCTTTCCTGAAAAATGGAATATGGCACGCAAGTATTTTATTTCTTACCGTGTCTGTTTGTGTTATTTCGACTTTTTTTCTAATTCCATTTTGCTTTTTGATAGCAACAATGGGAGATATGGAACCTGTCTCTAGCTTCCGTGTTTGGGTAGATGCCATCTTGAAGGCCGTTCCTATGGAGGCACAAACTTGGAAGTCAATTTTCAACAAACATGGTTGGAGAGTTAAAACCCACGGTATGCATTTATTATTACTTTCTCGTATACTAAACATTTTCCTCCCCCAGTCAATTTTTATATCCTTTTTATTACCAGGATTTGCAAATCGAGGGATGTTAGCTGAAGTAGCTATTACACTTAGAGCTTCTTCCAGCACTCATTTAGCTTTGGAGAAGGCTCAGGCCATTCTGGAAAAGAGGAAATCAGTCGAAGAAGATTCTGATGTTGATCAAGATGAAGATACTTCTTTGACAGCTCATCCTAGGACTAGGAGGTGCGTGGTGGTTTCTGAGGATGAATCTTTAACATATCAGCCCGCAGAAGTTGAAGCTCCCGTGGCTCTTGCTTCTCTTAATGATCCTAACATTCCAACTGTTTCTACTTCCTTAGAAGTTGATTATGTGCCAGTGATTGCTTCTGACAATGAAGTTAACTTCAGAAAATCCAACCCCCTCAGTAACAAGTTGGAAATTTTAGTTTTTCCCTTGAATTTTAAGGAATTTAATGGGATAAGTCCCCGGTTACTTTAGTGGGGCGTTTGTAAAGACTTTTTGTCTGACTGAATCTTTTTAAGTTAAGAAGTTTTATAAGTACTTCTTTAAATTTTATTCTTGCCTATCTTCTTATTTAGGACTTATAGAATAATTTAGCATTTTAACTTTTTGAAAATGCTTTATGATTCTTCTCACTGAATATCAACATAAGGTTCATAAAAAGAGGGCCCTTTTTATATATCGACACTTAATGAAAAAGACGTCTCAACTTCATAACGGTGTTACAATACAATGAAAGAAATAGGAAAACACATGTTTTTGTACGAAACAACTTTGACAAATTTTTATTCATGAACTTGAACAAGCTTTTGAGTGTTACATGCATTATGTTACGTCTATAACTTTCTCACAACTGTTTTTCTTGTAACAAATTTTTTTATATGATACGAAATAAATAGACAAAATTTTTCTTTGTAACCCGTTTTAACACATAATCATAACCCAATCTTTACATGTTTAGAAGGGTTTTTGAAAAGTGACTTTGTTTACAACATTATAATGAATGTTTTATGTTGAGCGCTGAAGACTTCACAACTTCTTCTTAGCACTTGTCTTTTTGTGACAGAACCTTGATCAATTTTTGCTTGGTACTCGTGTCTAAACGTTGAGTAACCTCTTTTGCTCGATACTCGTATCTGTTTTCCCGTACGAGCTCATGTATAGTATATGACCCCATGTGTTTTGAGCGCTGAAGCATGAAGCCTCGAGCACGTGTTCGGATCTCTTTAATTGGTCCTTTTCCTGAAACAAAAAAATATACAGGACTCAGAGGTACGATTATAGATGAAGACTACCTAACCCGTGTGTATTTCTATCAGATTAATATAACCCTAGGCACGAAATTTAAGGATATTCCACTTTGCCGTGTAGGTTGTGACTCACCATTTGGTACGAGTTAGGGTTTTTTCCTAGCATCTAAAACTGTTGGTAAAGTTTTAACAATTTGATAAGAAAAAATTTAATCATAAAAATACATCCATTGTTTCTAACTCGTAGGTCGCCTTCCCTGCAATGTTACTAGACCTAGCTTTCTAGAGTCAGCATCCTTTGTGGATTGGAATACCTTTTGAACACAAAGTCCCCAGTATTTGATTAATGACAAGTTGAGAGTCGCTCTTGATAACAATCTGGTTTATGCCAAGTTCCCGTACCAATTTTAAACCTGCAATTACAGCCTCATACTCTACTTCATTGTTAGTCATAAAATGACATTTTATGATGCGTCTAATAGTTCTAAAAGAGGTACGTGAAACATCTCTAGGCCTCGCCTTTTATATTAGATGAATCGTCAGCAAATGAGATTTATGTTTATGGGTTTGGACCATTTATAAATTTTTGACCCTTTTTCTAAATGTGTTCTTTGACTGAAACCAGCTATGGAACCAGTTAACTCTTGAGATTTTATGACAACTTTAGGTTGATAACTAGTTTCATATTTGCTTAATTCGATAACCCATTTTTGATAACTCATGTTTATGCAAAATTCTTTGTAGTAAAAAAATAGTAATCACAATAAGGGAATGGGATTGGAAATAAAGTCTCAATTTCCTAGATGCCATGATTAAAACTAAAGTTAATTTTTCTAGTTGCAGGTATTATGTCCCAGCATTTAACAAAATATTTACTTATGTAATATATAAGAGATTGTTTACCTTAATCTTTTCGAATTTAGACAGCGCTTACCGCAACTTCTGATAACAATAAATGGACAGCTTTTCACCCACCTTTGGTCCTTCCAGGTTGACCCAATTTTGAATAGCTTTTGGGATTTCTTCTTACTTTACATAGTTTTTGAAAGGTTTCTGCTTTCCTTTTGTTTTATGATCATGCAAGATGGATCTTTATTTGTGAATTACTACATCCGATGGTATCCCTGTTACATCAATATGGGGCCAAGCAAAATAATCTGCGTTAGTTTTTAAGAATTCAATTAACTTACCTCTCATATCTGAGCTTAAGCCGGCTCCCACGAAAATTCTTCATTCATGCCATTGTCCAAATAGTATTACATGCTCGAACTCCTCAGTTGATGTTTTGATGCTTTCATCTTCTTCAGGTTTTTGGATTATACCAGATTTAGAGTTCAAACCTGGCTTTCCTTGATTATTTGGGTGTTGGTCTGAGTTTCCTTCGATGTTATTGTCACACCTCCTTTTTCGCGCGCCCCCTACCCGAGGGGGTAAAAACGGGCGAGGGAGTTTTTCCAATTTAAGTGACAGTATTTGAAACGGGATTATTCCATTTATTCCAGAGTCGCCACTTGGAATAAAGTAAGGTGTCCCAAGTTACCGATTTATTCAAATACCAGATCGAGGAAAATTCGACTTTCCAAAATGAAGTCTGCGAACCAGAAATTCTAAGTAAGGAATTCTGTTGACCCGAGGGAAGGTGTTAGGCACCCCCGGATCCCGTGGTTCTAGCACGGTCGCTTCAATTATTATAAATAGCTAAAAATATCTGATTTTGATACATGTTATATATTACATGCTCTGATTAAACTTTAAACAGCTTTATTAATTCAAAACTGTACATTTAACTTTTAAGCAAAGCAAACCTAGTCGCAACATAGACTCGGGCCCTTGACGAATATGAAAATAAAAAATGTGCCCGGACCACTTATTTCAACCTATGCCGATTTAAGCAATTATTAGACTAAACAAAAAAAAATCAATTTATCTAAAAAAATGTTCGTTGAGGTTATTTCCTATTAAGACCTATACAAGACGATATCTTATTCTGTGACTTGTTAAATTAGGGCCGAGGATTGACTGAAAAGGTATAAACTAGTGAGAAAATGGATCAACTATGCCAGGTAGAAATAATGAACAATGGCTTATTATTAGACATGAGGTTATTTATTTTGGATTTCACTACTCTCAATCCGATGTTAATTGACGAGATGGAAACTATGCGATTAGAGTCAAACTAGCATGGGCATCTAAGGCATTGGCTACTTATCTTGTTTGCTTAACTACAAATGGATTTAAAGGAAAATCAAACGAAGAAACTCGAAGTGATTCAAGCCATCCTATATTAATAGCTAACATAAATCAAACTACCACCTTAAACATGCTTAAATTACTTGACTTTAAACAAATTATCTATCTACAGTTTCAAAGAAAATCCCAACCTGGATTGGCTAGCTTTTACACAATTCGAATTTCGTTAACCTGAACAAATCCAACCATATACTAAAAAAGAACAGAAAACTAGCTAAGCACGAATGAAAACTAGTATCTATTTTTAAACAGTAGTTTAAATCAGTCCTAGTTTACAATAATAGACAATACAAAGATATGTTCACTCTTAATCCTTCAATGACTAACAGTATAGTTTTTATTACAACAAAATAATCCTGATTTAACTATAATATCCCAATTATAAGCATGATTCATTGAAACTGCTGTTCCGAACAATAAGGCTTAAACTTGTGATTTCATTTTATTGTCAAATAGGAACCATATCAACAGAAGTGTGTACCTGAGATTCAACAATAGAAATGAGGAAAGGGATCATCAATGCAACAGCTCAAATAGCAACAACAAATAACAACAAACAACAAGACGGATCGCAAGAGATCAAAGAACCAATAGCCGAAAGGAAACAACAAAGAATTCCACCAGTGATTTGAAACAAACAAGGAGTTCAAAGCGACTAAAACAACAGAAGGACAGTGCTTAAGTAAAACCAAAAGGGACCTTATGAACTGAAGCACAAAGCAGACTCAATTCAAGTTAAAGAACTGCTGAAACTGATGGCTAAAGGGTTTCAAGCTGATAATTTAAGAACAGTCTATAACCGTGTATATTGGCCTACCTTTCCCTCTCTTAAAATCTGTTCTTTTGTTATATCAAAGGGATGCCGTTAGATGATTATTAGTCACGATCTAATAAATATACCTTCCTTAATACGAGTGTGCACTTGGTGCGACTCAAATCATAAATCTTGGCGAAGCCGAAATGTATTAAAGGTCACAGGCGTACTGGTTTCGGTGTGACTCGAAATACATTTTTGCAACGTCGCAATTCGTAAAAATAATAAATCTTGAAATGTGTACACATTGTTAAAAGTCATATAATAAGTCATGTAGGATCGAGAACGACAGTTGAGCGACCGTGCTAAAACCACGGAATCCGGGAGTGCCTAACACCTTCTCCCGGGTTAACAAGATTCCTCATCTAGGTTTCTAGTTTCGTGGACTGTAATACAGAGTCAATTTCCTCGGATTCGGGATTAATCGGTGACTTGGGACACCATTATCTTTCCAAGTGGCGACTCTGAAAATTAAACAAAATCTCGGACCGATTATCCTTTATTTGGAAAAACTTCTTCCTCTTCGTTATTATATCCTTCCCGGGTATTTGAACATTGAGGTATACCCTTTTCTCTTAATCGGGAACCTTTTAAACAAGGGGGTAGTAAAAAGGGAGGTGTGACAGTATCCCCAACAAACATAACAAAGTGATGAAATTTGTGTTCTAAGAAGTCAAAATATCCATACCATCCCCATCAGTTTTTGGAAGAGTGAAGCACCGGAAGAAACATAAGATGACAAGAAAGCGAGGCAGCAAGAACAAAATTGAAGATATAGATAAGAGTTTACAATTCATAGACCATAATTTAATCTAGCTTCTTATTTTGTTTTAGCATGATGTAATAAAGAGGTCAATGAGCAGTAACAGTGATAGCAGCAACAACAACAATAGTAACAACAAAATGGCAGTCCCATGGTAGTCCCAGCTGTCAAAACTTTCCGAACTACATTGACCCGATTCCCTTTTAGCCAGGGATATGCAAGAGACCTTTTTGAAGCAAAGGTTTGGTCAAGTCTTCCAAAAAATGCTTCACACGGAGTGCTCAAACGGGCAAAAATCGCTCGTATTCGCTCATTTATCTTTGCACGAAAACTCTTCGCGTTTTCGGACAAAGAGGGGAAGATGTGATCACGTGATTTTTGCCCCGCATGAGAATTACTCCCAAAAATCCAAAAATAAATTAGTTTTGTGCTTTGTGTGATTTTTTGTGAATTTTGTGTGATTTTCTTAATTATTATTTTTATTTTTTGTCTGTGCATGTTTATTTATTAAATTAATAAAAAAAAATACAAAACAATAATGTTGCATTTGCATTTAGGTATTATTTAGAGTAATTAAGTTTGTTTTCAAAATATATATAAAATAAAAGTCACAAAAATAATGCATCTTTTACATTTAGCATTTAAATGCCTAGTTGTGTAATTTATATTTAACTGATGTTTAGTTGTGTGTGTTAATTGTTAGTATAACATTAGTATTTTTATAATTTAATTTGATTTTGGTAGTGTAATTAGAATTTTTGTTTTAGTAAATTAGGAACTAAATTAAAGAGATAAAGAAAATGAAACGAGCAGGCCAGATTTGGGCCGTCTCCAGTCCAGCTAAATCCAGGCCCAAAAGCCACGCGTGCCTCAGTAACCCAATCCAAATAACCCATTAACCCAGATCTGTCTCCCCAAACCCCTATTACACAAATATGGTCGTTTTAATTTAAAGGGTTGATCTGAGCCATTAATGATCCAACGACTTACAATATTTTGCTAATTTCAACATACCAAACACCCCGTAACCCATTTTCCATTTTCATTTCCCCCAAAACCCGTTTGTCTTCCCATTCTCTAAACCTAGAGACTTCCTCCGTCGTGCCCTGCCGACCTCCGCCTACCGGAAATCGCCTTACAATATTTATATATATTTTGAAAACAAACTTAATTACTCTAAATAATATCTAAATGCAAATGCAACATTATTTTTTTGTATTTTTTTTATTAATTTAATAAATAAACATGCACAGACAAAAAATGCAAATAATAATTAAGAAAATCACACAAAATTCACACAAAATCACACGAAGCACAAAACTATTTTATTTTTGGATTTTTGGGAGTAATTCTCATGCGGGGCAAAAATCACGTGCTCACAGCTTCCCCTCTTTACGCGAAAACGAGAAGAGTTTACGTGCAAAGATAAATGAGCGAATACGAGCGATTTTTGCCCGTTTGAGCACTTCGTGTGAAGCATTTTTTGGAAGACTTGACCAAACCTTTGCTTCAAAAAGGTCTCTTGCATATCCCTGGCTAAAAGGGAATCGGGTCAATGTAGTTCGGAAAGTTTTGACAGCTGGGACTACCATGGGACTGCCACTTTGTTGTTACTATTGTTGCTGTTGCTGCTATCACTATTACTGCTCATTGACCTCTTTATTACATCATGCTAAAACAAAATAAGAAGCTAGATTAAATTATGGTCTATGAACTGTAAACTCTTATCTATATCTTCAATTTTGTTCTTGCTGCCTCGCTTTCTTGTCATCTTATGTTTCTTTCGGTGCTTCACTCTTCCAAAAACTGATGGGGATGGTAAGGGTATTTTGACTTCTTAGAACAGAAATTTCATCACTTTGTTATGTTTGATGGGGATACTGTCACACCTCCCTTTTGACTACCCCCCCTTTTTAAAAGGTTCCCGATTAAGAGAATAGGGTATACCTCAATGTTCAAATACCTGGGAAGGATATAATAATGAAGAGGAAGGAGTTTTTCCAAATAAAGGACAATCGGTCCGAGATTTTGTTTAATTTTCAGAGTCGCCACTTGGAAAGATAATGGTGTCCCAAGTCACCGATTAATCCCGAATCCAAGGAAATTGACTCTGTATTACAGTCCACGAAACTAGAAACCTAGATAAGGAATCCTGTTAACCCGGGAGAAGGTGTTAGGCACTCCCGGATTCCGTGGTTTTAGCATGGTCGCTCAACTGTCGTTCTCGATCCTATATGACTTATTATATGCCTTTTAACAATGTGCACACATTTCAAGCTTTATTATTTTTACGAATTGTGACGTTGCAAAAATGTATTTCGAGTCACACCGAAACCAGTACGCCTGTGACCTTTAATACATTTCGGCTTCGTCGAGATTTATGATTTGAGTCGCACCAAGTGCACATTCGTATTAAGGAAGGTATATTTATTAGATCATGACTAATAATCATCTAACGGCTTTTAATCTTTGGGAAAGGTTGTGGAATTTGCTATCAACCTTCCCGAATCTATTATGTATTCATCATTTGTTTATATGGGGGCCCCGCTATTTTTGTTGCCATGCGAGTCTCATCCCATTTGTTTTTTACAGTCCAAACTTAGCGTATAACTATATTTTCTATCACTGTTTTCCCTTAACCAATTTAATTACCTTATGTTTTCTGAAAATGAGTCCAGGCCTTATTATTTTTTGTTATTACTGGGCCTGGACTCATGGGCTTGTATTCAGCAGATTGATGTAGATATCTGGGTTTCAGTAACCCAAACTACATTGAGGCTTTCGTTCACAAGCCGAATTAATATTCGAATCCAATCCAGGCCTGCGTCATACATTAGGCCCAGACCAAAATGAAACAAAGAGAAGGAAAACAAAAACCGAAAACTCATAATGCGAACAGGTACTTGAGATGAAAAGGGATAAATTCAAATTATACTTTATTCATTAAGAGAAAATTATTGTAAAAAACTAACAGTATCAATTCTGAATCATAATTATCTAATATGCACAAGACCTAATTAACAAACTATTTTTACTTTGTTCTTCAATAGCTAATTCATACTACTGATCCAAGTTATTTACTAGCTAAGTGACAGGATATTATCTAACTATGTAAGACAGGATTAAAACTAACTTGTTCGCTTACTTGTAGCTCACTTGCTGATACTGGTTATATTTTATCACTGAATTTATTATGAGACTGGTTAATTTGATATTATAAAAGTCAATCTTAACTAAACTACTGCTTCGTTTTTGTTGTTATAGCCGTTTTTAAACTTGTTTAAATCTAACTAACATGTATCAAATTAAACCATCTATCACGGGTTGATTGAAATCATTACTGTGAATTTAGTGTTATAGGTCTTATTTCGAGATTGATTGGTCTAGTTTTATGGTTTAACCTATTTTAACCAAGTGATTTTGGCTACTATCACTACATTATCTCTACTTACTACTTATTACATTGTTTCGTTAATGCTTCTGAATATACACAATGTCTCCTAATGAATTACAGATTCAACTATCTAACTAGATATAAAATAGAAACATAAAATGACAAAGAAGTTTTAAGCTCGAATCAAGCTCTTCATTTCATCAAATGACTTCAAATTACATAGCTTGAACGAGGATATGTACCTGATTCAGCAAAGAAATCCAATGAGTTCTAAGGGAAGGAATAGGTACAACGATTAGAATCAACACATGCAATGCAACAGTAGCTAGAATGAGTCCCAACAAGCAAGTGAATCTTAACACAACAACAAAGCAATAGAGACACAATGAAAAGCAGGAAATCCACACAGCTCTAAGGAAATCCACACAGCTCTAAGTATGAACGTCAACTGGAGAACCCAGGTAGCTATATCTACGATACTGTGTATGAAGTTTTCTGAAAATTTTGATCTCCAAAATCCAGCCCTTAATTAGGCTCCAAATGGGGGTATTTATAGGTGAGAGATGGTGAACATTTTGGGGGGAAAAGCTAGAAAATAATTCTAGTTCCCTCCCTTCCCTTTTTACCAATTCTTACATTTTAGTCCCATTTTCTGTTATGAAATGCCTTCCAGCATGTGCTGGAAGGTTCTATTTGATTCCTTTTTGGGGCTTTTACTAGTGTGCCCCTACTTGTTAGAGTTATTTACTAAGTTACCTTTTATTTAGGACCAATGTGCCCTTAATCTTGTGCAATATTGCAGAAATCATGAGCCTAAATGTCTTTAGTGTTCCTATAGGCTCTACTAAATCCACAACTTTGCCATTTTCTATTCCCTTTATGCCCTTAAGGGCATTTACTATTTACCCGACCTGTCCAGGTTAGGGTTATAGTATTCCTAGCTGTTATTTAATTCCTGACCACTTCTAATGAGTATTTTAAGATTTGGCCAGGTCTGATCCTCAATTTATTTCAATTCTAACCTCCTTTTGTTTCATTTTATGTAATTAGAGCTAATTTGAGGGACTAGCCTGCTTAATTATTTAGAACTATACTTGTTTAAGACTTGGCCGGTCCAAAGTTTGGACTTAGCCTTGCAGTTTTAGGTCAATTAGTGAACACAGGCTGGCTAAGACTTTGCAAGTCTAGCCAACTAGTGAACACAAGCCAATTAAGACCTTGCAAGTCTAGCCTATTAGACTTAAGTCAATTTTATTACATACTTGGCCTATTTAACACTTAGCCGGTGTTTTCAGATTATTAGAGTTGGTCAGTTGCAAGACTGACCACTCTTTGTTATTCATTTCACTTGTGACCTCTTTTTGTAGTTTTCAATTTCAACCAATTTTAAACTATTTAAAACATGTTTTCAAAATTAACCACTTTTCAGGTTACTATACTACTGCAGCTATAACCAATTCCACCTGAGCATACTAGGTATTAACAGTAATCAGCTAACACAAAATTGTTGCAAACATAGCCTTTTTCACACCAAATTGCATACATAGCCATGAAATTAGAGTTACTTATCATTTAACCAAAACTCAGAGAAGGGATTGAATATTGTTGAATTTCAATCAAAGACTTATAATCTAGATTCCAAAACATAGTATATCAATTAAATCATGAAGCAGGCATAGTCAGAACTTTTTTTATGTTTAAAAGGCTACTGAAAACCCTAATCATGCTCACATGTACTTGAAAAGCAGAGACAGGTAAAACTTATAAAAGAAGCTTAAAAGAAGACATGGTTTAAACATGATAAAATAGGAATTTTAGAAGATAAAGAATAATCTTAACATGCAGTGATTCATGCGACTAAAGAAGAGAATCCAGATAGAAGACATGCTAACAAATAAGAAGATGAAGAGGAAACAAACAAAGAAACCATGACTTAACAGAGAAAATGAATAAACATGGATTTTCAGAGAAGATAAACCTAATCTAGCATGTAATGGCTTAAATAGCTAATGAAAGTGAATCTAACAGGAAACATACTAGAAACATGAGAAAGAAACAAACAAGGAAAAACAGAAAAACAATAGAAACATAAACAAAAAGGGGAAAATGGACTTAGCTTTCAGGATATGTCTCCTGAGCTTCCCTTTTCTCGTTATTTCTTTTCTTTTTCTTCTTTTTCTTTTTTCCATTTTTTCTTTTCTTTTCTTATTTTTCTGGTTTTCTTCTTTTCAGATCCAAGACTTCAAATTTGAAGTCTTTTATTTGGGGACGGGTGTTAGAGGTGAAAAAGATGAGATCTTTTGGTGGTGGTTTGTTTGAGTCGCCGGAGTTAGGGTTCCAGCGACTTTCTTTCAAAGATTTGAGGAGTTGGGGTGATATTCGAGGGAAGTGGCTTAGGTAGGGTGGTAGATTAGGAAATGGTGGTTCTATGGTGTTAGTTTGGGAGCTGGTCTCATAGTTTGTGGTCACCAGAGAAGAGTTCCAGTGGCCGGAATTTCAAGAAGCTAAGGTTTTTCGAGGTTTCTTGGTGTTTTCATCGTGGTTTGGGGTGAAGAAGTAGAAGAAAGAAGAGAAGGAGATGAGAGGTGGCCGGAGACTGCCATGGGAGACGGACTGTCTCCATGGCCAGTGAGGCTTCGAGAAGGTGGGAGATGAGAGAAGAAGAAGAGACAGGGGCGGCTAGGGTTAGGGCTTGAACGAAATGGCTGGTCTCTGAGAGACCAAAGACTTTTATACACGGGGCATTTGATGAGTCTCTGACCGTTAGATTAGGTGAGATCGACGGCCACGATTAATTCTCCCTAAATGGCGTAGTTTCAATTAAGAAGGGATATTAGCTCACACCCGTTGGATTACAAAGCATGGACGGTTCAGATGTGATCTTGGATTTTAATCAATTAATCAACTTCAGCTAAGGTCTCAGCCATTGGATTTGGTGTGATAGACGACTGAGATCATTTCAATTTAAATGCCTTGGACCGGGTCTCTCAATTGGTTTGGGCTGGCATTTGGCCGAGTTCTCTTTTTTTTTGTATTTTTCTTTATATTTTAATTGTTTTTGTGGTATTTTCCTTTGTATTTCATTTTTATTTTCTTTTTTGTATTATTTTCAATTATTAATTTCCTATTTCCTCTAATTGTCTTGATATGTTTTGACAATTTTTACTACTTTTCCCTTAATTTCTGTTATTGATGCCCTTTTTTGTTAATTTTGTTTTTTAACTACTTAAATTAAAATACTTGTATTTAACCTATATTTTTGATTTTCTAATTTTAATCTCTAACTGTTCAATCACACAAATGCATCTTATTCCAATCAAAACATGTAATTGCGCCCAAAAATATTATTTATTTTAATTTTGGAATTTATTGCTCAGGGCAAAAATCACGTGCTCACAGCTGCCCTCTTTGCTCAGGAACACGAAGAGTTTCAGTGCAAAGACAAGTGAGCAATAATGAGAGATTTTTTCCCACTGGCATATTCCGTGAGAAGCATTTTTGAAAACCTTTTGACCGCACCCAGCCTCAGAGGTTGCCTACATATCCTGGGCTAAACAGGAATCAGGTCAATGTAGTTCGGGAAGGTCTGGTGGTTTCAAACTACCAGACTTTACTGTTGCATTGACACTGTTATGACTTACTGACCTACTCCTTATCACACCAAGGGGTAAAAATGTAAAATGAAGAAGCTATTCTAAGCTGTAATGATACGAGTTACAATTGTTCCTATTTAACTTATTGTCTCTTTATTCTTCTTTGTCTCTTTTCCTTGATTTTCTGTGCGGTTTTCTTTCTTTTTTGTTGATTTTTCTTTTTCTTGCTTCCTTTCTTTTTTTTGTGATTTTTGATGATACCCCTCGCCTTCAAACTGATACCTGCTCAAAACCAAACAAAACAACAAACTTTTCTTCTGCCCCAGTGTAGGCTTTTCGTGTTACGGTGTTACTCATGTTAGCTAACACAAACCAAAATTGTAGAACTTAAAAATCGCAGAAATGTATTCCCTTGTTATACAGGTGGGCGCCTAAACAGAAATTATATTCCCTTGTTATAACTCATGTTAGCTAACACAAACTAAAATTGCAGAAATGTATTCCCTTGTTATACAGGTGGGCGCCCGAACAAAAATTAAAATTGCAGAAATGTATTCCCTTGTTATACAGGTGGGCTCCTGAACAGAAAATTAAAATTGCAGAAATGTATTCCCTTAGTATACAGGTGGGCGCCTGAACAGAAAATTAAAATTGTAGAAATATATTGCATGAAATACGTATGCAGAAAAAGTATTCCCTTGTTATCCAGGTGGGCGCCTGATGCATAAAATGCAAATGCAGAAAAGTATTCCCTTATTATCTAGGTGGGCGCCTGATGCATGAAATGCGAATGCATAAAAGTATTCCCTTGTTATCCAGGTGGGCGCCTGATGCATGAAAAATGCGAATGCAGAAAAGTATTCCCTTGTTATCCAGGTGGGCGCCTGATGCATGAAAATGTGAATGCAGAAAAGTATTCCCTTATTATCCAGGTGGGCGCCGGATGCACGAAAATGTGAATGCAGAAAAGTATTCCCTTGTTATCCGGGTAGGCGCCTGATGCATGAAAAATGCGAATGCAGAAAAGTATTCCCTTGTTATCCAGTTGGGCGCCTGATGCATGGAAATGCTAATGCAGAAAAGTATTCCCTTGTTATCCAGGTGGGCGCTTGATGCATTAAAATGCGAATGGAGAAAAATATTCCCTTGTTATCCAGGTGGGCGCCTGATGCATGAAAATGCGAATGCAGAAAAGTATTCCCTTATTATCCAGGTGGGCGTCTGATGCATGAAAATGCGAATACAGAAAAGTATTCCATTGTTATCCAGGTGGGCGCCTGATGAATGAAAATGCGAATGCAGAAAAGTATTCCCTCAATTTGATAACTGGGGTGTGAATTTAAAAGATGTTACCTTCCTGTTGTTTTTGGTATTTTCTTGATTGAGTGATTCCTCCATCCATGGATTCCTCCATTTATTGCTGAACTTTCTATTTAGTGTTTTCTCTCTTTTCACATTGGTCACATTCACTTTAAAGTGATTAGTGACAATTTGCTCCTGTCTAATTCACAAAACAAAATCTTATTAGTTATAAGCTGCTGGCAACTGGCATCTGCCGCTCTTGCCCTTTATTGCCTTCCTCTTTTTGCTCTTCTTCTGCTGTGCGGTCTTTCAGTTGACTATCTTTTGTAAACTCTTTTTGTATTTTTTCTTGCTTTTCACCTTTTTTTAAATCGTCTCTGATTGCCATCCTTCTTTATCTCCTTTCAACTTTTTTATTCCTTTTCTTTCTTTTCTGATCCGATGTTATTTTAGCTCTTATCATCGGAAGTTGGTAGTTAGCTTTCAAAAGGACAATCAATGAAATGCAGAAACAAATGAATTTCAAAAAGGGGTAAGGGTGTTTTGGAGAAGAGATAAAACTTAACTGGGTATGTTGGTTGATTCCGTTGACCATGCCATGTATTTAAACTCCGACCCAGTTTGTCCAATCCATTATTCTGACTCCAACTTTCTTGCAACCCAAACCAATCTTATTTTTGTTGCTTTTCTCTTTTTCCAAAATAAACCCCGCAATCGCCTTATGGTGCTGTGAAAAGTTTTCACCAATAAGACTCTCTCATTTATTTTCTCTCAGCCTCACAGTCGCTTTGCAGTGCCGGTAAAGGTTTTCACTGACAAGACTCTCTCATTTTATTTCTCTCAGCCTCACAGTCGCCTCACGGTGCCGGTTAAGGTTTTCACCGATGAGACTCTCTCATTTGTTTTTCTTTTTTTTTGTATATATTTCTTTTGTCTTTTGTTTTTCTGAACCACCGGTGTTGTCCATGCCCTGTTCTTCCTTTATTCCCATTGTATTTGTTATTTTCTTGAAATTGATTATAAGGTCTTTCTTTGGACCATAGTGTAGCTTTTGGATGGGTTAAGAAAGAATGATATAAAGGCTCAAAAATTTACGAGGGTTCAAAATATTTACAACTCTTGGAATTAAAAAAAAACATAACTTCTGCCCCAGTTTCAATATGTGGGGGATTTTTGGAATTTTTCCTTTATTGTGACTGAACCTCAGTGAGGCTGCCTACGTACCCTTTCGGGATCAAGTCGGACGTAGTTCAGACTACGTCAATAATTCAAGGTTTCCCTGACTTTTTCCCGATTTCTTTGTCTTTTTCTTTTGCTTTCATTTTATTTTTTTTATTTATTTATTTTTATTTTTTCTTTTGTATCATAAGCTATTCCGAGAGAGGGGTATGAAATAATAGATCGAACACAGCTCAAAGGGGATGTGAATGGATAAAGTGTTTGGATAGAGAATAAAATGCCTTCATCATTTCAATTCCAAAATCACAACAAATACAATTTTACAAACGAAAAGGAATCATACATAGTATCTTTTGACTGCATCTGAATTGATAGCAGTCTCTACGCATTTCCCTTTAACATCTGTCAGATATAGTGCCCCATTAGACAACACCCGTGATACCATGAACGACCCTTGCAAGTTTGGCACAAATTTGCCCTTTGCTTCAGCTCAATGTGGTAAGATACGCCTCAATACCAATTGTTCAACTTCAAACTTCCGAGGACGCACCTTCTTATTATATGCTCTGGCCATTCTTTGTTGATATAATTACTCATGGCAAACTGCTGCTAACCTCTTCTAATTGATCAGATTTAATTGTTCTAATCGGGCTTTTACCCATTCATTGTTATCAATCTCAGCTTCAGCTATGATTCAAAGTGACGGTATCTCGATTTTCGCGGGTATAATAGCCTCTGTCCCATACAACAATGAATAGGGTGTGGCGCCTATAGAAGTACGTACTGTTGTGCGATAGCCCATAAGAGCGAAAGGCAGCTTCTCATGCCATTGTCTAGATTCTTCCACCATTTTCCTAAGGATCTTCTTTATATTCTTATTTGCAGCTTCTACTGCTCCATTTGCCTTTGGCCTGTAAGGTGTAGAGTTACGATGCAGGATCTTAAATCTCTGAAATGCTTCTGCCATGAGGTGACTGTTCAGATTTTCCTCGTTGTCTGTGATAATTACTTTGGGAATTCCAAATCGGCATATAATATTTTCATGCACGAAATCCACCACGGCTTTCTTCGTTACCTCCTTGAATGTCTTTGCCTCCACCCACTTAGTAAAGTAGTCAATCGCGACCAAGATGAATCTATGTCCATTAGAAGCTGCAGGCTCTATTATTCCGATAACATCCATGCCCCAGGAGACAAATGGCCAAGGTGAAGACATCGTATGCAATTCATAAGTTGGGGAGTGAATTAAATCTCCATGTACTTGACATTGGTGGCATTTCTTCACATACTTGATACAGTCTCGCTCCATGGTGAGCCAATAATATCCTGATCTCAAAATCTTATTTGCTAAGATATATCCGCTCATATGAGATCTGCAAGCTCCAGCGTGCACCTCAGTCATAATCATATTAGCTTGTTGCACATCCACACATCTCAGCAAGCTCAAGTCTGGTGTTCTTTTATATATAATTCCTCCATTGAGGAAAAAGCCATTCGCTTAGCGTCTTACAACTCTCTTCTGATCTTCGGTGGCTTGTTCTGGGTACTTTCCTATCTTCAAGTATTCCTTGATATCGTGATACCACAGTTCCCCATCTAACTTTCTTTTCCACAACATAACAGTAAGCATTCTGATCATACACCTGTATTTGAAGTGGATCTATATAGGCTTTATCCGGATGATGTAACATAGAGGATAGTGTGGCCAGAGCATCTACTACTTCATCGTGCATTCTTGGGATATGTTTGAACTCTATGGATTGGAACCTTTGGGACAGTTCATGTAGACAATGCCGATAAGGTATCAATTTCAAATCTCTTGTCTCCCATTCTCCCTGAATTTGATGTATCAAAAGATCCGAGTCACCCATGACCAAAATCTCTTGAACACCTGTATCTCTTTCCATCCTTAATCCCAATATACATGCCTCATATTCGGCCATATTGTTTTACAGAAAAATCAAAGCTGAGCGGTAACGGGATAGTGTTGACCCGTTTTTGAAATAAGCACTGCTCCAACCCCAACTCATTTACTATTGATGGCTTCATCGAAGTACATATTCCATCATAGCTTATCACTTCATTCCATTTCTTCGACATTCATTGCCTCCTCATCCAGAAAGTATGTCTTTAGTGGCTCATATTCATCATCCATTGGATTTTTTGCTAAATGATCTGCAACTGCTTACGCCTTCATTGTCGTACGTGTTACATAAATGATGTCAAATTCTGTGAGTAGAATCTGCCATTTGGCAAGTCTCCCCGTAGGCATAGGCTTCTAGAATATATACTTCAGAGGGTCTAACTGTGATATCAGATATGTAGTGTATGTTGACAAATAATGCTTCAATTTCTGAGCCACCCAGGTTAACGCACAACATGTTCTCTCTAACTCAGTATATTTTACCTCGTAAGATGTGAATTACTTACAAAGGTAATATATAGCTTGCTCTTTCTTGCCAGTCTCATCGTGTTGTCCCAGTACACAGCCAAAGGAATTATCAAGCATTGTCAAATATAAGATCAAAGGTCTTCCCGGCTCCGAAGGAACTAACACTGGAGGATTTGCCAAATATTCCTTGATTTTACCAAAGGCTTACTGACATTCATCGGTCCATTTCACTACTGCATCCTTCTTTAACAACTTGAAGATAGGCTCACATGTTGATGTCAACTGAGCGATGAACCGGCTAATATAGTTCAGCCTGCCTAGTATGCTCATTACTTCCTTCTTGTTCTTCGGTGGAGGCAAACTCTGGATTGCTTTTATCTTTGATGGATCTAGTTCAATGCCTCGCCGACTTACTATAAATCCTAATAGCTTCCCTGAAGGTACTCCAAAGGCGCATTTTGCAGGATTGAGTTTAAAATTATACCTTCGAAGTCTTTGGAAAAACTTCCTCAAGTCCTTGACATGATCATGTTGCTTCTTGGACTTTATGATGACATCGTCCACATATACTTCAATTTCTCGATGCATCATATCGTGAAACATTGTGGTCATTTCCCTCATATAAGTAGCTCTGGCATTCTTTAACCCAAACGGAATCACTCTATAACAGTATGTTCCCCAAGGCGTGATAAAAGCTGTTTTCTCCGCATCTTCTTCGTCCATTAGGATCTAGTGATAACCCGCTTAGCAATCTACAAAAGAGCCAATTTCATGCTTGGCGCAATTGTCGATTAATATGTGGATATTCGGCAATGGAAAGTCATCCTTTGGACTGGCCTTGTTGAGGTCTCTGTAATCCACACACACTCTAGTTTTTCTGTCATTCTTTGGAACTAGCACAACATTTGCTAACCAGGTAGGGTATTTGGTAACTCGTATGACCTTTGCCTCAAACTGCTTATTCACCTCTTCTTTTATCTTCACACTGATGTCCGTTTTGAACTTTCTCAACTTTTGTTTTACCGGCCGACATTCGAGATAAATAGGCAACTTGTGTACCACCAAATCAGTGCTAAGTCCGGGAATGTCTTCATAGGACCAGGCAAAGATGTCCTTGTATTCATGCAACAACTTTATTAGCTCTTTTCTGAGGAAAGCTTCTAGGTGTACACTGATTTTTGTCTCCCGGACATTATCCTCATTCCCCAAATTAATAGATTTTGTCTCACTTAAGTTCGGTTTGGGTTTCTCCTCATATTGATTCAAGTCTTTACTTATTTCCTCCAGTATTTCCTCATCTTCATATTCTATTTTACTCTCATTTTCAATTTCTTGTATAATAATTCGATTGTCAAAACTGGGCCGGGAATCCTTCATACATGACATATCATCAAAATCAGCGCATATTGAACTGTACAAAAAGAAGAAAGAGAAAAATAATAAAAATAAGGCAAAAAATGAAGAAAGAAGAAGAAATTGCATTTCATTAATATTTTTTCAAAAAGATAACAGAGGTTGGATACATTTGATTTCAGTGGGATGCGGGGACTACAAAAAATAAAATTGCTTTTTGGGAAAGGATGATATATTTTTGAAAGCTAACTACCAAGACTCCCTCCTGATTGGAAAATAAGTGGCTTCCCAATTATTGGGTGCAACACTGGGCCCCACAAACTAGATATCCATCTTACCGGTCCCCTCGCTTATCTCCACCATGTTCACATCGCCAAATAACATTTCAACCTCGTGAGGAGTTTTGCATCTGGCCTTATCTCAGCATATCTTGACACATCAGTCATCAAATGTCGTTGTGTACGAGGCTTAGTGAAGGTGTTAGATAATTTTGGGACTGGTTTTGGGAGGGTCCAACTTTTCTTTTTGGTTCTTTTGGCTTTCTGGATGTTGGTGTAGGTAGGTTTAAAGCCCAAGCCAAAGGTATCATTGTTTCCCGGTAGATGGACATGTTGTGTTATTCCCTGTAAAGCTATCCCCAAACCTTTTCCCGGTGTGAACCCATTTCTGATCATCTCTTTAGCTACCATTACTGCGGTAGATGCTACTACAGGAATTGGCAAGCTTTCTCCTTCGGCTATCTTGTTAACTACCACAGTGTCTGTCACCTGATACACCCATGGGCCTTTGTCCCCCTCGACTTCCTCAAAAGGCATTATGGTATTTCAAGCGTCTTCCTCTCCGTGCACTATAATTTCTTGTTGTTCCCATTCGAACTTTACCATTTGGTGTAGGGAACATGGTACGGCTTTGGCCGCATGGATCCATGGCCGTCCCAGCAATAGATTATAAGACACAGTGACGTCCAACACATGAAATTCCATGGTAAAGTCTACCGGCCCAATGGTGACCTCCAGCACAATATCTCCTAAGGTATTTTTGCTTCCTCCGTCAAACCCTCGAACACTCACTCTATTTCGACGGATTCTGTCACGATTAATCTTCAATTTTCCGAGAGTTGATAGTGGACAAATGTTTTCACTCGACCCGTTGTCTATTAAAACCCGAATAACCACTGATTCTTCACTTTTGACGGTAAGATAGAGTGACTTGTTGTGTTCAGTCCCTTCAACAGGCAATTCATTGTCCGAGAATGTTATCTTGTTCGACTCAAAAATTTTGTTGGTGTTATTTTCAAGATGGAAGACTGAGATTTTTTCACGGACATGTGCTTCATTTAATATTTTTAACATCGCCTTCTTGTGCTCCTCTGAGTGAATTAGCAATGAAAGCAATGAGATTTGTGCAAACGTCTTTCTCAGCTGTTCTATTATTGAGTAGTCTTGAGCTTTTATTTTCTTCAAAAACTCTTCTACTTCTTCTTCAGAGACCAGCTTCTTCACATGACTCTCCTTTACCACCTTCATTTTTCTTAACTCTTCGGGGGCAAAGCACCGCCCGGAACGAGTGAGGCCGTGTGTTTCATTGACCTCCCCTGTAACTTCTTTTCCCCTGTACATTACTATGACCTTGTTGTAGTTCCAAGGTATGGCTTTAGTATCTACCACCGGCATTTGCACCACTGGATTTATGACCACCGGTTCCATGTACGCTTCTTTCACTATCAACAATGGCTTAGCCCCTGGCACCACAATTTTCATAGTCTCAACCACTGGCTGTTTTTTCACTGGTAACTCAGTTGTCGCTTTCTCCTTCTCGACCTTTTTCTCCACTTTACTGTTGGCCTTTATCATCATTACTGATTGGGACGACTTCTTGCTGCTCTCTTCTTATTCTAACTCTATCATGTGTGTCTCATGATGAGTTGGTAGTGGATTCTGGGTAATGTTTGGAGTCTCTAGAGCATGCACCTCGATTCTCCTACTGTCAATGAGCTCCTGTATAGCAGATTTCAAGTGCCAAAACTTTTCAGTGTCATGCCCCGGCGCCCCGGAGCAATATTTACATCTGACTGACTGGTCAATGTTTCTGGAAGGTGGGTTTGGAAGTTTTGGCTCAATCGGGTTTAGCATCCCCAACTCTTTCAGACGATGATAGAGGCTATTATAAGACTCCCCCAATGGGGTGAATGTCTTCTTTGTTTGGGCTCTGTTTCTCATTTCTGGATCAGGTCGAAAGCTAGGTCTATTTGGGTTCTTGTAGGTTCTGGAAGGAGGGTAGGTGTTCTGTGTATGATAGACGTTTTGTGGAGCTTGGGTGTCACGCCCCAAATCGAGGGACATGACCAGCGCTTGACCAGGTAGCCCCAGTCAAGCGGACCTGGGTGCCTTGCATTCCCACGCGTTACCCGTGTGTTGATTGTAATATCTTACTAACCATAAATTATTTCACAATAAACAAACAAAACCTTACAAGTGATTCATTAAAAAGTTTGTAGTTTTTACAACGCCCGACATAACATAATATATACATAAGACTGGAATCCCACAGTTTACATGTCTACAGAACCTCTAGGATACAAAAGGGAATACAATACTTGCCGGTAACAAGGCTCCGGCTATACCTTGCAAAACCAAAATAAAGTCTAAACAAAAGTGGCGTGAACCACACAGGGACCCGAGGAAGAAAGTGGCTCACCAAAACGGGCAGTGGAAGGTGAAGGATACTACTGCCGATGAGCTGAAGTGCCTGCTACTGATCCACCTACAATCATAACACGAATGTAGCGTCCCCGGCAAAAGGGATGTCAGTACACTTGAATTATACTGGTATGTATGGACAAACTTTGTCCCAAGTAAACTCAAGCCATTAAACAAGAATCACGATGACAAGACAGCCAATAGATTACATCAAGAAATCAATTAAGCTAACTAACCATGTTTTCCACCTTTTACTCACTTCAGATAAGCCTCAACACAAGCACGTTTAAGTTCAACAAATAGAACAACAACCAATCAACCACATAAATTGCAAGTAGTCAAACAAAAGGGCAATTAGTGCCCCACAGGTTGCAAACTCTCCTGCTGTCTCCTTTCACAATTTCATATCAATGATTTTGTATCAATTTCATTTGCGATTTCAAACGTTTTCCATCCTTATTACCTCGTCCACCCTTATTACCTCGGCCACCCTTATCACCACAACCCACACCTTATTTCTTCATGTTGCGGCGCGCAACCCGATCCCACCGTACAGTTTTCAAACACAACAATCACAAACAGCAGATAAGGCACTACACACAATTACAACAAGTTCAAATAAGCAACTTACACATTGGTTCATGTTCTCAATTACTTCTCAAGCCAATATCACAACCAAGTTACACTGCTTCCAAAATCGAGGATGTTCATACTGTTATGTTCAATAACTTACCACACCTCAAGTGTTTCGTTTCTTTTTCACAGGGTACCATATATGCCATCATAGCCATTATTCACAATTCTTTTACCAAATTCAATTCTCATTTATCTTCGGTTTGTATCCCATATTACATTACTCATAGTTCAACAGCAATTTGGGTATCCAACAACAACATCAAGAATTTCACACAATTTGTCAAATTAACACGAACCAAACAATTCCACACATATAGGAAATTTCACAAGAATCAAAATTAGCCATACATACCTGGTATCGAGTTTTCTTCCGTTAACTTCCTACTGTATGCTTACCCAAGCTATCCTATCTTTGCCGACCTTGTTTTGCAGACTCTTACGCCTATTCACTTCCTCTTTACTAAGAAAACAAGTTCAATAATCATGCATGAGTGTAAAATTTCATTTCCAAAATCTATTATATGCAACCCTCTCCTTACCCGTTTTAAAACTAAAAATTAGGGAAAAATAGCTAGTGTTTTTACCTTGAAATGATTTGGGGGAAGTTGAATCCTTGCCCTAGAATCCCTTGAACTAAGTAGTTGGAGCAATATTTGTGGATGAAAGACTTCTCTCTCTAAATTCCCTCTCTTCTCTCTCTAATTTTAGTAAGATGATATGATAAAATGAAAGAGAAAGGTGTTATTTTAAAGAAGAGGCCGGGTTGAATTTTATAAAATTCCTGGGCCGGGTCAATTCTGCGGTCGCATCTGCGATCGCAGAATCAACATGCGGTCCGCATAGTAACCGCGGAATTGCCTCAAAATTTACACAAGTCCTATTACGGAATGCGACCAAAATGTGGTCCGCATTCTTGATCTGCAGTCTCATAGTGCACCACAGATTTGACACTCAAAAACCTTCAAGAATTTATGCGGTAGATCTGCGGTCCGCAGATCCATTCTGCGATCGCATATCGACTGCATTCTCAACACCAAATTTTGCAAACCTTCTGTTAAGCTCTGCGGCAAGAATGCGGTCCGCATAGCAGATCTGCGGTCGCATTCCTGACCGCAAAATCGACACTTTTCTGGAAAAATTGACTCTTTACATTTTTGAGACTTAAATCACTACCAAGGGTCCGAACCGCGGCGAGCTTATTCTACGCATTCCTAACACATTATTCGGACCATGGCACCACAGCTACTAGGTTTCACGCACAAAAATTTTACAGGGCCTTACATTGGGCTCGCCATACATGTGGAAGTGATGGGCAATATTGAGTTTGTGGGATGGGATAATGTGGGGTAGTGGGTGGATAATATGGTGGAGGTGGGTTGTAAGGTGCTGGTGGGTATGATTGGTATGGGCGAGGTGGGTGATGGTATGTATTTTGGCTCTGAGTCCATGGTCTACTTTCTACAATTGAAACCTCTTCCTTCTTCTTCTTACCAATAGATCCTCCATTTCCGGTCTTTATCGCCTGATTCATGGCCTTGATAGCAGAAAAGCTCATGATTTTGTTGGTTTTCAATCCTTCCTCTACAAAACTCCCCATTTTCACTACTTCATTGAAATTCTTACCAATAGCCGACACCAGATGGCCATAGTAAGTAGGCTCTAAGGCCTGCAGAAAACAATCTACCATTTCAGTCTCCTTCATAGGAGGATCCACTCGTGCCGCTTGTTCTCTCCATCTAAAGCCGTACTCCCGGAAACTTTCTCTGGGCTTCTTTTCCATCTTTTTAAGCGACAACCTGTCTGGAATTATATTCAAGTTATACTGAAAGTGGTTAGCAAATGACTGAGCTAGATCGTCCCAGATGAACCATCTAGTGTGATCCTGACGTGTATATCACTCCAGCGCAGAACCGTTCAAACTCTGACTAAAATATGCCATCAAAAGTTCATCTTTTCCCCCTGAACCACGCATCTTGCTGCAATAACCCCTGAGATGGGCTACAAGATCCCCGTGTCCATCGTACATGTCGAATTTAGGTAGCTTGAATCCAACCGGGAGCTGGACTTCTGGGAACAAACACAAATCGTTGTATGCTACGCTCACTTGGCCTCCTAGCCCTTGTATGTTACAGAAAGATTGTTCTAAACTCCTCATCTTCCGGACCATTTCCTCTTGTTCCAAGTTCTTGATGAGCGTTTCTTCCGTCGTCTCTATCAGTGGGGTATAAGAGTCATGCTGCCTAAACGTTGGCTCCGGCGGATAGTAATGGGTGTCTTGCACATGGAACACTGGTTCACTTGACGACTTGTGCAGAGCAATAGGTGGTGGTGCCACATACACCAGGGCGACTTGTGGTGGTTAAGGTGGAATTTGCTTGGACAGTGGTGGTGGTGCTTGTGAAGTAGTGGCATAGTAGTGATGGTAATCTGGGTACGTGGAGGATGAGTTCATGGTAGGTGGCTCAGGATTAGGATTGGTAGGAGGGACATATGCTGGATTGGCTGGATATGTGGGTAAAGGTTGACCCCTGGACCATGCTTGGTACATTTCCGACATTTGCTGCTTGAGCTTATACATTTCCTCCTTCATCTCTGCAACATCCACAACCTCCTCTTCTTGCACTGGGTCCATGATAGTTGGCTCAATTTCCTGAGACACAGTCTTAGTCATAGTTTTTGATCATGTGTTGTAATGATGATTTGCCAGAGTACCAGTTGCCAGCTGAAATCTGATTCTCATAAACAACAACACTTGCTAATATTTAGTACATAAAAGGATAAGATGCAACGATTAAGAATCACAACTTTTGCCTTTGATCGTTATGCATCATCCCGGCATTTATTCCATTGTGAACCAACATTCGTTTCTTATTCAATCATCTCTTTTCTTCCTTTCTTTTCCTTCTCTTTTTTTATCATTCTTTTTCTCTTTTTCTCTTTTCTTTTCTCTTTTTTTTCTTCTTCTTTTTTCATTCTTTTCTTTTCTTTCTTCTCTTTTTTTTTTTCTTTTTTTCTTTATTGATTTTCGTTCCTACATATTTTCCTATCGTTCAGACAATTGGTATAAAACAAAAAAATATTAGCAACAACTTCTTTGATCTTGTCATTGATACTCAAAAAATATCGATTTACAAAGTGATATTGTGCTACTAATGCAAAAAGAAATACGAATAAAAAATGCATGCCCTATGAGTTCATTAATGCTCCTAATGCCCGCGAGACGTCGTTCGGTCTTGTCGTGGGCCTATATGCCAACCCACTTTGGAGCCTATCTAAGTCGGACATGACTTGCTTCACAAAGAACTTCATGGCTGATGCAAATATTGCGTGGGACATATCTTCACATAATTGGCATTTTCTAGTGATGTACTGAGTAATATGGACAATTATTTCTCGAATGACCTCTTTTCCTGAAGTAACCTGCTGATCTGTTTGGCGTGAGCGTCTAAGGTTTGTTGGTTATTTTTCTGTAGCTATTGTAACTCAAACTCTAATTGAGCCATAGTTGTGTAACAATGCTCTCTTTCTTCTTCAAAATCATTGATTATTTTGTTACTTTTGACTATGGTTGTGATGACTTTCTTTCTCAATCGAGCTACCTCAATTTCATTTTTATCTTGTAGTTGCTGAACCATTCTAGCCCTTTTCTCGGCATCCCTAGCCAGTTGCTTCCGAACCCTAACTAACTCTTTTTCTGCTTTGTCAAGATCGAAGCTGTAGTCATTCACTTTGTGCTGAAGATTTTCAATTAGGTTTTTGTCTCGGGCTAAGCGAACCGGGGTCTCGGATGTAATTTTCATTTTTGCAATTTGAGCCTTTAGAATTTCATTTGCCTTTTTCAGCTGCTTCTTTTCTCCTTTGCCAGATGCTGCCTATAAACTGCTCTCGAATTGGAGATCTTGCAACTGTTTTTCTAGCAAGCTGATCTTGGCCTTATACTCATTTTCTTTGGCCACCCAATTTCCGTATTCCTTAGACTGCTCGGCCAAATGTTGAACGTGAGGTCTTCTCAATGGTCTATCATGCTCAATACCCCGTCGATACCATGCGGCGTACCCTGGCGATACTTCTTCCCGGGCTCTATTTTCCCCACAAGTTTCTATTTTCAAATTTTGACACTCATTCCAAATCTGTCGGACCTTTGCTTTTGGGAATTGTCCATCCGGACTAATCTCTATCACTTGCAAACTGAGGTCCCCATCCTTTGGTATAACTTGATATCTTCCAAGCTGTCGTAGGACCATGTAAGGGGCATAAGGCTGAATAATTTTTAAACCTATGATCAAGAAGTGTGACCCTTCTGTCGGCATGTAAATCACCTCATCGAGGGGCAACCATCCGTATGCCCAATCGAATTAGCTATCGGTCAACGATCGTAGATATGAAATCCAACCTTTAACTCCCTTTGGCAGCTTAACTTCTTTTGTTCTCGTATAGAATTCTTCGAGGCACGTTCTTTCAGTTGGCCCATAGCTTGAGAA
Organism: Nicotiana noctiflora; assembly: GCA_032618575.1. Classification (NCBI taxonomy): domain Eukaryota; kingdom Viridiplantae; phylum Streptophyta; class Magnoliopsida; order Solanales; family Solanaceae; genus Nicotiana; species Nicotiana noctiflora. The sequence continues at coordinate 510,258 of JASVEL010012863.1, read as the reverse complement.
CGAAGGATGATGGCATAGATGTTCTATCAACCAGATTTGTAGAATCAAGTTACATCCCTCAAAGAAGTTGTACCCTGATTTACATATTGTCAAGGCACGACAGATATCGACTATGATCATTGCGGCCAAAGTGCAATTATCTTGTACAATTAAAGTGTTGGCCACCCCGGCGACTCTTGTATCAATGTTCCCCTCCTTTCTTGGGAATATGATTAGTCCGAGAAACGCCACCAGAAAAGCGAATCGTCGATGTTCCTCCCATTTGGCTCGGTTGGACTTACTACAGAGTTTGTTCGTGGGGTCATTGAAACCCCCAACATGTCCATATCTACTATAGATGAAGTTTAAGGAGCAAAACCCATTAACCAAATCCTCGTTGTCGACGTTCCGAGCAATCTTCATAGAGTCTAGGAAGTGGTGCATCGTTATCGCTCTTGGAGCCACCAGATATTTCTCTTTTAAGGGTACCTCATTTTTCCCTATATAGCAAGCAACTTCTTCAAGAGTGGGAGTGAGTTCAAAGTCCGAAAAATGTAGAACGTTGTGCGTAGGATCCCAGCATGTAACAAGTGCTCAAATTATATCGCCTCGGGGAATTATGTCCATTAATCCCGTAAGGTCCTTCGGATAACATTTGACCCAATTTTTTCCTTCCTATCCCATGTCTTTCCACCATAATCTTAGCTACAAAGGGATTTTATTCATTAGAGTGAAGGGTTCATTCTGTATCGTGCTCATCCTGCACATTTATTAAAGGCGATTTTATTTAGAAAAAGGAAAATATTTTTCAAAGCAAATTTTCATTTTTTTGAGTTTTTTTTTTATTTTGAAAAGGAGAAAGACATGACTTTCGAATTGGACATTTTTTCCAAAACAGCCTTCCGGCGTCCTTTCGGAACATTCGGCTATTTCTAAAAATAGCGATCACCTCGACTATTTGAAACTAAAATATTTTTTGGTCATTTTCTAAAAGGGTGGTTGGACCCGTTTAAGGGTTGCCTACGTATCCCACCTAATGGCGAGAATCAAACCTGCGTAGTTCGGTCAAATTAATTGACCAATTATTTTAACAACAAAATTATTTTCCTATTTTTAACAACTCTTTTATCAATATTTCTCTTTTTTTTATTTCTAAATATTCTCTTTCTATTTCCCGGGAATTTTCCGGTCCGCATAACGATCAAAGATAATTAAAAATGCAACACATAGTATGCTTGGTCTTCAATTATCTGGTCACTTGTCCTAGACGGACCCAACCCCTGTGTTGAGTCCCCTAAGTCAGTTATGATGCAAATAATCGTCCTAGACCTATGTTCAATGTCTTATAGTTTTCATAGGATGCTAGACCGTGTACCTGAGTGGACAACTCGGATCGAGGATGCGGCTACATACTGGTGACCCGTGGGGTAAATCTTCTTAGTAACTTATCCGGCCTCTGTTTCTTATTTTGGGTGTGACTTAACAGAAAGGGGAGTCTCAACCAGTAAGTTCATCCCCGGAGGTGAAGAAGAGAAGTGTTTTCGGCACAATTTATATATACAATCCATATAATATCAAAGCGGTAAAACACATAGCATGTTGTTCAAAGCATATAACAAAGTCAAATAATATTGAGGACGACAATTTTAACGAGCTTGAATTATTAAACCCCTGAAACTGAAGTTCTGGGTTACTTATCCCCAGCAGAGTCGTAAGAGCTGTCACACCTCCCTTTTTAAAAGGTTCCCGATTAAGAGAATAGGGTATACCTCAATGTTCAAATACGCGGAAAGGATATAATAACGAAGAGGAAGGAGTTTTTCCAAATAAAGGACAATCGGTCCGGGATTTTGTTTAATTTTTAGAGTCGCCACTTGAGAAGATAATGGTGTCCCAAGTCACCGGTTAATCCCAAATCTTAGGAAATTGACTCTGTATTATAGTCCGCGAAACTAGAAACCTGGATAAGGAATCCTGTTAACCTGGGAGAAGGTGTTAGGCACTCCCGGATTCCGTAGTTTTAGCACGGTCGCTCAACTGTCGTTCTCGATTCTATATGACTTATTATATTCCTTTTAACAATGTGTACACATTTCAAGCTTTAATATTTTTATGAATTGCGATGTTGCGAAAACGTATTTCGAGTCACACCATAACCAGTACGCCTGTGACCTTTAATACATTTTGGCTTCGCCGAGATTTATGATTTGAGTCGCACCAAGTGCACACTCGTATTAAGGAAGGTATATTTATTAGATCGTGCCTAATAATCATTTAACGGCTTTTAATCTTTGGGAAAGGTTGTGGAATTTGCTATCAACCTTCCCGAATCTATTATGTATTCATCATTTGTTTATACGGGGGCCCCGCTATTTTTGTTGCCATGCGCGGCTCATCCCATTTGTTTTTTACAGTCCAAACTTAGCGTATAACTATATTTTCTATCACTGTTTTTTCCTTAACCAATTTAATTACCTTATGTTTTCAGAAAATGAGTCCAGGCCTTATTATTTTTTGTTATTACTGGGTCTGGACTCCTGGGCTTGTATTCAGCAGATTGATGTGGATATCTGGGTTTCAGTAACCCAAATTACATTGAGGCTTTCGTTCAGAAGCCCAATTAATATTCGAATCCAATCCAGGCCTGCGTCATACATTAGGCCTTGACCAAAACAAAACAAAGAGAAGGAAAACAAAAACCGAAAACTCATAATGCGAACAGGTACTTGAGATCAAAAGGGATAAATTCAAATTATACTTTATTCATTAAGAGAAAATTATTGTACAAAACTAACAGTATCAATTCTGAATCACAATTATCTAATATGCACAAGACCTAATTAACAAACTATTTTTACTTTATTCTTCAATAGCTAATTCATACTACTTATCCAAGTTATTTACTAGCTAAGTGACAGGATATTATCTAACTATGTAAGACAGGATTAAAACTAAATGGTTCGCTTACTTGTAGCTCACTTTCTTATACTGGTTATATTTTATCATTAAATTTATTATGAGACTGGTTCATTTGATATAATAAAAGTCATTCTTAACTAAACTACTGCTTCATTTTTGTTGTTATAGCCATTTTTTAAACTTGTTTAAATCTAACTAACAGGTATCAAATTAAACCATCTACCAAGGGTTGATTGAAATCATTACTGCGAATTTAGTGTTATAGGTCTTATTTCGAGATTGATTGGGCTAGTTTACGGTTTAACCTATTTTAACTAAGTGATTTTGTCTACTATCACTACATTATCTCTACTTACTACTTATTACATTGTTTCGTTCGTGCTTTTGCATATACACAATGTCTCTTAATGAATTACATATTCAACTATCTAACTAGATATAAAACAGAAACATAAAATGACAAAGAAGTTTTAAGCTCGAATCAAGCTCTTCATTTCATCAAATGACTTCAAATTACATAGCTCGAACGAGGATATGTACCTGATTCAGCAAAGAAATCCAATGAGTTCTAAGGGAAGGAACAGGTACAACGATTAGAATCAACACAGGCAATGCAACAGTAGCTAGAATGAGTCCCAACAAGCAATTGAATCTTAACACAGCAACAAAACAATAGAGACCCAATAAAAAGCAGGAAATCCACATAGCTCTAAGTATCAACGTCAACTGGAGAACCCAAGTAGCTATATCTACGATATTGTGTATGAAGTTTTCTGAAAATTCTGATCTCCAAAATCCAGCCCTTAAACAGGCTCCAAATAGGGGGTATATATAGGTGAGAGATGGTGAAAATTTTGGGGGGAAAGCTAGAAAATAACTCTAGTTCCCTCCCCTCTTTTTTACCAATTCTTACATTTTAGTCCCATTTTCTGTTATGAAATGCCTTCCGGCATGTGCTGGAAGGTTCTATTTGATTCTTTTTTGGGGATTTTACTAGTGTGCCCCTACTTGTTAGAGTTATTTACTAAGTTACCTTTTATTTAGGACCAATGTGCCCTTAATCTTGTGCAATATTGCAGAAATCATGAGCCTAAATGTCTTTAGTGTCCCTATAGGCTCTATTAAATCCACAACTTTGCCATTTTCTATTCCCTTTATGCCCTTAAGGGCATTTACTATTTACCCGACCTATCCAGGTTAGGGTTATAGTATTCCTAGCTGTTATTTAATTCCCGGCCACTTCTAATGTGTCTTTTAAGATTTGGCCAGGTCTGATCCTCAATTTATTTCAATTCTAACCTCTTTTTGTTTGATTTTCTGTAATTAGAGCTAATTTGCACGACTAGCCTACTTAATTATTCAGAACTATACTTGTTTAAGACTTGGCCAGTCCAAAGTTTGGACTTAGCCTTGCAGTTTTAGGCCAATTAGTGAACACAGGCTGGCTAAGACTTTGCAAGTCTAGCCAACTAGCAAACACAAGCCAATTGAGACCTTGCAAGTCTAGCCTATTAGATTTAAGTCAATTTTATTACATACTTGGCCTATTTAACACTTAGCCTGTGTTTTCAAATTATTAGAGTTGGTCAGTTGCAAGACTGACCAGTCTTTGTTATTCATTTCACTTGTGACCTCTTTTTGTAGTTTTTAATTTTAACCAATTTTAAACTATTTAAAACATGTTTTCAAAATTAACCACTCTTTAGGTTACTATACTACTGCAGCTATATCCAATTCCACCTAAGCATACTAGGTAATAACAGTAATCAGCTAACACAAAATTGTTGCAAACATAGCCTTTTTCACACCAAATTGCATACATAGCCATGTTATCAGAGTTGCTTATCATTTAACCAAAACTCAGAGAAGGGATTGAATATTGTTGAATTTCAATCAAAGACTTATAATCCAGTTTCCAGAACACAATACATCAATTGAATCATGAAGCAGGCATAGTCAGAACTTTTTTTATGTTTAAAAGGCTACTGAAAACCCTAATCATGCTCACATGTACTTGACCAAGCACAGACAGGTAAAACTTATAAAAGAAGCTTAAAAGAAGACATGGTTTAAACATGATAAAACAGGAATTTTAGAAGATAAAGACTAATCTGAACATGCAGTGATTCATGCAACTAAAAAAGAGAATTCGATAGAAGACATGCTAACAAATAAGAAGATGAAGAGGAAACAAACAAAGAAAACATGACTTAATAGAGAAAATGAATAAACATGGATTTTCAGAGAAGATAAACCTAATCAAGCATGTAGTGGCTTAAACAGCTCATGAAAGAGAATCTAACAGGAAACCTACTAGAAACATGAGAAAGAAACAAACAAGGAAAAACAGAAAAATAATAGAAACATAAACAAAAGGGTAAAATGGACTTAGCTTTCAGGATATGTCTCTTGAGCTTCTCTTTTCTCGTTATTTCTTTTCTCTTTCTTCTTTTTATTTTTTCCAGTTTTTCTTTTCTTTTCTTATTTTTCTGGTTTTCTTCTTTTCAGATCCAAGACTTCAGATTTAAAGTCTTTTATTTGGGGATGGGTGTTAGAGGTTAAATAGATGAGATCTTTTTGTAGTGGTTTGTTTGAGTCACCGGAGTTAGGGTTCCGACGACTTTCTTTCAAAGATTCGAGGAGTTGGGGTGATATTCGATGGAAGTGGCTTAGGTAGGTGGTAGATCAGGAAATGGTGGTTCTATGGTGTTAGTTTGGGAGCTGGTCTCATAGTTTGTGGTCACCAGAGAAGAGTTCTGGTGGCCGAAATTTCAAGAAGCTAAGTTTTTTTGAGGTTTCTTAGTGTTTTCATGGTGGTTTGGGGTGAAGAAGTAGAAGAAAAAAGAGAAGGAGATGAGAGGTGGCCGGAGACTGCCATGGGAGACGGGCAGCCTCCATGGCCGGTGAGGCTTCGAGAAGGTGGGAGATGAGAGAAGAAGAAGAGACAGGGGCGGCTAGGGTTAGGGCTTGAACAAAATGGCTGGTCTCTCAAAGCCTTTTATACACAGGGCGTTTGATGAGTCTCTGACCGTTAGATTAGGTGAGATCGACGGCCATGATTAATTCTCCCTAAACGACATAGTTTCAATTAAGAAGGGAGATTAGCTTACACCCGTTGGATTAGAAAGCATGGACGGTTCAGATGTGATCTTGGATTTTAATCAGTTAATCAACTTCAACTAAGGTCTGAGCCGTTGGATTTGGTGTGATAGACGGCTGAGATCATTTCAATTTAAATGCCTTGGACCGGGTCTCTCAACTGGTTTGGGCCAGTGCTTTTGGGCTGGCATTTGGCCCAGTTCTTTTTCTTTTTTGTATTTTTCTTTATATTTTAATTGTTTTTGTGGTATTTTCCTTTGTATTTCATTTTTTCTTTTTTTTGTATTATTTTCAATTATTAATTTCCTATTTCCTCTAATTTTCTTGATATTTTTTTATAATTTTTACTACTTTTCCCTTAATTTCTGTTATTAATGCCCTTTTTGTTAATTTTCTTTTTTTTACTACTCAAATTAAAATACTTGTATTTAACCTATATTTTTGATTTTCTAATTTTAATCTCTAACTGTTCAATCACACAAATGCATCTTATTCCAATCAAAACATGTAATTGCACCCAAAAATATTATTTATTTAAATTTTGGAATTTATTACTTAGGGCAAAAATCACGTGCTCACAGATACTGCTTCCTTGATTTAAAGCTTGTTATGCAGGGGGTTCTTGTTGTAACCCTTGGTATTATTGAATTCGGCTTCGACCTTGAAATGTATTCATCTATTTTGCAGGCGGGCTCCTGACTTTCCTTTAAAAGATGAGACAACCTTCATTCTCCAGGCGGGGTCCTGATTGTGATAACTTGCAATTAATAACTCTGTTCTACGGGTGGGCTCCCGACTTATTCACTTTTGAAAATTACAACCTCCATTCTAACAGGCGAGCTCCCGACTTCTCCTTCATTTAACATAATAATAACCTCCATTATACAGGCGGGCTCCTAACTTCTCCAACTTAAAAATATTAACAATCTCCATTCTACAGGCGGGCTCCTGACTTCTTCAATTTGAATCAAATACAACAACCTTCATTCTACAGGTGGGCTCCTGACTTCTTCAATTTAAAATAACAACCTCTGTTCTAACAGGCGGGCTTTTGACTTCTTCTTTGCATTAAATACAACAACCTCCATTCTACAGGAGGGCTCCTGATTTCTCCAACTTAAAAATATTAACAACCTCCATTCTACAGGCGGGCTCCTGATTTCTTCAACTTAAAAATATTAACAACCTCCATTCTACAGGCGGGCTCCTGACTTCTTCAATTTGAATCAAATACAATAACCTCCATTCTACATGTGGGCTCCTGACTTCTTCAATTTAAAATAACAACCTCTGTTCTAATAGGTGGGCTCCTGACTTCTTCTTTGCATTAAATACAACAACCTCCATTCTACAGGCGGGCCCCTGATTTCTCCAACTTAAAAATATTAACAACCTCCATTCTACAGGCGGGATCCTGATTTCTCCAACTTAAAAATATTAACAACCTCCATTCTACAGGCGGGCTCCTGTTTTCTTCAAGTTAAAAATATTAACAACCTCCATTCTGCAGGTGGGCTTCTGACTTCTTCAATGTGAATCAAATACAACAACCTCCATTCTACAGGCGGGCTCCTGACTTCTTCAATCTAAAATAACAACCTCTGTTCTAACAGGCGGGCTCTTGACTTCTTCTTTGCATTAAATACAACAACCTCCATTGTACAAGCGGGCTCCTAATTTCTCCAACTTAAAAATATTAAAAACCTCCATTCTACAGGCGGGCTCCTGATTTCTTCAACTTAAAAATATTAACAACCTCCATTCTACAGGCGGGCTCCTGATTTCTTCATATTAAAAATATTAACAACCTCCATTCTACAGGCGGGCTCCTGACTTCTTCAATTTCAATCAAATACAACAACCTCCATTCTACAGGCGGGCTCCTTATTTCTTCAACTTAAAAATATCTTGAATTAATTTCCTTATTTTCTTTGAGAAAATTTTCGACAATGGCGAAACTTTTCTGCCCCGGTTTTGGTAATATTCCTTGTGGCATGTCTTTCTTCTATCATCAACATTCCCTTTACCTACTTCAAATCAAAGAAAATTCGTTAGTTTAAAATACGGTGAGTGGCCGTGCCACTCCTGCTGGGAATTGTTTTTCCCTTTCCCTGTTCTAAGTTCTCGAAACTTGTTGGGGATGATGTTATTTGCTGGGAATGATATTTCTGCTGGGGGATGGTTTTTCATTTTATCCCTTCCCTTTTTTGTGTTTCAAAACATGCTGGTGAAACTCAAAAATCACTTTCTTTAGAAGGTTTTATTTTACCTCAATACTGCTGGAGATAGAAATGTTATCAACTGGGGAGAGAGTTGTTGAGGATAAAACTACAGGGGGTTATTCTGCTTGGGGATGCATTTTCCTTCTTTCCCTCCCCGCTTTGTGTTGTCCGACCATCTTGGCACTTGGTTGATAATCTGTCGGAGTTATTTGCACATCTTGAAAATTTGCTAGGGATTCTTTTGGAACTTGGTTCGCGATTTTCTTGACTGCATCTTTCAGGTCTTCTCAATTTCCTGACATTCCAGACCAATTTGGTCTGTCCTACCCTCGTTCTGTTTCAGACCAATTCTGCAACTGATAGTAAGCTCTGAAAAGTCTTTCTCAAAATAAACTTGGACAAAAATCTTTAAACAAAGAAAATGAAAAGATAGAAAAAAAGAAGGAAACTTTCTGAACAAATGTTGAGGAAAAACAAAAAGAACTTATTTGAATGGTATAACCGGTCCCAACGATCACGTCGTGCATTTCAGATTAATCAACCCAGTCTATTTGTATCAATTAATCTTTCTGATAGCCTCATCTGCTAGGGATGAACAAGTGCCTGACTCTTTGCCAAATGCGGATCCTTTCTGCCAATCTATCTTGTCGTCTCATAATGCCCTTCAAGGGGTTTTCACTAATGAGACTCTCTCATTTTTCTCAACTCCCGTCTCCTTATGGTGCCCGTGAAGGTTTTCATCGATAAGACTCTTTCATTTTATTTTTTCTTAGCTTTCGTCGCCTTATGGTGCCTGGGAAGGTTTTCACCGATAAGACTATCTTATTTTATTTTTTATCGGCTGGGGATTGGTGCGGTACCGATAAGATTCTCTTCACTGGGGATTCTTTTGGCTATCAATTCCTTTAGCTTATTCCCTTTCTGTTGGGGATCAGCGTGTTACTCTTTGTTTTTTTTTGCCTGACTGGGCATTTCCCGGATATTGATCGGGAGGTCTTTTTCGGACATCTCATATGGGTTTTTGTGTGGGTCTTAAAAAGAAAAAAGTATAAAAAATTCAAAATAACTTTGAATGGGTGAAATATTACAACTCTCGAAATAAAAACTCTTTTCATAAAAACAACATAACTTCTGCCCCAGTTTCTTGTTTGGGGAAGGATTAACTTTTATTTACACTATGATCGAGCCGTGAGGAGCCTACGTATCCTCTTTGAGGAATCAGGTCAAACGTAGTTCACTTGATTCCTTTAGATTTCTTGTGACTTTCTTTTATTTATTTATTTTTCTTTTCTTTTCTCTTTCCGTTATCGATTCCAAGAGAGGGATATGAAAGAATAAATAAGGCTCAAAAGGGGGAAAGCGAAGGTTAAAAGTGTTTGGATAGAAGAAAGAATTGTCTTTGTCATTTCATTATCCGATAAACACCAAGTACAAGCAAACAAATGAAACAAAGATTATAATTAAAGAAATTACATGTAATATCTCTTGACCGCATCAGAACTGATAGCTATGTCGATACATCTTCCTTCGACATCTATCAGACATAAAGCATTGTTGGATAACACTCTGGTCACAATATACGACCCTTGCCAGTTTGGTGCGAACTTGCCCTTTGCTTCAGGCTTGATGTGGCAATATTCGCTTCAGCACCTGTTGTCCCACTTCACATTTCATAGGACACACCTTTTTATCATATGCTCTTTCCATTCTCTTTTGATACAATTGGCCATGACATACTACTGCTGATCTCTTTTCATCAATTAAGCTCAACTGCTCCAATCGGGCTTTGACCCACTCATCGTCATCAATTTCAGCTTCAGCGACAATTCGGAGGGATGGAATTTCAACTTCTACTGGTATCACTGCTTCAATTTCGTACACCAACAAGTAAGGAGTTGCACCTACTGAAGTGCGGACAGTAGTACGATAACCTAACAATGCAAATGGTAGTTTTTCATGCCATTGCCTAGACCCTTCTACCATCTTTCTCAATATCTTCTTTATATTCTTGTTCGCTGCCTCAACCGCGCCATTTGCTTTAGGACGATACGGGGTGGAATTACGGTGTGTAATCTTGAACTGTTGACATATTTCTTTCATTAAAACACTGTTACGATTAGTGTCGTTGTCCGTGATGATCACTTTCAGAATCCCAAATCTACAGATGATATGAGAATGCACAAAATCCACAACTGCCTTTTTGGTCACTGACTTGAAAGTTTTAGCTTCCACCTATTTTGTAAAATAGTCAATGGCTGCCAGAATGAACCTATGACCATTGGAAGCTGCAGGTTCTATAGGTCCAATAACATCCATACCCTAAGCAACAAATGGCCATGGCGCTGACATTGTATGCAATTCTGTCGGTGGAGAATGAATTAGATCTCCGTGTATCTGACACTGATGGCATTTTTGTACCAAACTTATACAATCACGCTCCATAGTGAGCCAATAATATCTTGCTTGAAGAATCTTCTTTGCCAATACATATCTGCTCATACGTGGCCCACAAACTCCGGCATGTACCTCTGTTATCACTATTATGGCTTAACCTGCATCTATACATCTCAATAATCCCAAATCCGGGGTTCTTTTGTACAGCACTCCTCCACTAAGGAAAAATCCATTTGTCAATCATCGAATGACTCTCTTTTGATCTCCAGTTCCCTGCTCTGGGTATATTCCCATCCTGAGGTATTCATTGACATCATAAAACCATGGCTCGCCATCCATTTCTTACTCTACCATATTGCAATAAGCATGTTGATCATAAATCTGAATATGTAACGAGTCAACATGAATCTTGTCTGGGTGATGCAACATTGATGCTAGAGTAGCCAAAGTGTCGGCAAACTCATTATGCATTCTTGGGATATGTCAATTTCCTCTTGCTGGGGAATATCCTCCTGGACACAGGCCTTACGTTTGCTCCCCCTGACTTATACCACTTGCGGTGTACCAATCAGATTCCGTCTTGCATAATTGGAAAGCTGATGGCAAATTTTGAAGTCATTTCTAATTTGTTCTGACCAACAGACTCTACTGGAAAATTTTTTATGAAAGAAGAAAGATAAAAGGAAACAAAAATAGAAGACAAAGAAAATATGACTTTCTAACAAAAGAAACTATAAAATATAACCCTATCAAACGCTGATACCGACTCTAATGGTCATGACATGCACATATGGCCTATCCTCCATCGTCAATCGTCTTTCAAAATCTATGTCTAGTGATTTCCCTCTGATTCTCAATCTTTATTCGAATTGTAGTGCCAGAAGGGTTTTCACTATCAAGCCTCTCTCATTTTGGTTTTTTCTCTCAAGCTTTCATCGCCTTATGGTGCCCGTGAAGGTTTTCACCGATAAGGCTCTATCATTTGAAATACTTCTCAGCTGGGGTTCTGGGTGTTACCGCTAAGACTCTCTTATATTTCTTCTGCTAGAGATCCGAGTATTTTTTGCTGTGAATCAGAGTGTTATATTCTGATAAGACTTCTCTCATTTGCCTGACTTGACCTCTTTTGAAGATTGGTCAAAAGGTCTTTCTTTGGACTGTAATATGGATTTTGATAGTGTAACGACCTGGCCCGTCGTTACGGGAATTACCACCCCTTTACCTTGAATTTACATATCTTATGCTTTTATATCAGTATTAGAGTATATCGGGTGAGTTAGAAGTGATTCGAGTTGAAAATAAAGCAAATAGCATGTTTGAAGGAAGCTTGAATATGGGAAGTCAACCTAGAGTTGACTATTGAGTTAGAATGCTCGGAACTGGATTCAGATAATTTGACTAGTTTCGAGGGATAATTTACGACTTAGGAGAGCAATCGGAATTGAATTCGGAGGTCCGGTGTAGTTTTAGGCTTGAATTGGCGAAGGTTGAATTTTGGCGAAAACCGGATGGAAGGTGAGATTTTGATCCGGGGGTCGGAATGGAATTCTGACAATTTTTGTAGCTCCGTTATGTGATTTTGGATATGTCTGCAAATTTTCAGGTCATTCGGACATCGTTTGATCGGGTTTTGGATTGAATGTTAGTTTCGGAAGTTTTGCAGAAACTTAGGCTTGAATTCGTGTGTAAATGGTGATTTTGATGTTTAGGATGTTGTTTTTGTGATTGGAACAAGTCCGTATCATGTTTTGGAGTATGTTGGTGGTTTTTGTTGGGGTCCCGAGGGCCTCGGGATGATTTCGGACCATCAACCGGGCGTTTTGAACTTGGTAAAATCTGCAGAAAATTGTAGGTTACTGCCCAGGCATTTAAGCCTTCGCGTTCGCGTGGCATGGGCCGCATTCGCGAAGGCCAAGCGGATCAAAGCATCGTGTTCTCGATCAGGGGTGTCGCGTTCGCGTAGGCCAGGAGTCTTGAGCTTCGCGATCGCGTTCCTGGGGTCGCGTTCGCGTAGGATGAAAGGGGAGAGGTTCGTGTTCGCGTGGGAGTGTATGCGTTTGCGTAGAAGAAGAGCCTGGCGGCTGGGAGATTGTGCATAGAGAACGCACGGTGGAGCGTCGCGTTCGCGAAGGGTAAACTGGAGCTGAGCATAGCGAACGCATGAAGACCATCGCGAACGCGTAGAGCAAATTGTTCTGGTAGTGAATTAAATCACAGAACAGAGGGCTCACGGGTTCATTCACCCAAAACACAATTTTGAGCCCTAGAGAGAAGAAAACTCGAGGAAAACACTGAGAAATCATCGGGTATTCATCGGAGGTAAGCTTCCTGACTCAAAAACATAATTTTATGGTAGGATTAACATCAATCTTCATGAATTTGGGTAGAATTTTGAAGAATTGTGGCCTAGGTATTGAAAACGGGATTTTTAGTTTTGAAAGGCCATTTGAACACCGATTTCGATAAATTTTATATGCACGGACTCGCGATGAGACGAGGATCGCGTTGGTACTAATATCGGAATTTTCCGAGCAGTGGGCCCGGGGTCGGGTTTTTACCAACTTAGAGTATTTATGCGAGAAAACGGGCTAACGGACGTGGCGGACGACCACTATTGGCACCCAGAGGTCGTGGTCGTGGTAGAGGTAGGGCAGCAGCACCAGCACCTGCTGACCTACCAGCTGACCAGAATCAGGGTCAGATTCCTGCACCAGTGGCCCATGTTCGGGACCAGATTCCAGCTGCAGATGCTCCGGCAACTCAGGTTCAGACACCGGCAATGCCCATTGTGATACCGGGTCTTCAGGAGACCTTGGCCCAGATCTTATCAGTATGCACAGGCTTGGCTCAGGTCGTTGCAGCCTCTAATGTAGCGTATGCTTCACAGGCAGGGGGAGGGAATCAGACCCCCGTGGCTCGCACACCCGAGTCGGTGATACAGGGTATTCAGGCGCCTGGGGCAGCTCCAGTTCAGCCAGTTGCGCTCGTTGCACCAGATCCTGCTTATATGGTTTCAGTTATGCCCGACGATGAGCAGCGTCGTTTGAAGAGATTTGAGAGGCTACAGCCTCCGACTTTCAATGGTGCTGAGGGCAAGGACGCCCAGGGTTTTCTTGACAGATGTTAGCGCATGCTTTGCACCGCGGGTATTCTAGAGTCCAGCAGTGTTTCATTCACCACTTTTCAGTTCACCGGTGCAGCATTTCAGTAGTGGGAGGATTTTGAGAGGCGTAGGCCCGCTGGGGCAGTGCCCCTCACTTGGCAGCAATTCTCCACGGTATTTTTGGAGAAGTATGTGCCTCAGTCCCAGAGAGAGGAGCTATGTCGTCAGTTTGAGTGGCTGAAGCAGGGGGACATGACGGTTACTCGGTATGAGATGAGATTCACACAGCTAGCCCATCATGCCATGTGGATGGTTCCTATGGACAGAAAGAGGATTAGGAGATTTATAGATGGTCTTATCTATCCCATCCGTATATTGATGACCAGGGAGAGAGTTTTGGCAGTTACCTTTGAAGAGGTGGTTGATGCGGCCCGTCACATTGAGACAGATCGTCGCAGAGAGCGGGAGGAGAGAGAGGCTAAGCGGCCTCGTGGTACTGGCAGCTACAGTGGTGCTCCGTCTAGGGGCCAACCTCGGCATAGCAGGGGTCGTTCTTTCAGGTCTCATCAGTCTGGACGAGCAGAGTCCAGTGGGGTTTCATCAGATCGTGGTCGTCAGGGCCATCGGGGTTATCAGGGTCAGCAGAGCCGTCAGTAGAGTCAGCCTGCACTGAGTGCTCTTCTAGCTCAGAGCTCTGCTCCTGCTTCCTCAGCACAGGGTTCATCTGTAGCGAGGGGTCCTCAGTAGCCCCTACTTCCATCTTCAGGCCGTTGTTTTGAGTGCGAAGACTTGGGCCATATCAGGAGAGAGTGTCCTAAGTGGCTTCGTAAGCGGTCTTAGTAGAGGGATCAACCCTCGTCTTCTACTCCTGTTTCTTCAGCGCCACCACAATCGGCTAGGACTGGTGGCCAGGTATCCAGAGGTCGCCCTAGGGGCGAGGATCGTACTGGTGGAGGCCAGGCTCGTTTCTATGCTCTTCCGGATAGGAAGGATGCTAGTGCTTCGGATGCGGTCATTTCAGGTATTATCTCAGTCTGCCACAGGGATGCTTCTGTCTTATTTGATCCTGGATCCACCTATTCTTATGTTTCTACTTATTTTGCACATCACTTGGGTTTGACCGGTTGTATTCTTGCTTTGCCCGTACATGTGTCTACCCAGTGGGGGATACTGTTGTTGTGGATTAGGTATATCGATCCTGTCTTATTACTTTTGGGGGTCTAGAGACCCGAGTTGATTTATTATTACTGGGCATGGTAGATTTTGATGTGATACTAGTCATGGATTGGCTATCTCCTTATCATGTGATTCTGGACTGTCATACCAAGACAGTCACACTAGCTATTCCATGTAATCCGAGGATCGAGTGGCGAGGCCTGACTGATTATGTGTCCGACAGGGTGATTTCTTATATAAAGGCCCAACGAATGATTGGCAAGGGTTGTTTATCTTATTTGGCCTTCATTAGAAATGTTGAGGCTGAGACACCTAGTCTTGATTCGGTCCCCATTGTGAGGGAGTTTCCGGATGTATTTCCAGCAGACCTGCCGAGCATGCTGCCTGACAGAGATATTGACTTGATGCCGGGCACTCAGCCAATTTCTATTCCTCCCTATCGTATGGCACCAGCGGAGTTAAAAGAATTAAAGGAACAGCTTCAGGAGCTCTTAGATAAAGGTTTTATTCGCCGAGAATGTCACCTTGGGGTGCACCTGTATTGTTCGTGAAGAAGAAAGATGGCACAATGAGAATGTGCATTGATTATAGGCAGCTGAACAAGGTAACGGTGAAGAATAAGTACCCATTGCCTCGTATTGAGGACCTATTTGATCAGCTCCAGGGAGCTAGTGTATTTTCTAAGATTGATCTTCGATCGGGCTATCATCAGTTGAAGATCAGGGACTCAGATATTATGAAGACAGCGTTCAGGACGCTATATGGGCACTACGAGTTCTTGGTGATGTCTTTCGGGCTGACTAATGCCCCAGTTGCATTCATGCACTTGATGAATAGCGTATTTCGACCGTACCTTGATTCTTTTGTGATTGTGTTTATTGATGATATTCTGGTGTATTCACACAACCAGGAGGAGCATGCACAGCACTTGAGGGTGGTACTGCATAGGTTGAGAGAATAGAAGCTTTATGAAAAATTCACTAAGTGTGAGTTTTGGCTTGATACTGTGGTTTTTCTGGGACATGTAGTGTCTAGTGATGGTATTCGGGTTGATCCACAGAAGGTCGAGGCAGTGCAGAATTGGCCCAGACCTTCCTCAGCTACCGAGATTCGGAGTTTTCTCGGCTTGGCAGGCTATTATCGCCGGTTTGTTTAGGGTTTCTCATCTATTGCTTCACCGTTGACTAAGTTGACACAGAAGAATGCTCCATTTGTGTCGTCTGATGAATGTGAGGAGAGCTTCCAGAAGCTCAAGGAGGTTTTGACCACAGCTCCAGTACTTGTGTTGCCATCAGCCTCGGGGTCATATACGGTGTATTGTGATGCTTCTAGAGTTGGGCTCGGTTGTGTGTTAATGCAGGAGGGTAGAGTTATTGCATATGCTTCTCGTCAGCTAAAGCCCCACGAGAAGAACTACCCCGTTCATGATTTGGAGTTAGATGCTATTGTTCATGCCTTAAAGATTTGGAGGCATTACTTATATGGTGTATCTTGTGATGTATATACGGACCACCGCAACCTTTAGCATTTGTTTAAGCAGAAAGATCTAAATTTGAGGCAGCGGAGATGGCTTGAATTGCTTAAAGACTATGATATTACTATCTTGTACCATCCCGGGAAAGCCAATGTAGTGGCTGATGCATTGAGCCGGAAGGCTATTAGTATGGGCGGTTTGGCGTATATTCCAGTTGGGGAGAGACCCATTGCAGTTGATGTTCAGGCATTAGATAATCAGATGGTGAGGCTAGACATTTCTGAGCCCAGTCGGGTGGTGGCTTGTGTAGTAGCTCGATCTTCTTTATATGATCGTATCCGAGAGCGCCAGGATGATGATCCACACCTACTTGTCTTTAAGGACAGAGTTCAGCATGATGATGCCAGAGATGTCACTATTGATAGTGATGGTGTATTGCGGATGCAGGGACGGATATGCGGGCCCAATGTTGACGACCTTCGTGAGTTGATATTGGAGGAGGCCCACGGCTCGCGGTATTCTATTCATCCAGGAGCCGCGAAAATGTACCAGGATTTGAAGCAGCATTACTGGTGGAGAAAGATGAAGAAAGATATTCTGAGCCATATGGCTCGGTGTCTAAACTGTCAGCAGGTCAAGTATGAGCATCAGAGACCTGGTGGTGTATTCCAGCATATTTATATTCCTGAGTGGAAGTGGGAAAGGATTACTATGGACTTTGTTAGTGGACTCCCTCGGACGGCGAGGAAGTTCGATTCAGTTTGGGTGGTGGTGGATAGGTTGACCAAGTCAGCTCACTTCATCCCAGTGTGTACTACTTATTCCTCAGAGCGGTTGGCAGAGATATTCATCCGTGAGATAGTGAGATTGCATGGAGTTCCCATTTCTATTATATCGGACAGAGGTACCCAGTTCACTTCTCAGTTCTGGAGGACATTTCAGCGAGAGTTGGGTTCACAGGTAGAGCTAAGCACAACATTTCATCCACAGACGGATGGGCAGTCTGAGTGTACTATTCAGATATTGGAGGACATGTTGCGTGCTTGTGTCATTGATTTTAGTAGTTCGTGGGTTGATTATTTGCCTCTTGCGGAGTTTGCTTATAATAATAGCTATCAGTCCAGCATTCAGATGGCACCGTATGAAGCTTTATATGGGAGGCGGTGTAGGTCTCCAGTCGGTTGGTTTGAGCCCGGTGAGGCTAGGTTGTTGGGGACAGAGTTGGTCCAGGATGCATTGGACAAGGTGAAGGTGATTCAGGAGAGACTTCACACAGTCCAGTCGCGCCAGAAGAGTTATGCGGACCGGAAGGTCCAAGATGTGTCTTATTCGGTAGGTGAGAAGGTCTTGCTGAAGGTTTCACCTATGAAAGGCGTCATGAGATTTGGGAAGAAAGTAAAGCTTAGTTCCAAGGTTTATTGGACCTTTTGAGGTGCTTAGGAGAGTTGGGGAGGTGGCCTATATGCTTGCTTTGCCACCCAGTTTGTCGGGAGTTTACCTGGTGTTCCATGTATCTATGCTCCGGAAGTATGTCGGAGACCCGTCTCATGTGTTAGACTTCGGCACGATACAGCTAGATGAGGATTTGACTTATGATGTGGAACCAGTAGCCATTTTGGGTCGACAGGTTCGTAAGCTGAGATCCAAGGACATAGCTTCAGTGAAAGTGCAGTGGAGAGGTCTTCCCATGGAGGAAGCAACTTGGGAGACCGACCAGAAGATGCGGAGCAGATACCCATACTTGTTTGATGCTCCATGTATATTTCTTAACCCGCTCGCGGATGAGCGTTTGTTTAAGTTGGGGAGAATGTAACGACCCGGCCCGTCGTTATGGGAATTACCACCCCGTTACGTTGAATTTACATATCTTATGCTTTTAAATCAGTATTAGAGTATATCGGGTGAGTTAGGAGTGATTCGGGTTGAAAATGAAGCAAATAGCATGTTTGAAGGAAGCTTGAATATGGGAAGTCAACCTAGAGTTGACTATTGAGTTAAAATGCTCGGAACCGGATTCAGATGATTCGACTAATTTCGCGGGATCATTTATGACACAGGAGAGCAATCGGAATTGAATTCGGAGGTCCGGTGTAGTTTTAGGCTTAAATTGGCGAAGGTTGAATTTTGGGGCGAAAACCGGATGGTAGGTGAGATTTTGATCCGGGGGTCGGAATGGAATTCGACAATTTCTGTAGCTCCGTTATGTGATTTTGAATATGTCTGCAAATTTTCAGGTCATTCGAACATCGTTTGATCGGGTTTTGGATTGAATGTTAGTTTCTGAAGTTTTGAAGAAACTTAGGCTTGAATTCGTGTGTAAATGGTGATTTTGATGTTTAGGATGTTGTTTTTGTTATTGGAACAAGTTCGTATCATGTTTTGGAGTATATTGGTGGTTTTTGTTGGGGTCCCGAGGGCCTCGGGATGATTTCGGACCATCAACCGGGCATTTTGAACTTGGCAAAATCTGCAGAAAATTGCAGGTTACTGCCCAGGCATTTAAGCCTTCGCGTTCGCGTGGGATGGGCCACGTTCGCGAAGGCCAGGTGGATCAAAGCATCGCATTCGCGATCAGGGGTGTCGCGTTCGCGTAGGCCAGGAGTCTTGAGCTTCGCGATCGCGTTCCTGGGGTCGCGTTCGTGTAGGAGGAAAGGGGAGAGGTTCGCGTTCGCGTGGGAGTGTACGCGTTCGCGTAGAAGAAGAGCCCGGCGGCTGGGAGATTGTGCATCGCGAACGTGTGGTGGAGCGTCGCGTTCACGAAGGGTAAACTGGAGCTGAGCATCGCGAACGCGTAGAGCAAATTGTTCTGGCAGTGAATTAAATCACAGAACAGAGGACTCGTGGGTTCATTCACCCAAAACACAATTTTGAGCCCTAGAGAGAAGCAAAATCGAGGAAAACACTGAGAAATCATCGGGTATTCATCGGAAGTAAGATTCTTGACTCAAAAACATAATTTTATGGTAGGATTAACATCAACCTTCATGAATTTGGGTTTAATTTTGAAGAATTGTGGCCTAGGTATTGAAAACGGGATTTTTAGTTTTGGAAGGACATTTGAACTCCGATTTCGAAAAATTTTATATGCACGGACTCGTGGTGTGACGAGGATCGCGTTGGTACTAATTTCGGAATTTTCCGAGCAGTGGGCCCGGGGTCGGGTTTTTTCCAACTTAGTGTATTTATGCGAATTTTATGTAAATTGAAATGGGTTATGATTCTTTGACCCATATTTGATATAATTATTGTGGTTTGACTAGATTCTGCGCACGAGGGAGCGAATTTCAAAGGAAAAGGCATTGCGGGCGAATCTACGACCGGCTAGAGGTGAGTAGTTTGTGTATATGGTAGCCTGAGGGTTCGAAACCCCGTCTTAGCACATTGTGATGCTAGGAGGGCGTGGCTCGCACACCGTGGCAGGTGCGGGATTGATTGTGACTGGGGATTGAGACTTGGTCCATCCCGGATGTGAATAATATGCTATTAGAGTTGGAAATACACTGTATTTGATATGTTTGTGGGCGGTAAGCCTTGTTTGGGGCCTTGTGCCGACCTGTAGCGTCCTTAGAGGACAATATTTATGTGATAGCTATATTTCCTTAAATCACTGATCTTAGTCCTGGAAATTGAAATCACACTATTGAAATGTTAAGTCACCGGTTTTTGCAAATTAAATAAAATTTAAGTATTTTTCATAAATTTTGAACCGAAAACTGGAAATAAAAAAAATGAACTATTTTTGTGACTTATCTGAATTATGTGGACTGAGGATGGATCGGGCTGCACGCCGCAATGGTTGATATGAGGATCAGGCTGCATGCCACAGCGGTTGATATGAGGATCGGGCTGCACGCCGCAGCAGTATTGCGCTTGGGCTGTAGGAGCCCCTCCGGAGTCTGTACACACCCCCAGTAAGCGCCGTCGACGTTAAATGGATCGGGCTACACGTCATAGCGGCTATGTGCATTGCATTTCATCTGTATTTGTTGAATTATTCTGTGGTAGCTGTATTTGTACTGTTAATGTTAGTTCGTAGGAGATTCGGACTATAGTTTAGCTTCATATTGTGGTATTCTGTGGATTTCCTACTTTCAGCTGCTGTTATATATTTATTACTCACTGAGTACTTAGTACTCACCCCTACTCCCTGCACCTTTTGTGTGCAAACTTAGGTACTCAGGAGCAGTAGACAGGCACTTTCAGCGGTTTCAGAGTCATACCGAGTTGCTGAGGTAGCTGCCGACGTTCGTAGAACCTAGCTACTCCTCCTCTTTCCAGTTGTTATTTTGTATTCAGACTTGAGTATTTCTATACAGTATTCTCTATTCCTGTTGGGTTTTGTTAGAGGCTCTAGACTTGTGACTCCAGATCTTTGGGAGTGTCAGTTATTTTCGCACTTCTCCCTATTTTGTTCACTATTATTATTATTGGAGTTCTTTAACTCATATATTCTTCTTGGGATGTCCATTTGGGACTGATATTCGATGTGATAAGAAATTGTTGGTCTGGCTGGTCTAGCTTGATTGTTGGGCGTCATCACGACCGGATTTTGGGTCGTGACAGATAGGGCTTAGAAAGAAATGGTATTAAAGGCTCAAAAAAAAACCAACTTTGGGTTCAAAATTTACAACCTTCGGACCTAGATTTATTTATAATAAACATAATTTTTTCCCCGGATTTTTGCTTGGGGATTTTTTATTTTTATTTACACTATGACTGAGCTGTGAAGCGCATACGTATCCTCTTTGAGGAATCAAGTCAAACGTAGTTCCCAAGTCCTCGTTGTTCTAGTTTTCCTTTTCATTTTTTTTCTTTTTTCTTTCTATATTTTGGTTGTTTTTGTTGTTTTCTTTTCTCTTTTTTTTCCACGTTTGTGTTTCTAATTTTTTCTACTGATTCTGAAGGAGGGGTATAAATGAAAACAAATAAGGCTCAAAGAGTTAACGAAGGATAACGTATTTGGGTTGCAGAACAAAATGCCTTCATCATTCCAATCTTCAAAACATGCCAAGTGCAAACAACACGATTAACATTCGTCATATCTTTAAAGCACAGTTGGGCAATAATCTCATTTTCATTATTATGAACGACCCCATGTCAATTTGGCCAGCTTGCCTTTACGGTTTTCTTCATGTTTTGCTCGCCCCAGTTTCACATGGTTGGGGCTCCAAATAATGTCAAACCGTTCTTATTTCCTTTTAACGTCCTGATCACCTCCTAATGGCTTTATGATTAACTTTTAAGATTATTCCAAAATTAGGTGTGCATGCCATGTCACTAGAGTTGACGGAAAAAAGGACTATAAAGAGGAAAGACTTAAATCAAAGAAAAATGACTAGAAATAATGGAACATAAGAGAATTGCATTAGACAGACTAGGAAAGAGTTGGTACAACAAAACAAGCACAATAAACTGAGGTACAACCCTTGGAACATACCTAGACAATACTAAATGAGGTATTACGACCAACAGAAAACTGGACAAAATAGAATGATAGAAGGGTTTGAGTTACAAGACAATATCCCGATTACAATCCTGAAATAAAATGGACGACAAAAATGACAACAAAATAAGCAACCAAAAACTCTACTCTGGTTGACCAAGAAATGGAGAGTCTTTCCAATTACCACGCACAACTTTTTGGCCACTGAGATTCGCATCAATATTACCAAGGCCACTATCTGCTTCAACATTTTCAGCTTTAGTCAGGTAAAGGACTCTGTGCGATATTCTGCGTGTCACGGTCTTGGATCACAATCAGGTTTTCCTAGATCTTGTGTTTTCGGCTCACCACAACCCAACCACCTCAATTTTCTCAACAATTCAAAACAAAATATGTCAGAATGGACTCAGTCGGTCCCCCTTATTATTATAAACATTTTCACTTTTTTTTTCTTTTTTTGATTTTTTTTCATCACTTTGCATTTTTCATTTTTTTTGTTGTGGTCGAATCTTATGGAGATTGTCTACGTATCGTGACCCCGCATGAATCAGACCGTGCGTATTTCGCATTGATACATGGTAAATAACAATAAAACACTTTCATTTTTTATAATACAATAAACTCGATGATGCAGGTTTAAAAGCTTACTATACTTAACAGACTTTGATGAAAAGATAACATACAGACTCAAAAATCAAACACCCATACATAAAAGAATTACAAAACCAAAACGAAGGGATAGATTCCTTCCCCTATATGTCAATTTTAACCAAATGGCCTTTGTTTTGCAAACGTAGCCCCTTCTCTATTCCACATGAATTTTGAGAACGGGGAGGATTACTTTAAGACACCAACTTATCCGTTCTTTTAAGAAAATAGCCTTTCGATAACTGAAAGATACTCTAAGGCTATTTTGGCAAGAACGGGATAAAACACCGCCAAAACTGGATCGAATTATTTTGACCAAAAATCCAAACGGCATTCGCAAATAAACTGACTTTTTTTCTTCTTGTTATATATATTTTTTTTAATTAAAATTAAAAGACTTGGTTTTTCAAACACGTCCTTTTAGTGCCTCGGGAATGAAGATTTTAAGGTTGTGTGGGTCAATCGGTCAAAATCTAAAAAAGATGACCCAAAGGTGGTTGTTTATACAAAATCAGCCTTCCGGCGTCCCTTTTGGGAACATTCAGCTATTTTTGACAAAACAACATCACCAGACTTATTTATGACAAGAATTAAAATTTTGACATTTCTGTTTTGTTTTGTTTTGTTTTTTTGTTTTTTTTTTGTTGCTATTTTTGCAAAAGGGGATGTTGGACCCGATGAGGGTTGCCTACGTATCACACATCCGGTGAGAATCAAACCAGCATAGTTCGGAAAAAATGAACTATATCATTAAAAACAAACTCTTTTCCATTTTTCCGTTTTCATAAAAATTATTAGAGTTTTATTTGGGAAATTTTTGAAACACGTGCTTAAAAACCTTGACCATATACCCTGGTATTTTTCTTTTCTTCAAAACCTTCCTCTTTTTTAATAATAAGCCAGTCAACATGCAAGTTCGAAACAAATAAATGCACAAACAAAATGTATCTAGTTGGTCTTTTTCTTCAGGTACACATGTCCTAGACAGACCCAACCCGTGTGTTGAGTCTCCTAAGTCGAATATGCACATGATGCAAACATACGTTCCTACTGGGGATCCGACATGAGTTTTTGTTATTCTAGGTGATCATCTTGTTGGAAAAAGTGTCTAGACTGGCTTTACTCGAGCGGACAACTCGAGCCGAGGAATGTCAGTGCACCGGTAGCATGGCTTTCCGGCTTAATTTACAGTACTCCCCGCCTAAACATGTGTGACTAAAATACTTCACCGGGTGCCAAGCACCACAACTATCTTTAGAAAGACGGGCTATGTCCAACAAATGCCCGATATTATATTTCAAAGAGACTCAGCGTAGAAAATGGGTATCGGCATAATTTATATACAATTCACAAAATATCAAAGCGATAAAAATAACATTTAGCACATTAAAACAATAATATAATAAAATCAGATAATAAATAAGCCAAATACAATAATTATTCAAAGCTCGAATTCTTAAACCCTGAACCAGTGGTTCTGGGTTTGGGTCCCCAGCAGAGTTGCCAGAACTGTCACACCTCCTTTTTCGTGCGCCCCCTGCCCCGAGGGGTAAAAACGGGTGAGGGAGTTTTTCCAATTTAAGTGACAATATTTGAAACGGGATTATTCCATTTATTTCAGTGTCATCACTTGGAATAAAGTAAGGTGTCCCAAGTCACCGATTTATTCAAATCCCGGATCGAGGAAATTTCGACTTTCCAAAATGAAGTCTGCGAACCAGAAATTCTAAGTAAGGAATTATGTTGACCCGAGGGAAGGTGTTAGGCACCCCGGATCCCATAGTTCTAGCACGATCGCTTCAATTATTATAAATGGCTAAAAATATCTGATTTTAATACATGTTATAATTACGTGCTCTGATTAAACTTTAAACCGCTTTATTAATTCAAAATTGTACATTTAACTTTCAAGCAAAGCAAGCCTAGTCACAACATAGACTCGGGCTCTTGACAAATATGCAAATCAAAAATGTGCCCGGAACACTTATTTCAACCTATGCTGATTGAGAGCACTTGATTTTTGCCCTAAACAATTAAATTCCAATATATATATAAAGTAATACAAAAATGATTTTTGTTTGCAATTGTGTGATTTTGTTGAAATACTAGTGTTTTTGTTTGAAATAAAATTGAAATGAAAATACAAAAGAAATCAATTAGGAAAATATCACAAAAATAGAAAATTAAGTAAAAATGCAAAAAATATCGGAAAATTAAGGAAAAAATAAAAAAAAATGGAAAATAAAGGAAATATAGCAGTTGTAAAATAAATACAAAAATAAAAAAATAAAATACAATAAATTAGATAAAATACAAGTCATAAAATAATAAAAACACAAAAATGCAATATAATGGTAATTTGGGCTAAACACATAATACACCCAGCCCAAACTATAACACATTAACCAGGCCCAAACAAAATAAGCCCCGTCCACCCAGTCTATATATCAAACGACATCGTATATGTGTATTAATCCAAGTCGTTGATACATTTGATCAACGGACCTAGTAAGGCAGTATATCTCTTAATTAATCGACGTCGCATTTGAGACTAATCCTAGCCATCCAATACAATTAATCAGACGAATGAGTCTAATAAACCATTTAAATAAAATGACGCAGTTTAAGATAATAAATCTTGACCGTCCAATGTTATAATCCAACGGACCTAATGAGATCCCTCATTAAATCAAACGACATCGTCTCGAGGCTACAAGATCCTGGCCATTGATCTCGACTAATCCAATTGCCAGGAATCAACAATACACGACTGATATATATTTCCCTTCTCCCTTCAAACGTTCATGACACACACATATACAATTCGTACAAACCCTAGCCGCCTAAGTCTACACCTCCATCATCTCCCACTGTCTCTCATGGAGACCACCAGAAATCACCCCCAGCCTTCGTCTCCGGCTCAGGCAAAACCCAAACACCCTCCTCACCACCCAAATAACCTCCAAACCACCATAAACTCCGACCAAAAAACCAATAGTCCCTTGTTCTTGAAATCCCGATCGTCGGAACCCTAGTCGGCGACCATCCAAAGTATGAACCAAAGTCTCTGATTAATACCATTAAACCATCTTCAGGTGATCTACCATCCTATCTAGGCGGTTTCCCTCGAATAACCCCCAAACTCGTCGAATATTAGAAAAATACTCGCCGGAACCCTACTCCGGCGAGTACCAAAAAACAAACCCACCCCCAAAACACTACCCCAGGTCTCTAGACCACCCCTCACACACTCAAATCGAACCCCAAAGCCCCGTTTAAAAGATCCAGCACTCAGAAGACTAACAGTCTTCAAAGTTCTGCAAAACAAGAAAAAAAACGAAAAGAACAAAGAAGAAAGCAAGAAGAAAAGAAAGAAAGAAAAGGAAAAAGAAAAATAAAAGCTAAGTATCCCTGCCTTTGCTGTTATGTGTTCTGAAAAATTACTTCTTTACATGCCTACTGTGTTTATCTGAACATGTTCTTATGCATGCTTAAAAATATGAATCTATGTCTGTTTTTCATTCATACTTGTTCATGCGAGCCCTGAATATTACACATACCTAAAAATTATCTAAGTGTTCTAAGGGTTTTGATATTAACTACGCATGAATCAACTGATAATTAGTCAGTTTTATGTGATTGTTCATTATACTCTGTCTCGGTTGGGTTTTAGTTAGTTGGAATTCAACAATTATCAAATTTCTCCTCCGAGTTCTGATTAATTGGAAGTTAATTCGTGGTTAAGGCTATATGTGCAAAACAACATAAATTTGGCTATATTTGTAACTTGATTTGTATGTGAGTTCATTCTGAACCTTTGAATGCTTATGTGTACTTGGGTTATGAGTATAAAGGTCTTAGTGGCTATGTTTTGATTTAATGGCTATGTTCTGATTAGTGGATATATTTTAAATAATGGTCATGTTCTGAATAGTGGCTATGTTTTAAATAGTGGTCATGTTCTGATTAGTGGTTATTTATAAAAAGGGGTTAATAATGGAAAGGATGTAGTCTGAAGTTGATTCTTAAAGACAAAGCTTAGTGGTTATTTGTTAAATAATTACTAACCTAGTCCCGCCAGACCTAAGGCAGGTCGGGTAAATATGCATAAATAAAAAGGGGTGAAAGGGGAAGAACAAATGACATTTCTGTAGATTAAATAGAGCATATAGGTATAAAAGTGACTTTAAAGCTTGGTATTTCTGAAATTACTTAGATAATAAAGGGCAGACTGGGTAGAACTAAAAGGAATTAATGAAATAAACCTTAGCAAGTGAGGGCAGTTAGGTAAAACATGCCTAATAGAACATAATAGAACTGCCTAGAACCTTCTAGCAGGGGTTCTAGGGCAGTTCAACACATTTTTAATAGACCATTCTGTAGTTATTTGAAAAATAAAGAGGAGGGAAATACAATTAAGTTATTTGAAATTCCCCCCAAAAAACTTCTATAAATAGGCTCCTAATGAGCGTGGAAAAGGAGTTGGGTTGGGTTCAGAGAAAAGAGAAGTTGGCAAAAATTCTGAAATTGAGATATATACATTGATTAACAACTAAGGGTTGCACATCTAGAAAAGTTGATTAACTCGAGTGCTATTCTGGGAATCTGTGTGGGTCGTCTCTTCACTGATTCATCTCGACTTTGCTGGGTTCTCTAGTTTTACTTGGGTTGATTCGCTGGGTTTCATATTTGGAGTTTTTGGTAGCTGTTTGCTGTGATTGAATCGTTTTACAGCTGTTGTTGCATCGATGTTGCTTGTTGCTGACTATTCTTCTTCTCCAAACTCTAGACTCATCAATTTGTTCTTGAACCAGGTACACTACTATGACCTAAAGTTGTAAATGAGCTGATGATTAGAGAAATGATATAAAATCGTGTTTATCTGAATCTTCATGTATTTGTATTTCGTTATGTAGTTTAAAAGTATTTAGATCCTTGTAATTCACTTAGGAATTGGTTGTAATAATTAGTAGGCTGGATATATGCTTTCAATTTGATAACAGCAGGATAAATAATCTAGGTAAGAGAATAATCACTTAAGTCCAAAACTAAAACTGGAATAAGTTTAGTTAAATCATTCTGATTTTAAACAAGCATAAACTATACATGAAGTATCATATTTGGGCGTTTTATATTTCGAATCTGAATCAGTTAACTGTAAAATTATAAGTAGTTTCGTACCTCAGACTGTGTTACTAAAATTCTGTTGATTTAGATGTAAATTTGTTTTAAGATTCTGCAATTTGATAATTCAAACAGGTTCAATTAAAACTAGAACACTATTTTCTTCAGTTAAATGAAAAATGATAAAATAATTTTGCAATTAGCGTTCTAGTAGTGACTTGCTATCAGTCTCGATTAGTTGAATAACAACATTGGTGTTAATTCCTATGTTAGAACTATTAGTTTATTATAAGTGATTATTTGAAAACTGTGTTTTGCAAAATATTTAGTTAATAATAACAGTCGTTGCATGTTCATCAGTGTATATTATAAAGCTGTTAATTAGCCATCACCATGCTTCGAACATAAAGGATCTGGGCCTGAATATGAAATCAGGCCTCAATCGAAATGAGATGGCATTTATGCCTGTAAATGGAAAAAGGAATAAGCGCTGGGCTACAGGAGCCCAGTATCTCTTCGCAGATTATTAAACTGGTTCATAGTCCAGGCCTAATAATAAAATATGGCCTGGACGTTAGTACACAACAATATAAAGTTAATATAAAAACAATTATATTTGGGGTGAAAAAACAAAAATAGAGAATATAGTATGCTTTAGGAAAAACCTTAATAAAAACGGAGACGAGCCTCGCCAAATCATAAAGACATAGCTGCGGGGCACTCCATAATTTCCTATAAAAATGCTAGAAATTGGAAAGACCGTTTAGTGAATTCCACGGTCTCTCCCAAAATTAACAAGACGTAGACACCTTAGGGCAAGATTTATAATTAATATACATTCCTGATACGAGTGCACATTTATGTGACTCAAATCATAATCCCAGCGAAGCTGAAATGCATTAAGGTCACAGGCGTACTGGTTGCGGTGTGATTCGAAATGCATTTTTGCAACGTCGCAAAAATCCTAAAATTAACAAAAAGTGGAACATCAATAACATTTGAAACTAAGGCATATAAGGAAATCAAATATAACAAATACGGCAGTTGAGTGACCGTGCTAGAACCACAGAATCTGGGAGTGCCTAACACCTTTTCTCGGGTTAATAGAATTCCTTATCCAGATTTTTAGTTTCGCGGACTGTTAAACAGAGTCATAATTTCCTCGGTTCGGGATTAAACCGGTGACTTGGGACACCATTATTCTCCCAATTGGTGACTCTGAAATCTAATAAACTAATCTTGTTCCGACTGTCCTTTAAGTGGAAAAACTCCTTCCCCACTACAATTGTTATGTCCCTCTTTGGGGTGTAATAATAAATGGTTGGGACATTTTCGGTATAAGAAGAAAAAAAGGAGGTGTGACAACTCTGGCGACTCTGCTGGGAATAAGAAACCCAAAACTTCGGTTCGGGGTTTAAGAATTTGAGCTCAGTTAAAATTGTTGTCTTTGCTTATATCTGATTCCATTATATGCATTGATCAAATGTGCTACATGTTTACTGCTTTGATAGTACGTGAATTATATATATATAATTGTGCCGAAAATGCTTCTTTTCTTATCTTCGGGGATGTGATTACTGGTTGAGACTCCCCTTTCTGTTAAGTCACACCCAATAAGAAAATAGAGGCCGGATAAGTTACAAAGTCGGACGATCCCACGGGTTCCCGGTACGTAGCCCCCTCCTCGATCCGAGTTGTCCACTCGGGTACACATTCTAGTACCATGAAAAATCAGGATATTGAGCCTAGATTTAGGACATTTATTTGCATCATATCTGACTTAGGGGACTCAACACAGGGGTTGGGTCCGTCTAGGATAGGTTACCTGGAAATCAAAGACCGAGCATGATTATATGTTGCATTTATTTGTCCTAGATTATTATGCGGACCGGTCAAATACCTGAAAACAAAAAGAAAGAAAATTTGACAATAGAAATACTGAAATAATGACGAAACACTGTCGGAAGTTTGAAAAGAGTTTGAAGACAGTCAGAACAATTTTGTCAAAATAATTGGTCGTAAAACAATTTAACCGAACTATGCAGGTTTGATTCTCACCACTAGGTGAGATACGTAGGCAACCCATGACGGGTCCAACCACCCCTTTTAGAAAATAACCAAAAAGGTCGAATTTTTAGTTTTCAATAAAATCAAAGTGGTGCCATTTCTGAGAATAGCCGAATGTTCCGAAAGGACGCCGGAAGGCTGTTTGTGCAAAAATGGTCACTTTGAAGTCACTTTTTCTTTTAAAATAATAGCCTTGAAATTTTCAAATGAAATATGGAAAAGGTTAACTCTTTTGAAATAATGAAAATTGTCCTTAAAAAGATTTGTTTTCTTTTGAATAAATCGCCTTTAATAAATGTGCAGGATGAGCACAATACAAAATGAACCCTTTGCACTAATGAACAAGATCCCTTTGGAGTTGAGATTGTGGTGGAATGATTTAGGCCAAGATGGACAGGGTTGGGTCAACAAATATTTAAAAGATCTTACAAGGCTGCTAAACATAGTACCCCGGGGTGATATTATCCGAGCTCTAGTTGCTTGCTGGGATCCCGCACACAATGTGATCAACTTCTCGGATTTTGAGCTCACTCCAACATTGGAAGAAATTTCTATCTACATCGGGAAGGGCGAGGTTCCCTTAAAAGATAAGTATCCGGTTGCTCCAAGGGCTATTACTGTGCATAGATACCTCGACTCCTTAAAGATTGCCAGAAATTTTCACAAAGAAGACTTGGTCCATGGGTTCTGCACTATGAACTTTATATACCGCAGATATGGCCACGTTGGAGGATTCAATTATCCAACAAACAAACTCTGCAGCAAAGCGAACCGGACTAAGTCGGAGGAACACATGCGTTTCGCCTTTATGGTAGCCTTTTTGGGATTAATCATATTTCCAAGGAAAGATGGAAATATTGGCATTAGAGATGCCGGAATTACCAGTACTCTCCTTGTACAGGACAATAGTACGTTGGCAACAATGATAGTGGTTGATATCTTCCGTGCTCTCACGGCCTGCAAACCGGAACAAGATTTCTTTGAGGGGTGTAATTTACTTCTTCAAATGTAGATGATAGAGCATTTATGCCGCCACCCTCAGTTTTCAAGCTATGGATCATATGAAAAGATGTGTATTAAAGAATTCTACGTGAGGACAAAAGAGGCCAAGTTTCCAGAAGGATCGAAAGGTTGGATCACATATTTGCGATCACTGACATCTAGCCAAATAGAATGGGCATATGGATGGTTGCCCCTCAACGAAGTTATATATATGCCAGCGGAAAGGTCGTATTTTCCGTTAATGGGTCTCAAGAGCATCCAACATTATGTGCCATACCGGGTATTAAGGCAACTCGGAAGATATCAGGTTGTGCCGAAAGATGGGGACCTCAGTCTTCAAGTAATAGAAATCAGTCCTGATGGGCAATTCCCGAAAGCAAAAAATTCGGCAAATATGGAATGAATGCCAATTTCTGAGAATAGACACTTGTGTGAGAGATCGGGCTAGAGGAGAAGTATCAACATGATATTCCGCATGGTACCATAGAGATGTGGAGCATGAGAGACCGCTGAAGAGGCCTCATATTCAAGAGTTTGCCGAGCAGTCTAAGGAACAAAAAGATTGGATGACCAACAAAAAAGAATATCAAGCTAGAATCAGCATGTTGGAAAAACACTTTCAGGACCTCAAATTCGAAAGCAGCCTACAAGCAGCAGCCGATGAGGGTGAAAATAAATAGTTGAGAAAAGAAAATGAAACATTGAAGGCTCAAATTGTGAAAATAAGAACAGCCATCGAAACCCCAGTTCGACTTGCCCGCGATGAGAAGCTAATTGAAAATCTACAACGCAAGGTGAATGATTACAACTTTGATCTAGATAAAGCTGAGAAAGAACTAGCTGGGGTTCGAAAAAAATTGGCCAAAAACGCCGAAGAAAGAGCTTAGATGGTTCGGCAGTTAAAAGATGAACACAATGTTGAAGTAGCCCGATTAAGGAAGAAGATCATTACGGCCGAGGTCAAAAGTAGCAAACAAACCAAAGAATTTGATATAGACAGAGAACATTACTACATGGCCATGGCCCGGTTAGAATTGGAGCTACAACAACTTCAAAAGAAGAACCATCAAACCTTAGATGCTCGTGCTGAACAGATTGGTAGGTTGCTTCAAGAGAAAGGGGTCACCAGGGAAAGAATTGTCAACATTGCTCAATACATTATGCGGAAATGCCAACTGTGCGAGGATATGACCCAGTCAACATTTACCGCAGCAGTAATGATCTTTGTGAAACAAGTAATGACCGACCTGGAAAAACTCCAAAAAGGATTAGTATATAGGCCCGCGGTAAGACCGAACAATGTCTCGCGGGCACTAAGAGCTTTGATGTATTCATAGGGCATGCATTTTTGTATTTGTGTTTTCCCGCATTTAGAAGGTTGTAGTACAACGTCATCTTTTGTAATCGATGTTTGAATATCAATGAAAATTCAAAAGAAATTGTCATTATTTTTCTCTTATATGCAAATTGCTTGAACGATAGGCAAACATATAGGATCGAAAAAAAAGAGGAAAGAAAAAAGGGAAAAGAAGAAAAAGAAACAATGAAAGAAATAAAGGGTGGAAAAGAAAGAAAAAGAAAACTAAAAAATAAAATTGGCGGATTAAAAGAAGATTAATGCCGGGATGATACATAATTACTAGGCAAAAGTTGTAATTTTAAAACCTGTGATGTTTATCTTTTATGATCTAACTATTGACAAGTTTTTGTTGTTAATGAGTATCAGATAAATAGTTAGCAACTGGCATTCTGGCACATCACAACTACAACACTCGTTCTAAAAGCATGACAAAAGCGGTAACCCAAGAAATTGAGCCAACAATCATGGATCCCGTGCAAGAGGAAGAAGTAATAGATATGACTAGCATGAAGGAAGAAATGTATAAGTTGAAACAACAGATGTCAGAAATGTACCAGGTTTGGTCAAGGGGGAAACCCTTACCTTCTTACCCAGCTAACCCCACATATATTCCTCCCTCAAACCCAAATCAGGAACCACCCACCATGAACTCATCTTCCACATATCCCGCTTACCCACACTATTACGCTACTACATCACAAGTAAAACCACCCCTTCATAAACAAGCTCTACCCCCATCACCCTAGGCCGCTCCCGTGTATGTGGCACTGCTAGCAGTCACTTTACATAAATCCTCTAGCGAGCCTATATTTCATGTCCAGGATAATCATTACCACCAGCCAGAACCCACCTTCTGGCAACATGTTTCTTACACCCCACTTATCGACATAACGGAGGAGGAGAAACTTGCTATAAACCCTGAACAAGAGGAGATGGCAAGGAAAATAAAGAGCCTTGAGCAGTCATTTCACAATATGCATGGTCTGGGAGGCCAAGTTAGTGTGGCATACAAGGACTTATGTTTGTTCCCTGAGGTACAGCTACCTGCCGGGTTTAAATTGCCAAAATTTGACATGTATGATGGCCATGGTGATCCAGTGGCCCATCTGAAAGGATACTGCAGTAAAATGCATAGAGCTGGAGGAATGGATGAAATACTTATGGCCTACTTCAGTCAAAGCCTCAGTGGTTCGGCATTGGAATGTACACCCGTCAAGATCATACCCAATGGTTCGTTTGGGATGATTTAGCTCAATCATTTGCAAACCATTTTCAATATAATCTGGAAATCATCCCTGATAGATTGTCATTGACCAAGATGGAAAAGAAGCCCGGAGAAAGCTTTCGGGAGTATGGTTTCAGGTGGAGGGAACAGGCGGCCCGTGTGGATCCACCAATGAAAGAAGGAGAAATGGTAGATTGTTTCCTACAAGCTTTGAAGCCGACGTACTATGGCCATTTGGTGTCTGCAATTGGGAAAACCTTTAATGAGGTAGTAAATATGGGGAGTTTTGCGGAAGAAGGTCTGAAGACGAACAAGATTATGAGCTATTCAGCCATCAAGGCTACAAATCAAGCAATTCAGACGGGAACATGAGGGTCGATTGGAAAGAAGAAGAAGGAAGAAGTGGCGGTTATTGAAGGAAGATCTTGGTCCCGGGGCCCCAACCCATATCATCACCAACCTCGCCCATACCAACCATATCCACCAGCACCATATAACCCACCTCCACAATATTATCCTCCGATCGGTCACCAATTTTCTGTCCAGCATGCTCAATCTTATCCACCGCCTCCAACTTCATGGCGAACCCCAGCTCCTTAGAATGTCTATCATGCCCAAAATGCTTATCCACCATAAAAAACCTACAGAAATCCAAACCAAACCAACTTCCGTCCTGACCCAGAAGTGAAAGGCGACATGGATTAGAGAAAAAGAACTTTCACTCCTCTAGGGGAATCGTATACCAGTCTCTTTCATCGATTGAGAGAATTAGGAATGCTGAACCCCATTGAGCCTAAAATTCCTAACCCTGCACTAAGAAACTTAGACCAATCCTTCCATTGTGAATACTACTCTGGGGCACCGGGACATTACACGGAGAAATGTTGGCACTTAAAGTCTACAATACAAGAACTCATTGACTCCAAAAGAATTGAGGTGCAAGCACCCGAGACTCCCAAGATAACGCAAAAACCTTTGCCAGTGCATCATGAAACACATATGATAGAGCTAGCACAGGGAGAAAGCTGCAAAAAACCTTCTCAAACGGTAATGACAATTAATGCAAACAACAAGGTTGAGGAAAAAGCTAAAAGTGAGAAAGTATCAACTGAGCCACCAGCAAAACAACCATCGGTGATGATTGAGCCTGAGCCAGTAAAAGTGATGGTACTTGGGGTGAAG
The DNA here is from genome assembly GCA_032618575.1 of Nicotiana noctiflora. Classification (NCBI taxonomy): domain Eukaryota; kingdom Viridiplantae; phylum Streptophyta; class Magnoliopsida; order Solanales; family Solanaceae; genus Nicotiana; species Nicotiana noctiflora. The sequence goes on along the minus strand of JASVEL010012863.1, from coordinate 475,841 downwards.
CCCATACTGACCGTGAAAGGGGCTTATATAGAGCCAATGGTTATTAAACCAGTTGTTCAGATGCCGGTTGTGAGTACCAAGGCTGTACCTTGGAATTATGACAAGGTAACTGTTATGTACAAAGGGATAGAAGTCAAGGGGGAAATCTGCGAAACTCATGGTTTGACCCTGTTTGGGCGATGTTTTGCTTCTAATGATTTGAGAAAGACGAAAGTGGTGAAAGAAAATCCAGCTTATGTAAAGAAAGCAATCACCGAGAAAGAAGCTGAAGAATTTATAAAGAAGATGAAAGATCAAGATTACTCCATAGTTGAGCAATTGAGGAAGACGCCCGCTCAAATATCATTGTTATCCCTGCTAATTCATTCTGATGAACATAGAAAGGCATTGATGAAAATTTTAAATGAAGCCCACATACTAGAGAAAATCTCGGTATGTCATCTAGAGAAAATAACAAACAAGATCTTTGAGACAAATAAGATAACATTCTCGGATAGTGAGTTACCACTAGAAGGGACGGAACATAATAAAGTGTTATACCTCACGGTAAAATGTGAAGAATCTGCAGTAACTCATGTTTTTGTGGATAACGGATCAAGCACCAATATTTCTCCATTGTCAACTCTAGGGAAGCTGAAAGTTAATCATGAGAGGATTCACTGAAACAGTGTATGTGTGAGGGGTTTTGATGGAGGCGGAAAGAACACCGTAGAAGATATCATACTAGAACTTGCTATCGGAGCAGTGGATTTCACCATGGAGTTTCAAGTGTTGTATGTCACTGTATCATACAACCTTTTGTTAGGACGTCCATGGATCCACGCTACGAAAGTAGTACCATCTTCTTTACATCAAATGGTAAAATTTGAGTGGGAGCAACAAGAAATAATAGTGCACGGGGAAGAGAATGTTTGTAATGCTATTACGCCATTTGCAGAAGTTGAAGGAGATAAAGGTTCGTGGGTGTACCAAGTAATGGACACCGTGACTGTGAACAAAATATCTGAAGGAGAAAATATGCCAGTACCTAAAGTGGCCCCTGCAGCGGTCATGGTTGCCAAAGAAATGATAAAGAATGGGTTCTCTCCAGGAAAGGGTTTAGGAGCTACTTTGCAGGGTATAACGCAACCAATTCATCTTCCAGGTAGCACTGATACTTTCGGCCCGGGTTTCAAGCCAACTATTATTGATATACAGAGAGCTAAGAAATTTAAAAAGAAAGGGTGGACCCTCCCCAAACCTATCCCAAAATTGTCCAACTCCTTTGTCAAGCCTGGTACACATAGACGTCTGGAAACTGTCATGCCGAATTGTGTAGAGATAAAAATGGATGAAGAGCTTTTAGCAAGATTTGAAAGGTTATTTGAAGACGTGAATGTGATAGAGACAGTCGAAGGAACAAGAAAAATGGACGTTCAATTTTTTGGACCCCACACTATGCTAAATAACTGGGAAGCTACCCCTCTTCCAATTAGGAGGGAGTTGTGGTAGTTAGCTTTTAATATTTCATTCCCAAAACTGTCTTGTTTAAAATTGCAATCCTATATCCCGTCAAGTCAAATGTATCTAAATCTTGTTACCTTTCAAAAATTCAATGAAATGCAATTTCTTTTTTCCTCTATTTTTGCCTTATTTTTATTTTTCTTCTTCTTTTATACAGTTCAATATTTGCTGATTCCAATGATATGTCATGCATGAAGGATTCCCGATCCAGTCTTGATAATATGATAGATATACAGGAAATTGAAAAGGAATATGAAGTGGAATATGAGAATGAGGAAGTATTGGAGGAAATTAGTAAAGATTTGAGCCATTATGAAGAAAAACCCAAACTGAATTTAAGTGAGACGGAGTCTATTAATTTGGGAAATGAGGAGAATGTTCGAGAAACAAAGATTAGTGTACACTTAGAGACTTCGCTCAGAGAAGATTTGATCAGGTTGTTACATGAGTACAAGGACATATTCGCTTGGTCTTATGATGACATGCCCGAGCTCAGTACTGACCTGGTGGTACATAAGTTGCCCATTTACCCAGAATGCAGGCCAGTTAAGCAAAAATTAAGGAAGTTTAAAATAGATATTAGTGTGAAAATAAAAGAAGAGGTCAATAAGAAATTCGAGGCGAAGGTTATACGGGTCACCAAATATCCCACCTGGTTAGCCAATGTTGTGCCTGTTCCAAAGAAAGACGGAAAAACCAGGGTGTGTGTTGATTATCGAGACCTCAATAAAGCTAGTCCATATGATGATTTTCCATTGCCAAATATCCATATATTGATCGACAATTGTGCCAAACATGAGATTGGTTCTTTTGTGGATTGCTATGCGGGTTATCATTAGATCCTGATGGACGAAGAAGATGCAGAAAAGACAACCTTTATCACACCTTGGGGGACATATTGCTACAGAGTGATGCCGTTTGGGTAGAAAAATGCCGGAGCTACGTATATTATGGAAATCACCATTATGTTTCATGACATGTTACATCGAGAGATTGAAGTATATGTGGATGATGTTATTATCAAGTCCAAAAAGCAATGTGATCATGTCAAAGATCTAAGAACATTTTTTCAGAGGCTCCGAAGATATAATCTCAAGCTCAATCCAGCAAAATGTGCTTTTGGAATGCCATCAGGAAAGCTATTGGGATTCATAGTAAGCTGATGTGGTATTGAATTAGACCCGTCAAAGATAAAAGCAATCCAGAACCTGCCTCCGCCAAAGAACAAGAAAGAGGTGATGAGTTTGTTGGGCAGGTTGAGTTATATTAGCAGATTTATTGCTCAGTTGACATCAACCTGTGAGCCCATCTTCAAATTATTGAAGAAAGATGCTGCGGTGAATTGGACCGAGGAATGTCAAGATGTATTTGACAAAATTAAGGAATATCTGGCCAATCCTCCTGTGTTGGTTCCTCCAGAACCGGGAAGGCCCTTGATCCTTCATCTGACTGTATTGGATAATTCTTTTGGCTGTGTACTGGGGCAGCACGATGAAACAGGGAAAAAAGAGCAAGCAATATATTATCTTAGTAAGAAATTTACATCTTACGAGGTAAAATACACTCGGTTGGAAAGAACATGTTGCGCTTTAACATGGGTTGCGCAAAAGTTAAAACATTACTTGTCGGCTTATACCACTTATCTGATATCTCGGTTGGACCCGTTGAAGTACATCTTTCAGAAGCCTATGCCCACAGGAAGGCTCGCTAAATGGCAAATCTTACTTACAGAGTTTGATATTATTTATGTAACCCGCATTGCAATGAAAACACAAGCAGTCGCTGACCATTTGGTAGAAAATCCGGTCGATGATGAGTATGAACCATTAAAGACATATTTTCCTGATGAGGAGACAATGAATATTGAAGAATTGGAACAAGACGACAAGCCAAGCTGTAGAATGTGCTTTGATGGGGCCGTCAACAGCAAAGGGGTCGGAATCGGAGCAGTGCTCATTTCAGAAATGGGTCAGTATTTTCCTGTTACTGCTCAGCTCCGATTTTTCTGTACTAATAATATGGCCGAGTATGAAACATGTATATTGGGATTGAGAATGGCAATAGACATGGGTGTGAAAGAGATTTTGGTCATGGGTGACTCGGATCTTTTGATACATCAGATTCAAGGAGAATGGGAGACAAGGGATTTGAAACTTATACCCTATCGATAGTGTCTACATGAACTATCTCAGAGGTATCAATCCATAGAGTTAAAGCATATCCCAAGAATGCACAACGAAGTAGAAGATGCCCTAGCCACATTATCGTCCATGTTGCACCATCCGGACATAGCTTATATAGATACACTACAGATACAAGTTCGTGATCAAAATGCTTATTGTTTCGCCAACGAAGAAGAACTTGACGGTGAGCCATGGTACCATGATATTAAAGAATATTTGAGGACATGAGGGTACCCAGCGCAAGCCACGGGAAATCAGAAAAGGGCTATAAGGCGATTAGCGAATGGATTTTTCTTCAGCGGAGGAGTTGTACACAAGAGAACCCCAGATTTAGGTCCACTGAGATGTATGGATGCACAACAAGCCGCTACAATCATGGCTAAAATACATGCAGAAGTTTGCGGACCTCATATGAGTGGATATGTTTTGGCCAAGAAAATACTAAGAGATGGATACTATTGGCTCACCATGGAGCGTGATTGCATTAGGTATGTGCGGAAATGCCACCAATGCCAGATACACGAATATTTGATTCACTCCCCACCCTATGAATTACATACAATGTCAGCACTGTGGCCATTCGTCGCCTGGGGCATGGATGTCATCGGCCCAATAGAGCTCGCTGCATCTAATGGGCACAGGTTTATCTTAGTAGCAATTGATTATTTCACTAAATGGGTGGAGGCGAAGACATTTAAAGAAGTAACAAAGAAGGCGATAGTGGATTTCGTACATACAAATATCATTTGTCGCTTTGGAATTCCTAAGGTGATTATCACGGACAATGGAGCAAATCTTAATAGTCACCTCATGGAAGAGGCATGTCAAAAGTTCAGAATCCTTCACCGTAACTCTACACCTTATCGGCCTAAAGCAAATGGAGCAGTTGAGGCTGCGAATAAGAACATTAAGAAGATTCTCAGGAAGATGGTGGAAAAGTCAAGACAGTGGCATGAAAAATTACCATTTGCTCTCATGGGTTATTGTACAACTATACATACTTCAATTGGTGCAACCCCTTACTCATTGGGGTACAGAACTGAGGCAGTCATACTTGCAGAAATTGAAATACCTTCCCTCCGGATCATAGCTGACGCTGAAGTTGACGATGATGAATGGGTAAAAGCTCGGCTAGAGCAATTGAGCTTGATCGATGAGAAAAGGTTAGCAGCAGTCTATCACGGACAGTTGTATCAACGGAGGATGGCCAGAGCATACAACAAGAAAATATGTCCACAGAAATTCGAAGTTGGACAGTTGGTGCTTGTCACACCTCCATTTTTACTACCCCTTTACGATCCCTTTTTAAAAGATACGTTGGGTATACCTCAATGTTCAAATACCCGAGAAGGATATAATAACAAAGAGGAAGGAGTTTTTCCAAATAAAGGACAATCGGTCCGGGATTTTATTTAATTTTCAGAGTCGCCACTTGGGAAGATAATGGTGTCCCAAGTCACCGGTTAATCCCGAATCCGAGGAAGTTGACTCTGTATTACAGTCTGTGAAACAGAAACCTCGATAAGTTTATGTTAACCTGGGAGAAGGTGTTAGGCACTCCCGGATTCCGTGGTTTCAGCACGGTCGCTCAACCGTCGTTCTTAATTTTACGTGACTTGTTATACATTTTTTAACAATATGTATGTGTTTCCAACTTTAATATTTTTAAAGAATTGTGACGTCACGAAAACGTATTTCGAGTCACACCGCAACCAGTACGCCTGTGACTTTTAATACATTTTGGCTTCGCCGGGATTTATGATTTGAGTTGCACCAAGTGCACACTCGTATTAAGGAAGGTATATTTATTAAATCATGCCTAATAAGTGTCTAATGACTTTCAATCTTTTGGGAACGGTTATGGAATTCGCTATGAACCTTCCCGAATCTATTATATATTTAACAATTACTTAAAAGGGGGCCCCACTATTTTTTCTATTATGTGACGCTCGTCCCGTGTATCTTTTAAAGTCCATACTTATAGTGTCACTATATTTTCTATCAATGTTTTTTCCCTTAATCAATTTAACTATATATATATTTCCAGAAGTGAGTCCAGGCCTTTGCTGTTCCCATTGTTATTGGGCCTAGACTTCTGGATTAGTAGTTAACAGATTATTACATCTATCTGGGTCTTAGTGACCCAGACCTAATTTGGGCTTTCAATCAATAGCCTAGTTAATTCTTGAACATATTCCAGGCCTAAGTCACACATCAGGCCCAGACCAGAGACGAAGCAGTAGTAATGAAAACAAAAATGAGAACTCATGATAAAAGTTGAAACTCAGAAACAAAAGAGAAATGAATTCGAACTATATTTTATTTATTAAGAGATAAATTCTATACAGAAACTAACAATATTGAATCTGAATCATGAAAGTCGAACATGCAGAAAACTTAATTGACAAGACTATTTCTACTTTATTCTTAAGGACTAATTCATGTCACTGATCTGAACTCTTTAATAACTAATTGACAGGAGACTACTTTAAACATGTGAATCAGAACTAAACTAATGATTCAGTCATTTACACCTAGCATTCAATTACCTAGGCTAAATTGACTCACTCGCAGATACGTAATTACATTTTATCATTGAGTCTGGTTGTATGATATTATGAAACACCAGTATTAACTAAGCTATAATTTCGTTTCATTGTTACTGTTTAAGGACTTGTTTGGATCTAAGTGTCAAATACCAAATTAAATTACCTACATAAAATTAATTAAAGTTATTACTGCGAGCTTGTTGTTATCAATTCATGTCAGGATTAATTAACCTTGTTTCATGATTTTAACCTATTAAATTAGGTGATTTAGCTACTATAACTATACTACTACTATTTACTACTTATTACATTGTTTTGTTCGAGTTTTCACTTATACATACAATTCTATCCTAATGAATTACAAATCTAAATTAATACTAAATAGCTAATTAGAAAAGAAAAATGGAGAGATAATAAAATGCTTTTAAACAAATTTCTGAGTCTTCATTTCATCAAGCTTCAAAGTTACATAAATTCGAGCAGGGATGTGTACCTGGTATTGAAAGGAATGGGAAGATGGAAAATCAACAGGGCGGTGAAAATACAGCAACAACAAAAGTAACAACCAGCTGTAGCTTCAACACCTCAATCCCGAAAATCCCAACAATACGGAGAAAAACAAAAACCAGTAAAAAAATAGAAAAAAAATATATTCCAGATTTTCTCTTTGTTTTGTCTTTCTAGCTTTGAACTCTTTTCAATTCTCCAAAGAAACTCTCAAAAATTGAATTTTTGTTCGTGTATACGTCTGTATCCGGAGTGTATATCAAGTGTATACTACTCTCTTTTTTCCTTATTTTTTCTTCTCTTCCTATTGTTTCCTCTCCTTTTTCCCACCTATTTTTTTATAAATCTTCTCTTCTATTTATAGGCAATAATTTCGAAAATATTCAGACTTTTTGCTAAAAAGAAAATATTTTTTAATTTAAAGAAAACCCACTAATCCATATTTTGCTCTCCTTGTTTTCTTCCTTGATTTCCTTGCCCCCCACTACTTTATGTCATGTGATTATGATTATTTTTGGCTAAAAAATCTGAAATTTTCTTTTTGGGCCAAGTGGTTTTGGGTTGGGTAAGGGTGCTTAGGATTGGGCTTGTAACTTAATTTGTAAGATGGCCCAATCCAAATTTTTCTATTTTGTTCTTCTCCATTATTCAACTTCCTAATTAATAAAGCCCTAAATACTAAGATTAATTTATAAAAACTAAACTAACTCATAATAATAATTGTCACCTAAATTTAAATGGTAATTAAAATACAATCACACAATTTGGACATTAAAGGCAAAAAAGCAAAAGATGCCTATTTTTTGTGATTTTCATTTTGTAAGATAAAATTAATTACTCCTAATTGTAGAATTAAATCCTAAATGCAAATGCGATATTTCTTTTTTAATTTAACAAATAAATATGCACAAAAAAGGGACATTAAATTCGCAACAATTATAAAAACAAAGAAAAAATTGTTTTATGTGAATTTTGTGGGAATAAATCATATGTAGGGTAAAACTCACGTGCTCACAACTGCCCCTCTTTGCTCGGGAACACGAAGAGTTTCAGTGCAAAGATTAGTGAGCAACTATGAACGACTTTTACCCGTTCGAATATTCCGTTGTGAAGCATTTTGAAAAAGTTTTGACCGCACCCTGCTTCAGAGGTTGCCTACATATCCTAGGCTAAACAGGAATCAGGTTAGTGTAGTTCAGGAATGTCTGGCAGCTGGGACTACTAGGGACTGCGATCTCACTGCTATTGCTGTTGTTACTGTTGTTACTGTTGACTGACCCCTTATTTCACCATGATAAAAATAAAAGAAACTATCCTAAGCTATAGTCTATGAATTACAAAAAAATCCTATCTATGCCTTCCAACTTGTTCTTGCGTTGCCTTGATTTTTCATCTTGTATTTCTTCCAACGACATTCTTGTTATTGCCTTGAACTTGTATTCTTCTCACGACATTCTTGTTTTTGCCTTGAACTTGTATTCTTCTAACGACATTCTTGTTGTTGCCTTGAACTTGTATTTTCTCTTCCAACGGCATTATTGTTATTGCCTTGAACTTGTTCAACTGCTTCAATTTGAAATATGCGTCCATTTCCAGGTGGATCCATGCTTGCGACAAAATAAACAACCAATTTTTTTTTCCTGCCCCAGTATGATGACTGGGCACATCATATTATTCAATGTTAGAATTTAAAGAAAAAATTCATTTTTTTGAAAAAGTATTCCCTCATTTTCTAGGTGAGCGGCTGAACAGAAATAAAAAATGCAGAAATGTATTCCCTCGTTATACAGGTGGGCGCTTGAATAGAAATAAAGAAATGCAGAAATGTATTCCCTTGTTATCCAGGTGGGCGACTGAACAGAAATTAAAAATGTAGAAAAATATTCCCTTGTTATCCAGGTGGGCGCCTGATGCAGAAATTAAAACTGCAGAAAATATTCCAGTGTTATCCAGGTGGGCGCCTGAACAGAAATTAAAAATGTAGAAATGTATTCCCTTGTTATGCAGGTGGGCGCCTGAACAGAAATTAAAATTACAGAAATGTATTCCCTTGTTATCCAGGTGGGCGCCTGAACAAAAATTAAAATTGCAGAAATGTATTCAGTTGTTATACAGGTGGGCGCCTGAACAGAAATTAAAATTGCAGAAATGTATTCCCTTGTTATACAGGTGGGCGTCTGAACAGAAATTAAAATTGCAGAAATGTATTCCCTTGTTATCCAGGTGAGCGCCTGATGCATGAAATGCGTATGCAGAAAATAATTCCCTTGTTATCCAGGTGGGCGCCTGATGTAGAAATTAAAAATGCATAAAATATTCCCGTGTTATCCAGGTGGGCGCCTGAATAGAAATTAAAAATGCAAAAATGTATTCCCTTGTTATACAGGTGGGCGCCTGAACATAAATTAAAATTGCAAAAATGTATTCCCTTGTTATCCAGGTGGGCACCTGAACAGAAATTAAAATTGCAGAAATGTATTCCCTTGTTATACAGGTAGGCTCCTAAACAAAAATTAAAATTGCAGAAATGTATTCCCTTGTTATCCAGGTGGGCGCCTGATGCATGAAATGCGAATGCAGAAATGTATTCCCTCAGTTTGATAATTGGGGTGTGAATTTAAAAAACTGATACCTCGTTATTGTTTTTGTATTTTCTTGATTGGTTGATTTTCATCCATGGATTCCCCATTTATTGCTGAACTTTCTTTTTTAATGTTTTCTATCTTTCCACATTGGTCACATTCACTTTAAAGTGATTAGTGACGATTTGTTCCTGTCTAAATCACAAAAACAAAATCTTATTAGTTATAAGTTGTTGGCAACTGGCATCTGCCGCTTCTTCCTCTTATTGCTTTTCTTCTTATGCTTTTCTTCCGGTGTGCGGTCTTTCAATTGACTATCTTCTGCAAGCTCTTTTTGTATTTTCTTCTTTTTCACCTTTTTGTTTTCTTTTCTTTTGGCTCTGTTTGCCAACCTCCTTTATTTCTTTTCAACTCCTTTACTTTTCTCTTCTGATCTAGTGTTATTTCAAATCTTATCATCGGAAGCTGGGAGTTTGCCTTCAAAGGATAAATAATGAAATGCAGGAAAATGAATTTCAAAAGGGTTAGGGTGTTTTGGTGAAGTGATAGGACTTATCTGGGTATGTTGGCTGATTCCGTTGACCATGCCATGTATTTAAACTCCGACCTAGTTCGTTCAATCCATTTTTCTGACTCCAAATTTCTTGCAACCCAAACAGATCCTATATATTTTTTTTTTGCTTTTCTCTTTTCAGAAATAACCCCTTGCAATCGCCTTGTGGTGCCATGAAAGGTTTTTACCAATTAGACTATCTCATTTATTCTCTCTCAACCTCACAATCGCCTTGCAGTGCCGTTAAAGGTTTTCACTAACAAGACTCTCTCATTTTTATTTCTCTCAACCTCACAGGCGCCTCACGGTGCCGGTTCAGGTTTTCACCAATGAGACCCTCTCATTTTTTCATTTTTGATTTTTCCTTTTTGTCTTTTATTTTTTTGCACCATTGATGTTGTCCAATGTACCGATCTTCCTTTATTCTCATTGCATTTGTTATTTTCTTAAAATTGATTAGAAGGACTTTCTTTGGACTATAACGTGGCTTTTGGATGGGTTAAGAAAGAAAGGTATAAAGGCTCAAAAATTTACGAGGGTTTAAAAATATTTACAACTCTCGGAATTATAAAACATAACTTCTGCCCCAGTTTCAATATGTGGGGGATTTTTGGATTTTTTCTTTATTGTGACTGAACCTCAGTGAGGCTACCTACGTACCCTTTCGGGATCAAGTCAGACGTAGTTCAGACTACGCCATAATTCATGGTTTCGTTTGACTGTTTTCCGATTTCCTTGTCTTTTTCTTTTGCTTGCATTTGCTTTTTTTTTCTTTCTTTTCCTTCTTTTTGGCTATTTTTCTTTTGTATCGTAAGCAATTCCGAGAGAGGGGTATGAAAGAATATATTAAACACGGCTCGAAGGGGATGTCAATGGATAAAGTGTTTGGATAGAGAATAAAATGCCTTCATCATTTAAATTCCAAAATCACAACAAATACAATTATACAATTGAAAAAGAATCATACATAGTATTTTTTAACCGCATCTGAATTGATAGCAGTCTCTACGCATTTCCCTTCAACGTTTGTCAAATATAATGCCCTATTAGACAACACCCGTGATACCATAAATGGCCCTTGCCAGTTTGGCGCGAATTTGCCCTTTGCTTCAGCCCAATGTGGTAAGATACGCCTCAATACAAGTTGTCCAACTACAAACTTCTGAGGACGCACCTTCTTATTGTATGCTCTGGCCATTCTTTGTTGATACAATTGCCCGTGGCAAACCGCTGCCAACCTCTTCTCATCAATCAGATTTAATTGTTCCAGTCAGGGCTTTTACCCATTCCTCGTCACCTATCTCAGCTTCAGCTATGATTCATAGTGACGGTATCTCGATTTTCGCGGGTATAACAGCCTCTGTCCCATACACAAATAAATAGGGTGTGGCACCGATAGAAGTGTGCACTGTTGTGCGATAACCCATAAGAGCGAAAGGTAGCTTCGCGTTCCATTGTCTAGACTCCTCCACCATTTTCCTAAGGATATTCTTTATATTCTTGTTTGTAGCTTCTACTGCCCTATTTGCCTTTGGCCTGTAAGGTGTAGAGTTACGATGCAGGATCTTAAATCTCTGACATGCTTCCGCCATGAGGTGACTGTTCAGATTAGCCCCGTTATCTGTGATAATTACTTTGGGAATTCCAAATAGGCATATAATATTTTCATGCACAAAATCCACCACGGCTTTCTTCGTTACCGCTTTGAATGTCTTTGCCTCCACCCACTTAGTGAAGTAGTCAATCGCGTCCAAAATGAATCTATGTCCATTAGAAGCTGGAGGCTCTATTGGTCAGATAGAATCCATGCCACAAGCAACAAATGGCCAGTGTGCAGACATCGTATACAATTCATAAGCTGGGGAGTGGATTAAATCTCCATGTACTTGGCATTGGTGGAATTTCCTCACATACCTGATACAGTCTCGCTCCATGGTGAGCCAATAATACCCGGCTCTCAGAATCTTCTTTGCTAAGATATACCCACTCATATGAGGTCCGCAAGCTCTAGCGTGCACCTCAGTCATAATCTTATCAGCTTGTTGCGCATCCACTCATCTGAGCAAGCCCAAGTTTCTTTTATATATAATTCCTCCACTGAGGAAGAAGCCATTTGCTAAGCGTTTTATAGCTCTCTTCTGATCTCCGGTGGCTTGCTCTGGGTATTTTCCTACCTTCAAGTATTCCTTGATATCGTGATACCACGGTACTCTATCCAACTCTCTGTCACAACCCGGATTTTCCCCCAACATCGGGATCGTGATGGCGCCTACTCGTGGTAGCTAGGCAAGCCACTATATTCATACTATCCTGTTTTTAACACAATTTTAATTAAATAAATGCGGAATACTTTATCGAAATAGAAATAACTAAATACAAGATGAAAATCATACTGAAATCCTCTACCCAAGACGTGGAGTCACCAACTCACGAACTACTTCGGAATACTACACATAAAAGTTTGAAGGAAATTTAACATAATTCTGTGTGTCTCGGAACAAAGATACTACAGCTAATAGCATAAATAAAGAGAGAGACGCCGGGCCTGCGGACGTCTGCAAGCTACCTCGGTCTCAAATGTGATCAACTCCCACACAATCGAGTTACTGCTGCTGCTCCTGATCGTAACCTGGACCTGTGCAAAAACGCACAGAAGTGTAGTATCAGCACAACCGACCCCATGTGGTGGTAAGTGCCTGGCCTATCCCGGCGAAGTAGTGACAAGCCTAGGACCAGACACTCACATAAACCTGTGCAATTCAATATATATGTATACCACCGAATAACAAGAAATAACCAAGTAATAACACAATAAGGGATTATCTCAAAGAATTCAACAATTAACAACAGTTAATAAGTTCACAAGGAAAACAAAGTATAATGGAAACACATGTAATATCAAGTCAAGGAATAGCAAACAATTGCACGGCATCACCCTTCGTGCTTTTACTCTCATCCTCACCAAATAAGCAAATAAAGTACACGGCATCACCCTTCGTGCTTTTACTCTCATCCTCACATCCATAGTACGGCATGATCTTTCGTACATGGTTCAATAATAGGGCACGGCATGATCCTTCGTGCATAATCAATAAAACATGGCACGGCATTAACCTTCGTGCATAAATAATAAAACATGGCACGGCATCACCCTTCGTGCATTATCACTCTTCCTCACCCAAATAACAATCACGGTTAAGGGCAAAGAAAGAAACAGCAGTAATTCATAAACTGTCCCAACAAGGGCAATCAATAATTATCTTCATAACAAGTCCCGACAAGGGAGAACAATAACAATTCTACAACCTGGCAAAGGTTCAACAATTCATCTGTAAATATATCTCAAAATAAGTATTTTCAACGACTCACGGTCATACTAGACGCCAGTGTATGGATGCTCGTCACCACAGCCCATACACCGCACTCGATCACATAACACATAGCACGTAATCATATTCCCTCAAGCTAGGATAGAACAAACACTTACCTCGAATGTTTATGAACAATTCAATCTGTGGCAATGCCTTTTCCTTTCAAATTTGGCTCAAATCCAATCGTATCTATACACAATTGATTTAATGTCATCAATACTACTAAACAAACTAATTCCTAAGACCAATTACAACTTTTACAACATTCTGCCCGGAATAGTGAATTTCGACCCCGGGCCCACATGGTCGGAACTCGGGGTTCGGACCAAAATCCGGTTACCCATCCCCTCACGAGTTCATGTATATGATTTTTTTTCAAAATCGGACCTCAATTCGAGGTCCAATTTCCCAATTTATGAAAAACCCTATATTCTAACAAAAACAAGAAATTCTACCATGAAAACCTTTGATTTCTATTGAAAAACATGTTTAATGATGTTAGGAATTGAAAGAATTAAGTAAAAAGTGACTTACAATTGTTTTGATGAAGAAGGAATCCGTGAAGAATCGCAAATGGGTGTTTTTGTTTTGTAAAAAGTGAAGAAATGAACTGAAAATCGTGTTTTACGGGTCTCTATGTTCGCATTTGCGAACATGGGTTCGCAATTGCGAACCCCGACCAATTTCTGGAGTTTGAAAAATAAGCTAAGGCTGGGAAGTTCACATTTGCGAACTTTTGTTCGCATTTGCGACCACTGGCAGAAAAAGGGAGTGTTCGCATTTGCGAACTAATGTTCGCAATTGCGAACACAGGCAGTATAGGGCAGTGTTCGCATTTGCGAACAATGGTTCGCATTTGCGAACATAGGCAGGCCCTGGGGACGTTCGCATTTGCGAACAATTGTTCGCATTTGCGAACAAGGCTGGGCATGAGGGGTTTCACATTTGCGATCGGGGTTCGCATTTGCGAGCCCTGACTTGATCAGTCCCATTCGCAATTGCGAGAAATGCTTCGCAATTGCAAAGCCAACAGCTGGGTGAAAAACCAGCAGTGCAAAAATTCAGAATTTAATCCAACGGCCTATCAAATCTTTACCCGAGCCCCCGGGCTCCAAACCAAACATGTACACAACCTCAAAAACACATTATGAACTTGTTCGTGCGATCACATCGCCAATATCACATCGTTTTCATCAAATCAAGCCTCAAATTCATGATTTTCATACTTTTGGTTTTCAAAACTTTCAAACTTGGAACTCAAGGTCCAAAACATCTCAAACGACATCCGAATGTCACCAAACTTTACAGAAATCACATATATAATATTTAAGACTTGTACCGGGCGTCGGAACCAAAATACGAGCCCGATACCAAGGTCAATTAATTCATTTCCTTTAACAATTACATCAAAAACAATTTCATAGAAAAATTCATAACTTGGGCTCTAGGCCTCGGAATTCGACTCCGGACGCATGTCCAAGTCCCATATTTTCCTACGGACCTCTCGGGACAATCCAATCTCGAGTCCGGATCCGTTTACCAAAAATATTGACCGAAGTCAACCATATCAATATTAATATCATTTTTATCCAAATTTCTCATAGAATTCATATTTTCTATCACAAAATCTTTTCGGCTACATGCTCGGATTGTGCACGTAAATTGAGGCAACATAGAATGAGGTTTTCGAGCTCTCAGAATCTCGAAATGATTAATAAAATAAGTGATGACCCTTTGGGTCGTCACAATCTCCACCTCTAAAACAACCGTTCGTCCTCGAACGGACAAAAGAAAGAATTACCTGAGTCAGGAAACAAGTGTGGGTAGCGGCTCCGCATATCAGACTCGGACTCCCAGGTCGATGCCTCAGGAGGCTGACCTCTCCACTGCACACGCACAGAAGGATAACTCTTCGACCTCAACTGCCGAACCTGCCGGTCTAGAATAGCCACCGGCTCCTCCTTGTAAGATTGATCATTGTCCAATTGGACAGTACTGAAGTCCAACACATGTGTGGGATCACCGTGGTATCTCCGGAGCATAGATACGTAAAAAACTGGATGCACGGCTGATAAGCTGGGTGGCAAAGCTAATCTGTAAGCCACCCCTCCCACTCTGTCTAGAATCTCAAATGGACCAATATACCTAGGGCTGAGCTTGCCCTTCTTCCCGAACCTCATCACGCCCTTCATAGGCGACACTCGGAGCAATACTCGTTCGCTAACCATGAAATCTACATCTCGAACCTTACGATCCGCATACGTCTTCTGCCTGGACTGAGCTGATCGCAACCTCTCCTAAATAGTCTTGAACTTATCCAAGGCCTCCTGAACTAAGTCTGTACCCAACAACCGAGCCTCTCCCGGTTCAAACCATCCAACCGGTGATCGACATCGCCTACCATACAACGCCTCATACGGAGCCATCCGGATGCTAGACCGGTAACCGTTATTGTAGGCGAACTCTGCTAATGGCGAAGCCGGTCCCACGAGCCTCCGAAATCAATAACACGAGGCTCGAAGCATGTCCTCTAGAATCCGAATAGTCTTCTCGGACTGGCCATCCGTCCGAGGATGAAATGCCGTACTCAATTGAACCTGGGTGCCTAACTCCCGCTGGACCGCTCTCCGGAACCGCGAGGTAAACTGCGTTCCCCGATCAGGAGATAATAGATATTGGCACCCCATGGAGACGAACAATCTCCCTAATGTAAACCTCCGCTAACCTCTCCGACGAGTAGGAGACAGATCCTGGAATAAAGTGTGCTGACTTGGTCAGCCTATCAACAATGACCCAAATAGCATCAAATTTCCTCCGAGTCAAAGGAAGTCCAGTAACGAAGTCCATAGTGATCCGCTCCCATTTCCACTCGGGAATTTCAATCCTCCGGAATACACCACCAGGTCTCTGGTGCTCATATTTCACCTGCTGACAATTTAGACACCGAGCGACATACGCAACGATATCTTTCTTCATTCTGCGCCACCAATAGTGTTGCCGTAAGTCCTGGTACATCTTCGCGGCGCTTGGGTGAATAAAATACCGCGAACTGTGGGCCTCTGCTAAGATCAACTCTCGAATCCCTTCGACATTGGGCACACAAACTCGACCCTGCAATTTCAATACCCCATCATCATCTAGATTTACCTGTGTGGCACCTCCCCGCTGTACCGTATCTCTCAACTCACGCAAATGAGGATCATCAAATTGCCTCTCACGGATACGCTCTAATAAAGAAGAACGAGCGACCGTGCAGGCTAACACCCTGCTAGGCTCGAAATGTCTAATCTTACGAACCGGTTGGCTAAGTCCTGGACATCTAGAGCTAATGGTCTCTAACTGACCGGAATGTATGCAAGACTACCCATGCTGGCATACTTTCTACTCAAAGCATCGGCCACCACATTGGCCTTACCCGGGTGATATAAGATAGTAACATCATAGTCTTTTAGCAACTCTAACCATCTCCGCTGTCGTAGATTCAACTCCTTGTGCTTGAACAAGTACCGTAGGCTTTTGTGATCGGTGTACACCTCACATGTCACACCATATAGATAATGCCTCCAGGATCTTTAAGGCATGAACCACCGCTGCTAACTCAAGATCATGAACTGGATAATTCTTCTCATGTATTTTTAACCGCCTCGAAGCATAAGCGATAACCTTACCATCCCGCATCAATACCGCTCCAAGCCCCGTACGAGATGCGTCATAATAAACTGCATAAGGCCCCGCACCTGTAGGTAGTATCAACACGGGCGCGGTGGTCAAGGCCGTCTTGAGCTTCGAAAGCTCGCCTCACACTCCTCTCTGACCACTTGAACTGGGCACCATTCCGGGTCAACCTGGTCATCGGGGCCGCAATAGAAGAAAACCCCTCTACAAAACGACGGTAGTAACCTGCGCTAATCCCAAGAAACTCCGGATCTCGATCACTGAAGCTGGTCGAGGCCAATTCTGGACCGCCTCAATCTTCTTTGGGTCTACCCGAATACCTTCCACCGATACAATGTGACCCAGAAATGCTACCGAACTCAGCCAGAACTCACATTTAGAAAATTTGGCATATAGTCGGTTATCTTTCAGAGTCTGAAGAACCACTCTGAGGTGCTGCTCGTGCTCTTCCTGGCTGCGGGAGTACACCAGGATGTCATCTATGAAGACTATCACGAACAGATCTAAGTAAGGCCTGAATACCCGATTCATCAACTCCATGAATGCTGCGGGGGCATTGGTCAACCCGAAGGACATGACCAAGAACTCATAATGCCCATATCTAGAGCGAAAGGTTGTCTTAGGAATGTCGGCCGCCCTGATCTTCAGCTGATGGTAGCCTGACCTCAAGTCTATCTTTGAAAATACCTTGTCACCCTGAAGCTGGTCAAATAAATCATCAATCCTCGGCAATGGATACTTATTCTTGATAGTCACCTTGTTTAACTACCGGTAATCAATACACATCCGCATCGAGCCATCTTTCTTCTTTACAAATAATACAGGTGCTCCCCGGGGGGAAACACTGGGCCTGATAAAGCCCTTCTCAAGAAGGTCTTGCAACTGATCTTTCAACTCTTTTAACTCCGGCGGGGCCATGCGATAGGGTGGAATAGAGATGGGCTGAGTGCCCGGTGCCAGATCAATACAGAAATCAATATCCCTGTCGGGTGGCATGCCCGGCAGGTCCGAAGGAAAAACCTCAGGAAACTCCCGTGCAATAGGGACTGACTCAATGGAAGGAACCTCTGCGCTGGAATCACGAACATAAGCCAGATAAGCTAGACACCCCTTCTCGACAGTGCGTCGAGCTTTAACATAGGAAATAATAGTGCGAACGGAGTGGCTTAAGGTACCTTTCCACTCTAATCGGGGTGATTCTGGCAAGGCTAAGGTCACAGTCTTAGCATGACAATCTAGAATAGCATGGAATGGGGACAACCAGTCCATCCCCAATATGACATCAAAATCTACCATATCCAAAAGCAACAGATCAACACGGGTCTCAAGACCCCCAAATATAACTACGCACGAACGATGCACCCGATCGACTACAATGGAGTCACCCACTCGTGTAGCCACATAAACTGGAATATCCAGAGCATAGCTGGGCATGGCCAAATACGGTGCAAAGTAGGAAGACACATAGGAATATGTAGATCCGGGGTCAAATAATATTGAAGCACCTCTGCCACACACAAGAATAGTACTCGTAATCACGGCATCCGATGCCTCTGCCTCGGCCTGGCCGGTAAAGCATAGAATCGGGGATCCGCACCTCCCTTCTCCGAGCCGCGTCTCTAGGACGACCATCAACCGGCCGACCTCTACCTGCTGGCTGGACGGTCCCCACCTCTACGGTCTCGACCTCCACCTCTATAATCTCTACCCCCGCCTCGGGCTGGCTGGGCGGCTGAGGGTCAGCCGGGGCCCGAATCATAGGACGAGGACCTCGGTGCCTGAGAGTTGCCCGCCGCTAGAGGGCAATACCGATAAAATGACTCGGGTCACCACAATCGTAGCAACCCTTAGACCGATAGGGCTGCTGGCCCCGACGAACCGAATGGCCTCCACGAACACTCCGAAGAGGCTAAGCATTAATAGGAGGCTCGGTCCGAATAATGCCCACGAAAACCACGATCACCTGGTCCACCCCGCGAAGCCCGAAGGGCGGAATGAAAAGGCCCGGAGGACCGGCCTCTATCAAAGGATTCTCTGCTACCAGAGGAAGAAGCACCAAACCTACCCGAATGACGAGGCCTCTTATCCGAAGAATAACCGCCTCCTCTAGTAAGAGCCATCTCAACTCTGCGTGCTGCATTGGCTGCCTCCTGAAATGATATGTCACTTCCCACGCCCACAGCCATCTGGAGTCTAATCGGCTGATTAAGCCCATCTATAAACCTGCGGACCCTCTCCCGCTCCGTGGGAAGTATCACCACCGCATGACGAGCCAAATCGACAAATCTCATCTCATACTGTGTAACTGTCATAGTGCCCTAATGGAGGCGCTCAAACTGCCTCCGAAGTACATCCCGCTGAGTAGCAGGGAGAAACTTCTCCATAAATAGTTTCGCAAACTGATCCCATGATAAAGCTGGGGACCCCGCTGGTCGAGTCAAGCAATAATCTCTCCACCAAGTCTTGGCGGATCCTGCCAAGTCTGAATGTACACAAGTCAACTCCATTTGACTCCACGATCCCCATAGTCCTAAGAATCTCATGGCAACTGAATAAGAAGTCCTGAGGATCCTCTGATGTGGCTCCGCTGAATGTAGTGGTAAATAGCTTGGAGAACCGATCAAGTCTCCATAACGAATCAGAAGTCATGGCCGCTCCATCACCGGCATGAGCTGTGGTACCTGACTGAGTGGCCACAGCTGGCTGAACCACTGGTGCCTGAGGCTGAGGAGCTACTGGCTCCGGAGTACGAGCAATAGGAGTCTGGGCCCCTCCTCCAGCCTGAGAAGCGGCTGGTGCAACCGATAATAAGCCCGCTCTGGCAATGCTGTCCATAAATCCCGCTATTCCGACCAAAGCATCCCGAAGATCCGGGGTAAATAAAGCCTCTCCCGGGACCTGAGCTGGGCCCACTGGAGCTGCTGGGACTGGAACCTCCTCGTCAATCTCAATATGAGGCTCCACCTCTGGAGTAGCTGCCTGGGGCTGAGCTCTACCCCTACCACGGCCTCTGATACGGCCTCGACCCCTGCCCCTCACGGGAGCTGCCCGGGGCTCGGGCTGCTGGTCAGCGGACGAAGAAGCGCGTGTCCTCACCATCTGCGAAAGGACAGAATAGAAATTCAATCAGTAATTGAGGAACAAGTCGCACAAAAAGAAAGAACAAATGAGAGACTCTTTCCTAACTCAATAGACTCTGGAGGACAAGTACAGACGTCTCGTACCTACCTCTCAAACTCTACTAAGCTTGTTCGTGAGTGGTGAGACCTATGTAACCTAGAGCTCTAATACCAACTTGTCACGACCCGGATTTTCCCCCAACATCGGGATCGTGAAGGCGCCTACTCGTGGTAGCTAGGCAAGCCACTGTATTCATACTATCCTGTTTTTAACACAATTTTAATTAAATAAATGCTGAATACTTTATCGAAATAGAAATAACTAAATACAAGATGAAAATCATACTGAAATCCTCTACCCAAGACGTGGAGTCACCAACTCACGAACTACTTCTGAATACTACACATAAGAGTTTGAAAGAAATAGAACATAATTCTGTTTGTCTCGGAACAAAGAGACTACAGCTAGAAACATAGATAAAGAGAGAGACGCCGGGCCTGCGGACGTCTGCAAGCTACCTCGGTCTCAAATGTGATCAACTCCCACACAATCGATTTACCGCTGCTGCTCCTGATCGTAACCTGGACCTGTGCAAAAACGCACAGAAGTGTAGAATCAGCACAACCGACCTCATGTGCTGGTAAGTGCCTGGCCTATCCCGGCGAAGTAGTGACAAGCCTAGGACCAGACACTCACATAAACCAGTGCAATTCAATATATATGTATACCACCGAATAACAAGAAATAACCAAGTAATAAGACAATAAGGGATTATCTCAAAGAATTCAACAATTAACAACAGTTAATAAGTTCACAAGGAAAACAAAGTATAATGGAAACACATGTAATATCAAGTCAAGGAATAGCAAACAATTGCACGGCATCACCCTTCGTGCTTTTACTCTCATCCTCACCAAATAAGCAAATAAAGTACACGGCATCACCCTTCGTGCTTTTACTCTCATCCTCACATCCATAGTACGGCATGATCCTTCGTACATGGTTCAATAACAGGGGCACGGCATGATCCTTCGTGCATAATCAATAAAACATGGCACGTCATTAACCTTCGTGCGTAAATAATAAAACATGGCACGGCATCACCCTTCGTGCATTATCACTCTTCCTCACCCAAATAACAATCACAGTTAAGGGCAAAGAAAGAAACAGTAATTCATAAACTGTCCCAACAAGGGCAATCAATAATTATCTTCATAACAAGTCCCGACAAGGGAGAACAATAACAATTCTACAACCTGGCAAAGGTTCAACAATTCATCTGTAAATATATCTCAAAATAAGTATTTTCAACGACTCACGGTCATACTTGTGACGACCCAAAGGGTCATCACTTATTTTATTAATCATTTCGAGCTTCTGAGGCCTTGAAAACCTCATTCCATGTTGCCTCGATTTACTTGCACAATCAGAGCATGTAGCCGGAAAGATTTTGTGATAGAAAATATGAATTCTATGAGAAATTTGGATAAAAATGATATTAATATTTATATGGTTGACTTCGGTCAACATTTTTGGTAAACGGATCCGGACCCGAGATTGGATGGTCCCGAGAGGTCCGTAAGAAAATATGGGACTTGGACATGTGTCCGGAGTCGAATTCTGAGGCCTAGAGCCCAAGTTATGATTTTTTCTATGAAATTGTTTTTGATGTAATTGTTAAAGGAAATGAATTAATTGACCTTGGTATCGGGCTCGTATTTTGGTTCCGACGCCCGGTACAAGTCTTAAATATTATATATGTGATTTCTGTAAAGTTTGGTGACATTTGGATGTCGTTTGAGATATTTTGGACCTTGAGTCCCAAGTTTGAAAGTTTTGAAAACCAAAGGTATGAAAATCATGAATTTGAGGCTTGATTTGATGAAAACGAGGTGATATTGGCGATGTGATCGCACGAACAAGTTCATAATGTGTTTTTGAGGTTGTGTACATGTTTGGTTTGGAGCCCGGGGCTCGGGTAAAGATTTGATAGGCCGTTGGATTAAATTCTGAAATGTTGCACTGCTGGTTTTTCACCCAGCTGTTGGCTTCGCAATTGCGAAGTATTTCTCGCAATTGCGAAGGGGCAGTACAAGGCAGGGCTCGCAAATGCGAACCCTGATCGCAAATGCGAAAGCCTCATGGCCCAGCCTTGTTCGCAAATGCGAACAATTGTTCGCAAATGCGAACGTCCCCAGGCTTGCCTATGTTCGCAAATGCGAACATAGTTCGCCAATACGAACACTGCCCCATATTGCCTTGGTTCGCAAATGCGAACCATTGTTCGCAAATGCGAACACTGCCCAAAAATTGGTCGGGGTTCGCAATTGCGAACCCATGTTCGCAATTGCGAACCCATGTTCGCAAATGCGAACACAGAGACCTGTAAAACACGATTTTAAGTTCATTTCTTCACTTTTTACAAAACAAAAACACCCATTTGCGATTCTTCACGGATTTCTTCTTCATCAAAACAATTGTAAGTCACTTTTTACTTAATTCTTTCAATTCCTAACATCATTAAGCATGTTTTTCATAAGAAATCAAAGATTTTCATGGTAGAATTCTTGTTTTTGTTAGAAAATAGGGTTTCTCATAAATTGGGGAATTGGACCTCGAATTGAGGTCTGATTTTGAAACAAATCATATACATGAACTCGTGGGGGATATGGGTAACCGGATTTTGGTCCTAACCCCGAGTTCCGACCATGTGGGCCCGGGGTTGAAATTCACTATTCCAGTGCAGAATGTTGTAAAAGTTGTATTTGGTCTTAAGAATTAGTTTGTTGAGTAGTATTGATGATATTAAATCAATTGTGTATAGATACGATTGGATTGGAGCCAAATTTGAAAGAAAAAGACATTTCCACGGATTGAATTGTTCATAAACACTCGAGGTAAGTGTTTGTTCTATCCTAGCTTGAGGGAATAGGATTATGTGCTATGTGTTATGTGATCGAGTGCGGTGTATGGGCTGTGGTGACGAGCATCCATACACTGGCGTCTAGTATGACCGTGAGTCGTTGAAAAATGATTATTTTGAGATATATTACAGATGAATTGTTATTGTTCTCCCTTGTCGGGACTTGTTGTGAAGATGATTATTGATTGCCCTTGTTGGGACAGTTTATGAATTACTGCTTCTTTCTTTGCCCTTAACTATGATTGTTATTTGGGTGAGGAAGAGTGATAATGCACGAAGGGTGATGCCGTGCCATGTTTATTTATTTATGCACGAAGGTTAATGCCGTGCCATATTTTATTGATAATGCACGAGGGATCATGCCGTGCCCTGTTATTGAACCATGTACGAAGGATCATGCCGTACTATGGATGTGAGGATGAGAGTAAAAGCACGAAGGGTGATGCCGTGTACTTTATTTGCTTATTTGGTGAGGATGAGAGTAAAAGCATGAAGGGTGATGCCATGCAACTGCTTGCTATTTCTTGAATTGATATTACTTGTGTTTACATTATACTTTGTTTTTCCTTGTGAATTTATTAACTGTTGTTAATTGTTAAATTCTTTGAGATATTCCTTATTGTGTTATTACCTGGTTATTTCTTGTTATTCTGTGGTATACATAGATATTGAATTGCACGGGTTTATGTGGGTGTCTGGTCCTAGGCTTGTCACTACTTCGCCGGGATAGGCCAGGCACTTACCAGCACATGGGGTTGGTTGTGCTGATACTACACTTCTGTGTGTTTTTGCACAGGTCCAGGTTACGATCAGGAGCAGCAGCAGCAGTAAATCGATTGCGTGGGAATTGATCACATTTGAGACCGAGGTAGCTTGCAGACGTCCGCAGGCCCGACGTCTCTCTCTCTTTATTTATGTTACTAGTTGTAGTCTCTTTGTTCCGAGACAAACAGAATTATGTTATATTTCTTTCAAACTCTTATGTGTAGTTTTCGGTAGTAGTTCGTGAGTTGGTGACTCCACGTCTTGGGTAGAGGATTTCAGTATGATTTTCACCTTGTAATTTGTTACTTCTATTTCGATAAAGTATTCCGCATTTATTTAAGTAAAATTGTGTTAAAAGCAGGATAGTATGAATATAGTGGCTTGCCTAGCTACCACGAGTAGGCGCCATCACGATCCCGATGTTGGGGGAAAATCCGGGTCGTGATAATACTAGACGCCAGTTGTATGGATGCTCGTCACCACAGCCCATACACCGCACTCGATCACATAACACATAGCACATAATCCTATTCCCTCAAGCTAGGATAGAACAAACACTTACCTCGAATGTTTATGAACAATTCAATCCGTGCCAATGCCTTTTCCTTTCAAATTTGGCTCCAATCCAATCGTATCTATACACAATTGATTTAATGTCATCAATACTACTAAACAAACTAATTCCTAAGACCAATTACAACTTTTACAACATTCTGCCCGGAATAGTGAATTTCGACCCCGGGCCCACATGGTCGGAACTCGGGGTTCGGACCAAAATCCGGTTACCCATCCCCTCACGAGTTCATGTATATGATTTGTTTCAAAATCGGACCTCAATTCGAGGTCAAATTTCCCAATTTATGAAAAACCCTATATTCTAACAAAAACAAGAAATTCTACCATGAAAACCTTTGATTTCTATTGAAAATCATGTTTAATGATGTTAGGAATTGAAAGAATTAAGTAAAAAGTGACTTACAATTGTTTTGATGAAGAAGGAATCCGTGAAGAATCGCAAATGGGTGTTTTTGTTTTGTAAAAAGTGAAGAAATGAACCGAAAATCGTGTTTTACAGGTCTCTGTGTTCGCATTTGCGAACATGGGTTCGCAATTGCGAACCCCGACCAATTTCTGGAGTTTGAAAAATAAGCTAAGTCTGGGAAGTTCGCATTTGCAAACTTTTGTTCGCATTTGCGAACTCTGGCAGGAAAGGGGAGTGTTCGCATTTGCGAACACAGGCAGTAAAGGGCATTGTTCGCATTTGCGAACTATTGTTCGCTTTTGCGAACAAGGCTGGATTTGGGAATGTTCTCATTTGCGAACAATTGTTCGCATTTGCGAACAAGGCTGGGTCATGAGGGGCTTCACATTTGCGATCAGGGTTCGCATTTGCGAGCCCTGCCTTGATCTGCTCCCTTCGCAATTGCGAGAAATGCTTCGCAATTGCGAAGCCAACAGCTGGGTGAAAAACCAGCAGTGCAAAAATTCAGAATTTAATCCAACGGCCTATCAAATCTTTACCCGAGCCCCCGGGCTCCAAACCAAACATGTACACAACCTCAAAAACACATTATGAACTTGTTTGTGCGATCATATCGCCAATATCACATCGTTTTCATCAAATCAAGCCTCAAATTCATGATTTTCATACTTTTGGTTTTCAAAACTTTCAAACTTGGAACTCAAGGTCCAAAACATCTCAAACGACATCCGAATGTCACCAAACTTTACAGAAATCACATATATAATATTTAAGACTTGTACCGGGCGTCGGAACCAAAACACGAGCCCGATACCAAGGTCAATTAATTCATTTCCTTTAACAATTACATCAAAAACAATTTCATAGAAAAATTCATAACTTGGGCTCTAGGCCTCAGAATTCGACTCCGGACGCATGTCCAAGTCCCATATTTTCCTACGGACCTCTCGGGACCATCTAATCTCGGGTCCGGATCCGTTTACCAAAAATGTTGACCGAAGTCAACCATATCAATATTAATATCATTTTTATCCAAATTTCTCATAGAATTCATATTTTCTATCACAAAATCTTTCCGGCTACATGCTCGGATTGTGCACGTAAATCGAGGCAACATAGAATGAGGTTTTCGAGGCCTCGGAAGCTCGAAATAATTAATAAAATAAGTGATGACCCTTTGGGTCGTCACACTCTCCTTCCACAGCAAAACAGTAAGCATTCTGATCATACACCTATATCTAAAGTGGATCTATATAGGCTTTGTTCGGATGATGTAACATAGAGGATAGTGTGGCCAGAGCATCTGCTACTTCATTGTGCATTATTGGTATATGTTTGAACTCTATGGATTGGAATATTTGGGATAGTTCATGTAGACAATGCTGATAAGGTATCAATTTTAAATCTCATGTCTCCCATTCTCCCTGAATTTGATGTACTAAAAGACCGAGTCACCCATGACCAAGATCTCTTGAACATCCATATCTATTTCCATCCTCAATCTCAATATACATGCCTCATATTCGGCCATATTGTTGGTACAGAAAAATCGAAGCTGAGCGGTAACGGGATATTGTTGACCCGTTTCTGAAATAAGCACCGCTCCATTCCCATCTCCTTCACTGTTGACGGCTCCGTCGAAGTACATCTTCCATCCTAGCTTATCACTTTGTTCTATTTCTTGAACATTCATTGTCTCCTCATCTGGAAAGTATGTCTTTAGTTGCTCATACTCATCATCCACTGGATTTTCTGCCAAGTGATCTGCAACTGCTTGCGCCTTCATCGCCGTACGTGTTACATAAATGATGTCAAATTCTGTGAGCAGAATCTGCCATTTAGCAAGTCTTCCTGTAGGCATGGGCTTCTGGAATATATACTTTAGAGGATCTAACCGTGATATCACATATGTGGTGTATGCTGACAGATAGTGCTTTAATTTCTGAGCCACTCAGGTCAATGCACAGCATGTTCTTTCTAACTGAGTATATTTTACCTCGTAAGATGTTAATTTCTTACTAAGGTAATATATAGCTTGTTCTTTCTTGCCCGTTTCATCGTGCTGTCCCAGTACACAACCAAAAGAATTATCAGGCACTGTCAGATATAGGATCAAAGGTCTTCCCGACTCCGGAGGAACTAACACTAGAGGATTTGACAAATATTCCTTGATTTTATCGAAGGCCTCCTGACATTCATCGGTCCATTTCACCGCTGCATCCTTCTTTAACAACTTGAAAATAGGCTCACATGTTGATGTCAATTGAGCGATGAACTGACTAATATAATTCAGCCTTCCTAGTAAGCTCATTACTTCCTTCTTGTTCTTCAGCGGAGGCAAACTCTGGATGGATTTTATCTTTGACGGATCTAGTTCAATGCCTCTCCGACTTACTATAAATCCCAATAGCTTCCCTGAAGGTACTTCAAAAGCGCATTTCGCAGGATTGAGTTTAAGATTATACCTTCGGAGTCTTTGGAAAAACTTCATCAAGTCCTTGACATGATCATGTTGCTTCTTGGACTTTATGATGACGTCGTCCACATACACTTCAATTTCTCGATGCATCATATCATGGAACATTGTGGTCATTGCCCTCAAATAAGTAGCTCTGGCATTCTTTAACCCGAACGGCATCACTATATAGTAGTATGTTCCTCAAGGCGTAATAAAAGCTATTTTCTCCGCATCCTCTTCGTCCATTAGGATCTGATGATAACCCGCATAACAATCTATAAAAGAGCCAATTTCATGTTTGGCGCAATTGTCGATTAGTATGTGGATATTCGGCTATGGGAAATCATCCTTTGGACTGGCCTTGTTGAGGTCTAATCAACACACACCCTGGTTTTTCCATCTTTCTTTGGAACTGGCACAACATTTGCTAACCAGGTGGGGTACTTAGTAACCCGTATGACTTTTGTCTCAAACTACTTATTCACTTCTTCTTTTATCTTCACGCTGATATCCGTTTTGAACTTTCTCAACTTTTGCTTTACCGGCCGGCATTCGGGATAAATAGGCAACTTATATACCACCAAATCGGTGCTAAGTCCGGGCATGTCATCATAGGACCAGGCAAAGATGTCCTTGAATTCGTGCAGCAACTTTATTAACTCTTCCCTGAGGGAGGCTTCTAAGTGTACACTGATTTTTGTCTCTCGGACATTATCCTCACTCCCCAGATTGATAGATTCTGTCTCGCTTAAGTTCGGTTTGTGTTTTTCCTCATATTGATTCAAGTCTTTACTTATTTCCTCCAGTATTTCCTCATCCTCATATTCTATTTCACTCTCATCCTCAATTTCTTGTATAATAATTCGATTGTCAGAACTGGGCCGGGAATCCTTCATGCATGACATATCATCAGAATCAGCGTATATTGAACTGTACAAAAGGAAGAGAAAACAAATAAGGGAAAAATGAAGAAAGAAGAAGAAACTGCATTTGATTGATATTTTCAAAAGATGAACAAAGACTGGGTACATTTGATTTCAATGGGGGTGGGGACTACAAAAATAAAATTGCTTTTTGGGAAATGATAATATATTTCGAAAGCTAACTACCAAGACTCCCTCCTGATTGCAAAAGGAGTGGCTTCCCAATTATTGAGTGCAACACTAGACCCCACGAACTAAATATCTATCTTGATGGTACCCTCGCCTATCTCCACCATGTTCACGTCCCCGAATAACATTTTAAACCTCGCCAGGAGTTCCGCATTAGGTCTAATCTCAGCATACCTTAACGCAGCAGTCACTAGATGCCATTGTGTACCAGGCTTGGTGAAGATGTCGGACAATTTTTGGACTGGTTTAGGGAGGGTCCAATTTTTCTTTTTGGTTCTTTTGGCTTTCTGGATGTCGGTGTGGGTAGGTTTGAAGCCTAATCCAAAGGTGTCATTGTTTACCGGTAGATGGACAGGTTGAGTTATTCCCTATAAGGCTATTCCTAGACCTTTTCCCGGTGTTAATCCATTCTTGATCATTTCTTTAGCTTTCATCACTGCGGTAGATGCCACTGTAGGGATTGGCAAGCTCTCTCCTTCTTCTATCTTGTTCACTATCACAGTGTCCGTCACCTGATACACCCAGGGACCCTTGTCCCCATCTGCTTCCTTGAAAGGCATTATGGTATAGCAAGCGTCTTCCTCTCCGTGTACTGTAATTTCTTGCTGTTCCTATTCGAACTTTACCATTTGGTGTAAGGATGATGGTACGACTTTAGCCGCATGGATCCATGGCCGACCCAACAATAGATTATAGGACACAGTGACATCTAACACCTGAAATTCCATGGTAAAGTCTACCGGCCCAATGGTGACCTCCAGCACAATATCTCCTAAGGTATTTTTGATTCCTCCGTCAAACCCTCGAACATTCACACTATTCCGCCGGATTCTGCTAGGATTAATCTTCAACTTTCCGAGAGTCGAGAGTGGACAAATGTTTGCACTCGACCCATTGTCTATTAAAACCCGAGTAACCACTGATTCTTCACTTTTCACGGTAAGATAGAGTGCCTTGTTGTGTTCATTCCCTTCGACAGGCAATTCATTGTCCGAGAATGTTATCTTGTTCGACTCAAAAATCTTGTTGGTAATCTTCTCAAGATGACAGACTGGGATTTTTTCGGGGACATGTGCTTCATTCAGTATTTTCAAAAAATGCCTTTTTGTGCTCCTCTGAGTGAATTAACAATGAAAGCAATGAGATTTGTGCAGTCGTCTTTCTCAGTTGTTCTACTATCGAGTAGTCTTGAGATTTTTTCTTCTTCAAAAATTCTTCTGCTTCTTCTTCAGAGACCGGTTTCTTCACATGACTCTCCTTTACCCCTTTCATTTTTCTTAACTCTTCCGGGGAAAATCACCACCCTGAACGAGTGAAGCCATGTGTTTCATTGACCTCCCCTGTAACTTCTTTTCCCTTATACATTACTACAACCTTGTTATAGTTCCAAGGTATGGCTTTAGTATCAACCACCGGCATTTGCACCACTGGCTTTATGATCACTGGTTCCATGCATGCTCCTTTTAGTGTCAACAACGGCTTAACCCCTAGCACCATAATTTTTAAAGTTTCAACCACTAGCAGCTTTTTCACTGGCGCCTCAGTTGTCGCTTTCTCTTTCTCAACTTCTTTCTCTACTTTACTGCTGGCTTTTATCATCATTACTGATTGGGATGGCTTCCTGCTGCTCTTTTCTTGTTCTAACTCTATCATGTGTGTCTCATGATGAGTCAGCAGTGGATTCTGAGTGATGTTTGGAGTTTTTGGAGCATGTACCTCAATTCTCATACTGTCAATGAGCTCTTGTATAGCATATTTCAAGTGCCAACACTTTTCAGTATCGTGCCCCGGTGCTCTGGAGCAATATTCACACCTGACTGACTGGTCAATGTTTCTGGGA
The DNA here is from genome assembly GCA_032618575.1 of Nicotiana noctiflora. Taxonomy (NCBI): domain Eukaryota; kingdom Viridiplantae; phylum Streptophyta; class Magnoliopsida; order Solanales; family Solanaceae; genus Nicotiana; species Nicotiana noctiflora. The sequence goes on along the minus strand of JASVEL010012863.1, from coordinate 445,718 downwards.
GGTGGGTTTGGTAGTTTTGGTTCAATCGGGTTTAGCATCCCCAATTCTTTTAGACGATGATAGAGGTTGGTGTAAGACTCCCCCAATAGGGTGAATGTTTTCTTTGTTTGGGCTTTGTTTCTCATTTCTGGATCAGGTCGTAAATTGGGTCTATTTGGGTTCTTGTATGTTCTGGAAGGAGAGTAAGTGTTCTGTGTATGATAGACGTTTTGTGGGACTTGGGCTCGCCATACATGAGGGGCGATGGGTAAGGTTGGGCTTGTGGGATGGGGTAATGTGGAGTAGTGGGTGGATAATATGGTGGAGGTGGGTTGTAAGGCGCTGGTGTGTATGGTTGGTATGGGCGAGGTGGGTGATGGTATATGCTTTGGCTCCGAGTCCATGGTTTAATTTCTAGATCTGAAACCTCTTCCTTCTTCTTCTTTCCAATAGATCCTCCGTTCCCGGTTTGTATAGCCTGATTTGTGGCCTTGATAGCAGAAAAGCTCATGATTTTGTTGGTTTTCAACCCTTCCTCTACAAAACTCCCCATTTTAACTACTTCATTGAAATTCTTACCAATAGCCGACACCAGATGACCGTAGTAAGTAGGCTCTAAGGCCTGCAGAAAACAATCTACCATTTTAGTCTCCTTCATTGGCGAATCCACTCGTGCCGCTTGTTCCCTCCATCTAAAGCCATACTCCTGAAAACTTTCTCCGGGCTTCTTCTCCATCTTGGTAAGGGACAGCCTGTCTGGTATTATCTCCAAGTTGTACTGGAAGTGGTTGGCAAATGATTGCGCTAGATCGATCCAGATGAACCATCTAGTGTGATCTTGACGTGTATACCACTCCAGCGCAGAACCACTCAAACTCTGACTAAAGTATGCCATCAAGAGTTCATCTTTCCCTCCTGCACTGCGCATCTTGCTGCAATAACCCCTGAGATGGGCTACAGGATCCCCATGTCTATCGTACATGTCGAATTTAGGTAGCTTGAACCCAACCGGGAGCTGCACCTCTGGGAACAGACATAAATCTTTGTATGCTACGCTCACTTGACCTCCTAGCCCTTGTATGTTACGGAAAGACTGTTCTAAACTCCTCATCTTCCGTGCCATTTCCTCTTGTTCCAAGTTCTTGATGGGCTTTTCTTCAATTGTCTCCATCAGTAGGGTATAAGACTCAAGCTGCCTAAATGTCAGCTCCGGCGGATAGTAATGGGTATCTTGCACATGGAACACTGGTTCACTTGACGACTTATGCAGAGCAACAGGTGGAGGTGCCACATACAACGGGGCAACCTATGGTAGCTGTGGTGGAATCTGTTTGGACAGTGGTGGTGGTGCCTGTGAAGTGGAGGCATAGTAGTGGTGGTAATCTGGGTACGTGGAGGATGAGTTCATGGTCGGTGGCTCGGGAATAGGATTGGCGGGAGGGACATATGCTGGGTTGGCTGGATATGCGGGTAAGGGTTGACCCCTGGACCAAGCTTGGTACATTTCTGACGTCTGCTGCTTGAGCTTATACATTTCCTCCTTCATTCCTGCTACATCCACGACCTCCTCTTCTTGCACTGGGTCCATGATAGTCGGCTCGATTTCCTGAGATACAGCCTTAGTCATAGTCTTTGATCGTATGTTGTAATGATGATTTGCCAGAGTACCAGTTGCCAGCTGAAAACTGGTTCTCATAAACAACAACACTTGTTAATAGTTAGTAAAGGATAAGGTGCAACGATTGAAAAAATCACAACTTTTGCTTTCGATCATCATGCATCATCCCGGCACTTATTACATTTTGAACCAACATCATCCTTTTTTTTTCTTCTTTTTTTTCTCTTTTTTTTCCTTTTCTTTTCTCTTCTCTTTTTCATTTTCTTTATTAATTTTCGTTCCTACTTATTTGCCTATCGTGCAAACAATTGATACAAAGCAAAAAAAAGGATTAGCAACAACTTTTTGATCTTTTCATTGATATTAAAAAACATTGATTTAAAAGATGATGTTGTGCTACTAATGCAAAAAGAAATACGAATACAAAATGCATGCCCTATGAATACATTAATTCTCCCGATGCCTGCGAGACGTCGTTCGGTCTTGCCGTGAGCCTATATGCTAATCCACTTTGGAGCCTATCTAGGTCGGACATGACTTGTTTCACAAAGAATTTCACGGCTGATACAAATGTTGCTCGGGACATGTCTTCACACAGTTGGCACTTTCGGGTGATATATTGAGCAATATGTACAATTCTTTCTCGAACGACCCCTTTCTCTTGAAGTAACCTGCTAATCTATTTGGCGCGAGCATCTAAGGTGTGTTGGTTCTCTTTCTGCAGTTGTTGTAGCTCGAACTCCAATCGAGCCATAGTCATGTAACCATGCTTTCTTTCTTCTTCGAATTCTTTGATTATCTTGTTACTCTTGACAGTGGCTGTGATGACTTTCTTTTTTAAACGAGCTACCTCAACCTCATGTTTGCCTTGTAGCTGCTGAACCAACCTAGCTCTTTCCTCGGCGTCTTTGGCCAGGTGCTTCCGAACCCTGACTAACTCTTTTTCTACCTTGTCCAGATTGAAGTTGTTGTCATTCACTTTGCGTCGAAGATTTTCAATTAGCTTCTCGTCTCGGGCTAAGCGAACCGGGGTCTCGGATGCAATTTTAATTTTTGCAACTTGAGCCTTTAGAATTTCATTCTCCTTTTTCAGTTGCTTCTTTTCTCCTTCGTCAGATGTTGCCTGTAAAATGTTCTCGAACTAGAGATCCTGCAACTGTTTTTCTAGCAAGCTGATTTTGGCCTTATACTCATTTTTTTTTGCCGCCCAATTTCTATTTTCCTTAGACTGCTCCGCCAAATCTTGAAAGTGAGGTCTTTTCGATGGCCTATCATGCTCAATACCCCGTCGATACCATGCGGAATACTCTGACGACACTTCTCCCCGAGCTCTATTCTCCACACAAGTTTCTGCCTTCAAATTTTTACACTCATTCCAAATCTGTCGGACCTTTGTTTCCGAGAATTCCCCATCTGGACTAATCTCTATTATTTGCAAACTGAGGTCCCCATCCTTTAGTATAACTTGACACTTTCCAAGCTGTCGTAGGACCCTGTACGGGGCGTAAGGCTTGATACTTTTCAAACCCACGATCAAGATCACCTCATCGAGGGGCAACCATCCGTATGCCCAATCGATTTGGCTATCGGTCAATGATCTCAGATATGAAATCCAACCTTTAACTCCCTCTGGCAGCTTAACTTCTTTTGTTCTCGTATAGAATTCTTCGAGGCACGTTCTTTCAGTCGGCACATAGCTTGAGAACGAAGGATGACAGCATAGATGTTCTATCAACCATATTTGCAGAACCAAGTTACATCCCTCAAAGAAGTTGCACCCTGCATTAAAAGTAGTTAGGGCACGGTAGATATTCGCTATAATCATCGGAGCCTAAGTGCAATTATATTGTACAATCAAAGTGTTGGCTACCCCGGGGACTCTCGTATCAATGTGCCCATCCTTTCTTAGAAATATGATTATCCCGAGAAATGCCACTAGGAAAGCGAATCGTCGATGCTCCTCCCATTTAGCTCGGTTGGACTTGCTACGAAGTTTGTTCGTGGTGTCATTGAAACCCTCGACATGTCTGTATCTAGTGTAGATGAAGTTTAGGGAGCAAAACCCATTAACCAAATCCTCGTTGTGGACGTTTCAAGCAATCTTCAAGGAGTCAAGGAAACGATGCACCGTTATTGCTCTTGGAGCCACCGGGTATTTCTCTTTTAAGGGGACCTCATTTTTTCCTATATAGTAAGCAATTTCCTCAAGAGTGGGAGTAAGTTCAAAGTCCGAAAAATATAGAACGTTGTGCACATGATCCAATCATGTGATAAGTGCTCGGATTATATCACATAGGGGAATTATGTCCATTAAACCCGTAAGATCCTTTAAGTAGCATTTGACCCAATTATGTCCTTCATGTGCCATGTTGTTCCACCATAGTCTTAGCTCTAAAGGGATTCTATTCATTAGAGTGAAGGGTTCATTCTGTATCGTGCTCATCCTACACATTTATTAAGGCGATTTTATTTAAAAATATAAAAAATATTTTTCAAAGCAAATTTTCATTTTTATTTTTGTAAAAGGGGAAACATGACTTTCGAAGTGGCCATTTTTGCCAAAACAGCCTTCCGGCGTCCTTTTGGAACATTCGGTTATTTCCAAAAATAGCGATCGCCTCGATTATTTGAAAAAAATATTGTTGGTCTTTTTCTAAAAGGGTGGTTGGACCCGTTCAAGGGTTGCCTACGTATCTCACCTAATGGCGAGAATCAAACATGCATAGTTCGGTCAAATTAATTGACCAATTATTTCAACAAAGCCATTTTTTATCATTTTCCAAATTTCCAAATTTTCCAACAACTCTTTTATCACTAGTTCTATCTCTTTTTTTTCGTTTTTGAATATTCTTTTCTACTCTCGGGAGTTTTGCCGGTCCGCATAACGATCAAAGACAATTAAAAATGCAACACATAGTATGCTCGATCTTTAATTACCGGGTCACCTGTCCTAGACGGACCCAACCCTTGTGTTGAGTCCCCTAAGTCAATTATGATGTAAATAATCGTCCTAGACCTATGTTCAATATCTTATTGTTTCATATGGTGCTAGACCGTGTACCCGAGTAGACAAATCGGATCGAGGAGGGGGCTACGTACCCGTGACCCGCGGAGTCAATCGGCTTTGTAACTTATCCGAGTTTCTTAATTAAGGTGTGACTTAACAGAAAGGGGTGTCTCAACCAATAAGCACATCCCCGGAGGTGAAGAAGAGAAGGGTTTTTCAGCACAATTTATATATACAATCCATATAATATCAAAGTGGTAAAACACATAGCATGTTGTTCAAAACATATAACAAAGTCAAATAATATCGAGGACGGTGATTCTAATGAGCTCGATTTCTTAAACCCTGAAACCGAAGTTCTGGGTTGCTTTCCCCAGCAGAGTCGCCAGAGCTGTCATACCTCCCTTTTTACTACCCCTTTCCGATCCCTTTTTAAAAGATACGTTGGGTATACCTCAATGTTCAAATACCCGAGAAGGATAATAGCAAAGAGGAAGGAGTTTTTCCAAATAAAGGATAATCGGTCCGGGATTTTATTTAATTTTCTGAGTCTCCACTTGGGAAGATAATGGTGTGCCAAGTCACTGGTTAATCCCGAATCCGAGGAAGTTGACTCTGTATTACAGTCTGCGAAACAGAAACCTGGATAAGGAATTCTGTTAACCCGGGAGAAGATGTTAGGCACTCCAGGATTCCGTGGTTTCAGCACGGTCGCTCAAAGGTCGTTCTCAATTTTACGTGACTTGTTATATGCCTTTTAACAATATGTATGTGTTTCCAACTTTAATATTTTTAAAGAATTGTGACGTCACGAAAACGTATTTCGAGTCACACCGCAACCAGTGCGCCTGTGACTTCTAATACATTTCGGCTTCGCCGGGATTTATGATTTGAAATGCACCAAGTGCACACTCGTATTAAGGAAGGTATATTTATTAAATCGTGCATAATAAGTGTCTAACGGATTTAAATCTTTTGGGAGGGTTATGGAATTCGCTATTAACCTTCCCGAATCTATTATATATTTTATCAATTACTTAAAAAGGGCCCCCACTGTTTTTGCTATTATGTGATGCTCGCCCCGTGTATCTTTTAAAGTCCATACATATAGTGTCACTATATTTTCTATCAATGTTTTTTCCCTTAATCAATTTAACTATATATATATTTCCAGAAGTGAGTCCAGGCCTTTGCTGTTCCCATTGTTATTGGGCCTGGACTTCTGGATTAGTAGTTAACAGATTATTACATCTATCTGGGTCTTAGTGACCCAGACCTGATTTGGGATTTCGTTCAATAGCCCAGTTAATTCTTGAACATATTCCAGGCCTAAGTCACACATCAAGCCCAGACCAGAGACGAAGCAGTAGTAATGAAAACAAAAATGAGAACCCATGATAAAAGTAGAAACTCAGAAACAAAAGAGAAATGAATTCGAACTATATTTTATTTATTAAGAGATAAATTCTATACAGAAACTAACAATATTGAATCTAAATCATGAAAGTCGAACATGCAGAAAACTTAATTGACAAGACTATTTCTACTTTATTCTCAAGGACTAATTCATGGCACTGATCTGAACTCTTTAATAACTAATTGGCAGGAGACTACTTTAAACATGTGAATCAGAACTAAACTAACGATTCAGTCATTTACACCTAGCATTCAATTACCTAGGCTAAATTGACTCACTCGCAGATACGTAATTACATTTCATCATTGAGTCTGGTTGTATGATATTACGAAAAACCAGTCTTAACTAAGCTATAATTTCGTTTCATTGTTACTGTTTAAGGACTTGTTTGGATATAAGTGTAAAATACCAAATTAGATTACCTACATAAAACTAATTAAAGTTATTACTGCGAGCTTGTTGTTATCAATTCATGTCAGGATTAATTAACCTTGTTTCATGATTTTAACCTATTAAATTAGGTGATTTACCTACTATAAATATACTACTACTATTTAATACTTATTACATTGTTTTGTTCGAGTTTTCACTTATACATACAATTCTATCCTAATGAATTACAAATCTAAATTAATACTAAACAACTAATTAGAAAAGAAAAATGGAGAGATAATAAAATGATTTTAAACAAATTTCTGAGTCTTCCTTTCATCAAGCTTCAAAGTTACATAGCTTCGAACATGGATATGTACCTGGTATTGAAAGGAATGGGAAGATGGAAAATCAACAGGGTGGTGAAAATACAGCAACAACAACAGTAACAACCAGCAGTAGCTTCAACACCTCAGTCCCGAAAATCCCAGCAATACGGAGAAAAACAAAAACCAGTAAAAAAAAAAGTATATATATATTCTAGATTTTCTCTTTTTTTGTCTTTCTAGCTTCGAACGCTTTTCAATTCTCAAAAGAAGCTCTCAAAAATTGAATTTTTGTCTGTGTATACTTCTGTATCCAGAGTGTATATCGAGTGTATACTACTCTCTTTTTTCCTTATATTTTCTTCTCTTCCTATTGTTTCCTCTCTTTTTTCAAACCTATTTTTTCATACATCTTCTCTTATATTTATAGGCAAGAAATTCGAAAATTTTCAGATTTATTATTAAAAATAAAATATTTTTTAATTTAAAGAAAACCGACTAATCCATGTTTTTCTCTCCTTGTTTTCTTCCTTGATTTACCCCCCCCCCCCACTACTTTATGTCATGTGATTATGATTATTTTTGGCTAGAAAATATGAAATTTTCTTTTTGGGCCAAGAGGTTTTGGTTTGGGTAAGGGTGCTTAGGATTGGGCTTGTAACTTAATTTGTAAGATGGCCCAATCCAAATTTTTCTATTTTGTTCTTCTCTATTATTCAACTTCCTAATTAATAAAGCCCAAAATACTAAGATCAATTTATAAAAACTAAAATTATCTTGAAATACTAATTAACTCAGAATAATAATTGTCACCTAAATTTAAATGGTAATTAAAATACAATCATACAATTTGGACATTAAAGGCAAACATGCAAAAGATGCCTATTTTTTGTGATTTTCATTTTGTAAGATAAAATTAATTACTCCTAATTGTAGAATTAAATCCTAAATGCAAATGCGATATATTTTTTTTTTAATTTAACAAATAAATATGCACAAAAAAAGGACATTAAATTCGCAACAATTATAAAAACAAAGAAAAAATTATTTTATTTGAATTTTGTGGGAATAAATCATATGTAGGGTAAAAATCACGTGCTCACAGTCGCCCCTCTTTGTTCGGGAACACGAAGAGTTTTAGTGCAAAGATTAGTGAGCAACTATGAACGATTTTTTCCCGTTCGAGTATTCCGTTGTGAAGCATTTTGAAAAAGTTTTGACCGCACCCTGCTTCAGAGGTTCCCTACATATCCTGGGCTAAACAGGAATCAGGTCAATGTAGTTCAGGAATGTCTGGCAGCTGGGACTACCAGGGACTGTGATCTCACTGTTGTTGCTGTTGTTGCTGACTGACCCCTTATTACATCATGGTAAAAATAAAAAGAAATTATCCTAAGCTATAGTCTATGAATTACAAAAAATACTATCTATGCCTTCCAACTTGTTCTTGTGTTGCCTTAATCTTTCATCTTGCATTTCTTCCAACGGCATTCTTGTTATTACCTTGAACTTGTATTCTTCTCACGGCATTCTTGTTTTAGCCTTGAACTTGTATTCTTCTAACGACATTCTTGTTATTGCCTTGTACTTGTATTTTCTCTTCCAACGACATTATTGTTATTGCCTTGAACTTATTCAACTGCTTCAATTTGGAATATGCGTCCATTTCCAGGTGGATCCCTGCTTGCGACAAAATAAACAACCAATTTTTTTCTGCCCCAGTATGATGACTGGGCACATCATATTATTGAATGTTAGAATTTACAGAAAAATTTCATTTTTTGAAAAAGTATTCCCTCATTTTTCAGGTGGGCGGCTGAACAGAAATAAAAAATGCAGAAATGTATTCCCTCGTTATACAGGTGGGCGCTTGAACAGAAATTAAAAAATGCAGAAATGTATTCCCTTGTTATCCAGGTGGGCGCCTGAACAGAAATTAAAAATGCAGAAAAGTATTCCCTTGTTATCCAGGTGGGCACCTGATGCAGAAATTAAAAATGCAGAAAATATTCCCGTGTTATCCAGGTGGGCGCCTGAACAGAAATTAAAAATGCAGAAATGTATTCCCTTGTTATACAGGTGGGCGCGTGAACAGAAATTAAAATTGCAGAAATGTATTCCCTGGTTATCCAGGTGGGCGCCTAAACAGAAATTAAAATTGCAGAAATGTATTCCCTTGTTATACAGGTGGGCGTCTGAATAGAAATTTAAATTGCAGAAACATATTCCCCTGTTGTACAGGTGGGCGCCTGAACATAAATTAAAATTACAGAAATGTATTCCCTTGTTATCCAGGTGGACGCCTGATGCATGAAATGCGTATGCAGAAAAGTATTCCCTTGTTATCCAGGTGGGCGCCTGATGCAGAAATTAAAAATGTAGAAAATATTCCCGTGTTATCCAGGTGGGCGCCTGAACAAAAATGAAAAATACAAAAATGTATTCCCTTGTTATCCCAATGGGCGCCTGAACAGAAATTAAAATTGCAAAAATGCATTCCCTTGTTATACAGGTGGGCGCCTGAGCAGAAATTTAAACTACAAAAATGTATTCCCTTGTTATACAGGTGGGCGCCTGAACAGAAATTAAAATTGCAGAAATATATTCCCTTATTATCCAGGTGGGCGCCTAATGCATGAAATGCGTATGAAGAAAAGTATTCCCTTGTTATCCAGGTGGGTGCCTGATGCATGAAATGCATGAAATGCGAATGCAGAAATGTATTCCCTCAGTTTGATAATTGGAGTGTGAATTAAAAAAGATGATACCTCCTCGTTGTTTTTGTATTTTCTTGATTGGTTGATTTTCATCCATGGATTCCCCCATTTATTACAGTTTTTGTATTTTTAGGTGATTTAGCTACTATAACTATACTACTACGATTTACTACTTATTACATTGGGTTGTTCGAGTTTTCACTTATACATACAATGTTATCCTAATGAATTACAAATCTAAATTAATACTAAATAGCTAATTAGAAAAGAAAAATGGAGAGATAATAAAATGCTTTTAAACAAATTTCTGAGTCTTCATTTCATCAAGCTTCAAAGTTACATAGCTTCGAACAGGGATGTGTAGGTGGGTTGGCCTAAGCACCACACTACACGTATAGACGCAAACCCCCCTCGTTACCGTACGTGAGACTATTGAAAGGAATGGGAAGATGGCAAATCAACAGGGCGGTGAAAATACAGCAACAACAACAGTAACAACCAGCAGTAGCTTCAACACCTCAATCCCGAAAATCCCAGCAATACGGAGAAAAATAAAAACCATTAAAAAATAAAAAATATATATATATTCCAGATTTTCTCTTTGTTTTGTCTTTATAGCTTTGAACGCTTTTCAATTCTCAAAAGAAACTCTCAAAAATTGAATTTTTGTCTGTGTATACTTATGTATCCAGAGTGTATATCGAGTGCATACTACTCTTTTTTTTCCTTATTTTTTTCTTCTCTTCCTATTTTTTCCTCCCTATTTTCCCACCTATTTTTTCATAAATGTTCTCTTCTAGTTATATGCAAGAATGTCGAAAATTTTCAGATTTTTTATTAAAAAGAAAATATTTTTTAATTTTAAGAAAACCCACTAATCCATGTTTTCCTCTCCTAGTTTTATTTCTTGATTTCCTTGCCCCCACTACTTTATGTCATGTGATTATAATTATTTGTGGCTAAAAAATCTGAAATTTTCTTTTTGCGCCAAGGGGTTTTGGGTTGGGTAAGGGTGCTTAAGATTGGGCTTGTTACTTAATTTGTTAGATGGCCCAATCCAAATTTTTCTATTTTGTTCTTCTCCATTATTCAACTTCCTAATTAATAAAGCCCAAAATACTAAGATTAATTTATCAAAACTAAAATTATCTTGAAATACTAATTAACTCAGAATAATAATTGTCACCTAAATTTAAATGGTAATTAAAATACAATCACACAATTTGGACATTAAAGGCAAAAATGCAAAAGATGCCTATTTTTGTGATTTTCATTTTGTAAGATAAAATTAGTTACTCCTAATTGTAGAATTAAATCCTAAATGCAAATGCCATTTTTTTTAATTTAACAAATAAATATGCACAAAAAAGGACATTAAATTCGCAACAATTATAAAAACAAAGAAAAAATTATTTTATTTGAATTTTGTGGGAATAACTCATATGTAGGGTAAACATCACGTGCTCACAGATGCCCCTCTTTGCTCGGGAACACGAAGAGTTTCAGTCCAAAGATTAGTGAGCAACTATGAACGATTTTTTCCCGTTCGAGTATTCCGTTGTGAAGCATTTTGAAAAAGTTTTGACCGCACCCTGCTTCAGAGGTTCCCTACATATCCTGGGCTAAACAGGAATCAGGTCAATGTAGTTCAGGAATGTCTGGCAGCTGGGACTACCAGGGACTGTGATCTCACTGTTGTTGCTGTTGTTGCTGACTGACCCCTTATTACATCATGGTAAAAATAAAAAGAAATTATCCTAAGCTATAGTCTATGAATTACAAAAAATACTATCTATGCCTTCCAACTTGTTCTTGTGTTGCCTTAATCTTTCATCTTGCATTTCTTCCAACGGCATTCTTGTTATTACCTTGAACTTGTATTCTTCTCACGGCATTCTTGTTTTAGCCTTGAACTTGTATTCTTCTAACGGCATTCTTGTTATTGCCTTGTACTTGTATTTTCTCTTCCAACGACATTATTGTTATTGCCTTGAACTTATTCAACTGCTTCAATTTGGAATATGCGTCCATTTCCAGGTGGATCCCTGCTTGCGACAAAATAAACAACCAATTTTTTTCTGCCCCAGTATGATGACTGGGCACATCATATTATTGAATGTTAGAATTTACAGAAAAATTTCATTTTTTGAAAAAGTATTCCCTCATTTTTCAGGTGGGCGGCTGAACAGAAATAAAAAATGCAGAAATGTATTCCCTCGTTATACAGGTGGGCGCTTGAACAGAAATTAAAAAATGCAGAAATGTATTCCCTTGTTATCCAGGTGGGCGCCTGAACAGAAATTAAAAATGCAGAAAAGTATTCCCTTGTTATCCAGGTGGGCACCTGATGCAGAAATTAAAAATGCAGAAAATATTCCCGTGTTATCCAGGTGGGCGCCTGAACAGAAATTAAAAATGCAGAAATGTATTCCCTTGTTATACAGGTGGGCGCGTGAACAGAAATTAAAATTGCAGAAATGTATTCCCTGGTTATCCAGGTGGGCGCCTAAACAGAAATTAAAATTGCAGAAATGTATTCCCTTGTTATACAGGTGGGCGTCTGAATAGAAATTTAAATTGCAGAAACATATTCCCCTGTTGTACAGGTGGGCGCCTGAACATAAATTAAAATTACAGAAATGTATTCCCTTGTTATCCAGGTGGACGCCTGATGCATGAAATGCGTATGCAGAAAAGTATTCCCTTGTTATCCAGGTGGGCGCCTGATGCAGAAATTAAAAATGTAGAAAATATTCCCGTGTTATCCAGGTGGGCGCCTAAACAGAAATGAAAAATACAAAAATGTATTCCCTTGTTATCCCAATGGGCGCCTGAACAGAAATTAAAATTGCAAAAATGCATTCCCTTGTTATACAGGTGGGCGCCTGAGCAGAAATTTAAACTACAAAAATGTATTCCCTTGTTATACAGGTGGGCGCCTGAACAGAAATTAAAATTGCAGAAATGTATTCCCTTATTATCCAGGTGGGCGCCTAATGCATGAAATGCGTATGAAGAAAAGTATTCCCTTGTTATCCAGGTGGGTGCCTGATGCATGAAATGCATGAAATGCGAATGCAGAAATGTATTCCCTCAGTTTGATAATTGGAGTGTGAATTAAAAAAGATGATACCTCCTCGTTGTTTTTGTATTTTCTTGATTGGTTGATTTTCATCCATGGATTCCCCCATTTATTACAGTTTTTGTATTTTTAGGTGATTTAGCTACTATAACTATACTACTACGATTTACTACTTATTACATTGGGTTGTTCGAGTTTTCACTTATACATACAATGTTATCCTAATGAATTACAAATCTAAATTAATACTAAATAGCTAATTAGAAAAGAAAAATGGAGAGATAATAAAATGCTTTTAAACAAATTTCTGAGTCTTCATTTCATCAAGCTTCAAAGTTACATAGCTTCGAACAGGGATGTGTAGGTGGGTTGGCCTAAGCACCACACTACACGTATAGACGCAAACCCCCCTCGTTACCGTACGTGAGACTATTGAAAGGAATGGGAAGATGACAAATCAACAGGGCGGTGAAAATACAGCAACAACAACAGTAACAACCAGCAGTAGCTTCAACACCTCAATCCCGAAAATCCCAGCAATACGGAGAAAAATAAAAACCATTAAAAAATAAAAAATATATATATATTCCAGATTTTCTCTTTGTTTTGTCTTTATAGCTTTGAACGCTTTTCAATTCTCAAAAGAAACTCTCAAAAATTGAATTTTTGTCTGTGTATACTTATGTATCCAGAGTGTATATCGAGTGTATACTACTCTTTTTTTTCCTTATTTTTTTCTTCTCTTCCTATTTTTTCCTCCCTATTTTCCCACCTATTTTTTCATAAATGTTCTCTTCTAGTTATATGCAAGAATGTCGAAAATTTTCAGATTTTTTATTAAAAAGAAAATATTTTTTAATTTTAAGAAAACCCACTAATCCATGTTTTCCTCTCCTAGTTTTATTTCTTGATTTCCTTGCCCCCACTACTTTATGTCATGTGATTATAATTATTTGTGGCTAAAAAATCTGAAATTTTCTTTTTGCGCCAAGGGGTTTTGGGTTGGGTAAGGGTGCTTAAGATTGGGCTTGTTACTTAATTTGTTAGATGGCCCAATCCAAATTTTTCTATTTTGTTCTTCTCCATTATTCAACTTCCTAATTAATAAAGCCCAAAATACTAAGATTAATTTATCAAAACTAAAATTATCTTGAAATACTAATTAACTCAAAATAATAATTGTCACCTAAATTTAAATGGTAATTAAAATACAATCACACAATTTGGACATTAAAGGCAAAAATGCAAAAGATGCCTATTTTTGTGATTTTCATTTTGTAAGATAAAATTAGTTACTCCTAATTGTAGAATTAAATCCTAAATGCAAATGCCATTTTTTTTAATTTAACAAATAAATATGCACAAAAAAGGACATTAAATTCGCAACAATTATAAAAACAAAGAAAAAATTATTTTATTTGAATTTTGTGGGAATAACTCATATGTAGGGTAAACATCACGTGCTCACAGATGCCCCTCTTTGCTCGGGAACACGAAGAGTTTCAGTGCAAAGATTAGTGAGCAACTATGAACGATTTTTACCCGTTCGAGTATTCCGTTGTGAATCATTTTGAAAAAGTTTTGACCGCACCCTGCTTCAGAGGTTGTCTACATATCCTGGGCTAAACAGGAATCAGGTCAGTGTAGTTCAGGAATGTCTGGCAGCTGGGACTACCAGGGACTATGATCTCACTGCTGTTGTTGTTGTTACTACTGTTACTGCTGACTGGCCCCTTATTACACCATGGTAAAACTAAAAGAAACTATCCTAAGCTATAGTCTATGAATTACAAAAAATCATATCTATATCTTCCAACTTGTTCTTGTGTTGCCTTGATCTTTCATCTTGTATTTCTTCCAACGACATTCTTATTATTGCCTTGAACTTGTATTCATCTCACGGCATTCTTGATTTTTCCTTGAACTTGTATTCTTCTAATGGCATTCTTGTTGTTGCCTTGAACTTGTATTTTCTCTTCCAACGGCAATATTGTTATTGCCTTGAACTTGTTCAACTGATTCAATTTGAAATATGCGTACATTTCCAGGTGGATCCCTGATTGCGACAAAATAAACAACCAAATTTTTTTTCTGCCCCAGTATGATGACTGGACACATCATATTATTGAATGTTAGAATTTAAAGAAAAATTTCATTTTTTGAAAAAGTATTCCCTCATTTTCCAGGTGGGCGGCTCAACAGAAATAAAAAATGCAGAAAAGTATTCCCTCATTATACAGGTGGGCGCTTGAACAGAAATTAAAAAAATGCAGTGTATTCCCTTGTTATTCAGGTGGGCGCCTGAACAGAAATTAAAAATGCAGAAAAATATTCCCTTGTTATCCAGGTGGGCGCCTGATGCAGAAATTAAAAATGCAGAAAATATTCCCGTGTTATCCAGGTGGGCGCTTGAACATAAATTAAAAATGCAGAAATGTATTCCCTTGTCATACAGGTGGGTGCCTGAACAGAAATTAAAATTGCAAAAATGTATTCCCTTGTTATACAGGTGGGCGCCTGAACAGAAATTAAAATTGTAAAAATGTATTCCCTTGTTATACAGGTGGACACCTGAACAGAAATTAAAATAGCAGAAATGTATTCCCTTGTTATCCAGGTGGGCGCCTGTTGCATGAAATGCGTATGCAGAAAAGTATTCCCTTGTTATCTAGGTGGGCGCCTGATGCAGAAATTAAAAATGTAGAAAATATTCCTGTGTTATCCAGGTGGGCGCCTGAACAGAAATTAAAAATGCAAAAATGTATTCCCTTGTTATACAGGTGGGCGCCTGAACAGAAATTAAAATTGCGGAAATGTATTCCCTTGTTATCCAGGTGGGTGCCCGAACAGAAATTAAAATTGTAGAAATGTGTTCCCTTGTTATACAAGTGGGCGCCTGAACAGAAATTAAAATTGCAGAAATGTATTCCGTTGTTATCCAGGTGGGCGCCTGATGCATGAAATGCGTATGCAGAAAAGTATTCCCTTGTTATACAGGTGGGCGCCTGAACAGAAATTAAAATTGCAGTAATGTATTCTCTTGTTATCCAGGTGGGTGCCTGATGCATGAAATGCGTATGCAGAAAAGTATTCCCTTGTTATCCAGGTGGACGTCTGATGCATGAAATGCGAATGCAGAAATGTATTCCCTCGGTTTGATAATTGGGGTATGAATTTGAAAGCTGATACCTCCTCGCTGTTTTTGTATTTTCTTGATTGGTTGATTTTCATCCATGGATTCCCCCCTTTATTGTTGTTTTTGTATTTTTAGGTGATTTAGCTACTATAACTATACTACTACTATTTACTACTTATTACATTATTTTGTTCGAGTTTTCACTAATACATACAATGCTATCCTAATGAATTAAAAATCAAAATTAATACTAAACAGCTAATTAGAAAAGAAAAAACGGAGAGATAATAAAATGTTTTTAAACAAATTTCTAAGTCTTCATTTCATCATTTTTCAAAGTTACATAGCTTCGAACAGGGATGTGTACCAGGTATTGAAAGGAATGGGAAGATGGCAAATCAACAGGGCGGTGAAAATATATCAACAACAACAGTAACAACCAATAGTAGCTTCAACACCTCAATCCCAAAAATCCCAGCAATACGGAGAAAAATAAAAACCAGTAAAAAATAGAAAAAAAACATATATTCCATATTTTCTCTTTGTTTTATCTTTCTAACTTTGAAGTCTTTTCAATTCCCCAAAGAAACTCTCAAAAATTGAATTGTTGTCCGTGTATACTTCTGTATCCAAAGTGTATATTGAGTGTATACTACTCTTTTTTTTCCTTATTTTTCTTCTCTTCCTATTTTTTCCTCTCTTTTTTCCCACCTCGTTTTTCATAAATCTTCTCTTCTATTTATAGGCAAGTATTTCGAAAATTTTCAGAATTTTTATTAAAAAGAAAATATTTTTTAATTTAAAGCAAACCCACTAATCCATGTTTTTCTCTCCTTATTTTCTTCCTTGATTTCCTTGCCCCCCACTACTTTATGTCATGTGATTATGATTATTTTTGGCTAAAAAATCTAAAATTTTCTTTTTGGGCCAAGGGGTTTTGGATTTGGTAAGGGTGCTTAGGATTGAGCTTGTAACTTAATTTGTAAGATGGCACAATCCAAATTTTTCTGTTTTGTTCTTCTCCATTATTCAACTTCCTAATTAATAAAGCCCAAAATACTAAGAATAATTTATAAAAACTAAAATTAACTTGAAATACTAATTAACTCAGAATAATAATTGTCACCTAAATTTAAATGGTAATAAAAATACAATCACACAATTTGGACATTAAAGGCAAAAATGCAAAAGATGCCTATTTTTTGTGATTTTCATTTTGAAAGATAAAATTAATTACTCCTAATTGTATAATTAAATCCTAAATGCAAATGCGATATATTTTTTTAATTTAACAAATAAATATGCACAAAAAGGACATTAAATTCGCAACAATTATAAAAACAAAGAAAAAGTTATTTTATTTGAATTTTGTGGGAATAACTCATATGTATGGTAAAAATCACATGATTACAGTGCTAAGACGTATTTTACCACACTGGGCCGAAGCAAAAGGAAAGTTTGCGCCTAATTGGCAAGGGTCATTCATGGTATGTCGGGTATTGTCAAACGGAGCTTTATATCTAACAAATATGGAAGAAAAATATGTAGAAACTGCTATCAACTCTGATGCAGTCAAGAGATACTATGTATGATTCCTTTTCATATGTACAATTGTATTTGTCATAATTTTTGAAATTGAAATGATGAAGCCATTTTATTTCTCTATGCAAACACTTTACCCATTGCTATCCCTTTTGAGCCTTATCGCATTATTCTTTCATACCCCTCTCTCGTAATCAACTATAAACAATGAAATGAAAAGATAAGAAAAAGAGAATGAAGAAAAATGAAAATGAAGAAAAAATGAAAAAAAAGATGATGAAAAAAAATAAGAAATAAAAGATATAGAAGAAATATATACAAAAAGAAAAATCGGGAAAAAGTCAAATGATGAAGATATCTTATGGTTTGAACTATTTCTGACTTGATCCCGAAAGGGTACTTAGGCAACTTCAATAAGGTTCAGTCACGACAGAAATAAAATCCAAGATTCCCCAAATGTTGACACTGGGGCAGAAGTTATGTTTTTATGATTCCGAGAGTTGTAATTGTTTGAACCCTCGTTTAAATTTTGAGCCTTTATACCTTTCTTTCTAACCCATCCAAAAGCCACATTACAGTCCAAAGAAAGACCTTCTGATTAATTTCAAGAAAATGACAATACGGGAATAAAGAGAAACATGTCATGGACAATACCCGGAAGTTTGGAAATAGAAAAAATAAAGAAAAATAAATGAGAGTCTTATTGGTGAAAACCCTAACGGGCACCATAAGGCGAATGTGAGACGAGAAAAATAAATGAGAGAGTCTTATTGGTGAAAACCCTAACGGGCACCATAAGACGAAGGTGAGATGAATAAAAATAAATGAGAGAGTCTTATTGGCGGAAACCCTAACGGGCACCATAAGGCGAATGTGAGATGAGAAAAACAAATGAGAGAATTTTATTGGTGAAAACCCTAACGGGCACCATAAGGCGAATGTGAGATGAGAAAAATAAATGAGAGTCTTATCGGTGAAAACCTTCACGAACAGCATAAGGCGAAAGTGAGGAATGACCTGATGAAAGGAAGGTGGCAAAATAAGAAAGGTTTGGGTTGATGGAAAGATGAAATTAAGACAGCAACAATTCGATTGGACAGACTGGGTCGGATATTCAAATACATGGCATGGTCAAAGGAATCAGCCTTCATACCCAGATACTTCTGTCTTTACTTCAAAATACCCTCACCCCTGAAATTCAGGTCATTGCATTTCATTCTATTTGTTCAAAACCAGTTGCCAATTGAAAGCTAGCTACCAGCTTCTCATGTTAGATAGCGTAATAACACTGGGTCCTTCAAAGGAAAAGAGAAAATAAAAAAAAAACATGGCGATCATACAACTAAAAGGAATATTTTTCTGTATTTTTCATTTTTGCATCAGGCGCCCACCTGGATAGTGAGGGAATATTTTTCTGCATTTTTCATTTCTGCATTAGGCGCCCACCTAGATAATGAGGAAATATTTTTCTACATTTTCATTTCTGCATTAGGCGCCCAACTGGATAACGAGGGAATATTTTTCTGCATTTTCATTTCTGCATCAGGCGCCCTCCTGGATAACGAGGAAATATTTTTCTGCATCAGGCGCCCACCTGGATAATGAGTGAATATTTTTATGCATTTTCATTTTTGCATCGGGCGCCCACCTGGATAACGAGGGAATATTTTTCTGCATTTTCATTTCTGCATCAGGCGCCCACCTGGATAATGAGGGAATATTTGTCTGCATTTTCATTTCTGCATCAGGCGCCCACCTGGATAATGAGGGAATAGTTTTCAACATTTTCATTTCTGCATCAGGCGCCCACCTAGATAATGTGGGAATATTTTTCTGCATTGTCATTTCTACATCAGGCGCCCACCTGGATAATGAGGGAATATTTTTCAGCAT
The DNA here is from genome assembly GCA_032618575.1 of Nicotiana noctiflora. Taxonomy (NCBI): domain Eukaryota; kingdom Viridiplantae; phylum Streptophyta; class Magnoliopsida; order Solanales; family Solanaceae; genus Nicotiana; species Nicotiana noctiflora. The sequence goes on along the minus strand of JASVEL010012863.1, from coordinate 426,629 downwards.
TTTAATTTCAGTTCAGGTGCCCACCTGTATAACGAGGGAATACTTTTCAGTATTTTAATTTCAGTCCAAGCGCCCACCAGTATAACAAGGGAATACTTTTCAGCATTTTAATTTCAGTTCAGGCGCCAAGGGAATACTTTTCAGCATTTTAATTACAGTTCAGGCGCCCACCTGTATAACGAGGGAATACTTTTCAGCATTTTAATTTCAGTTCAGGCGCCCACCTGTATAATAAGGGAATACTTTCTGTATTTTTAAAAGTTTTTCTAACAAAATAACACCATAACACATTGAAAGCCCCATATTGCGGCAGAGGAAAAAGTTTTCTTTGATTTTGCAATAAGCAGGTATCGACCTGGAAAGCAAGAAGCACAGTTTTAAAGTCATATAGATGGAAGAAGGTAATATGTTGGAAGCAAGCTAAAAGCGAAGATTCACAGAATTGGAAGATGCAAATAAAGAGCAACATGCAATATGAAGAACAAGACAATACAAGAAGACAAGACATAGATAGGATTTTCTTGTAATTCATAGGCCATAGCTTAGAATAACTTCTTTATTTTAGTTTTATCCCTGTGTAATAAGGAGTTAGTCAGTAATAACAGCAACAACAAATCCCCTGGTAGTTTCAAACTACCAGACCTTCCCGAACTACACTGACCTGATTCCTGTTTAGCCTAGGTTATGCAGTCAACCTCTGAAGCAGGGTACGGTCAAAAAATTTTCAAAATGCTTCATACGGAATATGCAAGTGGGCAAAAATCTCTCATTGCTGCTCACTTATCTTTGCACTAAAACTCTTCGTGTTCCCGAGCAAAGAGGGGCAGCTGTGAGCACGTAATTTTTGCCCTAAGCAATTAAATTCCAATATATATATATATAAAATAATACAAAAATGATTTTTGTTTGAAATTGTATGATTGAGTTGAAATACATGTGTTTTTGTTTGAACAAAATTGAAATGAAAATACAAAAGAAATCAATTAGGAAAATATCACAAAAAATAGAAAATTAAGTAAAAATGCAAAAAATACCGAAAAATTAAGGAAAAAATAAAAAAATGGAAAATAAAGGAAATATAGCAGTTGTAAAATAAATAAAAAGGAAAAATACAAAAAATACAAAAAAGAAAATACAAGAAATTAAATAAAATACAAGTCATAAAATAATAAAAATACAAAAATAAAATATAATATTAATTTGGGCTAAACACATAATACACCCAGCCCAAACTATAACACATTAACCAGGCCCAAATAAAATAAGCCTGGTCCGCCCAGTCTATATACCAAACGACACCGTATAGGTGTATTAGTCCAAACCGTTGATATATTTGATCAACGGACCTAGTAAGGCGGCATATCTCTTAATTAAACGACGTCGCATTTGAGACTAATCCTAGCCGTCCAATACAATTAATTAGACAGATGAGGCTAATAATCCATTTAAATAAAAGGCTACAGTTTAAGATAATAAATCTTGACCGTCCAATGTTATAATCCACCAGACCTAATGAGATCCCTCATTAAATCAGACAACACCGTCTTGAGGTTACAAGATCCTTGCCGTTGATCTCGATTAATCCAATGGCCAGGAATCTACAATACACGACTGATATATATTTCCCTTCTCCCTTCAAACGTTCATTACACACACACATACAATTCATACAAACCCTAGCCGCCTGAGTCTCCACCTTCATCCTCTCCCACTATCTCTCATGGAGACCACCGGTGTGATGACCCGGCCCATCATCATGTGAGTTATCACCCCGTTATCCCCCATTTGTATGCTTGTTGATGTTGTAATATGTATGTTGGGTAAGTTTGAGTCAAACCGGGTTGAGTCTGGTTGAAATTGAGACAAACAGTCTCTTAGAAGAAGGAATAGTTGAGAAAAGTCAACTTGATGTTGACTTGTGAGTTAGAGAGCTCGGAATCGAATTCTGATGATTTGCTCAGCTCTGGGAGGTTATTTATGAGCTAGAAGAGCGATCGGAAGTGAATTTGGAGGCATGGTGTAGTTTTAGGCTTGAAATGGCTAACGTTGAATTCGAGCGATATCCGATCGATAGGTGAGATTTTGATCCGGGAGTCAGAATGGAATTCTGACAGTTGCAGCAGCTCCGTTAGGTGATTTTGGATGTGCCTGCGAAATTTCAGGTCATTCGGAGGTTGTTTGGTCGGGTTTCTGATCGAATGTCGGTTGCGGGAGTTTGAATGAAAACTTAGGCTTGAATTGCTTGAATTCGATGTTATTCCGTGTTAAAGTATGTGTTTTTATCATTGGAGATACTTCGTATGGTGCTATGGAGTATGTTTGTGGCTTTCGTTGGGGTCCCAGGGGGCCCGTGGTGGTTTCGGGAGGTTATACGGGAGAAAAACATGGAAATTGCAGGTTGAGGATTTGATGTATCTGTTGTTTTCGCTCCTACGGAAATGGGAGCGAAGGAGCGAGTCCGCAGAAGCGGAAATGAGAGCGCAGAAGCGTTGGGGTTCGCTGAGGTGGATCATGGTCCGCAGAGGCGGCACCGCTGGTGCGGAAGATAATACCGTAGAAGTGGTCTGGGATCGTCATGTGAGGATCCGTAAAAGCGGAAGACTTGTAGCCTAAGTGAGTCCGCAGGAGCAGACTATGATGCGCAGAAGTGGTAAGGCCCGCAGGAGGGGAGGTGTTTCCGCATGAGCGGACACGCGGAAGCGGTCCTTGTATCGCAGAAGTGGAAGTGGTCAATTAGGCCTAGGTTTCGTAGAAGCGACCATTAGGTCGCAAAAGCGGTATCGCAGAGGCGGATTTTTGTCCGCAGGAGCGGAAATCGCGCCTGTGATAAAGATAACAGAAGGGGTAAAATTTCAGAAGTTATAAAAACATTAGGGCTCGGTTTTGAGAGGCGAATTGGGCGATTTGGACAAGAAATTGCTGGGAGTTCATCGGGTTATCATCGGAGGTGAGTTTTATGGTTCATTTATGCGTTTTTATCATGAAATCCTCCTCTATTTCACTGAAATCGGATGAATTAATGGGGGAATTTAGCCTAAGCCAGGGTTTTTGTAAAATGTCGATTTGAGTGGACAATCGGAGTTCGATTTTCGAAAACTTTATATGCATAGACTCATATTGGGACGAGGGTTCCGAATATGTAACTTTTGTAATTTTTCAAGAGGCGCACCAAAAGTCGGGATTTGACAACTTTGTTGGTTTCGGTGCAATTTGAGTTGTTTCGAATGAGTTGTGTGTTATTAGCATATATTGATGTTTTCTCATTGATTTTGAGCAGATTTGGCATACGAGGAGATTGATTTGCGAGGCAAGCGCAAGGCGGACTGAGGCTTCTACCGGTTCGAGGTGAGTGGTGATAGTAACTAATGTACTGAGGGTTTGAAACCTCGTACTAGCACTTCACAGTGCTATGTTGAGATGAGACACGTGTCTTGTGACGGGAGTGGTGACATTGTGATTGGGGAATTGGACTTGGTCCTGTCCGACTAACAGTGTATCGTGTATTGTGACTGATAATGAGATTATAACTGTGCAAATGAGCTAATAGCCATGTTTGGGGCCTTGTGCCGATTTGTAGAGCATTAGGGAACCTTTACAGCTAGGTGACCCTTATATCATGTTGAAAACTTACACTCAGCCGTAAAACTAGCTGAATAACATATTAAGAGCCAGTACTAGGTGTGTACTGTGAGAGACTGATTACTTAGGGTGGAAATTCCCTGATTTAGCTGAGTGGGCCCGGAAGGCCAATCCTATACTAATTGGGACAGGGTCGAGAACCCGTTATGATGTATTATATATATATGTACCCATGTTGGATTGGGCTGCACGCCGCAGTAGTATATATATTGGATCGGGCTGCACGCCGCATCAGTATATGTGTTGGATCGGACTGCACGCCGCAGTATTATTGCGCTTGGGCTGTAGGAGCCCCTTCGGAGTCTGAGTCTGCACACATTCTCAGTGAGCGCTGGTGTATATTATGGGATCGGGCTGCACGCCGCAACAGTATAGTTATATATGTATATATATATATTGGATCGGACTGCACGCCGCAGTAATATAAGTGTGGATCGGGCTGCACGCTGCATCATCATAACGCTGGATCGGACTGCACGCCGCAGTATCATAGCGCTTGGACCTAGGGAGCCCCTCCGAAGTATGGATACACCCCAGTGAGCGGCGTCGACGTTAAATGGAGCGGGCTGCACACAGCAGCGGTATATGTATTGGAGCGGGCTGCACGCCGCAGCAGTATACTTATCCATATCCTTATACATACTTAAGTACTTATACATTATAGGCATATGTATATATATATATTCATACATTGATATGGCTATACACCGTAGCGGTACGAATGAGGATTTGGTCAGCGTGGGACCTTGTTGAGGTAGATGTGGACTGGAGATCAGAGTACTCATTGTAGTGATGACTTACCTGTGGGGGTTTGCCTTAGAACTATTTTAGTGATAGTACAGGAGTTCTTACTTTCAGTTATTGCTTATTATTATTACTCACTGATTTGAAATATACTCACCCCACTCCCCTGCACTTTTTGTGCAGATTCACAGGTGCTTGAGAGCAGTTGAGTTATTGTTGCTGCCTGCTCATATCTACTTTTACCGAGACTATGAGGTAGCTGCCAGCGTTCGCAGAGCCTGTTTTCTCCTTCCTTACCATCTTGTTGTTTTCACTTTGCTTAGACTTGTTTGTATTAGGATGAATATTCTCTAGAGGCTCAGACTTGTGACACCACGGTTTGGTTGGGACTGTATTTTGTATGCTTTTACTATCACGCTTATCATTATGATATGATCACTTGCTGTTTAAGTTTAACTTGATTAATTGGAAATGATAATTGGTTGGTTTAAGGGATAATATGGTCGGGCTTGCCTAGCATGGTGTTAGGCGCCATCACGACCAGGGTTTGGGTCGTGACAAGTTGGTATCAGAGCCTAGGTTAACAGGTCTCGTGAGTCATGAGCCGGTTTAGTAGAGTCTCGTGGATAGGTACGGGGACACCTGTACTTATCATCGAGAGGCTGCAAACCTTTTAGGAAAGTTTCAATTCTTGGAATTCTTGTCGTGCGATTACTTTTGACTTTAACTGAACTTTGACATTCTATTCTCACGCAGATGGCGAGAACTCGAGCTTCCGGACGGGGAGGACGACCACCACTACCACCTACTAGAGGCCGTGGACGCGGCCGTGGTCGTGGCGGAGGTCGGGCAGCTGATGCAGTACCAGCTGACCCACAGCCCCCAGTTGTAGAGATTCCAACAGCGCCAGTTCAGGCACCAGCTGTGCCTATTGTCATTCCGGGTCTCCAGGAGACCCTGGCTCAGATACTAGTAATTTGCACTGGCTTGGCACAGGCGGTTTCAGTTACTATCACAGCAGCTGCATCAGGGACCGGGGGTGGTCATCAGACCCCCGCAACACGCACTCCGGAGCCAGCAGTGCAGGGCTTGCAGACACCAGAGGCTCCTCATGTTCAGCCTGTGGTTCCAGTTCAGCCAGCATATCAGATTCAGGGGGACAGGGTCCCAGCTATGACGGACGATGAGCAGCGTCGCCTCGAGAGGTTCACTAGGTTATCTCCTTCAGTGTTCACTGGTGCTCCGAGCGAGGACGCCCAAGGTTTTCTGGACAAGTGCCTTCGAATGCTTCGTACGGTAGGGATCTTGGAGTCTAGTGGGGTATCTTTCACTACCTTTCAGTTCCAGGGGCCAACCTTTGCCTGGTGGGAGGCTTATGAGCGCCGCAGGCCGGCAAGGGCAGCACCACTATCATGGCCGGAGTTCTCCACTATGTTCTTGGAGAAATGGGTGCCTCGATCTCAGAGACAGGAGATGCGTAGGCAGTTTGAGGGTCTCCGTCGGGGGACATGTCAGTGTCAGAGTATGAGATCAGGTTTACAGAGTTGTCCAGATATACACCGTGGTTGGTTCCTTCTGACAGAGAGAGGATTGGATGCTTTGTGGACAGCCTCATTTATCCCATTCGTATTCTGATGACTTGGGAGAGGGTTTTGAGTCGTACATTTGAGGATGCCGTGGATATTACTCGCGACATAAAGACAGATCATCGTAGAGAGCGGGATGAGAGGGAGGCCAAGAGGCCTCGAGGTTCAGCTAGTTCCAGTGGCACTCAGATCAGAGGCCAGAATCAGTAGAGCCGAGGTCGCTCTTTCTGATCTTCGCAGTCGGGTCGCTCAGATCGTCGCAGATGTTCTTCTAGATAGGGTTATCAGGGTTCGCACCAGAGCCAGCCATCTCTCGGCGCCATGCCAGCTCAGAGCTCTTCACAGCCCCCATCTGCTCAGGGTTCATCTCGGCCTAGTTCATCAGCTGGCCACTCCAGTGCCAGGGGTCCCTATCAGTCTCAGCCCCCAGCACCGGGGAGTTTCTTCGAGTGCGGAGAGTTCGGGCACTACCGTAGAGAGTGCCCCCATCTTGTTTCCAGATCTTATCAGCAGAGGGGGCATCCCTCATCATCTGGTCCATCTACTTCAGCACCCTCCCTGCCAGCTAGGGGTGAGGGTCAGTCAGCTAGGGGTCGCCCTCGAGGGGGAGGCCGATTAGGCGGACAGGCTAGATGCTATGCTCTTTAGGACCGATCTGAGGTTGTTGCTTCTGATGCTGTTATTACAGGTATTATTTCAGTCTGCCATAGAGATGCCTCAATGTTGTTCGATCCTGGTTCTACTTATTCTTATGTGTCTAGATATTTTTCTCCCCATTTGGGCACGAATCGAGGGTGTCTTGAGCTGCCAATGCATGTATCTACCCCGTTAGGGGATACTATTGTTATGAACCATGTATACAGGTCCTGTTTGGTCACTATTGGGGGTCTAGAGACCCGAGTGGACCTATTGCTTCTCAGCATGATTGATTATGATATTATATTGGGCATGGACTGGCTATCTCCATGTCATGCTATTTTGGACTGTCATGCTATGACAGTCACCTTGGCTATGCCGGGCATTCAGAGGATCGAGTGGCGAGGCACGACTGATTATGTACCTAGCAGGGTAATATCCTTCTTCAAGGCCCAACAAATGGTTGGGAAGGGATGTCTCTCTTATTTAGCATTTGTGCGGGAGGTCGAGGCCCAGACTCCCAGTATTGATTCTATTCCCATTGTGCGAGACTTTCCGGATGTGTTTTTCTCAGACCTGCCAGGCATGCCGCATGACAGGGATATTGATTTTGGGATCGATTTGGTGCCAGACACTCAGACTATTTCTATTTCTCCATATCAGATGGCATCAACTGAGCTGAAGGAATTGAAGGAGCAGCTCCAGGAACTCCTAGATAAGGGGTTCATTCGGCCGAGTGTGTCGCCGTGGGGTGCACCGGTCCTGTTTGTTAAGAAGAAGGATGGATCCATGAGGATGTGTATTGACTACAGGCAGCTAAACAAAGTAACAGTGAAGAATAAGTATCCTCTGCCTCGTATTGATGATTTATTTGATCAGCTCCAGGGAGCTAGGGTGTTCTCGAAGATTGATCTTCGTTCAGGCTACCATCAGCTGAAGATTAGAGAGTCGGATATTATGAAGACTGCATTCAGGACCCGATATGGTCATTATGAGTTTCTTGTGATGTCTTTTGGGCTGACCAACGCCCCAGCAACATTTATGCATCTGATGAACAGTGTGTTCGGGCCCTATTTGGATTCATTTATGATTGTGTTCATTGATGACATTCTAGTCTACTCCCGTAGTCAGGAGGAGCATGCTCAGCATTTGAGTATTGTGTTGCAGAGGTTGAGAGAGGAGAAGCTATATGCCAAGTTCTCCAAATGTGAGTTCCGGCTTGAGTCCGTGGCATTCTTAGGGCACGTGGTGTCCCGTGATGGTATTCAGGTAGATCCGAGGAAGGTCGAGGTAGTGTAGAGTTGGCCCAGACCGACCTCAGTTACTGAGATCCGTAGCTTTCTGGGATTGGCAGGGTATTATCGCCGATTCGTTCGGGGGTTCTCTTCTATTGCTTCACCCTTGACTAGATTGACTCGAAGTGTGTTCCTTTCATATGGTCCGAGGAGTGCGAGGAGAGCTTTTAGAAGCTCAAGATAGCACTAACCACATCACCAGTCTTGATTCTGCCGTCAGCTTCAGATCCTTATACTGTGTATTGTGATGCCTCAGGAGTTGGAATTGGTTGTGTGTTGATGCAGGAGGGTAGGGTCATTGCTTATGCTTCTCGTCGGTTGAAGCCCCATGAGAAGAACTACCCTGTTCACGATTTAGAGCTAGCAACTATAGTTCACGCTTTGAAGATTTGGAGGCATTACCTATATGGTGTCTCATGTGAGGTGTACAGGGATCATCGCAGTCTTCAGCACTTATTCAGACAGAAGGACCTTAATTTGAGACAACGAAAGTGGTTGGAGTTGCTTAAGGATTATGACATCACTATCTTGTATCATCCGGGGAAGTCCAATGTTGTGGCCGATGCCTTGAGTCGGAAGGCGGTTAGTATGGGCAGCCTAGCTTTCATCCCAGTTGGGGAGAGGCCATTTGCTTATGATGTTCAGGCCCTAGCCAATCGGCTAGTGAGGTTGGATATTTCGGAGCCGAGTCGAGTGTTGGCTTGTGTTGTTTCTCAATCTTCCTTATATGATCGTATCAGGGAGCGATAGTATGATGACCCACATTTGCTTGTCCTTAAGGACAGAGCGCTGCACAATGATGCTAGGGATGTGACTATCGACAGTGATGGTGTTCTGAGGATGCAGGCCCGTATATGCGTGCCCAATGTAGATGGTTTGCGGGAGTTGATACTTGAGGAGGCACACAGTTCGCGGTACTCTATTCACCCAGGTGCCGCGAAGATGTACCAAGACTTGAGACAACACTACTGGTAGAGGAGGATGAAGATGGATATTGTTAGGCATGTAGCCAAGCGCCTCAACTGCCAGCAGGTCAAGTATGAGCATCAGAGACCGGGCGGTGTTCTTCAGCGTATGGTTATTCCCGAGTGGAAATGGGAGAGGATCACCATGGATTTTATTACTGGACTCCCTCAGACAGCGAGAAAGTTTGATTCTGTATGGGTGATTGTGGATAGACTGACCAAGTCAGCTCACTTCATTCCAGTTAGTACTACCTACTCATCAGAGCGGTTGGCAACGATCTTTATTCGAGAGATTGTTCGGTTGCATGGGGTCCTAGTGTCTATTATATCCGACAGGGGTACTCAGTTCACTTCTCAGTTTTGGAGAGCATTTCAGCGAGAGATGGGTACGCGGGTTGAGTTGAGTACATTATTTCACCCCCAGACAGACGGGCAGTCTGAGCGCACTATTCAGATCCTGAAGGATATGTTGCGAGCCTGTGTGATCGACTTTGGTGGTTCGTGGGATGAGTTATTGCCACTTGCGGAGTTTGGCTACAGCAACAATTATTAGTCGAGTATTCACATGGCCCCGTACGAGGCATTGTATGGCAGACGGTGTAGATCTCCCATCGGATGGTTTGAGCCTGGCGAGGATAGATTGATAGGAACTGAGTTAGTTCAAGATGCTCTAGATAGAGCAAAGTTGATCCAGTAGAGACTTCGCACAGCACAGTCTCGCCAGAAGAGTTATGCGGATCGTAGGGTTCGAGAGTTGTCTTTCATGGTTGGTGATAGGGTATTGCTGAAGGTTTCGCCCATGAAGGGTGTCATGAGGTTCGGGAAGAAAGGGAAGCTAAGTCCCAGGTACATTGGTCCTTTTTAGATACTCAGGAGAGTTGGAGAGGTGGCATATGAGTTGGCCTTGCCACCCAGCTTGTCCAGTGTTCATCCAGTATTCCATGTGTCTATGCTTCGGAAGTACATCGGGGATCCGTCTCATGTTTTAGACTTCATTACCATTCAGCTTGATGGTGATTTATCTTATGATATGGAGCCAATGGCTATTCTGGGTAGATAGGTTCGAAAGTTGAGGTCCAAGGAGATTGCTTCAGTCAAGGTGCAGTAGAGAGGTCGACCCGTGGATGAGGCTACTTGGGAGGTCGAGTAGGAGATGCGGAGCAGATACCCTCACCTATTTGAGCCTCCAGGTACGTTTCTTGACCCGCTCGAGGACGAGCATTTTTTTAAGTTGGGGAGAATGTGATGACCCGGCCCGTCATCATGTGAGTTATCACCCCGTTATCCCCCGTTGTATGCTTGTTGATGTTGTAATATGCATGTTGGGTAAGTTTGAGTCAAACCGGGTTGAGTCTGGTTGAAATTGAGACAAACAGTCTCTTAGAAGAAGGAATAGTTGAGAAAAGTCAACTAGATGTTGACTTGTGAGTTAGAGAGCTTGGAATCGAATTCTGATGATTCGGTCAGCTCTGGGAGGTTATTTATGAGCTAGGAGAGCGATCAGAAGTGAATTTGGAGGTCCGGTGTAGTTTTAGGCTTGAAATGGCTTAAGTTGAATTCGAGCGATATCCGATCGATAGGTAAGATTTTGATCTGGGAGTCAGAATGGAATTCCGACAGTTGCAGCGGCTCCGTTAGGTGATTTTGGATGTGCCTGCAAAATTTCAGGTCATTCGGAGGTTGTTTGGTTGGGTTTCTGATCGAATGTCGGTTGCGGGATTTTGAATGAAAACTTAGGCTTGAATTGCTTGAATTCGATGTTATTCCGTGTTAAAGTATGTGTTTGTATCATTGGAGCAAGTTCGTATGGTTCTATAGAGTATGTTTGTGGCTTTCATTGGGGTCCCAAGGGGCCCGAGGTGGTTTCGGGAGGTTATACGGGAGAAAAACTTGGAAATTGCAGGTTGAGGATTTGATGGTTCTGTTGTTTTCGCTCCTGCAGAAATGGGAGCGCATGAGTGAGTCCACAGAAGCGGAAAGGAGAGCGCAGAAGCATTGGGGTTCGCTGAGGCGGATCTCCACAGAGGCGGCACCGCTGGTATGGAAGATAATACTGCAGAAGCGGTCTGGGCTCGTCATGTGAGGATCTGCAGAAGCGGAAGACTTGTCGCCTAAGCTAGTCCACATGAGCAGACTCTGATGCGGAGAAGCGATAAGGCCCGCAGGAGTGGAGGTGTTTCCGCATGAGCGGAAACACGGAAGCGGTCCTTCTATCGCAGAAGCGGAAGTGGCCAATTAGGCTTGGGTTTCACAGAAGCGACCATTAGGTCGCAGAAGCGATATCGCAGAGGCGGATGTTTGTCCGCAGGAGCGGAAATCGTGCCTGTGATAAAGATAAAAGAAGGGGTAAAATTTCAAACGTTATAAAAATATTTGGGCTCGGTTTTGAGAGGCGAATTGGGCGATTTGGACGAGAAATTGCTGGGAGTTCATCGGGTTATCATCGGAGGTGAGTTTTGTGGTTCATTTGCGCGTTTTTATCTTGAAATCCTCCTCTATTTCACTGAAATTGGATGAATTAATGGGGGAATTTAGCCTAAGACAGGGTTTTGGTAAAATGTCAATTTGAGTGGGCAATTGGAGTCTGATTTTGGAAAACTTTATATGCATAGACTCGTATTGGGACGAGGGTTCCGAATATGTAACTTTTGTAATTTTTCGAGAGGCGCACCAAAAGTCTAGTTTTGACAACTTCGTGGGTTTCAGTGCAATTTGAGTTGTATCGAATGGGTTGTGTGTTATTAGCATATATTGATGTATTCTCATTGATTTTTTAGCAAATTTGGCATCCGAGGAGATTGATTTGCGAGGCAAGCGCAAGGCGGACTGAGGCTTCTACCTGTTCGAGGTGAGTGGTGATAGTAACTAATGTACTGAGGGTTTGAAACCCCGTACTAGCACTTCACAGTGCTATATTGAGATGAGAAACGCATCTTGTGACGGTCGTGGTGACATTGTGATTGGGGAATTGGACTTCGTCCTGTCCGACTAAAAGTGTATCGTGTATTGTGACTGATAATAAGATTATAACTGTGCAAATGGGCTAATAGCCATGTTTAGGGCCTTGTGCCGATCTATAGAGCATTAGGGAGCCTGTGAAACTAGGTGACCCTTATATCGTGTTGAAAACTTACACTCAACCATAAAACTAATTGAATAACATATTAAGAGCCAGTACTAGGTGTGTACTGTGAGGGACTGATCACTTAGAGTGGAAATTCCCTGATTTAGCTGAGTGGGCCTCGAAGGCCAATCCTATACTAATTGGGACAGGGTCGAGAACCTGTTATGAGGTATTATATATATATATATATATATATATATATATACCCATGTTGGATCAGGTTGCACGCCGCAGCAGTATATATGTTGGATCGGCCTGCACGCCGCAGCAGTATATATAATGGATCGGGCTGCGCGCCATAGCAGTATATGTGTTGGATCGGACTGCACGCCGCAGTATAATTGCGCTTGGGCTGTTGGAGCCCCTTCGGAGTCTGAGTATGCACACATTCTCAGTGAGCGTTGGTGTATATTATGGGATTAGGCTGCACGCCGCAACAGTATAGTTATATATATATGTGTGTGGATCGGGCTGCACGCCGCAGTATCATAGCGCTTGGGCCTAGGGCGCAGTATCATAGCGCTTGGGTCTAGGGAGCCCCTCCGAAGTCTGTACATACCCTCAGTGAGCGCCGTCGACATTAAATGGAGCGGGCTGCGCGCCGCAACGGTATATGTATTGGAGCGGGCTGCACGCCGCAGCAGTATACTTATCCATATCCTTATACATACTTAAGTACCTATACATTATAGGCATATGTATATATATCTCCATACATTGATATGGCTGTATACTGTAGCGGTACGAGTGAGGATTTGGTCAGTGTGGGACCTTGGTGAGGTAGATGTGAGCTGGAGATCAGAGTACTCATTGTAGTGCTGACTTACCTGTGGGGGTTTGCCTTAGAACTATTTTAGTGCTAGTACAAAAGTTCTTACTTTCAGTTATTGCTTATTATTATTACTCATTGAGTTGAAATATACTCACCCCACTTCCCTGCACTTTTTGTGCAGATTCACATGTGCCCGAGAGCAGTTGAGTTGTTGTTGGTGCCTGCTCATATCTACTTTTGCGGAGACTACGAGGTAGCTGCCAGAATTCACATAGCCTATTTTCTCCTACCTTACCATCTTGTTGTTTTCACTTTGCTTAGACTTGTTTGTATTAGGATGATTATTCTGTAGAGGCTCAGACTTGTGATATCACAGTTTGGTTGGGACCGTATTTTGTATGCTTTTACTATCATGCTTATCATTATGATATGATCACTTGCTGTTTAAGTTTAACTTGATTAATTGGAAATAATAATTGGCTGGTTTAAGGGATAGTATGGTCGGGCTTGCCTAGCATGGTGTTAGGCGCCATCACGACCGGGGTTTAGGTCGTGGCAACCGGAAATCACCCCTAGCCTTCGTCTCCGGCTCAGGCAAAACCCAAACACCCTCCTCACCACCCAAATAACCTCCAAACCACCATAAACTTCGACCAAAAAACCAACAATTCCTTGTCCTTGAAATTCCGGTCGCCGGAACCCTAGCCGGCGACCATCCAAAGTATGAACCAAAGTCTCAAATTAACACCATTAAACCTTCTTGAGGTGATATACCACCCTGTCTAGGTAGTTTCCCTCGAATAACCCCCAAACTCGTCAAATATTAGAAAAATACTTGCTGTAACCCAACTCCGGCGAGTACCAAAAACAAATCCCACCCCCAAACACTACCCCAGGTTTCCAGACCACCCCTCATACACTCAAATCAAACCTTAAAGCCCCGTTTAAAAGATCCAGCACTCAGAAGACTAACAGTCTTCGAAGTTCTGTAAAGCAAGAAAAAAAACGAAAAGAACAAAGAAGAAAGAAAGAAGAAAAGAAAGAAAGAAAAGGAAAAAGGAAAAGAAAAGCTAAGTATCCCTGCCTTTGCTGTTATGTGTTCTGAAAAATTACTTCTTTACATGACTACTGTGTTTATCTGAACCTGTTCTTATGCATGCTTAAAAATATGAATCTATCTCTGCTTTTCATTCATACTTGTTCATGCGAGCCCTGAATCTTACACATGCCTAAAAATTATCTAAGTGTTATTAGGGTATTGATATTAAATACGCATGAATGATGTGCTAATTAGTCAGTTTTATGTGGTTGTTCATTATATTCTGTCTCGATTGGGTTTTAGTTAGTTGGAATTCAACCATTATCAAATTTCTCCTCTGAGTTCTCATTAATTGGAAGTTAATTTGTGGTTAAGGCTATATGTGAAAAACAACATAAATTTGGCTATATTTGTAACTTGATTTGTATGTGAGTTCATTCTGAACCTTTGAATGCTTACATGTACTTGGGTCATGAGTATAAAGGTCTTAGTGGCTATGTTTTGATTTAATGGCTATGTTATGATTAGTGGTTATATTTTAAATAATGGTCATGTTCTAAATAATGGCTATGTTTTAAATAGTGGTCTTGTTCTGATTAGTGGTTATTTATAAGAGGGGCTAATAATGGAATGGATGTAGTCTGAAGTTGATTAAGTCTTAGAGACAAAGCTTAGTAGTTATTTGTTAAATAATTACTAACCTAGTCTTGCCAGACCTAAGGCAGGTCGGGTAAATACGCATAAATAAAAGGGGTAAAAGGGGAAGAACAAATGACATTTATGTAGATTAAATAGAGCATATAGGGATAAAAGTGACTTTAAAGCTTGGCATTTCTAAAATTACTTAGATAATAATGGGAAGACTGGGTAGAACTAAAAGGCATTAATGCAATAAACCTTAGCAAGTGAGGGCAGTTAGGTAAAACATGCCCAATAGAACCTAATAGAACTGCCCAGAACCTTCTAGCAGGGGTTCTAGGGCAGTTCAACACATTTTTAATAGACCATTCTGTAATTATTTGAAAAATAAAGGGGAGGGAAATACAATTAAGTTATTTGAAATTTCCACCAAAATACTTCTATAAATAGGTTGCTAATGAGCCTGGAAAAGGAGTCGGGTTGGGTTCAGAGAAAAGAGGAGTTGGAAAAAATTCTGAAATTGAGAGATATACATTGATTAACAATTAAGGGTTACACATCTAGAAAAGTTGATTTACTCGAGTGCTATTCTAGGAATCTATGTGGGTCGTCTCTTCACTGATTCATCTCGACTTTGCTGGGTTCTCTTGTTTTACTTGGGTTGATTTGCTGGGTTTCATATTTGGAGTTTTTGGTAGCTGTTTGCTGTGATTGAATCGTTTTATTGATGTTGTTGTATCGCTATTGCTTGTTGCTGACTATTCTTCTTCTCCAAACTCTAGACTCATCAATTTGTTCTTGAACCAAGTACACTACTATGACCTGAAGTTGTAAATGAGCTGCTGATTGGAGAAATGAAATAAAATCGAGTTTATGTGAATCTTCGTGTATTTGTATTTCGTTATGTTGTTTAAAAGTATTTAGATCCTTGTAATTCACTTAGGACTTGGTTGTAATAATTAATAGGCTGGATATATGCTTTCAAATTGATAACAGCAGGATAAATAATCTAGGTAAGAGAATAATCACTTAAGTCCAAAACTAAAACTGGAATAAGTTTAGTTAAATCATTCTGATTTGAAACTAGCATAAACTATACATGAAGTATCATATTTAGGCATTTTATGTTTCGAATTTGAATCAGTTAACTGTAAAAGTATAAGTAGTTTCGTACCTCAGACTGTGTTACTAATATGTTAGTTGATTTAGATGTAAATTTGTTTTAAGATTTTGCAATTTGATAATTCGAACAGGTTCAATTAAAACTAGAACACTATTTTCTTCAGTTAAATGAAAAATGATAAAATGATTTTGCAATTAGCGTTCTAGTAGTGACTTGCTATCAAACTCGATTAGTTGAATAATAGCATTGGTGTTAATTCTTGTGTTAGAACTATTAGTTAATTAGAAGTGATTATTTGAAAACTGTGTTTTGCAAAATGCTTAGTTAATAATAGTAGTAGTCACATGTTCATCAGTGTATACTATGAAGATGTTAATTAGCCATCACCATACTTCAAACATAAAGGATCTGGGTCTGAATATGAAATTAGGCCTCAATCGAAATGAGATGGCATTTATGTCTATACATGGAAAAAGGAATAAGCGCTAGGCTAAAGAAGCCCAGTATCTCTGCGCAGATTGTTAAACTGGTTCATAGTCCAGGCCCAATAATAAAATATGGCATGGACGTTAGTACACAACAATATAGAGTTAATATAAAAATAATTATATTGAGGGTGAAAAAACAAAAATAAAGAATATAGTATGCTTTAGGAAAAACCTTAATAAAAATGGAGACGAGCCTCGCCAAATCATAAAGACATAGCTGCGGGGCCGAGGGTCGATTGGAAACAGCCTCTCTGCCCTCTCGGGTAGAGGTAAGGCCTGTCTACATATTACCCTCCCCAGACCTCACCTTGTGGGAATATACTAGGTTGTTGTTGTTGTTGTATACATTCCTAATATGAGTGCACATTTATGTGACTCAAATCAAAATCCCGGCGAAGCTGAAATGCATTAAGGTCACATGCGTACTGGTTGTACTGAAACTAAGGCATATAAGGAAATCAAATATAACAAATACGGCAGTTGAGCGACCGTGCTAGAACCACGGAATTCGGGAGTGCCTAACACCTTCTCCCGGGTTAACAGAATTCCTTATCCGGATTTCTAGTTTTGCGGAGTGTCAAATAGAGTCATAATTTCCTCGGTTCGGGATTAAATCGGTGACTTGGGACACCATTATTCTCCCAAGTGGCAACTCTGAAATCTAATAAACAAATCTCTTTTCGATTGTCCTTTATGTGGAAAAACGCCTTTCTCACTACTATTGTTATGTCCCTCTTCGGGGTGTATAGTAAATGGTTGGGACATTTCGGTATAAGAAGAAAAAAAGGAGGTGTGACATCGATTAAAGCGATTATTAGACTAGACAAAAAATCAATTTATCTAAAAAAAATGTCTGTTGATGTTATTTCCAATTAAGACCTATACAACACGATATCTTATTTTGTGACTTGTTAAATTAGGGCCGAGGATTGACTGAAAAGGTATAAACTAGTGAGAAAATGGATCAACTATGCCAGGTAAAAATAATCCACCATGGTTCATTATTAGATGTGAGGTTATTTATTTTGGATTTCACTACTCTCAATCCAATGTTAATTGACGAGATCGAAACTATGCGATTAGAGTCAAACTAGCATTGACATCTAAGACATTGGCTACTTATCTTGTTTGCTTAACTACAAATAGATTTAAAGGAAAATCAAATGAAGAAACTCGAAGTGATTCAAGCCATCCTATATTAATAGATAACATAAATCAAACTAGCACCTTAAACATGCTTAAATTACTTGACTTTAAACAAATTATCTATCTACAGTTTCAAAGAAAATCCCAACTATATACTAAAAAAGAACAGAAAACTAGCTAAGTATGAATAAAAACTAGTATCTATTTTTAAACAGTAGTTCAAAATAGTCCTAGTTTACAATAATAGACAATACAAAGCTAAGTTCACTCTTAATCCTTCAATGACTAACAATATAGTTTTTATTATAACAAAACAATCCTAATTTAAATATAATGTCCCAATTATAAGCATGATTCATTGAAACTGCTACTCCGAACAACAAGGCTTAAACTTGTGATTTCATTTCATTGTCAAATAGGGGAAAACCATATCAACAGAAGTGTTTCAACAACAGAAATGAGGAAAGGGATTAGTAGTGCAACAGCTCAAACAACAGCAAATAATAACAAACAGCAAGACGGATTCCGGCAAGAGATCAAAAAACCAATAGCCGAAAGGAAACAACAAAGAATTCCACCAGTGATTTGAACCAAACAAGGAGTTCAAAGCGACTAAAACAACAAATGGACAGTGCTTAAGTAAAACCAAAAGGGACCTTATGAACTGAAGCACAAAGCAGACTCAATTCAAGCTAAAGAACTGCTGAAACTGATGGCTAAAGGGTTTCAAGCTGATGATTTAAGAACAGTCTATAACCGTGTATATTGGCCTGCCTTTCCCTCTCTTAAAATCCGTTCTTTTGTTATATCAAAGAGATGCCTAATGTGTAAAAATATGTGTGAAGGTCTGTTCTGTCTCAAATCGGTGTGTGTGTTTTTTGTCTAAAATCTCTTTAATTTTTCATCTCTCAATCTGTGTCTTATATGTGTAGAATTCTCCCCTTTTTATAGCCTTGGTTTGATTCTCTTCCAGCTCTTAAGAGCACTCAATCAATTAAGAAGTTAACCCTCCCCCATGTTCTGATTTTTAGCTTATAAAGACTGCCAGTCCCCACTTAGGACTCTCTAGGCATGGCTTTTTTCTATTTTTAACGTCATCTGAAGCTCAAAATAATGCATATCTTGCTGTAATGACAAGTTCCACTATCCATTCCCATGTGCAGCACATTTAGTTACCTAGCTGTTGGTTTTCATTTCTAAACTAAAAATTAAAACAGCTATATCCAATTCCAGTCCTATTTTAGAATCACAATCAATCAAAAGCTCAATTCAATAATGACTATTCAACAGTGCTGATCACTGTCCAAGATTTCAAATGACAAACTCACGAAATTATACGACGACATTTGTTAGTTGACTACAATACATATAATCGATAACAAATACTCGACTTACAAATTTGTGATTCGTGATTTAACGGGCAGACTCAGGGGCCAGGGATATGAATCACTTACTAAACCAACTCAAACAATCTAAACACACATACATTACAATTAATTGATCAGAAACAAGAAGCGACCAGAAAAAAAGGTCTTGAAGAGAAGAAACAGAAAAATTAACAATAAAATCAAGATGAACAAACAACAAAACAATTAAAACGAACAAAAAGTATAAAAATAAATAAAGAAAGAAAAGAAAGAAAGGAATACCTTAAGAGAAGAATTAGAAACCAACAGGCTTGGGCCAATCTCGGATTTGACTTGAAATTAGATTTTTGAAGTTGAACGAACCTTAATTGAAACGTTTTCAAACGAAAACATCTCAATTAAAGTCCATTAGACCCCAATTCCCCTTGATTTGGACGAAGTCCCTAGTTTTTGAATTCTAGGGTTCTTGAGGCTCAGATTTGGGGCTTGATGGCTTCTGGTTGGATTCAATCCAAATTAATAGTGGTTAAGGTGTGAGGAAGGTCAGGCTGAGGCTTGGCGTGAATTTGGGGCCGGTTGGGGTTGGTTCAAGTTTGACTCGAATATTCAAATGGAGATTCGAGAAGTTCCGGGCTGATTCAAGGTAAAAGGTTCATAGATTTGGATTCAGGGCAGTTGAGTAGTCCTAGGGTGTAAAAATGGTGGTTGTTGGCCTACCAGAACCGCTGTGAGGCGATTTCTGATAGGCAGAGGTCGGCAGGGCACGACGGAGGATGTCTCTAGGTTTATAGAAGGGGAAGACAAATGGGTTTGGGGGAAATGAAAATGGAAAATGGGTTAGGGGGTGTTTGGTATGTTGAAATTAGCTAAATATTGTAAGCCGTTGGATCATTGGAATCCAATAGCTCAGATCAATCCCTTAAATTAACACGGCGTCGTTTAGGGTATAATGGGGGTTTAGGGAGACGGATTCGGGTTACTGGGTTATTTGGATTGGATTACTGGGGCACGCATGGCTTTTGGACCTGGATTTAGCTGGACTGAAGACGGCCCAAATCTGGCCAGCTCGTGTCATTTTCTTTATCTCTTTAATTTAGTTCCTAATTTACTATAACAAAAATTCTAATTACACTACAAAAATCAAATTATATTATAAAAATACTAATTAAGTTATACTAACAATTAACACACACAATTAAACATCAATTAAATATAAATCACACAACTAGGCATTTAAATGTTAAATGTAAAAGATGCATTATTTTTGTAACTTTTATTTAATATATATTTTTAAAACAAACTTAATTACTATAAATAAGACCTAAATGCAAATGCAATATTATGTTTTTGTATTTTTTTTATTAATTTAACAAATAAACATGCACAGACAAAAAATGCAAATAATAATTAAGAAAATCACACAAAATTCATAGAAAAACACACACAACACAAAACTATTTAATTTTTAGATTTTTGGGAGTAATTCTCATGCGGGGCAAAAATCACGTGCTCACAGTTATATACATCACTTCTACCTATTACATCATTAATACTCCTAGCTGTATGTTGTTCCCCCATGAATTTGACAGATTCCCCATGGTGACGGGAATTTCATGACTTGATGAACGGTTGATAGGACAACTCCCGTATCATGAATCCACGGTCTCCCCGTGATTATATTATATTCCATTTCCATATCTACTACCTAAAATTTGGTATCTTTCACAACACCCTCTACAAAAGTTGTTAGAGTTACCTCTTCTTTAGTTACTACACTGGAATTATTGAATCCTGATAAAGTATGCGCCTTTGGAATCATCTTATCCTCCATTTGCATTTCTTGCAACACCCTTAATAGGATGATATTTTTTGAACTTTATAGATCAATCAAAACTCTTTTTATTTTAATATCATGTACAAGTAAAGATATTACCAGTGCATCGTTATGGGGGGTGATCACTCCTTCCATGTCTGCGTCATCATAAGTGATAACTTCATCCTCTATGTTTGGCGCACACGTTTCCCGTGCATGATTGTGAGTTTGGAAACTTTGTTTGAAGTTGGGTATGTCACCCCATAAATACCTTCTCCCCCGCTTATAACATTCACAGTCCTCTTTGGTGACGAGGGTTTTGGTGGCTCTTGTCTATTTTTCATGTAAGCTTGCTTTCCTTTTCTCACTAAATAACTCAGTGAGATAACCTTGTTTCAATAGATAGTCCACTTCACTCTGTAAGAATCTGCATTCTGAAGTCTTATGCCCGTGATCATTATGGAATTCACACCAATGATCTGGATTACGCTTGTTTGGATTTGACCGCATCTCCTTCGGCCATCGTACCTTATCTCCCATGCTTCGCAAAACAGCTACGAGCTCGGAGGTAGTAACATTGAAATTATACCCACCGAATCTTGCCTTCAAACTACCATCATCATCATGTGGCTCTTGTCTATTTCTATCATTCCTAGACCTTTAAGAAGAGCCATATTCCCTGTTTCTTGATTTTTGATCATATCGTTGATTTTCCTGTTTCGTTCTTCAATCTTTTCCTTCAGAGCCCAAATATAGATCGTATTTATTTTTACTTGATATTTTTTCAGTTTCGGACCTTCTGGATCTGCTCCTATCATCATGGGAGTGTTGAGGTAGGGTATCCTCTTCAATTCTGAGTTTTGTGCTATACCTGTTATAAACATCATTCCACATGGTTGCAGGAAATTCACGAAGGCTTTCTTTAAGCTTTCTCGTGGCTTCCGAACTTCTATCGTTCAAAATTTCTTGTAAAAGCTATTGCAGCCAATTATCTGGTACACGGGGTAGAGTAATTCTGTAATGACCCGACCGGTCGTTTTAGAAAATTACACCCCAATCCCTAACTTAACTGTTCCCCTAAGTTCATTTCTGCCATTTTGGGTTGCCGGGAGAGTCGGTTCTGAAAATTTGAGCATTTTGGGACACTTAGTCCCTAAATAAGAGCTTTGAAGCTAGGAAATGGCCCGTAGCCGGAACAGTGTTAAGACGATCTCGGAACGGAAATCCGATGGTTCCATGAGCTCCGTCAGGTGATTTCGGGGTTGGGAGCGCGTTCGGAATATATTTTGGAGGTCCGTAGCTCAATTAGGCTTGAAATGCCGAAGGTTGAAATTTTGGCGAATCCGAACGATAGGTGAGATTTTGATCCGGGGGTCGGAATGGAATTCCGACAATTTTTGTAGCTTCGTTATGTGATTTTGGATATGTCCGCAAATTTTCAGGTCATTCGGACGTCGTTTGGTCGGGTTTTTGATCGAATATGCAATTCGGAAAGTTTTAAGAAATTTAGGCTTGAATTCGATGTGAATTATGGGTTTTGATGTTGTTAGACGTGTTTTGATGATTAGAATAAGTTCGTATCATGTTTTGGAATAGGTTGGTGGTTTTCGTTGGGATCCCGGGGGCCTCGGGATGAATCCGGGGGTCCAATCGGGCTATTTCATGCATTTTGGAAATGCTGTTAACTGCTGGTGTGTGCTGCAGGACGAATGCTCTATGCGATCGCAATGGGCTAATGCGATCGCATAGAAGGTTTTGGAGAGGCCAAGAATTTGTTCTATGCGATCGCGGGCATGGATATGCGATCGCATAGTTCTGGAAAGTTGTTCTATGCGATCGCGTACGGTCCTATGCGATCGCATAGTGTATAGAGAAGAGGGGTCCCAGGTCCAGCTTTTGTTCTATGCGATCGCGGAGCAGGGCATGCGATCGCATAGTTATATTTCGGTAAGCATTGCGATCGCATTGAGGTCTATGCGATCGCATAGAGTAGTTTGGCGAGGGTCAAAATTTGTTCTATGCGATCGCAACAGGGATCATGCGATCGCATAGAGTAAAAATGTCTGGCAGTGACTTAAGTCCAGAAACATTTCAGCCGCGACCCTCATTCGCAAAAACGCCATTTTTGAGCTCCAAGAGAGGATTTTGAAAGGGAAACGTTGGGAAATCATCGGGAAATCATCGGGGGTAAGTTTCTTGACCTTAATTCGTTGGTTTATCATGAAATCCGTGATTATTTCACTGAAATTGGAAGATTAAAGGTGGGTTTGAGCCCTAGGCCTAAATGTTAGAAAATCTCCGATTTGAGTGGGCAAATGGAGTCCGATTTTGGTAAATTTTATATGCCTAGACTCGTATTGAGATAAGGAACCCGAAAATATAATTTTCGTGATTTTTCGATAAGCGTACGGAAAGTCGGGTTTTGGCAACTTGTGGGTTTTGGTGCATTTTGAGTTATTTTGATTGGGTAATACCCAATTGGCCTATTTTGATGTGATTCTATTGATTTTTATCAGATACTACACTTGTGGAGGCCGACATTCGCGGCAAGAAGGTTATTTCTTAGCGGTTTTGTACCAGAATTGAGGTAAGTGGCTTGTCTAACCTCGTGTGGGGGAATTTTCACCCCTAGGATATTATGTGATAGTTTAAATGCCTTGTACGCGAGGTGACGGGCGTGTACATGCGCTGGTTGTTGAACACGTACTTTATTTAAAATGTTCGACGAGCAATATTTCTGTCTTTGGCTGTTAAATTTGATATTTTTACCCGGTAGTGGTTAGAAGAGCATGATTAGGTAGCACTTAACCGTTTAGTTGTCTAATTGCCTTATTTGAACTCCTTGATAATTATTGGCACTATTTTTTTCGGTGAAGTTATAGTTAAGCATAATTATTCTCTCTGTGGATTTCCTTTATTGGATGTGCTTGTGGACTGCGGGTTCGATTCCCGGAGACCCAGGGCTGTGGGTTCGATTCCCAGAGACCCGGCGTGATATTGGTAGGGACTACGGGTTCGATTCCCGAGATCCCGAGTTATTGGTAGGGACTACGGGTTCGATTCCCGAGATCCTGAGTTATTGGTAGGGACTACGGGTTCGATTCCCGAGATCCCGAGTTATTGGTAGGGACTACGGGTTCGATTCCCGAGATCCTGAGTTATTGGTAGGGACTACGGGTTCGATTCCCGAGATCCTGAGTTATTGGTAGGGACTACGGGTTCGATTCCCGAGATCCTAAGTTATTGGTAGGGACTACGGGTTCGATTCCCGAGATCCCGAGTTATTGGTAGGGACTGCGGGTTCGATTCCCGGAGATCCCGAGTTATTGAGATATTTTTGAGACATGGGCTGTGGGTTCGATTCCCAGAGACCCAGAGGTACTGTCAATGGGACTGTGGGTTCGATTCCCACAGGTCCTGGACTTGCCGTTTGAGTTTATGTTGTGTTGTTTACTTGTAGTTAGCTAATCGTAGTCGGTTTTAGTAATTACTTTATTGTTGTTATTTCAGATTCATTCTTACTTATTCTTGCTTATTACTATTTTGATCATTATGTTATTGTTCTCTCGGTAGGGCCCCGACCTTCCTCGTCACTACTCTATCGAGGTTAGGCTTGGCACTTACTGAGTACCGCCGTGGTGTACTCATGCTATTCTTCTGCACATGTTTGTTGTGCAGATCCAGGTACATCAGGACAGGCTCCATACTAGGTGATATCAGCAGCACACTTGGAGACCTCGAGGTATGATCTGCTACGTCCGCGGATCCGGAGGCCCTCCTTCTATTCTGATAGTTCTAGTAGATGTTTTCCTTCATTTCGTTGTTTTAGATACTCTTTGCACATAGAGCCACAGTTGTATTTCTTTTAGTCTGTGTTACCCGTGGGATTCCGGGTCTTGGTGGTATTTTTATGCAGTGTGTTGACGAGTGTATATGCCAAGCGGCACGGATTACATTCCTATTTATATCATTTTCCGCTATTTCTTGTTTAAAGTTCATAAACTTGTACATTCCGCAAAGTGTTAGGCTTACCTAGTCGTGGGGATTGGGTGCCGTCATGACATGTTCACGATTGGTGAACTAGGATCGTGACAAGTTGGTATCAGAGCTCTAGGTTCGTAGGAGTCACGGGACACAGACCGGTTACTTTAGAGTCTCGCTGATCGATACGGAGACGTCTGTATTTATCTACGAGGGGCTATGTAACTGTTTAGGAAACTCTTCAATTCTTTGAATTCCTTATCGTGCGTCATTTATTCAGTTGAAGCCTATGTCATATGTTCTTTTGCATCCACTCGTGTATTGAAATTGCGCACTCGGTATCAAGTATGCGCCAACGGTTCGTGACGCTGCAGAGAGATCTCAAGGAAGTCAAGAATTTACTCAACCATTGTTACCGCGTGTCATCCATATCGATAATGCAATAGAATTGAGAGATCTTCAACCGTGCACATGGGGGTGCACTAGGTTCTGACATTCAGTTGATAAGTATGGTCTTGAGAAGGTTTACTTAACTGCCTAATCGTCACAGTAAAGGTAGAATCACAAGGTGGATGTAGATCTAAAGATAGTTAGTGGTAATAAAGACTATATGGTTCATATGAGATATCTATTTAGCGAAGAATTCAGCCAGCAGAGATACTGTGGGAAATGAGTTTAACTGTCTTAAGAAGGACATGTACCAAACCAATGTCTTGGGTTGTCTTATGATGAAGACGTACATATGATAAAGGCTATTATCGTGGATTAGCAAGATGTATCTTTAAGGCTTCGTGCTAACCGAAAGGATTTCACTATCAACGACCAAATTATGGGTCATGTATCATATCAGATTTGGCTCGCACTGTATTTAGGTGCTATTCAAAAAGTTCTTTGGAACTTGTGGAAGAGTAAGAGTTGAGACTCGTATGGTATGACGTTGGGACTTTTGATGTTCCCGTGTCCATAATAATTCTATATTTCATTATCAGCAGGGAAGACTTCGGCGAAGGCTACATGGTGCTTCGTAGGTGTGAGAATCACAGTATGTCTTAAGCTATCGTGGTAAAGAATGTTCAATACATAGAGCGGGAATATGCTTGGTTGTATTGGGATGAGTTCATACCCTATGGTGTTAGAGTGCTAATATAGCACAGTGGTTATATTCGTTGGATCAAGTGAGTTGCAGTTGAATAATAGTAAATGACTTGAGAGAATGGTTATAATGTGTTCGAGAGTCGTGTAATAGTGGCTTTGGGCTAAGTGGGAGAGTCCCACCGCTTAAGATTGGATCGCATGGTTAATTACCTGTGTGAATTATGGATACCGGCGTATTATTGTGTTATTGCAGCCACGGGAAAAGGACCATGTGTGGCAATTTGAGTATATGTATTGTTGAATGCATGTTATGTTTAGCCTTACTGGCTCATGTTCAAACTTGAGGGAAAATTCATGATTTATGCCTCGTATAGGTGCAGACTTTGCGGGAAGTGATTCCGCTGGGTGCTTTATCGAGAGGGTATTCATATGTTATAAAGAAATTCAGTAGAGTTGGTTGCGTATCGGGGCAAGTTAGAACCGGATGGTTCTCAATAGCGGTCCTAGTGAATTCAAGAGGTAAAGTGTGGTGCCCGATAATTCTGAGTCTATAAGTACAGTTGAGGCTCAAGCTTTTGAAGCAACTTATGAAGAAAAGCACAAAACGATCTATGATGTTTTGACTTGTGGTGTAGTATTTGAGAGACATGAAATGGTCGTCGTTCTTGAGATAGCATGGCCTCATGATTTAAGGTCACTCGGGGTAAGTGCGGTTGGAATAAGTTAGGTATTGAAGGAAGATATTAACATTTCTAAGGCAATCAAGGATAACCTGGAAGGAAGTAGATTGATCAGCCATAGTTGAGTTGGCGTATTGGTGTCAATGATCGATTCATGAAACGTGATCGAATTATGCATGTGATTTGTGGCGGTGCATTTGAGACTTGTCGGCCGCAGTGATTGATGTAATTCTGAAGTATTCTTCTGTTAAGGGCCTGTTATGAGTAGGCAGATCTCGGAAAGGGTTATGGTGGCTTGGACCACTACTTAGAGATTGGCATATTCAACGGTTATGAGAACTCACCGTGTGTTGCTATAGTTCTCCTAAAATGAGTTAAATGGAAGGTCTTATGTGATGAAGTATTAGCCTATCGTCAGTTCTAGAGCTATGATGGAAATTGTGTCTATCGTATATCGGCACGTGGGGTGCAGCGAGTAGTATGAAATTTGAAGGACTAAGGTCACAGTTTGGTCAATGAATGTGATATAAAGAGCTCGGATGAGCAGGGAAAGAGTGTCGGTGTTTTGAGTAAGATGGGTATTAGCATCGGTATCATTTGAGGTCGGTGTTCTATGAGAAAGGCTTTGCATCCCGGTTAGGGACTCATGATCGCTTTTCAGTGTTAGTGCAGCCGGTGGGCTGAATGTGCAGGTCCGTTTAATTATTCGGAAGATGGTGGGAGCTTGACCCACAAGAAGATTGTATAGGTGTGACTTGTAGTCACTTGATTGGTTAGAAATTTAAACCAAGTATGAGGAGTTTGGTGATATCATCCATTTGAGAACTTATGCCTGGAGGGCACTCTGCTTATTGGGTTATAGACCTGTGAAATACTATTGACTTATCTTGGCACGACCATGATAGACTTAAGGTCGGTGGATAGATTTAAATGTGGAAGTGAGCCTTGCGTCAGGCCGGTTATGTTTCTTCCAGCAATGCGCCCTTTATGAAGGGATAGTCGCGGTCTTATTTCGCGGTTGGTTAATTCATGTAAGATATATTGTGCCGTATGAGTGTGAGACGGCTTGGTAAGTTCCTTATGTGTTGGGGTTCCGCTCAGCGGTGATGTTATAGGAGCATGATGGCTCTTGAGACTCAGATCTTATATCGCACCTCAGTTGTGCTTGAGTTGTAGCCTATAGCGCTATATGTTTCATTGTGTCCGATATCATGCACCTTAGTGTGCTTATGATCGATAGTCAGTATTTTGATGTGACGAACTATTCAGCTCGACATATAACTCCTTGTGTGAGTTTTATATTGTTGGGATCGGGTGGCACGCCGCCATGGTTATATTGTTTGGATCGGGTGGCACGCCGCCATGGTTATATTGTTGGGATCGGGTGGCACGCCGCCATGGTTATATTGTTGGGATCGGGTGGCACGCCGCCATGGGCATGTTGTTGGGATCGGGTTGCACGCCGCAACAATGTGGTGTCTATTTCGGTGTCTATAGTTGCTTTTATGTGTTATGTTTCCTATTTTCTGAGGAGGCCCATGTTTATGTGAGAGCTGAATAATTCTCTCTAGTTTTCGCCTTTCCTTTGTATCACGTACGTATTAGTGGATTAGTAGCACATTGTGTCATCTTGTGGGACTTTTGATTATGTCCGATGTGGCTTATCGCCTGAGCAGTTCGTACTGGGTGAGATGATATTATGTGATTTGGGGTCAGTGCAAATTGATTATATGAAGTATACTATAGAGGAAATGATCATCCTCTGGTTTAGGACAGGGTAATGGATCTTGTCAGGAGTATGGACCAATGAATTGTTGATTCAGTAGTTAGTTATGGATATCAACACATCTCTTCCATCGTGTCAGTATTGTAAAGGTTGGAACGAGACCTATGTAGATCATGAGGTGTGATGGGAGCATCTGATTCGTTGAATTTTTGGCTAATTTGATCATAAAATATTATTGTGGTCTTGTGGATTTTGAGTTGCAAGGTAAGAATCCAGCAAGGTTATGCAGACATGTTTGAGGACGGCGTTTGAGGAATATTGAGTGATCTCTTGATGAAAACAAGCCCGACATAGAATTTCCGGATGTTGGAATTAGGCTCTAAGACTTAATTGCTTAAACAAGAGGGAGTATCTTCAGATATATCAGGCTAATGTGCTCAGCTGAGTCTTAGATTTATTGCCCTTTTTAGATTTTGAGGCGTGTTGGGGAGGTTGCTTATGAGTTGGCCTTACCTCCCAGCCTAGCCGGAGTTCACCCCGTGTTTCATGTCTCCATGCTCCGGAGATACCATGGTGACCCGTCGCATGTGTTGGATTTCACATCTGTTCAGCTAGACAAGGATTTGTCTTATGTTGAGGAACCAGTAGCCATTCTAGACAAGCAAGTCAGAAAGCTAAGGTCAAAGAACATCGCTTCGGTAAAGGTTCAGTGGCGGAGCCAGCCGGTCGAGGAGGCGACTTGGGAGGCCGAGCAGGATATGCGCAGCCAGTACCCTCATCTTTTCACTACTCCAAGTATGTTTTCTATGCTCGTTCGAGGACGAACGAATCTTTAAGTGTGGGAAGATGTAACGACCCGACCGGTCGTTTTAGAAAATTACGCCCCAATCCCTAACTTAACTGTTCCCCTAAGTTCATTTCTGCCATTTTGGGTTGCCGGGAGAGTCGGTTCTGAAAATTTGAGCATTTTGGGACACTTAGTCCCTAAATAAGAGCTTTGAAGCTAGGAAATGGCCCGTAGCCGGAACAGTGTTAAGACGATCTCGGAACGGAAATCCGATGGTTCCATGAGCTCCGTCAGGTGATTTCGGGGTTGGGAGCGCGTTCGGAATATATTTTGGAGGTCCGTAGCTCAATTAGGCTTGAAATGCCGAAGGTTGAAATTTTGGCGAATCCGAACGATAGGTGAGATTTTGATCCGGGGGTCGGAATGGAATTCCGACAATTTCTGTAGCTTCGTTATGTGATTTTGGATATGTCCGCAAATTTTCAGGTCATTCGGACGTCGTTTGGTCGGGTTTTTGATCGAATATGCAATTCGGAAAGTTTTAAGAAATTTAGGCTTGAATTCGATGTGAATTATGGGTTTTGATGTTGTTAGACGTGTTTTGATGATTAGAATAAGTTCGTATCATGTTTTGGAATAGGTTGGTGGTTTTCGTTGGGATCCCGGGGGCCTCGGGATGAATCCGGGGGTCAAATCGGGCTATTTCTTGCATTTTGGAAATGCTGTTAACTGCTGGTGTGTGCTGCAGACGAATGCTCTATGCGATCGCAATGGGCTAATGCGATCGCATAGAAGGTTTTGGAGAGGCCAAGAATTTGTTCTATGCGATCGCGGGCATGGATATGCGATCGCATAGTTCTGGAAAGTTGTTCTATGCGATCGCGTACGGTCCTATGCGATCGCATAGTGTATAGAGAAGAGGGGTCCCAGGTCCAACTTTTGTTCTATGCGATCGCGGAGCAGGGCATGCGATCGCATAGTTATATTTCGGTAAGCATTGCGATCGCATTGAGGTCTATGCGATCGCATAGAGTAGTTTGGCGAGGGTCAAAATTTGTTCTATGCGATAGCAACAGGGATCATGCGATCGCATAGAGTAAAAATGTCTGGCAGTGACTTAAGTCCAGAACATTTTAGCCGCGACCCTCATTCGCAAAAACGCCATTTTTGAGCCCCAAGAGAGGATTTTGAAAGGGAAACGTTGGGAAATCATCGGGAAATCATCGGGGGTAAGTTTCTTGACCTTAATTCGTTGGTTTATCATGAAATCCGTGATTATTTCACCGAAATTGGAAGATTAAAGGTGGGTTTGAGCCCTAGGCCTAAATGTTAGAAAATCTCTGATTTGAGTGGGCAAATGGAGTCCGATTTTGGTAAATTTTATATGCCTAGACTCGTATTGAGATAAGGAACCCGAAAATATAATTTTCGTGATTTTTCGATAAGCGTACCGAAAGTCGGGTTTTGGCAACTTGTGGGTTTTGGTGCATTTTGAGTTATTTTGATTGGGTAATACCCAATTGGCCTATTTTGATGTGATTCTATTGATTTTTATCAGGATACTACACTTGTGGAGGCCGACATTCGCGGCAAGAAGGTTATTTCTTAGCGGTTTTGTACCGGAATTGAGGTAAGTGGCTTGTCTAACCTCGTGTGGGGGAATTTTCACCCCTAGGATATTATGTGATAGTTTAAATGCCTTGTACGCGAGGTGACGGGCGTGTACATGCGCTGGTTTGTTGAACACGTACTTTATTTAAAAGGTTCGACGAGCAATATTTCTGTCTTTGGCTGTTAAATTTGATATTTTTACCCGGTAGTGGTTAGAAGAGCATGATTAGGTAGCACTTAACTGTTTAGTTGTCTAATTGCCTTATTTGAACTCCTTGATAATTATTGGCACTATTTTTTTCGGTGAAGTTATAGTTAAGCATAATTATTCTCTCTGTGGATTTCCTTTATTGGCTGTGCTTGTGGATTGCGGGTTCGATTCCCGGAGACCCAGGGCTGTGGGTTCGATTCCCAGAGACCCGGCGTGATATTGGTAGGGACTACGGGTTCGATTCCCGAGATCCTGAGTTATTGGTAGGGACTACGGGTTCGATTCCCGAGATCCTGAGATATTGGTAGGGACTACGAGTTCGATTCCCGAGATCCTGAGTTATTGGTAGGGACTACGGGTTCGATTCCCGAGATCCTGAGTTATTGGTAGGGACTACGGGTTTGATTCCCGAGATCCTGAGTTATTGGTAGGGACTACGGGTTCGATTCCCGAGATCCTGAGTTATTGGTAGGGACTACGGGTTCGATTCCCGAGATCCTGAGATATTGAGATACAGGCTACAGGTTCGATTCCCGGTGACCTAGAGATACTGATATTGGGACTGCGGATTAAATTTTCGGAGATCCTGAGTTGTTGGATATAGAGAGGGATTGTGGGTTCAATTCCCATAGGTCCTGGACTTGTTGATTTGAGTTTATGTTTTGTTGGTTACTTGTAGTTAGCTAATCATAGTCGGTTGCAGTAATTACTTCATTGTTGTTATTTCAGATTCATTCTTACTTATTCCTGCATATTATTGTTTTGATCATTATGTTATTGTTTTCTCGGTAGGGCCCTGACCTTCCTCGTCACTACTCCATCGAGGTTAGGCTTGGCACTTACTGAGTACCGCCGTGGTGTACTCATGCTACTCTTCTGCACACTTTTGTTGTGCAGATCCAGGTACATCAGGACAGGCCCATACTAGGTGATATCGGCAGCACACTTGGAGACCTCGAGGTATGATCTGCTACGTCCGCGGATCCGGAGGCCCTCCTTCTATTTTGATAGTTCTAGTAGATGTTTTCCTTCATTTCGTTGTTTTAGATACTCTTTGCACATAGAGCCACAGTTGTATTTCTTTTAGTCTGTGTTACCCGTGGGATTCCGGGTCTTGGTGGTATTTTTATGCAGTGTGTTGACGAGTGTATGTGCCAAGCGGCACGGATTACATTCCTATTTATATCATTTTCCGCTATTTCTTGTTTAAAGTTCATAAACTTGTACATTCCGCAAAGTGTTAGGCTTACCTAGTCGTGGGAACGGGTGCCGTCACGACATGTTCACGATTGGTGAACTAGGGTCGTGACAAATTCGTTCTCGTTGAAACTTATCAACAAAATCTCTGAGTAACTCCGTGTCTGATTGTTTAATTTTGAAAATGTCCTCCATTCTCTTTTCAACCTTTTGCGCTCCCGAGTGTGCTTTTATAAAAGAATCTGCAAGCTCAGCAAAAGAGTTTATAGAATTTTCGGGCAAAAGAGAGTACCAGGTTAATGCTCCCTTGGTGAGTGTTTCTCCAAAAATTTTAACCAATACAGACTCAATTTCCTATTTAGTTAGATCATTTCCTTTGACTCTAGTAGCAAAAGTTGTCACGTGATCTCGTGGGTCGGTCGTGCCATCATATTTTGAAATGTCAGGCATTATAAAATTTTTAGGGATAGGAAGAGGAGCAGTACTTG
Source organism: Nicotiana noctiflora (assembly GCA_032618575.1). Classification (NCBI taxonomy): domain Eukaryota; kingdom Viridiplantae; phylum Streptophyta; class Magnoliopsida; order Solanales; family Solanaceae; genus Nicotiana; species Nicotiana noctiflora. The sequence continues at coordinate 394,477 of JASVEL010012863.1, read as the reverse complement.
GTTTCCATGGTTGGTGTGAATACTTATCCGTATCTATTCCTTTGATTATTGGGGGAACGCCTGGTATTTGTTCGATCCGCTGGCCTTGCTCTTTGAGCTGTGCCTGCAAGGTTAGTACCGAATTTTGTAAATAAGAATTATTTGCATTACCTGGATCCATCTCTCGTGGTTCACTAGGGGTTCCTTTGTTTGTGTCATCAAGGCCAGAATGAGGATTCTCCAATGTATTATTATTAGGAGAAGGAGTAGGTGGAGCAACGGGTAACCGGTTAACTAACGCTTGAAGAGCTTGGCTAACCCGTGCATCAATTAGTCTTTGTAGAGCTTCTTCCGGTCCCTCAAAATGTTCTGACTGCTCTTGTTCGTCAGCATGTGATACAGGTATAGGAGTGCCCTCACGAGACTGGTGGAGAAGCTTGAGGTGAAGGAACTATGTTAACATTGTGCAAGTCCCCTTGAGCATGAAGGATCTGGTCTTCAATAGCATTGTTGTTGTTATTATTGATGTTCAACATGATATTAAAAATAAGTAAAGTGTGCAAGCTTGGAAAGAATAGATTATCAGTTTCCCGGTAACGGAACCAACTTCTTTAACCAAAATATGGAATTTCAATTAAAACTAGAAAATAAGAGAAAAAATCGGGTTACTGATAATCAAGAGACAGAAAAATATAATAGGCTTTCTTTGAATAAGATTAAGCAATAAAGAAATTTTTATTCAAATATGATATCAATGATTTTCCGTGTCCTTACAAATGATAAGACTTCTTCCTTATATAGATGGTCCTAGGTAGAAGAATGAAACCTAAGTTTTAATGATACAATTATGAGTAATATATGACATTGAATAATCCGTTACACAATCATTCCTATTAAATATCAATTTTCCAACGTATCGGATATTTAATATTGAATTTGGACTCGTTTTCATCTTCAGATCCATGTCTTTAGCGCCTTTTGTTCCATTGACTTTAGTTGACTTGAATTGGCATGGGACTTATATCTAAATCCGCTCTTCGTGCCTGTTTTACTTTTATTTTCCTGTATCTTTTATCACCAAATTTTTATTCTTTGAATCTTCAAGAATCCCAGACCTAAATGCTTCATTTAGGTACGAGATATGTATCAAAATTGCACCTCGTATCCATTCTGAGTTCTTCTTCTCAATTAAATATTATTTGTTGGCCTTTTGACCAATCCATATGTCATGCCATGTCACCTTTAATTTAAATTCAGTTTTTTTTCCAATACAATAGTTGTTTATCTTTAATTATCACCAATTCTTTAGGTAGTAGTAGGTGATATTTGGAACTACTTTCAAGGCCAGTTCTATCATCTATGGTTGAGTCGGTAGATCACTATGATAAACCAACTAACCATAAAAGTTACTAAAACCCGTAGTAAACCTAACTAACGAAAGCACAGGATATATAAGATTAGCTAACTCATCAAAAATAAAAGATAAATTTTACGAATGATCATAATGTATTGGTCAAAATTTAGATTGAACTTAATGTATGGGTCAAAATTAGATTAGAGAAATTTTTCATGCAGAGACATAAAGTCGTGGTCAGACAGGCCAAGGTCAGACCGTCATCAATAGCTAAGGTCGGACTGTCATCAATAAGCAAGGTCGGAACGTCATCAGACAGGCCAAGGTCGGACCATCATCAATAACCATGATAAGACCGTCATCAAATAGCTAGTTTTATTTGAAATACTCAAAAGAAATATTTGTTCGAATGTTCCCTCTAAATTGTACCTTTTTTAGAATTTTCTATTGATACCCCCCCCCCTTATAAATAGGAGGGAAGGACTTCCCAAAAAGGGGAATCTCTCTCTATCTCCCTCTCCATCTTTCTAGAAAATATGTAAACACACCTCTCCAAATAATTGAGAGGATGAGTGATCACGTACCTTTATCAGATCCAAATAAGGGTCATAAGGTTCTTGTATTTGTGTACCATTGATCTTTATTAAATAAAAGAAGATCTGTATCGTTGAAGATCGGGTGAATCTTTTCCTTTATTCATATTTTTGTTACTTAATGCATCTTTACTTATGCCATTAAATCTGATGATAATCGCTATCAACATTTATATTTGACTATATTTTTCTACTTCTTCTACTCATCTCGGGTCTAGAGTTAATTATCTTTAACTAGGATTTACCCCTTCATCTTTATTGATTGATTTGCTTAAAAAGTATTTAGCTTTCGATTCAAACAATTTGGCGCCATCTGTGGGAATTTTCTAGTTAAAATTTTAGTTTTCTCTAGATTTGTAAAATTGATCAAGGTCATTTTTTCTGATAAAAGAAAATATATGGATAAGATATCCAACCCAGATGAGTGATATCTTTAACCTAATCATTCATATTTTACTATTCTCCTCCCTTATGTACTATGTGACTTAATCGGTCCAACGTAACGGTTGTGCACTTTTCAACCTTTTAACAACCCCTATTATTTTCTATGTGGCCTTTGTATCAAATGTAGAAGGATATTTAGCTATGAGATTTTTAGTGGGATTTTCATTAGCTACATTTGTGTCATGTTAATGTTGAACTAGTCTTATGTTTAATAGCCAGATTGGACTTGTTAATGCTATTATCCAACTCCTTATGCCTTTTATTTTTCATATAATTAAAATAATTGGGGCTACTCCATTTAAAGCATGGTGTATCGCCTTTTTATACATGGTTGGTTACATATTGTTATAAGACTTATGGTCTTAACTCAAAATTTGATGGAAACCTTAGTACTTTACAGAAAAGGGTTGATGTTGCCAAAGATCAATTTTCAAAGGTTCTTCGGTATGCAGTTACAAATTATAGGACATGGGTCTTTTTCCTTCTCTATGGATTTTCCTTAGGAGTCGAGCTCAGTACCAATAATGTCATAGCAGAATTTTTTTGCGACGAGAATAAGATGAGGCTATTCACTTTGGCTTCTCTATTGGTTAGTAATTACATTGTTTTTCTATTAATATGTTTAAAAGAAAATTAACCTACAAATGTTTAACTTTATTACAACTTGACTAAGTATCGAATGAAAGTCGACTAGTTTCTCCGCTGTGACGCTAGTCCATAGCACGTAGATGTCAGATCCTTAATATAAGGCTTTTCTTCAAACACACTGCTATTTGCAACCCATAGTCTATGATACACATGGGTAACTTTGTAATTTGTAGTTTATTTCATATTCACATTATTATGAACTTTATAGTCTCCTTGATGTTGTAATTGCAAGACAATCTAATTTATGTTTGCATGTACTAAGGATTGAATACTTTATGTCATCCTAGTTCTTCCAGAAAGAAATATTAGTTTTGTCCACCTACTCATGGAATTAACCCTTATACACCAGGTGACACATATGTAGTCTACTAAGCCCATATGCTATGGGACTTGAATGTGAGATTGGTTTATTAGTAGATATATAACTTTGCTAAAGCGGGCAGTCACGCCAAATTGATAGTAGCCACTAAATGCATAACCAGACAAGGGAACGTGGTCACTCTTCTCCACTCGTAGACTGATCAAATCGAGGTAACAAACGCTTTCTTTTTGTTTTATTTGACTATTTCTCTAAGTGGAATAGAAGCCGAAGCAATCACCTAAGATATGTATCATATTCTCCAATACAAGAAAAATTAAACAAACTGGGACTCACCAAGGTAATACATCATATTCTCCAATACAACAAAAATTTAACAAACTAGGACTACCCCAAGAAATAAATCATATTCTTCAATGCAAGCAAAGTTGAGCAAACTGGGACTCCTCCAGGAAGTATATCATGTTCTCCAATGCAAGAAAAATTAAGCAAATTGGGACTCCCCCAAGGAACACCCTTTATGGCCAAGGCCGTTGCCAAAAAAGAAGAAAGGGTCGACCTTATGGCCAAATGCCATCACCAAAAAGAGGAGGTCGACCCCAATGGCCAAGGCCGTTGCCAATAAGGAGGGGGTCGACCCACAAAAAAAAGAGGTCAACCTTACGACCAAGGCTGTCACCAAAAAAAAGAGGGAATCGACCCCAATGGCCAAGGCCGTCACCATAAATAAGCGGGGTTCGATGTGACGACCCGGCTCGTCGTCATGAGAATTACCACCCCGTTATGTTGTAAATACATGTTTTATGATTTTATATCAGAGTTAAAGTCTATCGGGTGAGTTAGGAGTGATTTGGATTGGAAATGAGGCATATAGCCTTTATGAAGGAAACTTGAATAAGGAAAGTCAACCTGGAGTTGACTATTTAGTTTGAGAGCTCGGAATCGAATTCTGATGATTCGGTTAGTTCCGGGAGGTGATTTGTGACTTAGGGGAGTGATCGGAATTGAACTTGGAGGCCCGGTGTAGAAATAGGCTTGAATTGGCTAAGGTTGAATTTTGGCAAAATCCGAACGGTAGGTGAGATTTTGATCCGGGAGTCGAAATGGAATTCTGACAGTTGCAGTAGCTCCGTTAGGTAATTTTGGATGTGTCTACAAAATTTCAGGTCATTCGGACGTTGTTTAGTCGGGTTTTTGATTGATTGTGTAAATCCGAATGTTTTAAGGAATTTAGGGTTGAATTTGATGCGAATTATGGGTTTTGATGTTGTTAGACGTGTTTTGAGGATTGGAGAAAGTTTGAATAAGGTATTAGGAGGTGTTGGTGTGTTTGGATGGGGTCCCGGGGGCCTCGGGGTGTTTTCGGATGGTTAAACGGGAGAAAATGTGGAAAAATTGCAGACTTGTGTTCTGGTTCTGTTGTTTTCGCTCCTGCGGAAATGGGGGCGCAGGAGCGAGTCCGCAGGAGCGGACAAGAAGGCGCATAAGCGGAAAATACCGCTGAAGCAGAGCCTATCCCGCAGGGGCGGCTTCGCTGGTGCGAGTGGGCGATCGCAGAAGCGGTCCTGAGGTGTGATGGGGAGGTCCGCAGAAGCGGGTGGTTGATCGCGTAGGCGAGTCCGCAGGAGCGGACTCTTGATCGCAGAGGCGGAAAAGGACCGCAGGGGTGGAAGAATTTCCGTAGAAGCGGACTCGTAGGAGCGGTCCTTGGATCGCTGGTGCGGAAATGGCCAAAACGGCCTGGGTTCGCAGAAGCGACCAATAGGTCGCAGAAGCGGTTCCGCAGGGGCGGAAAATGGTCCGTAGAAGCGAAAATCGCAGTGAATTAATTGTATCAGAAGTTAGAAAATTTCAGAAACATTTCACATATTTGGGTCTCGGCTTTAGAGGCGATTTGGGCGATTTTGAAGAGAAACTCAAGGGAAATCATCGGGTAATCAACTATGGACTTAAACTATGATTAGTATTGATAATATTATGCAATTATATCATGAAAATGGAGGAATTTGGGGTGATTCATGGATGATTTAACCCTAGGCGTGAACTTTAGAAAATCAAGGTTTTGAATGGGCAAATGGAGTCCGAATTTGGTAAAATTGATATGCTTAGACTCGTATCGAGATGAGGGTTCCGAATATGTGACTTTCGTGATTTTTCGAGTAGCGTACCGAAAGTCGGGTTTTGACAACTTTGGAAATTTTGATGTAAATTGAGTTGTTTTGATTGGGTGTCGTCCCATTGGCCTAATTTGTTGAATTTCTACTGTATTTGATCAGATTCTACGCGTGCGGAGCTTGATTCTCGTGGCAAGGGCATTGCGGAGTAGTTGTCGCGCCGTATTGAGGTGAGTAATAGATGTGGGTGATGACCAGCGGGTTCGAAACCCCGGTATACCACTTTGTGACGCTGTATAGCAGCGAGACACGTACTCTCAAGTGAGTGCGGGGTCGATTGTGATTGGGGACTATGGTTTAGTCCGACTTGCTGATACTGTGTTATGATATTAGGCTATTCATGAGCCGTCAAACCTCCTTCTCGGATGGTTGCATATTATACTGTGATATTGGCCACTCTTGAGCCGTTGAACTCCCTTCTTGGGCGGTTGAGTATACATGTGGACCGTGAGCCAGTTATTGGATCCCGCGAGGATCGTTATCATTGTCTTATCATATTGACATGTTAGTTACTACCGGTCCGTAGCTATTTCTGTTATCATGCTATTTCCAATCTCTGGAACTTGGTATTACTGTTTTCCAACTGAAAAATGATAAAAAGGGTTTTCAAACTACTTTTGAGCCTGCGAGGCTGTAATTGCATATTAGCTGACTGGTAGTGGATCGGGTTGCGCGCCGCAGCAGTATACATGTTGGATCGGACTGCACGCCGCAGTGATATTATGCTTGGGCTGTAGGAGCCCCTCCGGAGTCTGAACCCCCACAGTGAGCACGGGTACCCGAATTGGATCGGGCTACGCGCCGTAGCGGTCATATCATGCATTGCATTGCATTTAGCTACATCTGCTAGCTGTTATACTGTTTTGCTGGTACTTATTGGTACATGTACAGTTGATATCGATTCTGTGACAGGGTATTTGATTACAACTTTACATAGTGCTTTATTGCGGATTTCTTATCTGTGCTGTCTTACCCTTGTTTATTACCACTGAGTCTGGCAGGTACTCATTTTACTCCCTGCACCTTGTGTGCAGATCCAGGTACCTCTCAGCAGTGATCTAGTAGCTGTGCGAGGCGACATTTGTGGATATTCGAGGTAGCTGCAGAGTCCGCAGGACCCAATATTCCCTCTTACTGTCTCTTGATTTTGTATTGACTTTTCTTTCCGCACTTGGTATCTTGTAAACCTTTATACACTCATGTTCGGTAGAGGCTCATGACTCTTGACCCTTCGGTCTATGGGAGTTGATGTATTATGGGACTTGGTTCCCCGTTTTCGTTATATGTCTCGCTGTTGCTTCGTGAAGTAATATGCTTGAATGGGTTAAAGAGAGCTTCTAGCTCCGTTGTTGATATTGATTGGTCAGGCTGGCTTAGCAATGTGCTGGGCGCCATCACGACCGGATTTGGGGTCGTGACAAGTTGGTATCAGAGCCTAGGTTTACTAGGCCTCGTGAGTCTTGAGCCGGTTAGTAGAGTCTTGTGGATCGGTACGGGGACGCCTGTACTTATCCTCGGGAGGCTGCGAACCTTTAGGAAATACTCCACTTTTCTTGAACTCTGTCGTGCGATCTTGTTGTTCTGAGAACTGAACTTCTATATTCTATTCTCTCGCAGATGGCGAGAACGCGAGCATCAGAACGAGGTGGACGACCTCCATTGCCACTTGTTAGAGGCCGTGGGCGCGGTCGTGGTAGAGGTAGAGGTAGGGCGGCTGAGGCAGTGCCAGCTGACCCGCCTGTTGTACCAGTTCAGGAGCAGCCCCCAGTGGTTGATGCTCCAGCAGCCCCAGTTCAGGGCCAGACCGTATCTATTGCTATTCCTGGTCTTCAGGAGACTCTTGCTCGGATATTATCGGTGTGTTCGGGTTTGGCTCAGGTAGTCTCAGCTACTGCTACCAGCGACGTCTCAGACAGGGGGTGGTCAGCAGACCCCTGCAGCTCGCACACCCGACCCGGTTGTTCAGGGACTTCAGACGCCAGAGGCGGTCCCCGCTCAGGTGGTTGCACCGGTTATTCCTCCAGCTGCACCAGGCTCCAGCTCCAGAGCATATGGTTCAGGTTATGCCCGACGACGAGCAGCGTCGTCTCGAGAGATTTGGTAGACTTCAGCCACCCCATTTCAGTGGCGTTGAGGGCGAGGATGCCCAGGGTTTCTTGGACAAGTGTCAGAGGATGTTGCGGACGGCTGGTATTCTTGAGTCCAGTAGAGTTTCATTTACTACCTTTCAGTTCACTGGTCTCGTATTTGATTGGTGGGAATAGTTTGAGAGGCGTAGGCCTGCAGGAGCAGCACCTCTCACATGGCAGCAGTTCTCTACTCTCTTTCTAGAGAAATATGTACCTCAGTCTCGTCGCGAGGAGCTACGTCGCCGGTTCGAGTGGTTGATTCAGGGCGACATGTCTGTGACTCAGTATGAGCTTAGATTCACACAGTTGGCTAGGCATGCCACATGGATGATCCCTACTGATAGGGAGAGGATCGGGAGGTTCATTGATGGCCTCAACTATTCTATCCGCATTCTTATGACCAGAGAGCGAGTTTTGTCATCATCTTTCGAGCAGGTTGTTGATATGGCACGCTCCATTGAGGCGGATCATCTTCGAGAGAGAGAGGAGCGGGAGGCCAAGAGGCCTCGTGGTTCTGGCAGTTTGTGATTGGGGACTATGGCTTAGTCCGACTTGTTGATACTGTGTTATGATATTAGGCTATTCTTAAGCCGTCGAACCTCCTTCTCGGACGGTTGCATATTATATATTGTGATAATGGCCACTCTTGAGCCGAGGAACCCCCTTCTTGGGCGGTTGAGTATACATGTGGGCCGTGAGCCGGTTATTGGATCCCGCGAGGATCGTTATCATTGTCTTATCATATTGACATGTTAGTTACTACCAGTCCGTAGCTATTTCTGTTATCATGCTATTTCCAATCTCTGGAACTTGGTATTACTGTTTTCCAACTGAAAAATGATAAAAAGGTTTTCAAAACTACTTTTGAGCCTCCGAGGCTGTATTTGCATATTAGCTGACTGGTAGTGGATCGGGCTGCGCGCCGCAGCGGTATATATGTTGGATCGGACTGCACACCGCAGTGATATTGTGCTTGGGCTGTAGGAGCCCCTCCGGAGTCTGAACCCCCACAGTGAGCACGGGTACCCGAATTGGATCGGGCTACGCGCCGTAGCGGTCATATCATGCATTGCATTGCATTTAGCTACATCTGCTAGCTGTTATACTGTTTTGCTGGTACTTGTTGGTACAGGTACAGTTGATATTGATTCTGTGACCGGGTATTTGATTACAACTTTACATAGTGCTTTATTGTGGATTTCTTATCTGCGTTGTCTTACCCCTGTTTATTACCACTGAGTCTGGCGGTACTCATTTTACTCCCTGCACCTTGTGTGCAGATCCAGGTACTTCTCAGCAGTGATCCGGTAGCTGTGCGAGGCGACATTTGTGGATATTCGAGGTAGCTGCAGAGTCCGCAGGACCCGATATTCCTTCTTACTGTCTCTTGATTTTGTATTAACTTTTCTTTCCGCACTTGGTATCTTGTAAACCTTTATACACTCATGTTCAGTAGAGGCTCATGACTCTTGACCCTTCAGTCTATGGGAGTTGATTTATTATGGGACTTGGTTCCCCGTTTTCGTTATATGTCTCGCTGTTGCTTCGTGAAGTAATATGCTTGAATGGGTTAAAGAGAGCTTCTAGCTCCGTTGTTGATATTGATTAGTCAGGCTGGCTTAGCAATGTGCTGGGCGCCATCACGACCGGATTTGGGGTCGTGACATTCGACTATACAGCCAAGGCCGTTGAAAAAAAGAAGAGGGGGCGACCTTACCGCAAAGTCTGTCACCACAAATAAGAGGGGTTTGACCTTACGGCCAAGGTCGTCGCCAAAAAAAGAAGAGGGAATCAACCCCAATGGCCAAGGTTATCGCCGAAAAGAAGAAGAGGGCATCAACCCCAATGGAAGGCCGTCGCCACAAATAAGATGGGTTTGACCTTAGGGCCAAGGCCATCGACAAAAAGAAGTGGGGGTCGACCTTACGACCAAGGTCATCGCCAAAAAGAAGAGGGGGTCGACCTACGGCCAAGGTTGTCACCAAAAGAAGAAGAGGTCAAACTTTATGGCCAATGGCTATCACCAAAAAGAGGAGGTCAACCCCAATGGCCAAGGGCTATCGCCAAAAATAAGAATTCGGCCTCGACCGAAATAACATTCAGCCTCATCTGAATCAACCCTCAGCCTCGACCGAAATAACATTCGGCCTCGTCCGGATTGACCTTACGGCCAAGGGTTGTCACTAAAAAAGAGGTGGTCAACCCTTATGGCCAAGGTCCATCGCCAAAAAGAGGAGGTTGACCCTAATGGCCAAGGGCCACCGCCAAAAATAAGAATTTGACCTCGACCAAAATAACATTTAGCCTCGTCTGAATCAACCTTCAGCCACATCCTAATCAATATTCAGCATCATCTGAATCGACCTACAGCCAAGGGCCGTCACTAAAAAAGAGGGGGTCGACCCTTGCAACCAAGAGCCATCACCAAAAAGAGGAGGTTGACCCTATTGGCCAAGGGCCATCGCCAAATAGAAGAATTCGACCTCGTCCGAATCCACCCTTGGCCTCGACAGAAACAATATTCGGCCTCGTCCAAATCGACCTTATGGCCAAGGGCCATCGCCAAAAAGAGGAGGTCGACCTCAATGGCCAAGGGCCATTGCCAAAAAGAAAAATTTGGCCTTGACCGAAATAACATTCGGTCTCATCCAAATCAAACCTCATCCTCGACCAAAACAACATTCAGCCTCGTCCAAATAAACATTTGGCATCATCCGAATAACCCTTACGGACAAGGACCATCGCCAAAAAAGAGGCGGTCGACCCTTATGTCCAAGGGCCGTTGCCAAAAAGAAGAATTCGGCCTCATCTGAATAAACCTTTGGCCTCATCCGAATGAACATTTGGCATCGTCTGAATCGACCTAACGACCAAGGGACATCGCTAAAAAAGAGGGGGTCGACCCTACGGCCAAGAGTCATCGCCAAAAAGAGAAGGTTAAACCGAATGGCCAAGGTCCATCGCCAAATAGAAAAATTCGGCCTCATCCAAATCAACCCTCGGTCTTGACTGAAATAACATTCAGCCTCATCTTAATCGACCTTATGGTTAAGGGCCATCACTAAAAAGAGGAGGTCGACCCCAATAACCAAGGGGCATCGCCAAAAAGAAAAATTCGGCCTCGACCGAATAATATTCAGCCTCGTCCAAATCAATCCTCGGCCTTGATCGAAAAACCATTCAGCCTCATTCAAATAAACATTCGACATTGTTGAATCGACCTTACGACCAAGGGCCGTCACCAAAAAAGAGATGGTCGGCCCTTATGGCCAAGGGCCATTACCAAAATGAGGAGGTCGACCCCAATGGCCAAGGTCCATTATCAAAAAAAAGAATTTGGCCTCTACCAAAATAACATTCGGCCTCATCCAAATCAACATGCAGCCTCATCCAAATCTACCTTATGGCCAAGAGCCATCGCTAAAAAATAGGGGGTCGACCCTTATGGCCAAGGGCCATTGCCAAAAAGAAGAATTCGGCCTCGACCGAAATAATACTCCTCCTCGTCCGAATCAACATTCATTATCGTCCGAATCGACCTTATAGCCAAGGGTCGTTGCTAAAAAAAGAAGGGGTTGACTGATGATAGGCTATACTTACATATTTTAATCGCTTATTACACTCTAATTTACTGCACTTCAATTAAGTTTGAGCTTTAATCGCTAGTATTTTGCACTAATGATGTCTTTTATGCCTTGTAGGAGTGATTCCGAGCTATATGGATGTTATAGAATGAATTCAAGTGATTTTGATCTTTAAAGTTTGAGTAAAAGTTCAAGAAATTAATCAGAGATCGTGTTAGGGGGTCAAGAAATGATAGTTAGAGCAAACGAAGACTCTAGTAGGCATATTGCGCATTGTCTAGTAAAATAAATATAACCTCTTTCTCAGAACTCCATTTGCTCCACAATATATGGTTGGAAATCTAACTCAAAGGGATACAACTTTCATATTTTATTTTTTTCCAAATTCGAAATAGAACAGGGTGAAAAATGCACGTAAATAGCGCGATTGCACTCAGGTCGCGCTCGTCAGGCAGAACATTGGGCCACTAGCGCGACCACTAGCGGGATCGTGCTAGTAAAACCCTGGAAAAGTATCATTTTTCACATTGGAGAAGGTATAATTGTTTAGCCCAACACTGCTTGGTATATATACATGGAAATACGGTATTTTGAGGGAGGAGGACATTTTTGAGAGGAAACACAAGCACAGAGCCGCCGTGGAGGCCGAGTTTTATCTTTTCACTTTGTAATTTTTATGTTTCTTTGTATGATTTGTTGTTTTGTTACTATGTCTGTGTGGAGCTAAACTTCACGTTCTAGGATTGTGGTTCTTTCATGACTATTGATATTCATATATTAATCTTATTTTCTTAGTTTATCATATTGGTTTATTTATTCAATCTTGCACTTAATTATTCTATTTGGTTGATCACCAATTTAATACCATCTACGAATCTAGAGTTGAACTCGAAAATGGAAATTCTAGATTGCATATAGGATTGAATAGAGCAAGTTCTTGAACCTGGGATCGGGGAACAGATTCGCGGTGAGGATAGACATATACCTAGTTTCATTGCTTTGTTGATTTATAGGAATTATAAATGCTTCTTGTTGATTTGAACTCCATAGATATATAGGCGATAGGTTAGCTTGAATAAGCGAGTAAGGACTCGACAGATTCTTATGAGCAATAGTAATCCTGTCAACCAATAAACTAGATAAATTAGTTAGTAAATTCAATTGAAGAATACAATATAAATGTTAGATAGCCCATAACCCTAGATCATTTTTATTACATTGATATCATAAAAATCTACTCTTTCTCTGTCTAAAGTTCATTATTTGTTTTTATTTATTTTAATTAGATTAGAATCAAATAATTATAGGTATAATTCTTGTATTAGATTATTAGGATAGTCTAATTTAGTTAATAGTTAATCATAAGTCCTCGTGAGTTCAACATCCGACTTTTAGTCACTGTATTACTTAATGATCACGTAAACTTGTGTGTGCATTTGGCCACAACATTGACCCCTACGACCAAGAGTGTCATGACCCAGATTTCCTACCATCGGGAGTTGTGATGACGCCTACTGTTGGAGCTAGGCAAGCCAATCATTTAAACATGTTTCGATAACAACCCAACAATAATAATAATACTAATTTATTTAAATAAAAGCGGAAGTCTTTAAAACATTGATAGCAGAAAACCCAAAATGCGGAAGTTTAATATTTCCCTACCCAAGACTGGTATCGCTATCTCACAAACTACTAAAGAGTGATACAAACATTTCTGAATAGAAATACATAAATGTTTGTCTTGGTACAATGAAAACAAACTAAAAACATAGAAAGGGACTTCGGCCTACGAACGTGATCTAGGCTACCTCGTAAGTCCCTGGACTAAAGTCAGCTCCCGATCAATATCCTACTGATGTGGTCTAAAAGCTGCTCTGGTACCATGATCTATGCAAAAGAGCACAAAAGTGTACCATCAGCACAACCGACCCCATATGCTGGTAAGTGTCTGGCCTAACCCCGAGAAGTAGTGACGAGGCTAGACATGATTACCAAATCAACCTGTGCAGTTCAACGTATATATATGCAATAAAAGGATCGAATTCAAAAATTAAATAGTTAAGAGGGAGGGGAGCATACTATGTGGGGAGTACAGTCTGAATTTAAAGTCAATAATTTTGAGTAAGAAACATGGCAATAGCAATATTTAATGAGAGCAGGAAAATCATTAGTTGCACGGCATCAACCTTCGTGCTTTTATTCTCATCCTCACCAAAAGTAATCAAGTAAAGTGCACGACATCAATCTTCGTGCTTTCCGTCAGATAACTCTCAAATCATGGCACAGAATGATCCTTCGTGCAATAGTAATCAAATCAGAGCACAGAATGCTCCTTCGTGCATAAATAATAAAACATGGCACGGAATGACCATTCATTCAAATATAATCAACATATGGCACGGAATGGCCCTTCGTGCAAATATAACCAAAACATGGCACATAATGACCCTTCGTGCAAATATAGTCAAAATATAGCACGGAATGACCCTTTGTGCATTATCACTCTTCCTCATCCAAATAGTAATCACAGCCAAACATGGCGAGGGGATAAACAAATAATAAGAAATGTCCCGGCAAGGGAAATACACAACTAAACAGCTAAATCCCGACAAGGGAGCTATAAAAATAACTTTCAAATCCTGGCAAGAGAGATAATCAATATACTCAAACCATCCCGGCAAGGGATTAATCATATTTCATTCTATTTCCTTCATTTCTTACCAAATAGTCTTTTATTGTTTGAGCCAACGCTCTAAAGGATTTACAATTCACAATCAATGCTCATATTCTTCACATTACATAGTATTTATCAATTAACATTGAAGAGTCCAAACAATATCAGAATAAGTACAAACAAGGACCCAAGGTCATGCTAGACATCTGGGTATAAATACTCGTCACCATGCCTATATACCGTACTCAACACTTAGAAATTAGAAAACAACACCCTAATACTATTCCATCAAGCCAAAGTTAGATCCAACACTTACCTCGGTCCAAAGAATCACAATCATTCCTCAAATACCGCCTTTTACTCTACAATCCAACTCCGAAACAATGATATCTATGCATAAATAATCCAATAATATCAATAAGGACTCAATGGCAACATCCCATAGCCTAGATATGAATTTCCTAGCATTCTTCCAAAAATACCAAAATTCAACACCGAACCCACATGGTCCAAACACGAGGCTCGGACCAAAACCCAATCAGCCATAAATGCACAAGTTCAAATATGCAATTTATTTTAAGATTCAACTCCAAATTGAGGTTGAATCACCCAAAATTCTCAAAATCCTAACTCTACCCAAAACCCTTAATTTCTAATTTGGTTTCATGATTTAGGTCTATGGTTTCAGTAATTAATGAAAAAGAGTGAAGGAATTAGGTGGGAAATTATTTACCCAAAGACTTTGGTAAAGAAGAGCTTCAAAAATCGCCCCTAGAGCTTGGAGAAGACAAATTTTATGAAAGAATAAAAATAATCCTATAATGGTTCTGTTTTTAGGCTTTAAAAATAACTGGGCGAATTTTCCCTATGCGATCGCGGAAATAGGGATGCGATCGCGAAGGGTCCGACTGGTTGGTCATCACGATCGCGTGGATGGATACGCGATCGCCTATAAGGAATACTAAGGGGTCCAAAAGTTTGGTCTATACGAACGCAAGTCTACTGGTGCGAACGCATTGAAGGAAATGCTGAAGCTATGTGATCACATGATCGAGTATGCACACGCAGAAGAGGAAACAAGCCAAAGGAATACGATCGCGGGCTGAAGATTGCGATCGCGAAGGAGGGAACAACTGTGTAAAAATAACCAATTTTCTGCAACTTCCTGAGTTCAAAAATGTCACGACCCCAAATCTGGTCGTGATGGCGCCCAGCACATTGCTAAGCCAGCCTGACCAATCAATAACAATAACGGAGCTAGAAGCTCTCTTTAGCCCATTTAAGCATATCAAATCACGAAGCAATAGCGATACATATAACGAAAATGGGGAACCAAGTCCCATAATACATCAACTCCCATAGACCGAAGGGTCAAGAGTCATGAGCCTCTACTGAACATGAGTGTATAAAGGTTTACAAGATACCAAGTACGGAAAGAAAAGTCAATACAAAATCAAGAGACAGTAAGAAGGAATATCGGGTCCTGCGGACTCTGCAGCCTACCTCGAATATCCACAAATGTCGCCTCGCACAGCTACTGGATCACTGCTGAGAGGTACCTGGATCTGCACACAAGGTGCGGGGAGTAAAATGAGTACTGCCAGACTCAGTGGTAATAAACAAGGGTAAGACAGCGCAGATAAGAAATCCACAATAAAGCAGTATGTAAAGTTGTAATCAAATACCCTGTAACAGAACCAATATCAACTGTACCTGTACCAACAAGTACGAGCAAAACAGTATAACAACTACGAGATGTAGCTAAATGCAATGCAATGCATGATATAACCGCTACGGCGTGTAGCCCGATCCAATTTGGGTACCCGTGCTCACTGTGGGGGTTCAGACTCCGGAGCGGCTCCTACAGCCCAAGCACAATTTCACTGCGGCGTGCAGTCCGATCCGATATATGTACTGCTGCGGCGCGCAGCCCGATCCACTACTAGTCAGCTAATATGCAATCACAGCCTCGCAGGCTCAAAAGTAGTTTGAAAACATCTTTTATCATTTTTCAGTTGAAAACAGAAATATCAAGTTCCAGAGATCTGGAAATAACATGATAACAGAAATATCTGCGGACTAGTAGTAAACTAGCATGTCAATATGATAAGACAATGATAACGATCCTCGCGGGATCCAATAACCGGCTCATGGCCCACAAGTATACTCAACCGCCCAAGAAGGGGGTTCCTCGGCTCAAGAGTGGCCATTATCACAATATATAATATGCAACCATCCGAGAAGGAGGTTCGACGGCTCGAGAATAGCCTAATATCATAATACAAGTATCAACAAGTCGGACTAAGTCATAGTCCCCAATCACAATCGACCCCGCACTCACAAGAGAGTACGTGTCTCGCTGCTATACAGCGTCACAAAGTGGTATACCGGGGTTTCGAACCCGCTGGTCATCACTAGGGGTGGGCATATATCGGGTAAAACCGATAACCCGAACCGTTAATTCTTTATTGGATTATCGGTATTGGGTTATTGGGTTAACGGTTCGGTAACGGGATAGATAATTTTTTTTATTGGGTTATCGGTTCGGTCTCGGTTTATATTTTTGTTATCGGGTAAAAACCGATAACCCAATAAGAATATAGTAATTTACTAATCTACCCTTATATACTAGGGTTCCCTTTTATTTTACTAGTTTCCTATTTCCCTTCCCTTATTCCCTGTTCCCTCGCCAGTCGCATCTTCCAGTCTTCTCTTTAGTTAGTTCACTCCAAGAACAAGAACCAGTCGGCGTAGCCCCCAACTTTAGAGTTCAGTCCCTCTTTTTGTTTTCCCATTCTCCCGCAGCGGCGCAGCCCCCCCAACTTCAGTCTTCAGTTTTCAGTCGGCGCATCCCCCAACTCCAAGTTCAATCGCATCGTGTAAGTTTGGCTCAAGATTTTTGTTTGCTTCTTGTTAATTGTTGTGTTTGCTCAAGATTTTTGCCTCTGTTTTCTTCTATTTTTGTTTTCTATTAGAGGAGTAGCAATTTTCTTATATTCATTTTAATTAATTGAGTTAACATAAGTGATTTTGTGCTATAGGGTGTTGCTGCGTATATGTATTTTAAGCTAGTTCAGTAATTTTTTATATTTTAAGCTAAATCTGTAGTTATATGTATTTCATTTTGAGATTTGTTTTCTCGCAAACTCACAGTGACACAAAAATATGGCCAAAAATAGAAGTTGTTTATCAATAGGTAAGTAGACAATAACTGTTAGAATTTGCTTTACTTCATGTTTGGGTATGTGAACTATAAAGAGAGCCGTCGTTTTTGCTTCCTTCATTAATTAACCATTTTGAACAAAATAGAAGTTTGACCATGAGTTGCGTAACTAACATTTTGAATACTGCTATGTCATTGAACAAATGAATCTAACATTTTACTCCTCCAATCATTTGGGTGTCATTGCATTTTGACTCTTAACGTTTTACTCCTCCATTGCAAGAACGTGGAATGGATTTATCTTTTCATGAATTTTGACTCATGTTTTCAGTATAATATTTCAGTTTAATTGTACTTTTATCTTATCGGGTAAACCGATAACCGAACCGATAAGGATCAATAACCGATAAGTCGATAACCGATAACTAATATCTTATCGGTTTGGTTATCGGGTTATGATATTTGTAAACCGATAATCGATAGGCAAAACCGATAATTTCCAAAACCGAACCGAACCGACCGATGCCCACCCCTAGTCATCACCCACATCTATTACTCACCTCAATACAGCGCGACGACTACTCCGCAATGCCCTTTCCACGAGAATCAAGCTCCGCACGCGTAGAATCTGATCAAATACAGTAGAAACATAACAAATTAGGCCAATGGGACTACACCCAATCAAAACAACTCAATTTACATCAAAATTCCCAAAGTTGTCAAAACCCGACTTTCGGTCCGCCTCTGTCGAAAAATCACGAAAGTCACATATTCGGAACCCTCATCTCAATACGAGTCTAAGCATATCAATTTTACCAAATTCGGACTCCATTTGCCCATTCAAAACCTTGATTTTCTAAAGTTCAAGCCTAGTGCTAAATCCTCCATAAATTTCCCCAAATTCCTCCATTTTCATGATATAATTGCATAATATTATCAATACTAATCATAGTTTAAGTCCATAGTTGATTACCTGATGATTTCCCTTGAGTTTCTCTTCAAAATCGCCCAAATCGCCTCTAAAGCCGAGACCCAAATGTGTGAAATGTTTCTGAAATTTTCTAACTTCGGATACAATTAATCTTCTGCGATTTTCGCTTCTGCGGACCATTTTCGCCTCTGCGGAACCGCTTCTGCGACCAATTGGTCGCTTCTGCGAACCCAGGCCTATTTGGCCATTTCCGCTCCTGCGATACACGGACCGCTCCTGCGGGTCCGCTTCTACGGAAATTCTTCCGCCCCTGCGGTCCTTTCCGCCTCTGCGATCAAGAGTCCGCTTCTGCGGACTCGCCTATGCGATCGTCCTTCCGCTTCTGCGGACTTCCCATCTCTTGGCAAATCCCGCTTCTGCGGTCTCCTCTACGCTCCTGCGACGCCGCTTCAGCGGAAAGATTTCCGCTTCTGCGAAGCCAAGCGCTCCTGCCCCCCCTCGTCCGCTCCTGCGGACTCGCTCCTGCGCCCCATTTCCGCAGGAGCGAAAACAACAGAACCAGAGTCAAAACCTGCAATTTTCCACATTTTCTCCCGTTTAACCATCCGAAAACACCCCGAGGCCCCCGGGACCCCAACGAAAACCACCAACATACCCCAAAACACGATACGAACTTGTTCCAATCATAAAAACACCATCCTAAACATTAAAATCACCAATTACACACGGATTCCAGCCTAAATTCCTTCAAAACTTCCAAATTGCACATTCCATCAAAAACCCGACTAAACGACGTCCGAATGACCTGAAATTTTGCAGGCACATCCAAAATCACCTAACGGAGCTACTGCAACTGTCGGAATTCCATTCCGACCCCCGGATCAAAATCTCACCTACCGTTCGGATTTCGCCAAAATTCAATCTTAGCCAATTCAAGCCTATTTCTACACCGGGCCTCCAAATTCAATTCCGATCGTTCCCCTAAGTCACAAATCACCTCCCGGAACTAACCGAATCATCAGAACCTGATTCCGAGCCCTCTAACCAAATAGTCAACTCCGGGTTGACTTTCCTTATTCAAGTCTCATTCAAAAAGGCTATATGCCTCATTTTCAATCCAAATCACTCCTAAATCACCCGATAGACTTTAACACTGATATAAAAGCATAAAACATACAATTTCAACATAACGGGGTGGTAATTCCCATGACGACGGGCCGGGTCGTCACATTCTCCCCTCTTAAGCAAACGCTCGTCCTCGAGCGGGTCAAGAAACATACCTGAAGTCTCAAACAAGTGAGGATATCTGCTCCGCATCTCCCGCTCGATCTCCCAAGTGGCCTCCTCCACGGGTCGACCTCTCCACCGAACCTTAACTGATGCAATCTCCTTAGACCTCAATTTTCTCACCTGACGTCCCAAAATGGCAATAGGCTCCACATCATAGGATAGATCACCATCAAGCCGAATGGTGCTGAAATCTAATACATGAGACGGATCTCCAATGTACTTCCGGAGCATAGACACATGGAATACTGGATGAACGCCGGATAAGTTGGGCGGCAAGGCCAACTCGTATGCCACCTCTCCAACTCTCCTAAGTATCTCAAAAGGACCAATGTAACCCGGGACTCAACTTTCCTTTCTTCCCAAACCTCATGACACCCTTCATAGGTGAAACCTTCAACAATACTCGTCACCAACCATGAAAGACAACTCTCGAACTCTACGGTCCGCATAACTCTTCCGACGAGACCGTGCCGTACGAAGCCTCTCCTCGATCAGCTTTGCTCTATCTAGAGCATCCCGGACTAACTCGGTCCCTATCAATCTAACCTCACCGAGGCTCAAACCATCCCACGGGGAATCTACACCGCCCGCCATACAATGCCTCATACGGGGCCATCCGAATACTCGACCGATAACCGTTGTTGTAGGCAAACTCCGCGAGTGGTAGGAACTCATCCCACGAACCACCAAAATCAATCACACAAGATCGCAACATATCCTCCAAGATCCGAATAGTGCGCTCGGACCGTCCGTCCGTCCGGGGGTGAAATGCGTACTCAACTCAACCCGTGTACCCGTCTCTCGCCGAAATGCTCTCCAAAAGCGAGAAGTGAACCGAGTACCCCTATCGGATATGATAGACACCGGGACTCCATGCCAACCGAACAATCTCTCGAATAAAGATCACCGCCAACCGCTCCGATGAGTAGGTAGTACTAACTGGAATGAAGTGAGCTGACTTGGTCAGTCTATCCACAATCACCCATACGGAATCAAACTT
Organism: Nicotiana noctiflora; assembly: GCA_032618575.1. Lineage (NCBI taxonomy): Eukaryota > Viridiplantae > Streptophyta > Magnoliopsida > Solanales > Solanaceae > Nicotiana > Nicotiana noctiflora. The sequence continues at coordinate 374,195 of JASVEL010012863.1, read as the reverse complement.
CCTCGCCGTCCGAGGGAGTCCAGTAACAAAGTCCATAGTGATCCTCTCCCATTTCCACTCAGGAATAACAATGCGCTGAAATACACCACCGGGCCTCTGGTGCTCGTACTTAACCTGCTGACAGTTGAGGCACCGTGCTACATGTCCGACAATGTCCATTTTCATCTTTCTCCACCAATAGTGCTGTTTCAAATCTTGATACATCTTCGCGGCTCCCGGATGGATAGAATACCGCGAGCTATGGGCCTCCTCCAGAATCAACTCACGAAGGCCATCAACATTGGGCACGCATATCCGGCCCTGCATCCTCAATACGCCGTCACTATCAATGGTGACATCTCTAGCATCATCATGCTGAACTCGGTCCCTAAGGACAGCCAAATGTGGATCATCATACTGGCGCTCACGAATACGATCATATAGAGATGACCGAGATACAACACAAGCCAATACCCAGCTGGGCGCCGAAATATCTAACCTCACTAGCCGATTGGCTAGCACCTGAACATCATAAGTAAATGGCCTCTCCTCGGCTGGAATATATGCCAAGCTCCCCATACTGACCGCCTTCCGGCTCAAAGCATTGGCCACCACATTGGCCTTCCCGGATGATATAATATAGTAATATCATAATCCTTCAGCAACTCAAGCCATCTCCGCCGTCTCAAATTAAGGTCTTTCTGTTTGAACAAGTGCTGGAGACTACGGTGGTCGGTATACACCTCACAAGACACACCGTACAAATAGTGTCTCCAAATCTTCAATGCATGAACAATGGCGGCTAGCTCCAAATCATGAACAGGATAGTTCTTCTCATGTGGCTTCAACTTCCGAGAAGCATAAGCAATTACCTTACCTTCTTGCATCAACACACAACCTATCCCCACTCTCGAGGCATCACAATAAACGGTATATGAACCTGAAGCTGATGGCAATACTAACACTGGAGCTGTGGTCAAAGCTGTCTTGAGCTTCCGAAAGCTCTCCTCGCACTCATCCGACCACACGAATGGTGCACCCTTCTGGGTCAATTTAGTCAATGAAGAAGCAATGGATGAAAATCCCCGAACAAACCGACGATAATATCCCGCCAAACCAAGAAAACTCCTGATCTCTGTAGCTGAGGACGATCTAGGCCAACTCTGCACCACCTCTATCTTCTTAGGATCAACCTGAATACCATCAAGAGACACCACATGTCCCCGAAATGCTACGGACTCGAGCCAAAACTCGCACTTGGAGAATTTAGCATATAGCTTCTCCTCCCTCAATCTCTCCAACACAATACTCAAATGCTGAGCATGCTCCTCCCGACTACGGGAGTAGACTAGAATGTCATCAATGAACACAATCACAAATGAATCCAAATGAGGCTTGAACACACTGTTCATCAGATGCATAAATATCGCTGGGGCATTGGTCAGCCCAAACGACATCACAAGAAACTCATAATGACCATATCGGGTCCCGAATGCAGTCTTCATAATATCCGAGTCCCTGATCTTCAACTGATGATAGCTCGAACGAAGATCGATCTTAGAAAACACCCTCGCACCCTGTAACTGATCAAACAAATCATCTATGCGCGGTAGAGGGTACTTTTTCTTCACTGTCACTTTGTTCAATTGCCTATAATCAATACACATTCGCATCGAACCATCTTTCTTTTTAACAAATAATACCGGCGCACCCCACGGAGACACACTAGGGCGGATGAAACCCTTATCCAGAAGCTCTTGAAGCTGCTCTTTTAGTTCTTTCAACTCAGCTGGTGCCATCCAATAAGGAGGAATGGATATGGGCTGAGTGCCCGGCACCAAGTCAATACCAAAATCAATATCCCTATCCGGCGGCATGCCCGACAGGTCGGAGGGAAATACATATGGAAAGTCCCTCACAATAGGTACAGAATCAATGCTAGGAGACTCAGCTCCCACATCTCTCACAAAAGCTAAGTACGATAAACACCCTTTTTCAACCATCTTCTGAGCTTTTAGGAACGAAATAACACGGCTAGGGACGAAATCGGTCGAACCCCGCCACTCAATCCGAGAAATACCAGGAATGGCCAACGTAACTGTCTTAGCATGACAGTCCAATATAGCATGGTACGGAGACAACCAGTCCATACCCAATATAACATCAAAGTCCACCATACCCAACAATAACAAATCGGCCTGGGTCTCCAGACCCCCAATAGATATAACACAGGATCTATAGACACGATCCACAATAATCGTATCACCCACGGGGGTGGATACATGAAGAGGTAAATCAAGACCACTACGAGTCGCACCCAAGTGATGTGCAAAGTAAGAGGACACGTATGAATATGTGGACCCTGGATCAAATAGAACAGAGGCATCTCTGTGACAGACATAAATGATACCTGTAATCACTGCATCGGAGGCAACTGCATCACGCCTATCAGGAAGTGCATAGAAACGTGCCTGGCCTCCACCAGATCTCTCCTCGCCCCTGGGGCGATCACGAGAAGACTGACCTCCACCTCTATTAGACTGAGATGGTGCTGATGATGAGGGCTGATCCCTCTGCTGAGTCCTGTCCCTACGGAGTCGAGGGCACTGTCTCCTCATGTGGCCAAACTCACCATACTCATAACATGCACCTGGTGCTGGAGAAGGGGACTGAAGGGAACCCCTCGCCGCAGAAGAACCCTGGGCTGATGAAGTAGGTGCTGCACCCTGGGCTGGAAGGGCACTAAGTGATGACTGACCCTGCCGAAACCCATGTCGACCACGACCATAAGAACCTCTGCTCTGCTCTGGGCGGCCTGAATGAGGAGGTCTAGATGAGCGACCTCTGCTCTGCTGGGAATGCCCTCTAGATGGAGCACCGCTAAAACTGCCAGAACCCTAAGGCCTCTTGGCCTCCCGCTCCTCTCTCTCTCGGCGACGATCCGCCTCAATGGAGCATGCCATGTCAACAATCTGCTCAAATGATGATGACAAAACTCTCTCTCTGGTCATAAGAATGCGGATAGAGTAGTTGAGGCCATCAATAAACCTCCCGATCCTCTCCCTATCATTAGGGATCATCCATGTGGCATGCCTAGCCAACTGTGTGAATCTGAGCTCATACTGGGTCACAGACATGTCGCCCTGAACCAACCACTCGAACTGGCGACGTAGCTCCTCGCGACGAGACCGAGGTACATATTTCTCTAGAAAGAGAGTAGAGAACTGCTGCCATGTGAGAGGTGCTGCTCCTGCAGGCCTACGCCTCTCAAACTCTTCCCACCAATCAAATGCGGGACCGGTGAACTGAAAGGTAGTAAATGAAACTCCGCTGGACTCGAGAATACCAGCCGTACGCAGCATCTTTTGACACTTATCCAAGAAACCCCGGGCATTCTCGCCCTCGGCGCCACTGAAATGGGGTGGTCGAAGTCTACCAAATCTCTCAAGACGACGCTCGCTCGTCATCGGGCATAACTTGGAACCATATGCTCTAGAGCCGGAGCTGGTGCCAGCTGGAGGAAAACCGGTGCAACCACCGAGCGGGGACCGCCTCTGGCGTCCGAAGTCCCCGAACAACCGGCTCCGGTGTGCGAGCCGCAGGGGTCCGCCGACCACCCCCTGACTGAGATGTCGCTACAGTAGCGGTAGCCGAAACTACCCGAGCCAAACCGGAACACACCGATAATATCCGAGCAAGAGTCTCCCGAAGACCGGGGATAGCAATAGATATAGTCCGGCCCCGAACTGGGGCCGCCGGAGCATCAACCACCGGGGGCTACTCCTGAACTGGTACAACAGGCGAGTCGGTGGCACCGCCTCGGCCGCCCTACCTCTAACTCTAGCACGACCACGCCCACGGCCTCTAACGGATGGCAATGGAGGTCGTCCCCTCGTCCCGATGCTCGCGTTCTCGCCATCTGTGAGAGAATAGAATATAGAAGTTCGGTTCTCGGAACAACAAGATCGCACGACGGAGTTCAAGAAAAGTGAAGTTTTCCTAAAGGTTCGCAGCCTCCCGAGGATAAGTACGGGCGTCCCGTACCGATCCACAAGACTCTACTAACCGACTCGAGAATCACGAGGCCTAGTAAACCTAGGCTCTGATACCAACTTGTCACGACCCCAAATCCGGTCGTGATGGCGCCCAGCACATTGCTAAGCCAGCCCGACCAATCAATAACAATAACGGAGCTAGAAGCTCTCTTTAGCCCATTTAAGCATATCAAATCACGAAGCAATAGCGATACATATAACGAAAACGGGGAACCAAGTCCGATAATACATCAACTCCCATAGACCGAAGGGTCAAGAGTCATGAGCCTCTACTGAACATGAGTGTATAAAGGTTTACAAGATACCAAGTGCGGAAAGAAAAGTCAATACAAAATCAAGAGACAGTAAGAAGGAATATCGGGTCTTGCGGACTCTGCAACTACCTCGAATATCCACAAATGTCGCCTCGCACAGCTACTAGATCACTGCTGAGAGGTACCTGGATCTGCACACAAGGTGCAGGGAGTAAAATGAGTACCGCCAGACTCAGTGGTAATAAACAAGGGTAAGACAGCGCAGATAAGAAATCCGCAATAAAGCACTATGTAAAGCTGTAATCAAATACCCTGTCACAGAATCAATATCAACTGTACCTGTACCAACAAGTACCAGCAAAACAGTATAACAGCTAGCAGATATAGCTAAATGCAATGCAATGCATGATATGACCGCTACGGCGCGTAGCCCGACCTAATTTGGGTACCCGTGCTCACTGTGGGGGTTCAGACTCCGGAGGGGCTCCTACAGCCCAAGCACAATTTCACTGCGGCGTGCGGCGTGCAGTCCGATCCGACATATGTACTACTGCGGCGCGCAGCCCGATCCACTACTAGTCAGCTAATATGCAATCACAGCCTCGTAGGCTCAAAAGTAGTTTGAAAACATCTTTTATCATTTTTCGGTTGAAAACAGAAATATCAAGTTCCAGAGATTTGGAAATAACATGATAACAGAAATAGCTGCGGACTAGTAGTAAACTAGCATGTCAATATGATAAGACAATAATAACGATCCTCGCGGAATCCAATAACTGGCTCACGGCCCACAAGTATACTCAACCGCCCAAGAAGGGGTTCCTCGGCTCAAGAGTGGCCATTATCACAATATATAATATGCAACCATCCGAGAAGGAGGTTCGACGGCTCAAGAATAGCCTAATATCATAATACAGTATCAACAAGTCGGACTAAGTCATAGTCCCCAATCACAATCGACCCCGCACTCACAAGAGAGTACGTGTCTCGCTGCAATACAGCGTCACAGAGTGGTATACCGGGGTTTCGAACTCTCTGGTCATCACCCACATCTATTACTCACCTCAATACAGCGACGACTACTCCGCAATGCCCTTGCCACGAGAATCAAGCTCCGCACGCGTAGAATCTAATCAAATATAGTAGAAACACAACAAATTAGGCCAATGGGACTACACCCAATCAAAACAACTCAATTTACATCAAAATCCCCAAAGTAGTCAAAACCCGACTTTCGGTACGCCTGTCGAAAAATCACGAAAGTCACATATTCGGAACCCTCATCTCAATACGAGTCTAAGCATATCAATTTTACCAAATTCAAACTCCATTTGCCCATTCAAAACCTTGATTTTCTAAAGTTCAAGCCTAGGGCTAAATCCTCCATAAATTTCCCCAAATTCCTCCATTTTCATGATATAATTGCATAATATTATCAATACTAATCATAGTTTAAGTCCATAGTTGATTACCTGATGATTTCCCTTGAGTTTCTCTTCAAAATTGCCCAAATCGCCTCTAAAGCCGAGACCCAAATGTGTGAAATGTTTCTGAAATTTTCTAACTTCTGATACCATTAATTCACTGCGATTTTCGCTTCTGCGGACAATTTTCCGCCCTGCGGAACCGCTTCTGCGACCAATTGGTCGCTTCTGCGAACCCAGGCCTATTTGGCCATTTCTGCTCCTGCGATACACGGACCGCTCCTGCGGGTCCGCTTCTGCGGAAATTCTTCCGCCCCTGCGGTCCTTTCCGCCTCTGCGATCAAGTGTCCGCTTCTGCGGACTCGCCTATGCGATCGTCCTTCCGCTTCTGCGGACTTCCCATCTCTTGGCAAATCCCGCTTCTGCGGTCTCCTCTACGCTCCTGCGACGCCGCTTCAGCGGAAAGATTTCCGCTTCTGCAAAGCCAAGCGCTCCTGCGCCCCCTCGTCCGCTCCTGCGGACTCGCTCCTGCGCCCCCATTTCCGCAGGAGCGAAAACAACAGAACCAGAGTCAAAACCTCCAATTTTCCACATTTTCTCCCGTTTAACCATCCGAAAACACCCCGAGGCCCCCGGGACCCCAACGAAAACCACCAACATACCCCAAAACATGATACGAACTTGTTCCAATCATAAAAACACCATCCTAAACATTAAAATCACCAATTACACACGGATTCAAGCCTAAATTCCTTCAAAAGTTCCGAATTGCTCATTCCATCAAAAGCCTGACTAAACGACATCCGAATGACCTAAAATTTTGCAGGCACATCCAAAATCACCTAACGGAGCTACTGCAACTGTCAGAATTCCATTCCGACCCCCGGATCAAAATCTCACCTACCGTTCGGATTTCACCAAAATTCAATCTTAGCCAATTCAAGCCTATTTCTACACCGTGCCTCCAAATTCAATTCCGATTGTTCCCCTAAGTCACAAATCACCTCCCGGAACTAACCGAATCATCAGGAATCTGATTCCGAGCCCTCTAACCAAATAGTCAACTCCGGGTTGACTTTCCTTATTCAAGTCTCCTTCAAAAAGGCTATATGCCTCATTTTCAATCCAAATCACTCCTAAATCACCCGATAGACTTTAACACCGATATAAACGCATAAAACATAAAGTTTCAACATAACGGGGTGGTAATTCCCGTGACGACGGGCCGGGTCATCACAAAAAACCACCCCGACACACCTCCAAAACACTTCTGAACCCTCGGGGCTCCTAACCAATCACACACACTTACTCAAAAACACCCTACAAACTTAACTGAGCGATCAAATCGGCAAAACAACATCAAAATCAATTAATCAAACCTCAAAAATCATAATTTTTCATTTTAACTTCATAAACTTCAAATTTTAGTTATTTAGGTCCGAAACACAACAAACGACGTTCGATTTTGATCAAACTTTATAGAAAGCGCTTAACACATATTAAGACATGTTCCAAGCATCAGAACCAAAATACGATCACGATACCGTAGTCTTTTAATCAATTTTTCCTTTCCATTTTTCTTAATATTTTCAGAAACACAATTTCATAGAAAATTCTTTTCTCAGACTCTAGACCTAATATTTTGACTCCGGGCACATGCCTGGGTACCATATATTTCTACGGACCCTTCGAGATCGTCAAATCACGGATCTAGGTCTGTTTACCAAAAATATTTACCGAAGTCAACTTTGATCATTTTAAAGCCACATTTTGAAAATTTTCACAGAATTTAGACTTATAATCTTTCTGGCTACGCGCCCGGATTGTGTATGCAAATCGAGGCAACTAAAGGTGAGGTTTCAAGGCCTCGTAAGCACAAAAAAAGAGAAATTCGGTGATGACCCTTTGGGTCGTCACATTCTCCACCTCTAAAATAACCGTTCGTCCTCGAACTGAAAAAAGAGAGAAGTACCTGAGTCGGGAAATGGATGAGCATAGTGGCTCCACATATCAGACTCGGACTCCCAAGTCGATGCCTCAAGAGGCTGACCTCTCTACTGGATACTCACTGACAGAAAACTCTTCAACCTCAACTGTTGAACCTACCGGTCTAGAATAGCTACCGACTCCTCCTCGTAAAATAGATCCTTGTCCAACTAGATAGTGCTGAAATCAAACACGTGGGCTAGATCACCGTGATACCTCCGAAGCATAGACACATGAAATACTAGATGCACGACAGACAAGCTGGGCGGCAAGGCAAGTTTGTAAGCCACCTCTCCCACACGATCGAGGATCTCAAATGGGCCAATGAATCTAAGGCTAAGCTTGCCTTTCTTCCCAAATCTCATCACACCATTCATGGGTTACACTTGGAGCATGACCTGCTCAACAACCACAAAAGCTACGAACCTTGCAATTCGTATAACTCTTTTGTCGTGACTGAGCCGAGCGAAGCCTATTTTGAATGATCTTGACCTTATCCAAGACCTCCTGAACTAAATCTGTACCCAATAATCGAGCCTCTTCCATCTCAAACCATCCGACCGGAGACCGACATTGCCTAGCATTCAATGCCTCATATGGAGCCATATGAATACTGGACTGGTAGTTGTTAGTGTAGGCGAACTCTACTAAAGGCAAAAATTGGTGCCACGAGCCTCTATAATCAATGACATAGGATCGGAGCATATCCTCCAATATTTAAATAGTCCTCTCGGCTGGCCGTCCGTCTGAGGATGGAATGTTGGGCTCAACTAAACCTGGGTGCTCAACTCCGGCTGAACTTCCCTCAAGAAGCATGAGGTAAACTGCGTACCCCAGTCCGAAATGATATATGCCGGCACCCCATGACGAACAATCACTCGGATGTAAATCTCAGCTAACCTCTCCGATGAATAAGTGGCTGCAAGAGGAATAAAATGCGTTGACTTGGTTAGCCTATCAATAATGACTCAAATAGTATCATACTTCTTCCGAGTCATCGGAAGTCTAGTAATAAAATCTATGGTAATCCTCTCCCACTTCTACTCGTGAAGCTCAATCCTCCGAAACAAACTACCAGGCCTCTGATGCTCATACTTGACCTGCTGATAGTTCAAACACCGAGCCACATATGCAACAATCTCTTTCTTCATCCTACGTTACCAATAATACTATCGCAAGTCCTGATACATCTTCGCGGCACCCGGGTGAATAGAATACCGAGAACTATGGGCCTCCGCTAAGATCAACTCTCAAATCCCATCGACATTGGGCACACAAACTCGCCTTTGCAACCTCAAAACACCATCATCATCTAAGGTCACCTTCGTGGCACCTCCAGACTACACCGTGTCTCTCAGGAAACAAAAATAGGTATCATCAAACTGCCGATCACGGATACGCTCCAATAATCAAGAACGAGCGACCGTGCAAGCTAACACTCTTCTAGGCTCAAAATTGTCCAACCTCATTTGCTCTGCATCTCCTGCTCGGTCTCCCAAGTAGCCTCCTCCATGGGCTGACCTCTCCACTGCATTTTCGCTGAAGCTATATCCTTTGATCTAAACTTTCGGACCTACCGCTGCAAAAAAGTCGATGGCTCTACATCATAAGTCAAATCGCCATCTAACTGAATCATGCTGAAATCCAAGGCATGAAATGGATCATTGATATACTTTCGGAGCATAGAAATATGAAATACTAGATGCACACCTGACAAGCTTGGTGGAAAAAAAAGCTCATAAGCCACCTACCCAATCCTCTGAAGCACCTCAAAAGGCCCAATGAACTGAGGGATCAACTTAATCTCATAAAACCCTTCATGGGTGAAACCTTCAGTAGAATGTTCTCTCTAACCATTTAAGACACATCACGAACCTTTTTGTCAGCATAACTCTTTTGTCTTGATTGTGCTATACGAAGCCACTCCTAAATCATTTTCACCTTGTCCAAAGCATCTTGTACCAAGTCTGTACCCAAAAGCCTAGGCTCGTCCGGCTCAAACCAACCTACTGGAAATCTAAACTGCCTCCCATATAAAGCCTCATACGGATCCATCTGAATACACGACTAATAACTATTATTGTAAGCACACTCTGCGAGCAATAGTAACTGGTCCCATGAACCCCCAAAACCAATGACACAAGAGCGTAACATGCCTTCTAATATCTGAATAATGCACTCGGACTGTCCGTCAGTCTGAAGGTGAAAAGTTCTGCTCAATTCAAACTGAGTACCTAACTCTCGATGCACGACCCTCCAAAATTCGATGTAAACTGAGTACCTATATCTGAAATGCTGGAAACTGGGACACCATGCAGACGAATCAAAATATAAATCTCAGCTAACCGCTCTAAAGAATATGTAGTATACACAGGAATAAAGTGTGCAGACTTGGTCAGCCAATCCACTATCACCCAAATAGCATCAAAGTTCAAGGGATTCCAACTATAAAATCCATGGTTATCTGCACCCACTTCCACTATGGAATCTTTATCTGCTGAAGCAAGCCACCATGTCTCTGATGCTCATATTTCACCAGCTGACAATTGAGACACCAAGCGATAAACCCCGCTATATCTTTCTTCATTCTCTTCTACCAATAGTGTTGTCTCAAATCCTAGTACATGTTCGCGGTACCCAGGTGGATGGAATATCATAAACTATAGGCCTCTTCCAGAATCAAATCCCGAAGCACATCTACATTGTGCACACATATTCGGCCTTACATCCTAAATACTCATCATCACAAGTAATCACTTATCTGGCATCATCATACAGAACCTTGTCCTTGAGGAAAAGAAAATGAGGATCATCATATTGGTGCTCTCTAATACGATCAAGCAAGGAAGATCGAGAAACCATACATGCTGGGACCCGACTAGGCTCCTAAATATCCAATCTCACAAACTGATTGGCCAAAGCTTGAACATTAACTGCAAGAGGTCTCTCCCCAACAAGAATAAATAAAAGACTACTCATACTCGCTGCCTCCTACTCAAGGCATCGACCATCATATTGTTCTTTCCCAGATGATATAAAATAGTAATATCAAAGTCCTTCAGCAGCTCCAACCATCTTGATGCCTCAAAATGAGACCCTTTTGCTTGAACAAGTGCTGGAGACTACGATGATCAGTAAATACATGACAAGAGACACCATAGTGATAATGCCTCCAAATCCTCAATGCGTGAACAATGGCAGCCAACTCCAAATTAAATAACAAGATAGTTCTTCTTATGGGGCTTCAACTGACGAGAAGCATAAGCAATTACTCTATCCTCCAATATCAACACACACCCAATACCAACCCGAGAAGCATTAAAATATACCGCATAAGAACCTGAAACTTATGGTAAAACTAACACTGGAGTTGTGGTCAAGGCAGTCTTGAGCTTCTGAAAGCCGTCTGACACTCATCCGACCACCTAAAAGGATCACCTTTTTGAGTCAATTTGGTCAAGGGTGATGCAACTTATCAAAATCCCTGAACGAACCGACGGTTATAACCCGCCAAACCAAGAAAAGTATGAATCTCTATGGTTGAGGACGGTCTGGGCAGCCTCTGGACTGCCTCTATCTTCTTTCGATCAACCTGAATACCCTCACTAGACACCACATGCCCCAAGAACGCCACCGAACAGAGCCAAAACTCACATTTGGAGAACTTTGGATAAAGTTTCTCCTCCTTCAACCACTATAATACAACTCTCAAATGATCGACGTGCTCATTTTAACTATGAGAGCACACCAGGATATCATCAATGAATACAATGGGAAAGAGTCGAGATAAGGCCAAAACAGGTTGTTCATCAAATGCATGAACAATGTTGAGGCATTGGTCAACCAAAAAGACATCACAAAGAACTCATAATGACCATATCGGGTCCTGAAAGTTGTCTTAAGAATGTTTGAGTTCTTAATCTTCAACTGGTGATACCCTGACCTCAGATCAATCTTAGAGAACACTCTCGCTCCCTGAAGTTGGTCAAATAAATCATCAATACGAGACATAGGGTACTTGTTCTTCATTATGACTTTGTTTAGCTGCCTTTAATCAATGCACACTCTCATAGAGCCATCCTTCTTCTTCACAAATAGAACAGGCGCACCCTAGGGTGACATACTAGGCCGAATAAACCCTTTATCAAGGAGTTCTTAAAGTTGCTCTTCAATTCTTTTAACTCAACTAGTTCCATACAATACGGTGGAATAGAAATGGGCTGAGTGCCTGAAACCAAATCAATATCCCTATTCGGTAGCATGCCCCGCAGGCCTGTAGAAAATACATCTGGAAAATCATTCACCACCGAAACTGAATCAATGGTATGAGTCTCTGCACTAACATCCTCCACAAAGGCCAAATAAGAAAGGCAACCCTTCCCAACCATCCGCTGGGCCTTAAAAATGAAATCACTCTACCAAGAACATAATTCGATGAACCTTGCCACTCAATCTGTGGCACCTCCAGTATAGCCAATGTCATCATCTTCATGTGACAGTCCAGAATAGCATGATAAGGAGACAACCAATCCATGCCCAATATCACATCAAAGTCAACCATATTAAGAAGCAATAGGTCTACTCGGGTCTCTAAACCCCCAATAGTCACCACTCAAGACTGATATAGGTCCACAATAATAGTATCGCCTAAATTAGTAGATACATGAATAGATAAAATAATAGATTCATGAGGCGTACCCATATAATGAGCAAAAAATGGCAAAACATATAAAAAATAGAACTAGGATCAAATAATACAGAGGCATCCGTGTGGCAAACTTAGATAATACTTGTGATCACAACATCTAAGGCAATAACATTTGGTTTGGCTGGGAGTGCATAGAAATGGGCCTGAGTAACACCTGACCGACCTCTCCCTCAAGGGCGACCCCTGGCGGGCTGTCCTCTACCCCTAGCTCACTAGGAAGGTGGTAAAGTAATAACTGGTGTTGAAGTCGATAGCTAACTCCTCTACTGAGGCGGACCCCTATGACGATGAGGACATTGCCTCTACATATGCCCCAACTCCCCACACTCAAAATAACCTCCTGGTGCTGGTGACAAGGATTGGAGGAACCTCTAGCACCGGGATAATTTGTAGAAGAACCTGGCATGGAGAAGCCCTAAATTGGTGGAGCATGGGACGAACTCTAGGCTGGGAGGGCACTAAGTAACTAATGTCCCTGAAAAGAACTGTGAGAACCATGGCTCGATAATGCCACACGGTGAACTAGGTAAACTAACTGAGCATGTTTGATGGGACAGTCACAACCGTGCAGGGACTAACCCCCTGTCATTACCCAAATTCGAGGGCAAGATCAACACCTAGTGCTTCATCTATCCTTGTGTAACACTTGCGACTAAGAGACTCTGAACATGTAATGTCATACTTTGTCTATGGGTCACATTATAAGATAATGTGCGATGCAAAATATAAACTAATTAGAGAATAATGCTGACTAATGTCAACATAAAGCTAGACCGGTAAGGCCATCATAATTACTACAACTGACAAGCCAACAAAATATACATACAGGTCCAACAAGCCCAACATACTACACTAACCGACAGGATATGTCTACAAGCCTCTACTGATAGTTGTATTGTGATCAGAACATGGCTCCAACCTACCCATAACCTATCTCTATATATATACAAGATATAAAGCACATTACTAGACCCGGAAACTCCTAAAGAAGGAGAGAATATCTATAGAGCTGAACTCGGGCAGGACCTACTAAGGAGGTTGTCACGCCCCAAAATCCGAGGAATATGACCAGCGCCCGATCGGGGTGCCTTTCGTATTCCACGTTTTACCTTATATTTTCATTGCTCATTAATCAAGGCATTAGTAATTTTTAATTGAAACACCTTTTTTACAAAACTTACATAACATACATGGATACATAATGAGGTTTACAACTTACATCACCCAACATACAAAATGTATACTTACATAAGTTCATAACCCACATTTACTGTCAATGGAGCCTCTACGGATACAAATGATAGTACAATACTTGCCAATAACAAGGCTCTGGCTATACCTTACACAATTAGCCAAAATATAACTTCGGAATAAAAGCGGCATGAGCCATGCAGGGCCCCGAAAAGAAAGGGGCTCACCAATATAGCTGACGGAAAGTGAAAAGGGAGCTATGGTCGGTGGACTAGAGTACCTGCTATGGATCCACCTAAATTCATAATACGAATGTAGCGCCCCTAGCAAAAGGGACGTCAGTACATTTGAATTGTACTGGTATGCATGACAAAACTTTGCCCTAAGTAAACTCAAACCACACACAAGTAACAAGTAGCAATAGAATCAACAATCAAATACACATGAAAGGAAACAATCAAACCAAATAGGGTTACAATCTCCCCATTCAACATTTTCACATCAATAATTTCACGAGTTTTCTGGAACAACCAAAGCCAAACAAGTTTTACAATCTCTCCTTTCCCTTTGCAATAGTTTCACATCAATGATTTCATAATTTTCTCATATTTTCATTTCAATGGTGATTTCGATCAATTTCCACCCTTATTACCTCGGCCACCCTTATTACCTCAGCCACTCTTATCACTACAACCCACACCTTATTACTTCATGTTGCGATGCACAACCCGATCCCACCGAACAATCACAATTCACAAGCAACACAACAATTACGATAATTCTCAAGAACAACAATAACAACAAATCTCAAGGACAACAACAACAATTATCAAGGAATATTAGCACAACTCACAAAGTATTTCCATAACTATTAATGCCATTTCCATCTTATTCAACAGCCTAATGTACAATATAAGTCACAACGATAATTGCCTACGATAAGCCATATATGATATTACCATAATTGCTTTAATTGTATCAATTACGATTCTATTCCATCATTTGTTACACAACTCTTACCACATAACCACATTCACACACACACATTTGGTTTGTTGCCATTTACTTGCACTGTCATACTAGAAGACTTAACCAACAATGTTCAAGGCACAGCAATCACATAAATTCACAAATATTCCGCATAAGTAAACACATATCAATCACAAGAATTTAGTTTCACAAATAATCTATGTAGATATCACATACCCAATATTTGTACACCAAATAAGGTGGGTTTATAAAGGTCAAAGTTAGTCATACATACCTCGTTTAAGCTTTCCTTATGTTACTACGACGTTTCAGAAATTCTAGCAATACCAATCTACTTGAGACATAACAAAATTAACACAAATTAGGAAGGTATTCATGGTTTCAGATCATTCGAGCATTTTATCAAATACTCGTTGAGCGTCTTTATTTTTATCTCTCTTTTACAAGATTTCCTTCATTCCCCAATCCAATCTTTACCTATTTATGTTCATCAATCTTCCCACAACCCCATTTGCACATGCATGTATACATAATACTATTATACTAAGAATCATACCTCAATGACCCATCTCACAACCTCTACAATACCAACACAATATAGGTTAGGCACATATGGCTCTCAATCACCATCCCATGAATAATAATGTATATATCGTACATGAATAATCACCATACAGTATTTAAAGATGATAGACGTACCTTTTGTTGTAAGAATTTTAAGAATCCCCACTTGTGATGTTCTTGATAAATTCAAGGATTTACAGGAGAATCTAAGGATTTTGAAAATTAATCCTTGTTAGTATAAGTGTTTAGCGGGGTATGAATCACTCAAAGTATTGTAAAAACCTTACCTTGAATCATAGGTATGGAGGTTGGGACGAAATCCCCTTGAGAGAGCAAGCCTTAACCCCAAAAATGACTTGGGAACTCTCTAGATAGGTCTTGGGATATGTAGAGGCACGCTACTAGTGCGGCCGTGCACCTGGGTGCATTAGTTTGCCCAGGATTCTCTCTTGGGCGCGCACATTTTAGCGCGAGCGCGCATCTGGGTGCGCTAGTGACACATGACAAGTAAGATGGTCATAAATTTCTATATACACCTCCAAATGAAGAACGATTTATTGAGTTGGAAACTAGACTCAAAGGTCTTTAATTTGATTGGTAGATCATTACTCATCTCCTTATATAACTGGAGATATGATCGTTCAAAGTGAGGTCATGTGCGCATTTATTTATAACTTTCATCTAATATGAAATTTTCCAACATGGCTTAGACTTAAGACTCTCCTTAGACTCCAATTCACTTCTAATATGACTTATACGCTTATTAACACATCAAATTGATATACATCATATCATAAATTCTTATATGCACATGAAATAAAATAATTTAGCCTACCTTCGCACGACAAAATCTTAAATTACTCGAAAAAACTTTCCGGGGCCTTATAGAGGTCTATTTGTCTATCTGTCTGAACATGCATGCATGAAATAAACTGCCCCAAGAAAGAGATGTTAGTATGAAATAATGTACCGAATATTTAAGGCAATATACTGATGCTAAAATTGAACTGATAATATAACAACTGAAAATAACTGGGAGTAAAAGAAAATCTGAAGATATGCTCATCTGTTGATATTGACTCAACTCTCTCAATATAGTGAGTAAAATAGTTGTCCGGCCCTATAAGTCTTGGTACATATATAACTGTTTTGCCATAGTAGGCTCGCTCATAGGCGCTCAGCTATACTAGGCTCTGTATCTCGACCAACTTATCTCGCTCATAGGCGCTCGATCACAGTAGGATCAATATATAACTTACCATCAGATCAGAGGTTGCCCAATAGGGGCCTACCCATCGACTATAGCTCGATGGTAATGAAAATAATGTAATACTATGTATACAGACTCCCTGCTCTCTTGATTGGAAGATGAAAAATGCTCAAAAATATGAAGTCCGGATAAAGAGAATATTGTAACTTACTAATGAATATAAATCGAATGACCAAATATGTAACTTTTCTAACAAAAATTGGTCTCGTAGAATACTTTATTCTTATATTGTATGCAGTAGGTTAACTTAGATTTTAAAGAACTTGGAATTTCTCAAATTTGCTCAGTGGACCCAACTAGTAGCTTGAAATAAACGAATTTGCAAAACTAGCAAAATATATGTAAATCTCGGGATATGAATTTTTTTTATGTCTTGTTATCAAACTTGTGTAATGATAAAATCATGCAAAAATGAAGGAAGGAATTCGCCTTTGCATACTTGGAATAAAAAATTATCCGTATGGTATCTATAAAAAAAGAATACACTGTACTCCCTTAAAATCATAAAATTTTACGTTGCTAAATCTTGTTGGAACTGTTGCTTGTAGGATCTGATTTCAACGTTCTTTGAGAATGAAATTGAAAGAACTTTTATGAGTTATTAACGATGCCCTCCTGTGTTAGTTCCTTACTACAAGTCTTCGCAAGAATTGTAAAATGATTTGGTTTTAAAAGTCATAAGGTATTAGGTGTCTTGCAATTGAATTGTCAAGGTTCCATCTATCCTAAAGTGATCATGAACCACATAATTGCTAGTGGCTTGGTGCCACATGGGGTGGGTTGGGGTGTTTTTAATCTTTATCACTTATTAGGTAGTTATGTAATATAACGTTACCTGTAATTAATCAATTACCCGCATAATAAAAAATTATCTTAATTTACTTAAAATTCTACTTATTTTTAATGTACTTTATATATTATAATATCGTTGTCATATAGTACCTTGTATGATACTAGTCCACAAATATCGGTTATTAACGCTCGACCCGTAATTTATCTCAATTCGACAACCTTCAACGAAACTTATTTTCTTTAATTTGTGTACCCTTTTCTTCATGACACTTACTTATTGCTTGTTATAAATAGCATAAATATGCTAACCTCCAGATAATATCATCCCCGAGTTTACGTTAATTTACTGAAAACAAAACTTTAACGTATGAAAAATGTAAGATATAACATCCTTTTCCACTTAGAATATTTGTCCTTGAATGTCTATTCTTAGATACTTGGGGCACATTTTTGCCGGAGTCTCTTCCGTACATCTGATTGAAACCAACCTGGACACAACCAGGAAACTTACTATACATGCCACATATGGACACTTTCTAAAAATAGCAACATTTAGCTCCACACAACTGTCCATTATAAATTCTGAGAGTTAAAAATGAGAGTATACCTGATGACCTACTGCCTGAATAGAGCTGTGTTGAGGCATTCCACCTTGAGCCATATCTTGAGTTTGAAATATGTGGGGGTATTTAGACTTCATTTCTTCCTGTGCTTCCCACGTCATTTCTTTCACCTTCTTACTTCTCCATAAAACATTCACGGACGCTATGTCCTTATTTCGTAGCTTGCAGATTTGTCGGTCTAGGATGGCAACCCGAATTTACTCGTATGACAAGTCCTCTGTAATTTGTATATCATCCGTGGGCACATCTTGGGTTGGATCCTCAATGTACTTTTTTTACATAGATACGTGAAATATCGGATAGACATAGTCCAATTTAGAGGGTAATTCTAACTCATAAGCTACTTAGCTCTTTCTACGAACGATCGTATATGGTCTAATATACCATGGGCTAAGTTTGCCTTTTTGACAAACATAATAACACCTTTCATAGGTAAAACCTTTAAAAATAACCATTCATCAACCCGGAACTCTAAATCTCGTCGCCACACGTCGGAATATGACTTTTGACTACTTTGAGCTATCAACAGTCGCTCCCGAATAAGCTTTACTTTTTCTATGGCCTGCTGAACTAGGTCTAGCCCATGTAACCCAGATTCTCCAAAATCAAACCATTCTATACGAGATCTGCACCTACACCCATAAAAAGCCTCGTACGGATCCATCTGGATACTGGAGTGATAACTTTTATTATATGAAAACTCGATAAGAGGTAGATGTTCATCCCAACTTATTTTAAAATCCAACAGACATGCACACAATATATCCTCGAGCATCTGAATTGTACGCTCGGCTTATCCATCCATTTGTGGATGGAATCATATGCTGAGATTCACCTATGTTACTAGACATTTCTGAAATGACCTCCAAAAATGTGCTGTAAACTGGGTCCCAAGGTCAGATATAATAGATACTGGTACTCCAAATAGTCGCACTATCTCTTAATTATATAATTTTGCACAATCTTCTGTTGTATATGTATATCTGAACGGAAGGAAATAAGTTGATTTCGTAAGCATATCGACTATCACCCATATGGAATCAAAGTTACGATGGGAAGAAGGTAAACCTGCGATAAAGTCCAAGTTTATCGCCTCCCATTTCCAATGTCGGGATCTCTATAGTCTGTATTAGCCCTCCGGGATTCTGGTACTCGATGTTCACCTACAGGCAACTAGGGCATTGAGCACATACTCAGCAATGTTCTTCTTCATATCGTTCCACCAATACATCCTTAATGTCATGATAAATTATTTTCGACCCAGGGTGAATGGAGTACCATGAATAACGTACCTCTAACATAATCATGTCTCTTAGCCCTCCTACATCTGGAACACACAAATGACCCATGTATCTAAGAACCCCATTTCCTTTGAGTTCTAACAACGACTTCTTCTATTATGGAACCCGCTCTCTCAACTTGACTAACTCTGGATCCTCATAATACCTCTCCCTTACTTCAGCTTTGAGAGATGATTTTGTACTATTTTAGAGTACAACTCATCCATTGCCAGAGTCTACTAACCGAACCCCCAAACAAGCCAATTGATGAATCTCTCTTGTTAGTTGTCTTTTGTCGGCCTCTAAATGTGCTAAGCTACCCATAGATCGACGACTTAAGGCATCTTCTACAACATTAGCTTTCCTTGGATGGTAGAGAATGTTAACATCATAATCTTTTAATAACTCAAGACATCGCCTCCATCGCAATTTCAGCTCTTTTTGCTTAAAGATATGTTGTAGGCTTTTATGATCTATGAACACACCAACATAAACACCAAATAAATAATGTTGACATATATTAAGTGCATAGACAATCGCGACTAATTCGAGGTCGTGGGTCAGATAATTCTGCTCATGCTTCTTTAAATGCCTTGTAGCATACACAATTACTTTCCTATATTGCATTAGGACACATCCTAACCCGATACCTGGTGCATCATAATACATGGCATAACCATCTGGACCTTCTGGAAGTGCTAGAACTGGTGTTGAGGTCAACTTGTTCTTAAGCTCTTGGAAACTCTTCTCACAGGCCTCTGTCCACTGAAACTTAGTCGTTTTCTGCGTCAGCTTTGTTAATGGTGCTGAAAGAGAAAAAACCCTCTAAGAACCTCCGGTAATATCCTGCTAAGCCAAAAGCTATGAATCTCTATTGGAGTGGTAGGTCTAGGCTAGGATTTCACAGCCTCAATCTTCTGAGTGTCTACCTTTATACCTCCATCGGATACAGTGTGCTCTAAGAATGCTATAGATTTCAACCAGAACTCACACTTAGAAAACTTAGCATACAATTTATTATCACGAAGGGTTTGGAGAACAACTCGCAGGTCATCCACATGCTCATACTCTAAACGTGAATTAATGTCATAAATAAAGACTATCACGAACAGATCCAAATATGGCCAAAATAGGCTATTCATCAAGTCCATAAATATGCCAGGTAGGAACTCAAAATGGACATATCAGGTCCTAAATGCCGTCTTGGGAATATATTTCTCCTGAACTCTGACCTGGTGGTACCTAGACCTCAATTTTATCTTTGAAAAGCATCTGGCTCCCTGTAACTGATCAAACAAGTCGTCTATACTTGGAAGGGAATACTTATTCTTAATAGTTACCTTGTTTAGTTTCCTATAATCGATACACATCCTTAGCGAGCCATATTTCTTCCGCACAAATACTACTGGTGCACCCCAAGGTGAAGTACTGGGCTTGATGAAACCTTTCTTTCAACAAATCTTTTAACTGCTCCTTCATTTCGGCAGGTGTCATTCTATACGGAGGGATGGATATTGGTTGTGTTCCTGGATGCAAATTGATGCCAAAACCAATCTCTCGCTCTTGAGGAATACCTAGAAGTTCATCTGAAAATAATCTGCGTGCTCTTTGACTATG
The DNA here is from genome assembly GCA_032618575.1 of Nicotiana noctiflora. Taxonomy (NCBI): domain Eukaryota; kingdom Viridiplantae; phylum Streptophyta; class Magnoliopsida; order Solanales; family Solanaceae; genus Nicotiana; species Nicotiana noctiflora. Next base: position 353,462 of record JASVEL010012863.1, on the reverse strand, counting down.
GGATAGACTGAAGTGTAGGTATCTCAGCATTCACATCTTTAACTCACACAACATTATAAATGCACCATTTTGCAATCATTTTCCTCGCCTTGAGATAGGAAATAAACCTGCCACTGGGTGTCACTGTATTACCTACCCATTCAAGGACTGGCTTACTCGTAAAATGAAATCTATCTTTCTTTGCTCGACAATAAACTATAGCATAACAAGCTGCCAACCAATCCATGCCCATGATAGTATCAAAATCCAACATGCAATCATTTTCCTCGCCTTCAGATAGGAAATAAACCTGCCACCGGGTGTCACTGTATTACCTACCCATTCAAGTCCTCCACTAGCATGTTGCTGGGTAGCTACCAATTGTGCCAATAAATGCACCGCACTCGTCAAGTCATAATCTGATGGAAGCAGATGGGGCAACTGGATGTTCGGTCCCCCTAGGAATCTCCTCAGGTGGTGGAGGAGCCGGTAATCGCTGCGTAGGGGTCTCTCCCTACGACTCTGATTGGGCCCTATGTGTTGGGGGTACCCTGCTAGTCTCATCACCTACTATTGTTTCTCTCTTATGGCTAGCCGTAATCTTCCTAGTTACCGGCATCTGTGCATGCAAACATCAACACGTAAGTTTAACTCAAATTTCCTATAACTCAGTGCTACGATATCACGATTTAGATTTGAAAGAAGGGTAACCAACTCCTCAATGCCATGTAGTCCCCTGCTTATATAATGTGGTGTACCATACATCGATAAATAAGACCCTACTAGACACGGCTTGTAAACTCCCTAGGACAAAAAAATTACTCTGATACCACTTTTGTCATGCCCTGAGCTCGGAGGCGACATCGACACCTAGTGCCTCATGGATCATTGCGTACCACATGTGACTAAGAGGCTCTGAACATGTAATGTCATATTTTGGCTATGGGCCACATTACAAGATAATATGCGATGCAAAATATACAACTAAATGAAGACTAAAGCTGACTAATGTCAACAAAATGTTGGGCCGGCAAGGCAATCATAATTACTACAACTGACAAGCCAACAAAATATACGTATAGGGCCTAAAAGCCCAACACACTATACTAACCAACACGATATGTCTACAAGCCTCTACTAATAGATGTACTATGATCAGAATATGGGCCAACCTACCCATAACCTATTTACATATATATATACGAGACATACACCACACTGCTAGACCCGACAACTCCGAAAGAAGGAGAGCTTACCGAAAAAGCTGAACTCAGGCACAACTACTGAGCAGGTCTACCCGTCTGTCTGTCTGAACCTGCACGCATGAAATGCAGTGCCCCCAGAAAAGGAAGTCAGTACGAAATAATATACCGAGTATGTAAGGCGATATACTGAAGCTGAAACTGAACTGATTATATAATAACTGAAAACAACTGGGAGACAAAACAAATCTGAAGATATGTTCTTCTGCTGATACTGACTCAACTCTCTCAATATATTGAGTAAAATAACTGTCCAGACCTATAAGGCTCGGTGCATATATATATATATATATATATATATATATATATATATATATATATATATATATATATATATATATATATATGTTAAGGCTCTGTCGTAGTACACGCGCTCGTAGGTGCTCGGCCACACTAGGCTCAGTATTTTGACCAACTGGGCCGCTCATAGATGTTCGGCCACAGTAGGATCGGTATATAACTTACCATCCGATTAGAGGTTGCCCAATTGGGACCTGCCCACTAATTATGGCTCGATGGTAATGAAAAGAATGTAATACTGCGTATATAGACTCTCTTCTCTCTTGACTGGAAGAAGGAAATACTCAAATGAATATGAAGTCCTGATAAAGAGAATATTGTAACTTACTAATGAATATAAATTGAATGACCAAATATATAACTTTTCTAACAAAAAATAGTCATGTAGGATACTTATTATTCTTATATCGTACGCGGTAGATTAATTTAGATTTTAAAGAACTTGAAATTTCTCAATTTAGCTCAGTGGAATCAACTAGTAGCTTGAAATATACGTAATTTGTGAAACTAGTAAAATATACATAAATTTTGGGATATAACTTTTTGTTATGTCTCGTTATCATACTTGTGTAATGACAAAATCATCAAAAATACAGGAAAGGCTTAGTCTTAACATACATAAAGTAAAAAAAAAATTCGTATAATATTCTTAGAAAAGAATACATCGTACTCCCTTAAAACCGCAAAATTGTACGTTGCTAAATCTTGTTGGAACCGTTGAAACTTGTAGGATCTGATTTCAACGTTCTTTGAGAATGAAATTGAAAGAAATTTTATGAGTTATTAACGATGCCCTCCTCTGTTAGTGCCTTACTAAAAGTCTTTGCAAGAATTGTAAAATGAATTGTTTTTAAAAGTATTAAGGTATTAGGTGTCTTGCAATTGGATTGTCAAGATGCCATCTATCCTAAAGTGATCATGAGTCACATAATTGCTAGCGGCTTGCTAACACGTGGGTTGGGTTGGGGTGTTTTTAATCTTTATTTATTAGGTAATTATTATCCTGTAATTAATCAATTGCCTATATAATTAAAAATTATCTTAAATTACTTAATATTTTACTTATTTTTAATATAATTTATACATTATATTACTATGGTCATATAGTATCTTATATTGTACTAGTCCATAAATATCGGATATTAATGCTCGGCCCGTAATTTATCCAATTCGACAACCTTCAATGAAGCTTATTTTCTTTAATTCGTGTACCCTTTCCTTAATGGTACTTACTCATTGCTTGTTATAAATAGCACAAATATGGTAACCTCCACATAATATCATCCCCGAGTTTATGCCAATTTACTAAAGACGAAATGTTAACGTTGTCACACCTCCTTTTGGCGCGCCCACCTACCCCAGGGGGGTATTGGAACGGGCGAGGGAGTTTTCTCCAAATTTAAGTGACAATATTCGAAATGGGATTATTTCATTTATTTCAGAGTCGCCACTTGGGATAAATTAAAGGTGTCCCAAGTCACCAATTCATTTAAATCCCGAATCGAGGAAATTTCGACTTTCCAAATGAAGTCTACAAACCAGAAATTCTAAGTAAGGAATTCTGTTGACCAAGGGAAGGTGTCAGGCACCCCCGAATTCCGTGGTTCTAGCACGGTCGCTTCAACTATTATAAGTGGCTAAAAAAATCTGATTTTATACATGTTTATAAATTACGTGCTCTGATTAAGTTTTAAACCGCTCTATTAATTTGAAGTCGTACCAAAAGAAAAATAAATTACAACATAGACTCGGTCTTTTGGAAAATAGGTAAATAAAAAATATATCCGGAACTTTTTTCAAACTATGCCGATTAAAGCAATTGTTAGACTAGGCAAAAAAATAATTTATTTAAAAGTATGTCCCTTGAGGTTATTTCCAATTGAAAACCCGTACCAAATGATATCTTATTTCGTAGCTTTTTGACCATCGGGAAATAATTGTTAGCTTTTTGACTTTAATGCCTGTAGAAATAATTCACTTTTGTTCATTATTAGACGTGAGATTATTTACTTTGGATTTCCCTATCCTCAATCCGATGTTAATTGACAAAATCGAAACTATGCGATTAAAGTCGACCTAACATTGGCATCTAAAGCATTGGCTAACTTATCTTGTTTGCTTAATTACAAATAGATTTCAAGGAAAAATCGAGTGAAGAAAACTCAAAAATGATTCCAAACATCTTATGTTAATAGCCAAACTTTAGTCAAACTAACACCTTAAACATGCTTAAACTACTTGACTCTAACAAATTACCTATAAAATATCAAAGGGAATTCCAATCCGAATTGGTTAGTTTTAACCTACACGAGGCCAAACATATACTAACAAAATAGAAACTAATTAAGCATAAATGAAAACTAATATCTATTTTAATCAATAGTCCAAAATAATCCAAGTTTACAATGATAACAATACAAGCCTAGTGGATTTTGTTTCAATTCGTACATGCTGGAGGTAAGAGCTAAGGAGACATACAAGACTATATGCATTCCTAATCCTTTAATGAATACCTATTCAATATTTATTTTTTGGCTAACAGTCTTTAGTTTGATAAGTAGCTAAATAGGATCATTTATGTAATAGCTTCACCCAACAGGATTCAAAAATAGCTTTTCATTTCATTTCTGGTATAAGAATGGACAAGTCCAAAAGATGTGTACCTGGAATTCAAAGAAAAAGAGGAGATCAGTGATTTGTTCGGTATTTTCTATCTTCTACTGCCGCCATGACAGTTTCTTCTTTCTTTTTCCCTCTCGACATCCCTCCAGACCCGCCTTGGATGGCTTGGGAGGTTTCTCGATATCACACCTCCCTTTTTACTATCCCCGAAAAGCATAAAAATGTGCTTATAGGGTATACTTCGATGTTCAAATACCCGAAACGGATATAATAGCATAGAGGAAGGAGTTTTTCCACTTAAAGGACAATCGGTTCGGGATTTTATTTTAATTATCAGAGTTGCCACTTGAGAAGATAATGGTGTCCCAAGTCACCGGTTAATCCCGAATCCGAGGAATTTGACTCTTTTGTTAATGTCTGCGAAACAAAGATCTGGATAAGGAACTCTGTTAACCCGGGAGAAGGTGTTAGGCATTTCCGGGTTCCGTGGTTTTAGCACGGTCGCTCAATTGTGATTTCTTGACTCTTGTTTGACTCAATACAGATTTTAACAACATATATGCGCTTTTACTTTAATTTTATAGAATTGCGACATCGTGAAAACACACCTCGAGTCACACCGCAACCAGTACGCCTGTGACTTTTGGTATATTTTGGCTTTGCCGAGATTTAGGATTTGAGTTGCACCAGGTGCACACTCGTTCATAGAAGGTATATTAAATCGTGCCTAATAGTGTCTATCGGCTTTTAATTCTTTTGGGCCAGACTATGGAATTCGCTAATAGTCTTCCCGAGTCTAGTTATGAATTATATCATTACTAAAGGGGGCCCCGCTATTCAATATTATGCGAGGCTCGTCCCAGTTACATTTTTAAGGTCCAACCCTATTGTTTGACTATACTTTTCTACATATGTTTTTTCCTTAACCGCTTGCAATACTAAAATTCCAGGCGCGTCAGATTTGTTGTTATTGGGCCTAGATCTTTATTCACTTATTTAAACAGGCATTAGACCTGCCCAGGCTGTCTTCAAGCTTTTGCTCATCAGCCAAATTGGCTTTGCACCATGGTTCAGGCCCTCGTTGTATTGGGCCCAAACTAAACAGAAATAATAACAAATAGAGGTAAATACATGGGAGTACATATTTGAGATCAATAAAGAACCAAATCGCATTTATATTCATTATCAAAAAGAAAAATCATGATACACATTGTCACTGTTAACTCTGAATAATCTATCTACTATACATGAGAATTAAAGGACTGTTTCTGTTTTGATTTCTAACAATAAATTTACACTAATAAGCGAATTACTTTCTAACTGAGATCAAGAAGTTACTTAACTACGTGTATAAACGAAAAGGCATGTTGACTATCTAAGGTTATGATGAGTTACTTACAGCTATACTATTACGACACTGATTCAATATGAATTAAGCCTATCCGATATTCTCAAAAAGCTATCCTACTTAAGCCATTTTACTGCCTAATTATTTCCTTTTATCAATGAAGAGACTTAATCACGCGAACATAGCTTAAACATTCATTAACAGAACTTAAATCCTTTCATCTAGTGGCTCAAAGACTTGTCATAGTTAAAACTACTGCCTACATTTCAACTCAGCTTATTAGCAAATTATTAACTCAATTGTTCAAAGGTCACTACTCGATCTAACGTTTTTGTCCCTTATTCAAGTGTAAATCTATGATATTAGCTAAGTAATGATGGTTTACCAAGTTATCTATGAAACAACAGGTATTGGCGAATTGAAACCGCGATTTCTTTACTTATATTTTAGGTTTTACCTATTTAGACTAGGCGTGACATTCTACTGCGACTATACTACTTACTATACCACTAGCTATTACAATATTTTTTGTGTTTTTGTTTTTCAGCTACTACCTACTGCTACAATAAATAAATTACAAATTTAAACTAATAACATTAAACTATAAACTACATAACAACATGAAAATCTAATCTGGATCTTCATTTTATTTCATCAAAATCATTAATACAGCTTCAGTTTGTAAGAGAAGTGTACCTGGATCAATAAGAAAATCTACGAGTCTAGGGGAATTAAGCAAGTAAGCACAGCAATGACTCAAAGCAATGCAACAGTGGAAGCTTGAATGTTAGCTAATGAAGATCACAGCAACAGCACACAGAAATCCAGACCAAAACTCGAGCAGAAAACCCAGAGAACAAGCAGCTAAACTAGATATTCTCACTCGAAAATGCAGGAAAACTACTTGCTATTCACTGTTATGTTTTTTGCTCTGAATATATCTATTAAACCAGCCTTAGAAAATTGAAGCAGCCCCCCCCCTCATCAGCCCCTTTTAGGGGGTGTTTATAGGAATGGAATGCGCTGATGACTTGAGGAGAAAGTTTGGGATTAAATCCCACTTCTCCCCCTCTTAAAATTACTAAACTTACACTAAGGCCCCAATTTCTGTTATCAAAAACCCTTCCAGCATGTGCTGGAAGGTTCTGAAGATTCCTTTTTAGGGCCTTTACCAAAGTATCCCAAAGGGTTGAAGATTTTTACTGATTTCCCTTTTTGGGGAGACCATTATACCCTTTAATCTCTGCAAAATTGCAGAAATCAGGGGTACAAATTACTCCCATAACCCTTTATGTTCTAAACAATTCACCATTTTACCTATTTGGCTTCCATTTATGCCCCTAAGGACACTGCTGAATTACCCGACCTACCTAGGTCAGGTTTTCAGCATTTTTGGACTTATTTAACTAATGGCCAGTCCTTGCATTGGTATTTAAGGACTGGCCAGTTCTAATTATTTCAACCACAACCTCTTTTAGTTCATTTTAAGTTAATTGCAGGACCAACCTGCCTTATTACTATATTTAGCCTATTTAAAACTTAGCCAGTCTCAAGTTGAGACTTGGCTTAGGTAATTAAACCCATTTGCTGAACACAGGCTGGGCCCAATCCTTTGCAGGCTTAGCCACCTGTGGTTCAGGGCTCAAAATGAGCCTGGACAAGTCTGCATTTGCAGACTTAGCCAATCCTTGCATAATTGACCTATTTAAATTCTTTTAAAACTAATTGCAGGACTAGCCTGCTTTATTAATGCATTTAAACTATATAATTAATGGCCAGTCTCAAGTTGAGACTTAGCTTGGGCAATTGAAGCAATTTAGTGAACTTAGTTGGGCCCAAAGCCTTTGCAGGCTTGGCCACTTAATGTTCAGGGCTCAAAAATAGCCTGGGCAAGTCTGCATTTGCAGACTTAGCCAATTTTGGAAATCCCAGCCTATTGACTGATCACAGGCTGTGCTAAAGTCTTTGCAAACTTAGCCACCTGAGATTCAGGGCTCAAATGAGCCTTGGTGAGCCTGCACTTGCAAGCTTAACCATTTTGCACAACCAGTCCCTTTTGAGGTGGACTGGTGTGTTTGGACCTTATAGAGTTGATCAACTTTCCAAAGTTGACCACTCTTGGGTCAATTATTTCCTAATAACCTATTTTTGTTCATTTTTCAATCTTAGGTCTATTTAAAAACTAGCCATCTCATGGAATCTAACTTTTAACAGCTATAACCAATCCCCTAAGGTTCAATCAGTGTTAATCAAACACTTACATTCAACAAGAACCAATAAAACTAAATCATTTTCAGCATGGATTGCATATTAAGGCATATAAAATCAAACAAGATGTAATAATCAACCAAAACTCAGAAAATGCAATTGATATGGTTGAATTTCAGTTAATTAACTCACACTATCCAATTTTATGAGACAAAGTATGAACTCATGTTAATTAAGACCTAATTACTACCAGTTCAAGTCAGATGGTGATTGAAAAAACCTCAAAACCTTTGAGGTCCGTGGCATAGCCACACACAGAAGCATAGACTCTCACAAACAACCAATAAAAGATGAAATATGACTTAATCAGACTGAAAAACCACAGAATAAGTAAGACAAGGCAGCCAGGATCCATTTTCAAGTACTAATACTAACTTTATGTATACATGTGATGGGTTAAGATGAAGATAAAGAAGAGAAGAGACATGAGGAAACAGTGAAGAAGAGTCCTAACATCTATCATGCCAAGTAATAGAAGAAGAAGCAGAATTAGATAATCATGCTTATTTTAGCAAATGAAGGAACAAAAGAAGTGGCATAAACCCAACATTAGAGAAAAGTCATGGTTTTAATCAGAAGATTTAGGGGAATATGCAAAGATAAGGTAAAATAGACTTAGTATAAAAGACTAACAGCTAATCCTAGCCCTGAAACTAAGCATGAGAATAAACAGAGGAGAATAATACTTCAAACTAAAAGAAGATATCTAGTATCAACAAGATGAAGAGGCCTAACACTAACAGAGGACGAAGAAGACAACAAAACTAAACATGTGAAGAATCATGAAGAGAGGAAAAGTCGTGCTGTTGAAGACTAATAGATCAGAACCCACAATAAAGATGAAACAACACAAGATAAAAGATAGATCTTTTGACTTAGAAGAAAAAGAACATGGTTTGCAGCAGACAGAACAGAAGAACAACAAGACGAAAAGAAAAAGAACAGTCAAAACAAGAAAATAGTATGAAGAAGACGAACAAGATGAACCCTAATGCTAAACAGGTCTTTCGAATCAGAGAAACAAGCGAAGATGAATCGGAAAAAGAAAAGAAACAAAAGATAAGAAGAAAATCCTAAAACTAACATGCGAAAACAGATAAGAAATATAGAAGAGATATCAAAAGCCAACAGAGAAAAGTGACATAGAAAAGATGAACTCTTTAAACTTAGAGCACAGAAATATGAGATTAAAACATAACAAGCAGAATCCTATCATGAATAGGTTAAAACATAGGAAATCAGGAAGAACAAGCAAAAAGGTGTGAAATAGAAACAAAGAAGCAAATATAAAGACCCTATGACTAACATGCGAAACACAGGATTTCAAGATCTCAAAAAATAACAAAACAGACAGAAAAAAGAAAAAGTAAACATGCAAACAAAACAAGAAAGCTAAAACACAGAACGGGTGAGGGTACTTAGCTTTGCGGGGTCAGTCCCCCAAGCTTTCCTGTTTTCTTTTATTTTTTCTTTTCTATTCGAGTCTTCCAGACTCTTTCTCCTTATTCTCTTTTTTTCATTTTTCATTTTTCTCATTTTTTCTTTCTGTTTTATGCTTTAACCGTCAAGACAGGGGCTTTAGGCTTTTGGTTTACAGAGGGGTGTTTGGGAGAGGGTAAAGGTGAGATCTTTGGGGGAAAGTTGGTTGTGAGTCGCCGGAGTTAGGGTTCCGGCGACTTTGTTTTGGATATTCGAAGAGCCCCGAAGAGATTCGAGGGAGGTGAGTGGTGTGGTTGGGTAGATCGGACTGAGACGGTTCTTTTGGCATTGGTTTGGTAGAGTGGTTCATACTTTGGGTGGTCACCGGTGAAGTTCCGGTGACCAGAGTTCTGGAGAAGGGCCTGTTTTAGGGCTTCCTAAGGTTTGATGGGGTGAAGAAGAAGGAGAAGAAGTGAATAGGAGAGGAGAAGGGTTGGGAGTGGCCGACGACCACCGTGGAGAGTGATGGCCGCCATGGCCGGCTAAGGTTTGAAGGTGATGAAGGAGACGAAGAGGGAGAGAGGATAAGAAACTGTGGCGGCTAGGTTTAGGGCTTCTTAGAGAATGGCCATCTTCTTCAGACAAGGCCCTTATATAGGCCGGGCATCCGAGATATCTGAGCCGTTCGTTTGATAGAGATCAACGGCTCGTAGGTGCGTTACTAAAACGGCGACGTTTTGTTGCCCTGGGAGACCCAATATCTTTGACCATCCGATCATTTCAAATGGACGGCTGTGATCAATCCTTGAATTATAATTACTTAATTAAAACTATCTCTTTTTCTCGGCCGTTAGATCCAGCCTGATGAACGGCTGAGATTGTTTGCTTCTTGATGAACTGGACCCGACCTTTGGGCTAATGCATCTGGGCCTATTCAATTTATTTCAATTTGGCCCAAAGCCAGTATACCCAACTATTTTTTGTATTTTCTGATTTTTTTAATTATTAAGACACCATATTTTTTTCTTTTTCTTTTATGAATTATTAAAAAACTTAATCTCCTACTTATTCTAATTATCTAGTGTTTTTTTGGCAATTTTCTACTATTTTTCCTTGATTTCCGCTACTAAGAACTATTTTTGATAATTTTCTTTTTTTTTAAAACTAATTAATTTAAACAAAGTAATTACTTAACCTTTTTTTTTTCTAATTTCCAATTATTCAAACACACAAAATGCATCTTATTTCAAACAGATATACAATTGCACACAAAAATATTATTTATTTTAATTTTGGAATTTTATTTTTTCGAGCAAAAATCACGTGCTCACAGCTGCCCCTCTTTGCTCGGGAACATGAAGAGTTTCAGTGCAAAGACAAGTTAGCAGTAATGAGAGATTTTTGCCCACTGGCATATTCCGTGAGAATCATTTTGAAAACCTTTTGACCGCACCCTGCCTCAGAGGTTGCCTACATATCCCGGGCTAAACAAGAATCAGGTCAGTGTAGTTCGGGAAGGTCTGGTAGTTTAAAACTACCAAGACTTTGCTGTTGCATTGACACTGTTATGACTACTGACCTACTCCTTATTACACCAGGGGTGAAGGGGGAAATGTAAAATGAAGAAGCTATTCTAAGCTATGATCCTACAATTACAATTGTTCCTAATCTAGCCTTTGTTTGCTTCTTCTTCTCTTTTCTTCATTTTCTGTGATGCCGACTGTCTTTTTTTGTTGATTTTCTTTTCTTGCTTTCCCTTTTTTTTTGGTTTTCAATGATACTTCTTGTCCTCGAGCTGAAGCCTGCTCTAAACAAAACAAAAACAACAAACTTTTTCCTCTGCCCCAGTGTGGGCTTTTAGCTAACATAAAACCAAAAATTGCAGGAAGTAAATATGCAGAAAAGTATTCCCTTGTTAGATAGGTGGGCGCCTGGACAGAAATTAAACGTGCATGAGATGCAATGCAGAAAAGGTGTAGGCTTTTAGCTAACATAAAACCAAAAATTGCAGGAAGTAAATATGCAGAAAAGTATTCCCTTGTTAGATAGGTGGGCGCCCGGATAGAAATTAAACGTGCATGAGATGCAGTGCAGAAAAGTATTCCCTTGTTAGATAGGTGGGCGCCTCTGGACAGAAATTAAAAAATGCATGAAATGCAATGCAGAAAAGTATTCCCTAGTTAGATAGGTGGGCGCCCGGACAGAAATTGAAAATGCATGAAATACAGTACAGAAAAGTATTCCCTTGTTAGATAAGTCGGCGCCTGGACATAAATTAAACGTGCATGAGATGCAATGCGGAAAAGTATTCCCTTGTTAGATAGGTGGGCGCCTGGACAGAAATTAAACGTGCATGAGATGCAGTGCAGAAAAGTATTCCCTTGTTAGATAGGTGGGCGCCTGGACAGAAATTAAAAATGCATGAAATGCAGTGCAGAAAAGTATTCCCTTGTTAGATAGGTGGGCGCCTGGACAGAAATTAAAAATGCATGAAATGCAGTGCAGAAAAGTATTCCCTTGTTAGATAGGTGGGCGCCTAGACAGAAATTAAACGTGCATGAGATGCAGTGCAGAAAAGTATTCCCTTGTTAGATAGGTGGGCGCCCGGACAAAAATTAAACGTGCATGAGATGCAGTGCAGAAAAGTATTCCCTTGTTAGATAGGTGGGCGGCTAACATAAAACCAAAAATTGCAGGAAGTAAATATGCAGAAAAGTATTCCCTTGTTAGATAGGTGGGCGCCCGGATAGAAATTAAACGTGCATGAGATGCAGTGCAGAAAAGTATTCCCTTGTTAGATAGGTGGGCGCCTTGACAGAAATTAAACGTGCATGAAATGCAATGCAGAAAAGTATTCCCTTGTTAGATAGGTGGGCGCCGGACAGAAATTAAACGTGCATGATATGCAATGAAGAAAAGTATTCCCTTGTTAGATAGGTAGGCGCCAGGACAGAAATTAAACGTGCATGAAATGCGATAAAAAAAAGTATTCCCTTGTTAGATAGGTGGGCGCCTGGACAGAAATTAAACATGCATGAAATGCGATGCAGAAAAGTATTCCCTCAGCCTGATGACCGGGGAATGGATTTTAAAGATGCTATCTTCCTCTTTTTGGTATTTTCTTTGACCAATTGTCTCTCACCTGTGAATTTCCCCACTTATTGGCAAACTTTCTCTTTTTGGTGTTTTCTATTCTTCCACATTGGTCACATTCACTTTAAAGTGAATAGTGACAATTTGTTTCTGCATGAATCATGAAACAAAATTTATTAGATATAAACTGCTAGCAACTAGCATCTGCCGTCCCTGCCTCTTATTGCTTTCCTCTTTTTTTTACTTCTTCTCCTGCTGTGTGGCTTTTCAGCTGCCTATCTCTTGTGAACTCTTTTTGTATTTTGTTACTTTTCCCTTTTTGTTTTGTTTTCTTTTCCTTTGGCCGTGTTGCCAAACTTCTTTATTTCCTCCCCAACTCTTCTATCTTTCTAATCCAGTGTTGTTTCAGCTTTCGTCATCAGGAGCTGGTAGTTAGCTCTCAAAAGGTAAACAATGAAATGCAGAGAAATGAAAGAGGGTAAGGGTATTTTTGGAGAGATGATAGAACTTATCTGGGCATTTGTTGGCTGATTCCGCTGACCATGCCATGTATTTAAACTCTGACCTAGTTCGTTCCAATCATTATTCTGACTCCGAATTGTTTTCAACCCAAACCGATACTATTTTTTGTTGCCTTTTCTCTTTTCAGGGTAATCCTTATGATCGCCCTACGGTGCCTCGAAAGGTTTTCACCAATAAGACTCTCTCATTTATTCTCTCTCAACCTCACAATCGCCCTGCAGTGCCGTTTAAGGTTTTCAATGACAAGACTCTCTCATTTTATTTCTCTCAAACTTACAATCGCCTCACAGTGCCGGTTAAGGTTTTCACCGATGAGACTCTCTCATTTTTTTTCATTTTTTTTTTCAATTTTCCTTTTGTCTTTTGTTTTCTTATACCACGGGTGTTGTCCAATGTCTTGCTCTTCCTTCATTGCATCTGTTATCATTTTGGAATTGATCAGAAGGTCTTTCTTTGGACCGTAACGTGGCTTTTTGATGGGTTAAAGAAAGAAAGGTATAAAGGCTCAAAAATTTACGAGGGTTCAAAATATTTACAACTCTCGGAATTATTCAACATAACTTCTGCCCCAGTTTCAATATGTGGGGAATTTTTTTGGATTTTTCTTTGTTGTGACTGAACCTCAGAGAGGCTGCCTACGTACCCTTTCGGGATCAAGTCAGACGTAGTTCATCCAACGTCATTAGTTAAATGAATTTCTTTTGACTTTTTCCAGATTTCTTTGTCTTTTTCTTTTTTTTTTCTTTTTTTTATCTTTTTTTTTCATTTTCATTCTTTCAGCACTTTCCATTTTGTCAATTTTAATCTTCATTTTCCTTGTTGTGCTATAAGCGATTCCAAGAGAGGGGTATGAAAGAATATATTCATTAAGGCTCAAAGGGGTATCAATGGATAAAGTGTTTGGATAGAGAATAAAACGCCTTCGTCATTTCAATTCCAAAATCACAACAAAATACAGATCATATAATTGAAAAGGAATCATACATAGTATCTTTTGACCGCATCTGAATTGATAGCAGTCTCTACGCACTTTCCTTCAACATCTGTTAAATATAATGCCCCATTGGACAACACCCGCGATACCACAAATGGTCCCTGCCAATTTGGCGCAAACTTGCCCTTTGCCTTGGCCCAATGCGGTAAGATACGCCTCAATACGAGTTGTCCAACTTCAAACTTCTGAGGACGCACCTTCTTATTGTATGCTCTGGCCATTCCTCGTTGATACAACTGCCCATGGCAAACTGCGTCCAATCTCTTTTCATCAATCAAACTCAATTGTTCCAGCTGGGCTTTTACCCATTCTTCGTCATCTATTCCAGCCTCAGCTATGATCCGTAATGACGGTATTTCTATTTTTGCGGGTATGACAGCCTCCGTCCCATACACCAGTGAGTAAGGTGTAGTTCTAATAGAAGTACGCACTGTCGTGCGGTAACCCATAAGAGCAAATGGTAACTTTTCATGCCATTGACTGGATCCCTCCACCATTTTCCTGAGGATCTTCTTGATATTCTTATTTGCCGCTTCTACTACCCCATTCGCCTGTGGCCTATAAGGTGTGGAATTGCGATGTGTGATCTTAAATCTCTCGCAAACTTCCGCCATGAGATGACTATTTAGATTGGCTCCATTATCTGTGATGATCACCTTGGGAATTCCGAACCGGCATATAATATTCTCATGCACAAAGTCCACCACCTCTTTCTTTGTCACTGCCTTGAATGTCTTCGCCTCAACCCACTTGGTGAAATAATCGATCGCAACCAAAATGAATCTATGCCCATTGGAAGCTGCTGGATCTATCGGACCGATAACATCCATGCCCCAGGCGACAAATGGCCAAGGTGCAGACATTGTATGCAATTCATAAGGCGAGGAGTGAATTAGATATCCATATACTTGGCATTGGTGAAATTTCCTCACGTACCTGATACAATCACACTCTATAGTGAGCCAATAATACCCGACTCTCAGAATTGTCTTTGCTAAGACATATCCGCTCATATGGGGTTAACAGGCTCCAACATGTACTTCGATCATAATCTCATCAGCTTGTTGTGCATCCACACACCTCAATAACCCCAGATCTGGTGTTCTCTTGTATATAACTCCTCCACTGAGAAAAAATTCATTTGCCAAGCGCCTGATAGCTCTTTTCTGATCTCCAGTGGCCTGCTCCGGGTATTTGCCAGCTTTCAGGTATTCCTTAATGTCATGATACCACGGTTCTCCATCCAATTCTTCTTCCACAACAAAGCAGTAAGCATTTTGATCACGGACTTGGATCTGGAGTGGATCTATATATGTCTTGTCCGGATGATGCAACATAGAGGACAGTGTGGCCAAAGCATCTGCAACCTCATTGTGCATTCTTGGGATGTGTTTGAATTCTATGAACTGGAATCTTTGAGACAACTTGTGCAAACAATACCGGTAAGGTATCAATTTCAAATCTCTTGTCTCCCATTCTCCCTGGATTTGGTGTACCAAAAGATCCGAGTCACCTATGACTAATATCTCTTGAATACCCATGTCTACTGCCATCCTTAATCCCAAGATACACGCCTCATATTTGGCCATATTGTTGGTACAGAAAAATTGAAGCTGAGCGGTGACGGGATAATGTCGACCCGTTTCTGAAATGAGTACTACTCCAATACCAACTCCTTTACTGTTGACGGCTCCGTCGAAATACATCTTCCACCCTAGCTTTTCGCCCTATTCTATTTCTTCAATATTCATTGCCTCCTCATCCGGAAAATACGTCTTTAATGGCTCATATTCATCATCCACTGGATTCTCTGCTAAGTGGTCCGCAATTGCTTGCGCCTTCATTGCCGTACGAGTTACATAGATAATGTCAAATTTTGTGAGCAGAACCTACCATTTAGCAAGTCTCCCTGTAGGCATAGGCTTCAGAAATATGTATTTCAGAGGATCAAGTCGTGATATCAAGTATGTGGTATATGCTGACAAATAATGCTTCAATTTCTGAGCCACCCAGATCAACGCACAACAAGTTCTTTCTAGCTGAGTATATTTCACCTCGTAAGATGTGAACTTCTTACTGAGGTAATATATAGCTTTCTCTCTCTTGCCCGTCTCGTCATGTTGGCCTAGCACACAACCAAAGGAGTTGTCAAGCACTGTCAAGTACAAAATCAGAGGTCGCCTCGGCTCTGGAGGAACTAACACTGGAGGATTGGCTAAATATTCCTTGATTTTGTCGAAGGCTTCCTGACATTCATCGGTCCATTTCACCGCTGCATCTTTCTTTAACAACTTGAAGATCGGCTCACATGTTGACGTCAACTGAGCGATGAACTGACTAATGTAACTCAACCTCCCCAATAAGCTCATTACTTCCTTCTTGTTCTTCGGCGGAGGTAGACTTTGGATGGCCTTGATCTTTGATGGATCTAGTTCAATACCTCGCCGACTTACTATAAACCCCAATAGCTTCCCTGAAGGTACTCCAAAGGCGCAATTCGCAGGATTGAGCTTTAGATTGTACCTCCGGAGTCTTTGGAAAAACTTTCTCAAATCCCTCACATGATCAGGTTGCTTTTTGGACTTTATGATGACATCGTCCACATATACTTCAATTTCTTGGTGCATCATGTCATGAAACATCGTGGTCATTGCCCTCATATAAGTTGCCCCAGCATTCTTCAATCCAAACGGCATTACTCTGTAATAATATGTTCCCCAAGGTGTAATGAAAGCAGTTTTCTCCGCGTCTTCTTCGTCCATCAAGATCTGGTGATAACCTGCATAACAATCTACAAATGAACCAATCTCATGCTTGGCGCAATTGTCGATCCATATGTGGATGTTTGGTAGTGGGAAATCATCTTTTGGACTAGATTTGTTGAGGTCTCCGTAGTCCACACACACTCTGGTTTTTCCATCTTTCTTTGGGACTGGCACAACGTTCACCAACCAGGTGGGGTATTTGGTGACTCGTATGACCTTCGCCTCAAACTTCTTATTCACCTCTTCTTTTATCTTTACACTAATGTCCGTTTTGAATTTCCGCAACTTTTGCTTTACTGGCCAGCATTCGGGGTAGATAGGCAACTTGTGTGCCACCAAATCAGCACTAAGTCCGGGCATGTCATCATAGGACCAAGCAAAGATGTCCTTAAATTCATGCAACAACCTTATCAATTCTTCCCTGAGGGGTGTCTCCAAATGAACACTAATTATTATTTCCCAGACATTATCTTCGCTCCCCAAATTGATGGATTATGTATCACTCAAATTCGGTTTGGGCTTTTCCTCATATTGGTTCATATCCTTACTTATTTCCTCCAGGGCTTCCTCATCCTCACATTCTATCTCACTATCCTCCTCAATTTCTTGTATGATAATGCGACTATCAGAACTGGGTCGAGAATCCTTCATGCATGACATGGAATCAGAATCAACACATATAGAACTGTACAGAAGAAAAGATAAAAAAATAAGGCAAAAATGAAGAAAGAAGAAAACTGCATTTCATTGATAAAAAAGATGAACAAAGTTCGGGATACATTTTGACTTTTTCTTTTTTCATGGGGGGTGGGAGGACTACAAAGAGTAACAATTATTTTCTTCCGGGAAGATGATAATGAAATTTTAGAGCTAACTACCAAGACTCCTTCCTGATCGGGAAAGGAGTGGCTTCCCAATTGTTCAGCATAACACCGGATCCCACAAATTGCACGTCCATCTTGCTAGTGCCTTCCCCCATCTCAACCATGTTCACATCCCCAAATATCTTCTCAAATATCATCAAAAGCTCTTCATCGGGTCGGGTCTCAATGTACCTTGACGCAGCAGATGTCCGATTTTTAGTACCAGGCTTGGTAAAGATGTTGGATAGTTTGGGTATAGGCTTAGGCAGGGTCTAGTTCTTTTTGTTTTTGGAGGCTCTTTGGATGTCGGCATAGGTGGGTTTGAATCCTAAGCCGAAAGTATCTTTGTTCCCTGGCAGTTGAACTGGTTGGGTGATTCCTTGCAAAGCTTTGCCCAACCCTTTTCCTGGCGCAACCCCGTTTTTAAGCATTTCCCGGGCCACCATCACAGCAGTAGGTGCTACCGTAGGGATCGGCAGTTTCTCTCCTTCAACAATTTTGTTCACTACTATGGTGTCTGTCACCTGGTATACCCAAGGACCCTTATCTCCATCAGCGTCATCAAATGGCACAACAACATTGCAGGTATTCTCCTCCCCATGCACCACAACTTCTTGTTGCTCCCATTCGAATTTTACCATTTGGTGCAAGGATGACGATACTGCTTTGGCCGCGTGGATCCATGGTCGGCCCAGCAATAAATTATAGGACACAACAATGTCCAACACCAGAAATTCCATGGTAAAATCCACAGGCCCAATGGTCACCTCCAAGACAATGTCTCCCAACGTGTTCTTACTTCCACCATCAAATCCTCTCACATTTATACTGTTCCTCCGAATTCTATCCGGACTGATATTCAGCTTTCCAAGAGTTGACAGCGGGCAAATGTTTGCGCTTGAACCATTATCTATCGACACTCTGGTAACCACCGACTCCTTGTTTTTCACCGTAAGATAAAGTGCCCTATTATGCTCGGTTCCCTCAACATGCAATTCATTATCTGATAACGTAATCTTATTAGGCTCGAAGATCTTATTGGTAATATTTTCAAGGTGATAGACCGAGATCTTCTCTGGGATATGAGCCTAGTTCAATATCTTCATCAGAGCTTTCCTGTGTTCTTCTGAATGGATTAACAACGAGAGCAAAGAGATCTGCGCAGGTGTTTTCCTCAACTGTTCGACTATAGAGTAGTCCTGCGATTTTATCTTTTTGAGGAATTCCTCCGCCTCTTCTTTGGAGACAGGCTTCTTCAACTGATTCTCTTTCATCGCTTTCATTCTTCTTAACTCTTCTGGGGCAAAACACCTCCCAGATCGAGTCAGACCGTGAGTTTCATTGATTTCTCCAAATACCTCTTTCCCTTTGTAAATCACTGCTACCTTGTTGTAATTCCAAGGTACGGTCTTGGTGTTCACTACCGTCATCTGCACCACCGGTCTTATAATCACTGGTTCCACACTCGCGCCTTTCACTATTAATACTGGCTTCACGCCCGGTACTACAACCCTCAACTTTTCCACCACTGTTTGGCTTTTCACTGGTTCTTCAACAATTATCTTTCCTTTCTCAGCTTCCTTTTCCGTTCTGCTACTGGCCTTAATTATCATAACAGACTGGGACGGCTTCCGACTGCTCTCATCCTGCGCTAATTCTATCATATGCGTTTCATGGTGAGCTGGCAGTGGGTTTTGCGTGATGTTTGGAGCCTCCGGAGCTTGCACTTCAATCCTCCGGCTATCAATAAGATTCTGGATAGCACTCTTCAGATGCCAACACTTTTCAGTATCGTGTCCTGGTGCTCCTGAGCAATACTCACACCTAACTGATTGATCGATGTTTCTCGGAGGTGGGTTTGGAAGTTTAGACTCAATCGGGCTCAACATTCCCAATTCTTTTAATCCGTGATAGAGGCTGGTATAGGACTCCCCCAACGTGGTGAATGTTTTCTTTGCCGTATTCCTCATTTCTGGGTCAGGCCTGGGTCTGCTTGGGTTTTTGTAGGTTCTAGAAATAGGGTATGTGTTTTGAGTATGGTAAACATTATGCGGGGCTTGGGCTCGCCATACATGTGGCGGTGGTGGTGAATAGGTTTGGGCTTGTGGGCGGTGGTAGTGCGGGGCAGTTGGTGGGTAATATGGTGACGGTGGATTATATGTGGTTGGTGTATTGGATGGGGTTAGTGGGTTATATGTGGTTGGCGTGTTGTATGGAGTTGATGGGTTTGATGGGTATGGATGGTATTGTCTTGGTGGGTGATGATGTTGGTTGCGGTTCCAAGGCCTGCTTTCCACAGCTGCTACTTCTTCTTTTTTCTTCTTCCCAATTGCTCCTCCATTCCCAGTCTGTATGGCCTGATTCGTGGCCTTAATTGCCGAAAAACTCATGATCTTGTTGATTTTTAAACCTTCCTCAACAAAACTTCCCATCTTCACAACCTCATTAAAACTTTTTCCAATTGCTGACACTAAATGCCCATAATAAGTAGGCTCCAAAGCCTGTAAGAAACAATCTACCATTTCTCCTTCCTTCATCGGCGAATCTACCTTTGCCGCCTGTTCTCTCCACCTGAAACCAAACTCCCTGAAGCTTTCTCCCGGCTTTTTCTCCATCTTCGTGAGTGATAGTCTATCTGGTATGATTTCCAGATTGTATTGAAAATGGTTCGCGAATGCTTGCGCGAGATCGTCCCAGATGAACCACCTGGTGTGATCCTGGCGAGTATACCACTCCAAAGCAGAACCGCTTAAACTTTGGCTAAAATACGCCATCAACAACTTATCCCTGCCTCCTGCACCTTGCATTTTACTGCAATATCACTTGAGGTGGGCCACCGGGTCTCCATGTCTGCTATACATATCAAACTTCGGCAACTTAAATCCAACAGGAAGTTGCACTTTAGGGAACAGACACAAATCCTTGTATGCCACACTTACTTGCCCTCCCAATCCTTGCATATTGCGAAAGGTGTTTTCCAAACTCTTTACCTTCCTAGCCATCTCGTCCTGCCCTGCATTTTTAGCAGGCTTCTCTTCGCTCGTCTCCATCAGCGGAGTATGAGATTCGTGCTGTCGAAAGGTTGGCTCCGGTGGGTAGTAATGGGGGTCTTGTATGTGGAACATTGGTTCACTAGATGATTTGTGCAGGGTGGCAGGTGGAGGTGCCACATACACTGGAGTAACTTGGGGTGGATGGGGTGGTACCTGTTTTGTTAGATGTGGTGGTACTTGGGAAGTGGAAGCATAATAGTGATGATAGTGAGGGTATGTAGAGGGTGCATTCATCGTGGGTGGTTCAGGATTGGGGTTAGTTGGAGGGATGTATGTGGGATTGGCAGGGTAAGTTGGCAAGGGTTGACCCCTTGACCAAGCCTGATACATTTCGCCCATCTGCTGTTTTAATTTGTACATCTCTTCCTTCATCCCCGCTACGTCCACAATTTCTTCCTCTTGGGCGGGATCCATGATTGTTGCCTCAATCTCTTGCGACACAGCTTTTGTCATTTTCTTATATCTCGTGTTGTAAGGGTGAGTAGCCAGAATGCCAGTTGCCACTAGAATCTGAATCTCACAAACATCAACACCCATTAGTGGTTAGTGCATGAAGAGATAAGATGCAACGACTTTAAAATAAACACATTTTCCTCGGGTCGTCATGCATCATCCCAGCCTTTACTCAGTTGAACCAATCATCTCTTTTTCTTCTTTTTTTTTCTTTTTTTTTTCACTTTTTTTTCTTCTTTTTCATTTCATAATTACGTTCCTATTTATTTGCCTATCGTAATTAAAAGAAATAACATAAAGCAAAAGGATTGACAACAACTCTTGATTTTTATTGATAGTTCAAAAACATTGGTTTACAAGATGATGTTGTAATGCTAATGTAAAGAAACATAAAAATAGAATGCATGCCCTATGAATACATTAATTTTCCTAGTGCCCGCGAGACATCGTTTGGTCTTTCCGCGGGTCTATATGCTAATCCCTTTTGGAGCCTATCCAGGTCAGACATGACTTGCTGCACAAAGAACTTCACCGCTGATACAAAGGTTCTTTGGGACATATCTTCACGCAGCTGACTCTTCCGGGTGATGTATTGAGCAATACGAACAATGTTCTCTCGAATAACCCCTTTTTCTTGAAGCAATCGGCTTATTTGTTCAGTGCGAGCATCTAAGGTATGTTGGTTATCCTTCTGTATTTACTGCAGCTCCAACTCTAGTCGAGCCATAGTTGTGTAACAATACTCTCTCTCTTCTTTGAGATCCTTGATAACTTTGTTACTTTTAACCGTGGTTGAAACCATTTTCTTTCTTAGCCGAGCTACCTCAAATTTATGCTTATCTTGTAGTTGCCGAACCAACTTGGCTCTTTCCTCAGCATCTCTGGTTATTTGCTTCCGAGCCCTGACTAATTCCTTTTCTGCCTTGTCCAAGTCAAAGCTGTAGTCATTCACTTTGCGCCGAAGAGTCTCAATCAATTTCTCATCCCAAGCTAAGCGAATGGGGGTCTCGGATGCAATTTTCATTTGAGAAACCTAAGCCTTTAACATTTCGTTTTCTTTCTTCAGCTGCTTTTTCTCTCCCTCATCAGATGCTGCCTGTAAACATCTTTCAAACTGGAGATTTCTCAATTGTTCTTCCAACAAGCGGATCTTGGCCTTGTATTCTCTTTCTTTGGCTGCCCAATTCTGATTTTCCTTAGATTGCTCCACCAAATCTTGCAGGTGGGGTCTTTTTGAAAGTCGTTCATGCTCAACACCCCGTCGATACCACATGAAATATCCAGACGATACTTCTCCCCGAGCTCTATTTTGCACACAAGTATCTACTTTCAGATTTTGGCATTCATTCCAAATTTGACGGATCTTTGCTTCCGGGAATTGCCCATCCGGACTAATTTCTATAGCTTGTGAACTAAGGTCCCCGTCTCTCGGTATAACTTGACATCTACCCAACTGTCGCAGGGCCCTGTACGGGGCGTAAGGTTGGATGCTTTTTAAACCCATGATCAAGAAAGGTGACCCTTATGTCGGCATATAAATTACCTCGTCAAGAGGTAGCCAATCATATGTCCAATCGATCTGGCCATCAGACAATGATCGAAGATGCGAAATCCAATTCTTTACTCCCTCTGGCAATTTAACTTCTTTTGTTCTCGTACAAAATTCTTCCAGACATGTTCGTCCAGTCAGACCATAATTTGAGAACGAAGGATGATGGCATAGATGTTCAATCAACCAAATCTGCAATATCAAATTGCACCCTTCAAAGAAGTTGGCTCCAGCTTTGCATGCCGTCAAGGCACGGTAGATGTCAGCTAAAATCATTGGAGCTAGAGTACAATTGTCTTGTACTATCAATGTGCTTGCTACCCTGGCAACCTTTATACTAATGTGCCCATCTTTTCTCGGAAATATGACAATTCCGAGAAATGCCACTAAGAAAGCAAACCTCCGATGCTCCTCCCATTTTGCTCGGTTGGACTTGCTACATAGCTTGTTCGTGGAGTCGTTGAAACCCCCGATATGTCCATACCTACTATAAATGAAGTTCAGGGAGCAAAACCCGTTGGCTAAATCTTCGTTGTGGACATTCCTAGCAATTTTTAAGGAGTCCAGAAAATGATGCACCGTTACCGTTCTTGGAGATACCGGGTATTTTCCTTTCAAGGGGACCTCATTCTTCCCTATGTAGAAAGCAATTTCCTCCAGAGTAGGAGTGAGTTCAAAATCCGAAAGATGTAATACATTGTGTGCAGGATCCCAATATGTGACCAATGCTCTAATTATGTCGCCTCGGGGAATTATGTCTAATAACCCCGTGAGATCTTTCAAGTAACCTTTGACCCAGTCTTGACTTTCTGTCTCCATGTCTTGCCACCATAGTTTCAGCTCCAAAGGGATTTTATTCGTTAAGGAGAAATGTTCATTCAGCATTGTGCTCATCATGCACATTTATTAAGGCGATTTTATTTAGAAAAAAGGAAAATCTTTTTCAATGCAAGTTTTCATTTTTTGAAAGAATACGGCTTTCGAAGTGGCCATTTTTGCCAAAACAATCTTCCAGCGTCCTTTCGGGACAATCGGCCATTTCCAAAAATAGCAATCACTTCGATTATTTGAAAAGAAAAAATCTTTTTTTTTGTCTTTTTCTAAAAGTGTGGTTGGACCCTTTTAAGGGTTGCCTACGTATCCCACCTAATGGCGAGAATCAAACCTGCGTAGTTCGGTCAGATAAGTTGACCAATTATTTCAACAACAAAACCATTTTTTTTTTCAAATTTTCGGATTTTCTGGATACCCAATTTAACTAACTCTTATTTCCCTCTCTTTTATTTCTTTTCAACAATTTTTCTATCCTCGGGATTTTTTCCGGTCCGCATAACGATCAAGGAAAATAAAAATGCAACACATAATATGCTCGGTCTTTTTCAAATACCGGGTCACCTATCCTAGATGGACCCAACCCCTGTGTTGAGTCCCCTAAGTCAGATATGATGCGAATAATTGTCCTAGACCTATGTTCAAAGTCTTACATTTTCATAGAATGCTAGACCGTGTACCCGAGCGGACAACTCGAATCGAGGAGGGGGCTACGTACCGGTGACTCGTGGAGTCAATCGGCTTTGTAACTTATCCGGCCTCTATTTTCTTAATTTTTGGTGACTTAACAGAAAGGGGAGTCTCAACCAGTAAGCACATCCCCGAGGGTGAAGAAGAGAAGGGTTTTCGGCACAATTTTATATACAATCCACATAATATCAAAGCGATAAAGCACATAGTATGTTATTCAAATCATATAGTGAAGTCAAACAATATCACGAACGGCAATTCTAAGGAGCTCGAGTTCTTAAACCCTGAAACCGAAGTTCGGGGTTGGGATCCCCAACAGAGTCGCCAGAGCTGTCACACCTCCCTTTTTACTACCCCCCAAAAAGCATAAAAATGTGCTTATAGGGTATACCTCGATGTTCAAATACCCGAAACGGATATAATAGCATAGAGGAAGGAGTTTTTCCACTTAAAGGACAATCGGTTTGGGATTTTGTTTTAATTATCAGAGTCACCACTTGAGAAGATAATGGTGTCCCAAGTCACCGGTTAATCCCGATTCCGAGGAATTTGACTCTTTTGTTAATGTCTGTGAAACAAAGATCTGGATAAGGAACTCTGTTAACCCGGGAGAAGGTGTTAGGCCTTCCCGGGTTCCGTGTTTTTAGCACGGTCGCTCAATTGTCATTTCTTGACTCTTGTTTGACTCAATACAGATTTTAACAACATATATGCGCTTTTACTTTAATTTTATAGAACAGCAACATCGCGAAAACACACCTCGAGTCACACCGCAACCAGTACGCCTGTGACTTTTGGTATATTTTGGTTTGCCGAGATTTAGGATTTGAGTTGCACCAGGTGCACTCTCGTTCATAGAAGGTATATTAAATCGTGCCTAATAGTGTCTATAGGCTTTTAATTCTTTTGGGCAAGACTATGGAATTTGCTAATAGTCTTCCCGAGTCTAGTTATGAATTATATCATTACTAAAGGGGGCCCCGCTATTCAATATTATGTGAGGCTCATCCCAATTACATTTTTAAGGTCCAACCCTATTGTTTGACTATACTTTTCTACATATGTTTTTTCCTTAACCGCTTGCAACACTAAAATTCCAGGCCCGTCAGATTTGTTGTTATTGGGCCTAGATCTTTATTCACTTATTTAAACAGGCATCAGACCTGCCCAGGCCTTAAAGGCCCAAGCTGTCTTCAAACTTTTGCTCATCAGCCAAATTGGCTTTGCACCATGGTTCAGGCCCTCGTTGTATTGGGCCCAAACTAAACAGAAATAATAACAAATAGAGGTAAATACAAGGGAGTACATATTTGAGATCAATAAAGAACCAAATCGCATTTATATTCATTATCAAAAAGAAAAATCATGATACACATTGTCACTGTTAACTCTGAATAATCTGTCTACTATACATGAGAATTAAATGATTGTTTCTGTTTTGATTTTTAACAACAAATTTACACTAATAAGCGAATTACTTTCTAACTGAGATCAAGAAGTTACTTAACTACGTGTATAAACGAAAAGGCATGTTGACTATCTAAGGTTATGATGAGTTACTTACAGCTATACTATTACGACACTGATTCAATATGAATTAAGCCTATCCGATATTCTCAAAAAGCTATCCTACTTAAGCCATTTCACTGCCTAATTATTTCCTTTTATCAATGAAGAGACTTAATCACGCGAACATAGCTTAAACATTCATTAACAGAACTTAAATCATTTCATCTAGTGGCCCAAAGACTTGACATAGTTAAAACTACTGCCTACATTTCAATTCAGCTTATTAGCAAATTATTAACTCAATTGTTCAAAGGTCACTACTTGATCTAACATTTTTGTCCCTTATTCAGGTGTAAATCTATGATATTAGCTAAGTAATGATGGTTTACCAAGTTATCTATGAAGCAACAGGTATTGGCAAATTGAAACCGTGATTTCTTTACTTATATTTTAGGTTTTACCTATTTAGACTAGGCGTGACATTCTACTGCGACTATACTACTTACTATACCACTAGCTATTACAATATTTTTTGTGTTTTTGTTTTTCAGCTACTACCTACTGCTACAATAAATAAATTACAAATTTAAACTAATAACATTAAACTACAAACTACATAACACCATGAAAATCTAATCTGGATCTTCATTTTATTTCATCAAAATCATCAATATAGCTTCAGTTTGTAAGAGAAGTGTACCTGGATCAATAAGAAAATCGATGAGTCTAGGGGAATTAAGCAAGGAAGCACAACATGGACTCAAAGCAATGCAACAGTGGAAGCTTGAATGTTAGCTAATGAAGATCGCAGCAACAGCACACAGAAATCCAGACCAAAACTCGAGCAGAAAACCCAAAGAACAAGCAGCTAAACCAGATATTCTCACTCGAAAATGCAGGAAAACTACTTGCTATTCACTATTATATTTTTTGCTCTGAATTTATCTATTAAACCAGCCTTAGAAAATTGAAGCAGCCCCCCCCCCTCATTAGCCCTTTTTAGGGGGTATTTATAGGAATGGAATGGGCTGATGACTTGGGGAGAAAGTTTGGGATTAAATCCCACTTCTCCCCCTCTTAAAATTACTAAACTTACACTAAGGCCCCAATTTCTGTTATCAAAATCCCTTCCAGCATGTGCTGGAAGGTTCTGAAGATTCCTTTTTAGGGCCTTTACCAAAGTATCCCTAAGGGTTGTACTGATTTTCCTTTTTACGGAGACCATTATACCCTTTAATCTCTGTAAAATTGTAGAAATCAGGGGTACAAATTACTCCCATAACCCTTTATGTTCTAAACAATTCACCATTTTACCTATTTGGCTTCCATTTATGCCCCTAAGGACACTGCTGAATTACCCGACCTACCTAGGTCAGGTTTCCAGCATTTTTGGACTTATTTAACTAATGGCCAGTCCTTGCATTGGTATTTAAGGACTGGCCAGTTTTAATTATTTCAAACACAACCTCTTTTAGTTCATTTTAAGTTAATTGCAGGACCAGCCTGCCTTATTACTATATTTAGCCTATTTAAAACTTAGCCACTCTCAAGTTGAGATTTGGCTTGGGTAATTAAACCCATTTGCTGAACACAGGCTGGGCCCAAGCCTTTGCAGGCTTAGCCACCTGTGGTTCAGGGCTCAAAATGAGCCTGGACAAGTCTGCATTTGCAGACTTAGCCAATCCTTGCATAATTGATCTATTTAAATTCTTTTAAAACTAATTGCAGGACTAGCCTGCTTTATTAATGCATTTAAACTATTTAATTAATGGCCAGTCCTAAGTTGAGACTTAGCTTGGGCAATTGAAGCCATTTACTGAACTTAGTTGGGCCCAAAGCCTTTGTAGGCTTGGCCACTTAATGTTCAGGGCTCAAAAAGAGCCTGGGCAAGTCTGCATTTGCAGACTTAGCCAATTTTGGAAATCCCAGCCTATTGACTGATCACAGGCTGTGCTAAAGTCTTTGCAAACTTAGCCACCTGAGATTCAGCGCTCAAATGAGACTAGGTGAGTGCATTTGCAAGCTTAACCAGTTTTGCACAACCAGCCCCTTCTGAGGTGGACTGGTGTGTTTGGACCTTATAGAGTTGATCAAATTTGCAAAGTTGACCACTCTTGGATCAATTATTGCCTAATGACCTATTTTTGTTCATTTTTCAATCTTAGGTCTATTTAAAAACTAGCCATCTCATGGAATCTAACTCTAACAGCTATAACCAATCTCCTAAGGTTCAATTAGTGTTAATCAAACACTTACATTCAACAAGAACCAATAAAACTAAATCATTTTCAGCATGGATTGCAAATTAAGGCACATAAAATCAAACAAGATGTAATAATCAACCAAAACTCAGAAAAGGCAATTGATATGGTTGAATTTCAGTTAATTAACTCACACTATCCAATTTTATGAGACAAAGTATGAACTCATGTTAATTAAGACCTAATTATTACCAGTTCAAGTCAGATGGTGATTGAAAAAACCTCAAAACCTTTGAGGTTCGTGGCATAGGCACACACAGAAGCATAGACTCTCACAAACAACCAATAAAAGATGAAACATGACTTAATCAGACTTAAAGACCACAGAATAAGTAAGACAAGGCAGCCAGGATCCATTTTCAAGTACTAATCCTAACTTTATGTATACATGTGATGGGTTAAGATGAAGATAAAGAAGATAAGAGACATGAGGAAACAATGAAGAAGAGTCCTAACATCTATCATGCCAAGTAATAGAAGAAGAAGCAGAATTAGATAATCATGCTTATTTTAGCAAATGAAGGAACAGAAGAAGTGGCATAAACCCAACATTAGAGAAAAATCATGGTTTTAATCAGAAGATTTAGGGGAATAGGCAAAGATAAGGTAAAATAGACTTAGTATAAAAGACTAACAGCTAATCCTAGCCCTGAAACTAAGCATGAGAATAAACAGAGGAGAAGAATCATTCAAACTAAAAGAAGATATCTAGTACCAACAAGATGAAGAGGCCTAACACTAACAGAGGATGAAGAAGACATCTAAACTATACATGTGAAGAATCATGAAGAGAGGAAAAGTCATGCTGTTGAAGACTAATAGATCAGAAACCACAATAAAGATGAAACAACACAAGATAAAAGATAGATCTTTTGACTTAGAAGAAAAAGAACATGGTTTGCAGCAGACAGAACAGAAGAACAACAAGACGAAAAGAAAAAGAACAGTCAAAATAAGAAAATAGTATGAAGAAGACAAACAAGATGAACCCTAATGCTAAACAGAGAAACAAGCGAAGATGAATCAGGAAAAGAAAAAAAATAAAAGATAAGCAGAAAAATCCTAAAACTAACATGCGAAAATAGATAAGAAATATAGAAGAGATATCAAAAGCCAACAGAGAAAAGTGACATAGAAAAGATGAACTCTTTAAACTTAGAGCACAGAAATATGAGATTAAAACATAACAAGCAGAATCCTATCATGAATAGGTTAAAACATACGAAATCAGGAAGATCAAGCAAAAAGGTGTGAAATAGAAACAAAGAAGCAAAGATAAAGACCCTATGACTAACATGCGAAACACAGGATTTCAAGATCTCAAAAAATAACAAAACAGACAGAAACAAGAAAAAGTAAACATGCAAACAAAACAAGAAAGCTAAAACACAGAATGGGTGAGGGTACTTAGCTTTGCGGGGTCTGTCCCCCGAGCTTTCCTATTTTCTTTTCTTTTTTCTTTTCTTTTCCAGTCTTCCAGACTCTTTCTCCTTATACTCTTTTTTTCATTTTTCCTTTTTCTCATTTTTCTTTCTGTTTTTTGCTTTAACCGTCAAGAGAGGGGCTTTAGGCTTTTTGTTTACAGAGGGGTGTTTGGGAGAGGGTAAAGGTGCGATCTTTGGGGGAAAGTTGGTTGTGAGTCGCCGAAGTTAGGGTTCCGGCGACTTTGTTTTGGATATTCGAAGAGCTCCGAAGAGATTCGAGGGATGTGAGTGGTGTGGTTGGGTAGATCGGACCGAGACGGTCCTTTTGGCATTGGTTTGGTAGAGTGGTTCATACTTTGGGTGGTCACCGGTGAAGTTCCAGTGACCGGAGTTCTGGAGAAGGGCCTGTTTTAGGGTTTCCTAAGGTTTGATGCGGTGAAGAAGAAGGAGAAGAAGTGAATAGGAGAGGAGAAGGGTTGGGAGTGGCCAGCGACCACCGTGGAGAGTGGTGGCCGCCATGGCCGGCTAAGGTTTGAAGGTGATGAAGGAGACGAAGAGGGAGAGAGGATAAGAAACTGGGGCGGCTAGGTTTAGGGCTTCTTAGAGAATGGCCATCTTCTTCAGACAAGGCCCTTATATAGGTCGGGCATCCGAGATAATCTGAGCCATTCGTTTGATGGAGATCAACGGCTCGTAGGTGCGTTATTAAAATGGCGCCATTTCGTTGCCCTGGGAGACCCAATATCTTTGACCATCCGATCATTTCAAATGGACGGTTGTGATCAATCCTTGAATTATAATTACTTAATTAAAACTGTCTCTTTTTCTCAGCCGTTAGATCCAGCCTGATGAACGGCTGAGATTGTTTGCTTCTTGATGAACTGGACCCGGCCTTTGGGCTAATGCATCTGGGCCTATTCAATTTATTTCAATTTGGCCCAAAGCTAGTATACCCAACTATTTTTTGTATTTTCTGATTTTTAAATTATTAAGACACTGTTTTTTTTCTTTTTCTTTTATGAATTATTAAAAAACTTAATCTCCTACTTATTCTAATTATCTAGTATTTTTTGGCAATTTTCTACTATTTTTTCCTTGATTTCCGCTACTAAGAACTATTTTTGATAATTTTCTTTTTTTTTAAAACTAATTAATTTAAACAAAGTAATTACTTAACCAATTTTTTTTTTTTATTTTTCTAATTTCCAATTATTCAAACACACAAAATGTAGCTAATTTCAAACAAGGCATGCAATTGCACTCAAAAATATATTTATTTTAATTTTGGATTGTTTGCCCGGTGCAAAAATCATGTGCTCACACTCGAATGGCCACTTGACTCAAAATTATACCAGTTTTTAAGCCATTCTCCACCATCTCTCCAATCTTGATTGCCTCAGCGAAAGGTTTTCCCATCGCTGACATCATGTTTTGGAAATAGTCCGGTTCCTGAGCCTGGAGGAAGGTAGTGACCATTTCGATTTCATCCATGGGGGTTTTCACCCTAGATGCTTGTTCACGCCACTTGATGGCATATTCCATGGAGCTCTCTGAGGGCTTCTTCTTCAAATTCGATAAAGAGTTCCTATCCGGCGCAATGTCGATGTTGTACTGGAATTGTTTAACAAAATCTCTGGCCAAATCGTCCCAAATGTGCCAGCGAGATATGTCCTGATTCATGTACCATTCTGAGGGTATCCCAACCAAACTCTCTCCGAAATATGCCATGAGCAATTCTTCCTTGCCACCGGCACCTCGTAACTGATTGCAATACTTCTTGAGGTGAGCAATATGATTGTCATGCCCATCATATTTTTCAAACTTCGGCGTTTTAAAGCCTGATGGAAAATGGACATGTGGGAACATGCACAAATCAGCGTAAGAAACACTCTTCTGCCCGCTCAGACCTTGCATGTTTTTGAGACTCTGCTCCAAGCTTCTCATTCTCTTTGCCATTTCATCTTACTCGGGAGCTTTTGGATTTTGGCTTGGCATGAACTCATATTGGGGTGGCTGAGGATAGACATTGGCGGCAACTTGGGTAGGATCCCGTGCGAGGGGTGGTGCCGGGAATGTAAAGGACAAGGAATCAAAGAAAGGAGTATGTGTGGCGGGATGCACCGTGATTGGAACGGGCAAACCAACTAATGTTCTTGTGGATGTATCCAATGCTGTCACCCGAGGATAGGAAGTGGAGGGTGATTCGGAGAGGGTTGTGACATTAGAATACCCAAACAGAGTAGGTGGGCAATTGGTGGGGGTATTAGAAATCCCACTTTATCCGAGGAATAGTTCGGGGAACCCAGGGATCAGACTTGGGGGCTCTTTCCCATTATTCCAATCATCTAACATCTCCAGCATGCGACAGCACAAAATCCTATTTTCCTCCGCAGCTGCTGACTCAGTAGCCGGAATGGCTGATATGGAGCTTTCTTCCGAAACGGGAACGGTTGGTAGAGAGATTTCTGAAGACATGTTGGCACTTCTTTTCAACCTCGTGAAATAAGGATGGGTACTTTCGAGCTGCTGAACTCTTCCTCTAGACCTCGTGAAGTATGAATGTGAGGCCAAATTACCACAAAATCAACCACTCTTTTCTAAAACCTTGAGTTGGCAAACAAAGAGTTAGTATGAAACAACATAACAGATAAGTAATCTCACGTTGGGTGTGATGCACTTATACAGTTGATTGTGTTGCTACATATATTCGATTGTGATGCGTCACTCCGGTTTGTACATTCCTTTGCTTTCATCTTCTTCCTCTTTTTATCAATTTTCTTTTCTTTTATACTTCCCCTTTTTTTCGTTTTTCTTTTCTTTTAGTGATGGTCGAATCTTATGTGGATTACCTACGTATCATGTCCCCGCATGAATCAGACCGAGCATAGTTCGGAATGCAAGAAACGTAAGATACGAATGGAATATTTTTGGATTTTATTTCACAAATTTCACTTGAAACACTTTGCAAAAAGACGACAAGGGAAATAAAAACTTTAAAAGGACAAACAGACTCTTAAATGAAAAAATACAGACTCTTCTAAGCATGTTCCAACGCTTTGAATCTTTGCGTCCGTGAGGCGTTGTTTGGCCTTGCTGCGGTTCTTGGTGTGAGATCCCTTTGTAGACTTCTCAACTCCGCCATGACTTGGTGGACATATTCCATGATAGAAGAAAAGAGGGTAGGCCGGGGTGCTCATTCGCAGGTTAGGCATCTTATAGTGATATAGTGCCCGATTTCATCGATCCTAGCCCTGATCATATCTTTTTCTCTAAGAAGTTGCCCTATGTGTTGGTTCTTTGCCCCCAATACTTGAGCATTACCAGAGACTTGATCCAAAATCCTATCTATTTGCCTTTCCATCCGCGCTATTAAGTCGTGGCAATGGTCTCTATCTGCTTTGGCATCCCGGGCTTGTCTGAGAATTTTCTCTCTAAAAGCGGCATTTGCTTCTCTTAAATCAGTGATGATCTCCCCATAATCTTTCTCTATCTGTTGTAGACGAAGTGCTTCTTGGTGGGCTGCTCTTCTCCATTTTGTCCGCATTGCAACTAAAGCCGCTTTTGCCTTTTCCAAGTCTTCCTGGTGCTCAAAGGCTTTCCTTTCCAAGTCGTTTATAAGCATCTCATAATTCCGACATCTCCTCGACCTTTTTGCGGTCCATTGCATCTCCTGAATTTGAGTTCGAAGTGTTTCTCTTTCTTGCTCCCAGCCGGCCCTTTCCTGATCGAAATCAGCCTGTTGTATGTCCATGGCAGCTTCCAGAATTCCCTTGTCCTCTTTTAAGGTGTTAATGCAAGATTGGAAATCTTGCGTTGTTTCTCGTCTAGCCTCCCTAACTCCGGTTTCTATCTCTTTTTCCCAATCGATGGCATATTTTACCGACCTTTCTGCTCTTTGCTTGGGCATCGATTGGTTATGGAACCATTCCAGGTATGCAAGGCTCACTTTTCCTCGTTCTCGATCGGCAACCATTTCGTCCATATCGAAGAGTCGACTACCGAACCACAACTTTTGTGCATACGTCTCTCTTGGGAGCTCTTCCGTCGTGAATTCCCATGTAAATGATCGCATATCTTCAATCGGGGGCCTTTTCTGTTCCCTACCCAACTGCCGCATGACACGTAGCATGGCATATGGTTGGAAACCCCTGAAACCCATTAGTATGTAGAATGGGAGATATGTTGACATGTGCATGATTTTAGCGGAAGGGAACCAATAATAATTCCAGGTGAGTCGGTCTGCTTTCAAAATGTTGAGAAGTTCTCGCCAGGTCCTTAAGTCGTTTGGAAGGTTACAACGGGCGGCTCTGTTCATATGACAACGAATAAAATTCAACCAGTCCATGTTGAAGTCTATCACAATTGGGTGATGATAGAGATGCTCTACAAACCACATTTGTAATAAAATGTTACAACCTTCAAAATAATCTTGTCCTTCTTGACACCGAGTTAAGGCCCGAAAGATGTCTCCTAAGATCATAGGAATAATAGTGTGTTCTTCGTTACTCTGTAAATATGAGACCACCGTAGACAAACGGATTCTGATGCGTCCATCACGTTCGGGAAAAACCATGGTTCCCAGAAAAGCGATCATGAAGGCGTAGATTCTTAGATCTCCCCAGGCGTTTTAATTTAGCTGGCTAACAAATTCAGTGTTTGAGAATTTCTCGAACCCTTTCTTATCGCCAAATCTGTTATAGAGATACTCCAACGGCACCCAACCATTATCCAAACAACCCATTGGAACTTGTCGGAGACATAACTTCTTCAAGAAATTATTCACACCCATTTGCCTAGGAGCAGTGGGTCTCTTTTTGTGCAAATCTTTCCCAAGCCCTGTGAGTCCGTCCAACTCCTCCAAAGTGGGCGTCATTTTGCAGTCTCGAAATCTGAAAACATTACTTGTTGAGTCCCAAAAACTCACTAAAGCTTTGATCAGATTTTTGTTCGGTTTTATCATCATAATGTCCGGAAGAAACTTGACCTGCTTGTGGACTTGATTTCTTTCCCAAGCCGAAAAGCTAGTCCACCATTTACCGAGCTGATCCGGGGTTTTGTCTTGAACCATGAACATGGGTGGCATTTCATCCCTCGCCCTTTTCTGGCCGATTCTTTGCGATGGAGTCATGCTGATCCTAGAAAAGATAAAGTAAAACTTAAGATTTTTTCAAAAATTTCTTTTTTTTTTTACTATTTTTTAAGAAAAAACGAATCTTGTTAACACGGCCTTTCAATACTTGAAAAAGATTTGAAGGCTGTGTAACAGGATACCGGTGTGATGACTATGTTCCGTTTCTGCGAAATTAGTCCTTCGGCGCCCCTTTTGAAGCATTTGGCTATTTTCGCAAAATTTCCTAACTCTTGACTAAGGACAAATCTCCTAATTTTAATATATTTTTTTATTTTGTTGAAAAAGCAGTATTAGTTTAGCCTGATATGGGTTGCCTACGTATCTCACACTCGGTGAGAATCAAACTTGCGTAGTTCGAAAACAAAAGAACTAAATCATTTTAAGAAAAGAAAATAAACTATTTTTAACAGCATTTTTTTAAAAAAAAAATATTTTCAGAGAAACTAACTTAGTTTTCACAAATTTAACAAAATTTATTTGGAATTTGTTTTTTGCATTTTTCAAAAAAATTATTTTCAAAGAAACTAACTATTTTTCGTAAAATTAACAAAATTTATTTGGATATTTTTTTTTTCATTTTTCAAAAAATTATTTTCTAAGAAAAACAGACTATTTTCCATAAAATTATTTTGACTTTACATCCTGACATTTTCCACTTCTTACCCTCTTTCTTTCTTAATAACAAATCGGTCGGCATGTAAGATCGAAACAAATAAATGCACAGACAAAGATGCATCAAGTTGGTCTTTTGTTTCAGGTACACCTGTCCTAGACAGGCCCAACCCTTGTTTTGAGTCTCCTAAGTAAAATATGCACATGATGCAAATAGATGTTCCTATCGGGGATCCGGCATAAGGTTTTGTTATTCTAAGTCATCATCCTGTTGGAAAAGGTGTCTAGACTGGCTTTAACTCGAACGGACAACTCGAGCCGAGGAGTTTCAGTGCACCGGTAGCATGGCTTTCCGGCTTAATTGACAATACTCCCCGCCTAAACATGTGTGACTACAAATCCTTCACCAGGTACCAAGCATCACAGCTATCTTGAGAAAACGGGCTATGTCCAGCAAATGCCCGATATTATGTTTCAAAGAGACTCAGAAGAGGAAAATGGGTATCGGCACAATTTATATACAATTCACAAAATATCAAAGCGGTAAAAGCAACATTTAGCACATCAAATACAAACATATAATAAAATCAGATAAATAAGCCAAATAAAACAATTATTCAAAGCTCGAATTCTTAAAGCATGAACTAGTGGTTCTGGGTTTGTATCCCCAGCAGAGTCGCCAGAGCTATCACACCTCCTTTTGGCGCGCCCACCTACCCCGGGGGGTAGAGGAACAGGCGAGGGAGTTTTTTCCAAATTTAAGTGACAATATTCTAAACGGGATTATTTCATTTATTTCAGAGTCGCGACTTGGGATATATTAAAGGTGTCCCACATCACCAATTCATTTAAATCCCGAATCGAGGAAATTTCGACTTTCCAAATGAAGTCCACGAACCAGAAATTCTAAGTAAGGAATTCTGTTGACTCGAGGGAAGGTGTTAGGCACCCCCGAATCCCGTGGTTCTAGCAGGGTCGCTTCAACTATTATAAGTGGCTAAAGATATCTGATTTTATACATGTTTATAAATCACGTGCTCTGATTAAGTTTTAAACCGCTCTATTAATTTGAAGCCATGCCAAAAGAAAAACTAATTACAACATAGACTCGGACTTTTGGCAAATTGGTAAATCAAAAATATATCCGGATTACCTATTTCAAACTATGCCGATTAAAGCAATTGTTAGACTAGGCAAAAAATCAATTTATTTAAAAGTATGTCCCTTGAGGTTATTTCCAATTGAAAACCTGTACCAAATGATATCTTATTTCGTAGCTTTTTGACTTAGGGCCGGAGATTGAGTGAAAAGGTATAAACTAATGGAAAATTGATCAAACTATGCAAAGTAGAAATAATTCACCTTGGTTCATTATTAGACGTGAGATTATTAACTTTGGATTTCGCTATCCTCAATCCACTGTTAATTGACGAAATCTAAACTATGCGATTAAAGTCGACCTAACATTGGCATCTAAAGCATTGGCTAACTTATCTTGTTTGCTTAATTACAAATAGATTTCAAGGAAAAACCGAGTGAAGAAAACTCAAAAATGATTCCAAACATCTTATGTTAATAGCCAAACTTTAGTCAAACTAACACCTTAAACATGCTTAAACTACTTGACTCTAACAAATTACCTATAAAATATCAAAGGGAATCCCAATCCGAATTGGTTAGTTTTAACCTACACGAGTCCAAACATATACTAATAAAATAGAAACTAATTAAGCATAAATGAAAACTAATATCTATTTTAATCAATAGTCCAAAATAATCCAAGTTTACAATGATAACAATACAAGCCTAGCGGATTTTGTTTCAATTCGTACATGTTGGAGGTAAGAGCTAAGGAGACATACTACACTATATGCATTCCTAATCCTTTAATGAATAGCTATACAATATCTATTTTTTGCTAAGAATCTTTACTTTGATAAGTAGCTAAATAGGATCATTTATGTAATAGCTTCAACCAACATGATTCAAAAATAGCTTTTCATTTTATTTCTTGTATAAGAACGAACAAGTCCAAAAGATGTGTACCTGGAATTCAAAGCAAAAGAGGAGATTAGTGATTAGTTTGGCAGTGAACACAGCAGCAAAACAACAACAGCAGTAAATTCCAGCAGGAACAATAATCAACAAACAACCCAAGAAATAGCTCGGCTAGACCAGTTTTGACTTGAAGATACCCCGCTAACAATTGGAAATGTCAACTAAGCACTAAACTTGTTACCAAAACTAGTTTAAATGGAATCGATGCTACTTGAAATGAAATTCTGAACTATAAACCACCAGTGATTCAACTCAACAACCAACACATGATTAGAAAATTCCACAATTTCTCGATGGAAAAATACTTCGCAACAGAACAGTACTTCCCTCACAACTAAAAATGACTTTAAAGCAAAGAAGAGAGCAAACTCTAGAATTGTTTAGACTTTTGAGAACTAATCCTTGAACCTCAGAAACTTACTGCTCTTCTGTAAAAGCTCAAAACCAGACTTAAAGCTTGCTGTTCTTTTAAAAATTCTGCTTACAGACTCTCAAATTGTTCCCCTCAAAGTGTAAGTTCTCTTCTCTTTTATTGCCTTCAACCCCCAAACCAACACCCCTCTTTTTTAATCCTTAAAATTCTGTCCAGCCATTATACTCCCATGTATCCCACTAGTAAAGGCACTAAACCATCTAGACTGCCTCCCTTTTCAGTTGTTTAATTAAAAGACTACTAGTCCTATTGCCCTTTTTAGTTCTTAATTAAAAACCCCATGTTATACCTAATCTTTCCCCTAGAAAAAGGTGCTAAAACAGCTCAACGTTATTTTTAATTATTCTAAGATTCCCAACTGACAGACCAACTCACATTTTCATAAGTTTTTAATCCCAAATCTTAAACCCCCCCTGAAATATTATT
The DNA here is from genome assembly GCA_032618575.1 of Nicotiana noctiflora. Classification (NCBI taxonomy): domain Eukaryota; kingdom Viridiplantae; phylum Streptophyta; class Magnoliopsida; order Solanales; family Solanaceae; genus Nicotiana; species Nicotiana noctiflora. The sequence continues at coordinate 315,597 of JASVEL010012863.1, read as the reverse complement.
TTGTCCTGAGTTTTTTAAACAAATGTATTTTAAAAATCCCACTGAATTATGAACAACATTTGATTAATAACTAATAAGATTATATAGCTATAACCAAACTCTAAACCATATTCAACACAGATGATTCAAATAGAAAGAGGGCACTGGGGTTCTTATCAGTGATTCAACAGTGATGAACAAGAACAAAGATACGAGATTAAGCATTCGATGACGCCAATCGAAACGAATTCATTTAAGACACAAAACAGAAATATCATTGACCAAATAAAGGTCTTTGAGGAGAAGAAACAGAATGGGAGAAAATTGAGAAGGATTCAAACAAAATTAGACTAAGCAAATAAAATAAAAAATACAAGCAAATACCTAATTGAAACAAACAGGAAAAGAAAATTACCTCAAGAAAATCGAAAACTGGACAAAACGGAATTGGATTCTGACTCGGGCCTTTTTTGGAGTAAAAAAAGACTTTAATCGATTGTTTTCGATTGAAAATAATTGGCTAAAGTCGATTGAGACCCCAATTCATTATCTTTTGTATAGACCTTAGGTTCGATTTTTCTTTCTAGGGTTCTTGGTCTCGATTAGGGATTTGAGACTTTCTGGTTGGATTCGAGTGGAACCAACAATGGCTGGGGTGCGATGGAGCTCTGGGGAGGGTAGGGTGTGAGTTTTGGGTCAAGTTGAGGCGGCACCGCCACTAGGAAGCAGTGGCGGCTACTAGGGTTCACGGCTAAAAGTTGAGATTCGAGGAGTTCCAGGGATGTTTGAAAGAAACGGGGAATGGATCGAAGGTAAGGAGGCTATGGAGATTACGCCGTGTAAATTTAGAGTGATTTGGCGGTTGTCCGCCGGCGGAGACGATTTTCGGCCTGCAGTTTGTGGTGGCAAACGGCGGTGGCTGTTTAGAGCTCTAGGGTTAGAGAAAGGGAAAGAAGGGAAATGAAGTCTGATTCAATTTTAGGGGGGTTGGTATATTAAATTAGATATTTAGTTAGGACCGTTGGATGGATGGAAACCAACGGTCCAGATCAAATTACTAAAATAAAAATGGGTTGGTGGGTTTGAATCGGGTTTGGGCTGGGAAATATGGGTCATTGGGGTATTTTGGGCCTGGGTTTATCCGGTTTTGGGCTAATGCAGTCCATTTCTCTTCTCTTTTTATCATTATTTCTTTCTTTTCCTTTTAACTTCTAATAAACAAAATTCTAAATATACTACAAACATCAAATTAATTTATAAAAAAAAATACTAACTAGGTTCTACTAACAATTAAAAATTAAATACCAATTTAAATTACACAACTTTGACTAAAAATATTAAAACGCAAAAAACACACCTTTTGATTTTAATTTTTTATAAGACAAAGTACTTAATTAAATTCTAAATTCAAATGCAATATACACACATTAATTTACGAATAATCGCGCATAAACAAACGCAAACAAAAGATAATTAAAATTAAACAAAATTCACAGAAAATCACACACAGCACAAAACTATATTATTATTTTTTTTATTTTGGGAGTAATTTCATGTAAGGTAAAAATCACATGCTCATAAACGTACGAAAAATGCGAGAGCTTCATCTCATACTACTTCACAGTCATATCATCTTGATGCAACTGCTCGAACTGCTTGTGCAGATCCTCTCTACGAGACTGCTGCACATACTTCTCCATAAAGAGAACGGAGAACTGCTGCCAAGTAAGGGGCACTACACCAACAGGACTACGCCTCTCATAAGCCTCACACCAAGTAAAGACAGCTCTAGAGAACTGAAAGGTAGTGAACGAGAACCCATTTGGTCTTCAAAATTCCCGTTGTACGGAGAATCCTCTAACACTTGTCCAAGAAACCCTGGCATTCTCACCCTCTTTACAACTTAAAATCCGAGGCCAAAGTCTATCAAACCTCTCCAATCTATGTTGCTAGTCATCATGCATGAGTAATACCACATAATCTTGAGTAGGTGCAACCCGCTGGGCTGATGGTGCCCCTGGTTTCAAAAGCCCCTGAACAACTTACTCGGGTGTACGAGTGAAGGGAGTATGAGTGCCTCATTCGGCCTGGGAAGTAGTTGCTGTAGTAGAAACATCGAACGCCTTAGGAAGACTGGTGCACACGGTCAATATCTGAGCTAAGGTCTCTTGAAGACCTGGGATAATAATAGGCACATCTGGTGCTAGAGCTAGTCCCGCTGGAGCATCCACGACTAGGACCTAATCATGAATTCAGGTGGCTAGTGGATCTGTAGGTGATGCCCTAGCTATTATGTTGGCTACACTCCTGCCCTACCACTTCCTTGACCGTGACCTCAACCTCTCGCGACCCCAACTGGTGGTACTAGTGGTCATCCATCCTGACCGGTAGCATATGTCCTCACCATCTATGAGAAAATAGAATAGCAGAAGTTTAGTTACCAGAATAAACAGATTCGTACGACATTAATTCCAAAATGTGAAGTTTTCCTAAAGGTTCTGCAGCCTTTTAAAGATAAGTACAAACGTCTCTGTATCGATCCGCGAGACTTTACTAAACCCGCTCATGACATGTAAGACCTATGTAACCTAGGCTTTGATACCAACTTTTCACGACTCAGACTACCATGTCTGATTGCACCTATCATGGTACTTAGCAAGCTGACTCTTTACAGAAAATACTAAAACTTCATAAAGAACATCTGAATAACAAAAGTGTAGAAAGAAAAGCCCGACATCGGGGTGTCACTAGTCATGAGCATCTACTGCAATCTGTCCAATATTGAGACTAACACAACCTAGAAAATGTAACTACAAACAACTATAGGAAGATATGAAGGGGAAGAGTAAGGTTGCGATCGCTGCAAGCTACCTTGCAATCTCCGAGAAGAATCTATAGTTGGACTACTCAACAACTGCTACCGGGTCCTAATACGCCTGAATCTGCACACAAGGTGCAGGAAGTAACGTGAGTACGACAACTCAGTAAGTAACTAAAGTAAATAAAGACTGAGAGGTAGTGATGAGCAATAAAACATTTAAATTTCATAGTATGAAATCTCGGTAATATACAACATGCTTTTAAAATCAGGGTTGAATCAAATCATTTCTTTTTAAACCCACTTCTAGTAAAAATCATTTAATGATATTTATCAACAGTTTTCAACAAGGTTCGATGCAAAGGTGAGCAAAAATGATGAAATCATAAGCAGCCCCTGGGGAAAAACATCACTCATATACAGCCCCTCAGGCAAACCTCATAGTCACTTGTATACAACCCCTCGAGCATACCTCACCATCACTCATGTGTCCTAGTCACTCAGCACTTGACGCTCGTACTCAGTATGTACCTATGCTCACTGGGGGATTGCAGACTCTGGAGGGGCTCCTTCGGCCCAAGCGCTATAACATGCCAACTCGGGGCATAAATCAATCATGTTCTCGGCCTCACTCAATCATGAATTATTAAACACATGCTGCGGCGAGCAACCCGATCCCATAAATATCCTCACAAATTAGGTCGTCGGCCTCACTCAGTCATAAACCTCTCAAGAAGGGGTGGGCATCGGTCGGTTCGGTTCGGTTTTGAAAATTATCGGTTTTGCCTATCGGTTTACAAATGTCATAACCCGATAACCAAACCGATAAGATATTAGTTATCGGTTATCATCTTATCGGTTATTGATCCTTATCAGTTCAGTTATCGGTTTACTCGATAAGATAAAACTAAAATTAAAAGTTCTCAATTACTCAAACTGAATATCAAAAAATTGCTACTCCTCTAACTATAAATTTCACATGAGTAGAGAAGACACCAAGACTGGTGGTTAGCAATTAGAAAACATAAATCAGAAGCAAACAGAGGCAAAAATCAGAAGCAAAATTCTTGAGCAAAAAGAATAATTAACAAGAAGCAAACAAAAAATCTTGAGCCAAAACTTACACGATGTGATTGACGAGTCAGGCGTCTGGCATTACACGATACGATTGACTATTTGGAGTTGGGGGCAGCGGCGAAAATACAATGAGAGAGACAAAGACTGAGTGAAGTGAAGAGGGAAGGGAATTAGTAAAATAAAACCCTAGTATATACTTAAGGTTAGATTAATTAATTACTTCATTCTTATTGGGTTATCGGTTTTTATCCAATAACAAAAATGCAAATCAAGACCGAACCGGTAACGCAATAATTTTGTTTTTACCCCATTACCGAACAGTTAACCCAATAACCCAATATCGATAACCCAATAAAGAATTAACGGTCTGGGTTATCGGTTTTACCCGATATATGCCCACTCCTACTCTCAAACCACTCGTGATCTCGGTAAAAATAAGGTGCTCAACCCAAAACAACATTTATATGCATCAAAACAGGTTAATAAAGACTGATTTATGAAATCAATAAGTATAACATAAGTGAGTATAGATTTCAATTCGAAAACAGTGAGAGGATAGTAAGAAAAAGGCCCTAAGGGTCCAAACAACTCAGGCCCAAGGCCTAAACATGACATTCAATCCAATTTACCAAAACTCTTTCTAAAACACATAAGTATCATATAGTTTCAACCAAATATGTAACTTTATTATTTCTACATGACGGATTAAGTTACAATCCCTAATGGTGCACGTCTATCACCTAGCATGTGTGTTACCTCAAAATAGCAAAATAATACAAAATCCAAGGTTTCATACCCTCAGGACTAGATTTACAATTGTTACATACCTCAAACTGATTAAATCTTTACACCGTGATGTCTTCCCTAGTGTTCACCCCAAATTCTCAATTTAATGATAAAAATAAAGATACAATCATGGAATTTAACAAAAAACAAGTGAAGAACACTTACCCCAATCATTTCTCTGAAAATCCCTTCAAAAATTGCCTTCTACCGAGCTCCTACGTTAATTTTATATTATAAACTGAAGCCCTCGTTTTAATTTTTTTTATTTGAATCTACCCAGGTATACCTTCATTGGGATAATGGAATTCGCCTCGCAATCGCAAAGCACAAAAATAGATTGCCAATCGACTTACCTTACGCGATCGTAGAAAAACACACACAATCATGGATAACAAACTCAGAAAACAACGCGAAAGCATCCAACTCTTTGCAATCGCGTAGAGCAATTACTTCACCTCACACGTGGTTCAAATCCTTGTACGCGAATGCGACCTCATCCACTCGTTCGGGATAGCAAAACTTGAAAGACCTACGCGATCACAGGCCCAAACTGGCTGCCGCATAGAACAAGTTCCTAGTTTCCCAAAATAGACCTATGTGATTGTATCCCCATTCTTGCGATTGCATATAAAGAAACCAGAAGAAAAATACATCAAACAACAGTCTCTTCGAGAACAAAAATGCTCTGTTAACCAACTGAAACTCACCCGAGGCCCTAGGGACCTCAACCAAACATACCAACACATCCCATTTAATCATTCAAACTTAGTCGAACCTTTTAATCGCTCAAAACAACATCATAATACTAAATTACTCTTGGATTCAAGCCTAAGAACTTCAAAACATCTAAATTTCCCAAACAACGCCGAAACCTACCAATCACGTCCGAATGACCCCAAATTTTTCATACCACTCATAAATGACACCACGAACCTACTCTAACTTCAGGAATTTCATTTCGATCCAGATATCAAAATTTCCACTATCGACCAAAATCGCCAAAATTCTAACTTTCGCCAATACATGCCTAATTCTACGACATGCCTCCAAATCACATTCTGAATGCGTTTCTAAGTTCAAAATTATCTAACAGAGCTAACGGAACCATCAAAAGTCAAATCCGAGATCGTTCACACATAAGTCAATATTTGGTTGACTTGTTCATTTTAAGCTTCTACTTTAGAGACTAAGTGTCTCAAATCCTTTTCGAATGCAAACCAAACCCGAACCAACTAACCCAAAATATTATACTTTATCTGAAAAATAGAAAAAAAAAAGCATAAATAGGGAAAACGGGGCTATAATTCATGAAATGGCCGACCGGGTCATTACACCAACAAAACACGCAAAAGGAAATTGTATAAAAAACCATACGTATAGAAATTGAAATTGTCAAATGTATCTAAGTGTACCTATTTCAACACCTGTTAAGCTTTATTGAACAGGCATGGCATATCCACTTCTTCTATCATAGCGTGGTCCTCTTCGGTTACCAAACACTAAAGGTAGCTAGCCAGCGCTACGGGGGTGGAAAGGACACGAGCATCCTTCGGGGACCGAGATAACAATCGATCGTTTGTGCTCGGGATCAACACTTAGAGCAGGAATTTGATTGGTCAGTTTAAGGCTCAAGAGTGCCTCACTCGAGCTCTTCTTTGGTATCTCCAAGTTAGCAAGAGCGGTGGTATCTTTAACTCCAATAAAATAGCCACAAAATAGTCTTCTGCACTATGGACCCCTTCATTATGGCATATTTCTGCCTCCTGAACATCCTTAATCATTGACTCAGTAAATGAAGGAAATGAGCTGGAATCTCTGATTTTATCACTATGGGTAAATCTTTTGGGACGCCTCCTTCATCTGAGGGAGCCTCGATCACGGAATCTATATCAACATCAGCCACTCCTAGACGGCTTCCTCATCTCGAGATAAAGCAAGTTTGACCTTTTTTGGCTCGAGGACCTTGGCTAAGGCTTCCATAAGCTCATCTGGTCATGGTAGTACGGTCCTAGCCCCCACCGATTTGGGAGTTACTCGAACATCGACACCAGCTCACACACGAGCCACCAGCCCAGTTCCCTTGTCTTCTTAATCTTTGGGCTCTTTCCTTAGCCATTGGACTGACTCCAAAGTTAAAGGGATGATGTTCCCCTTGGGTTTACGGGTTGTCTTCTTTTTGGGCTTCTACCCCTCAGAGTTCGCAGAAGTCAAAGCCCTTTTTATCTTTTTTTACCACATAAATTTCGAAATAGATGATGCGGCAGGGACTTTTCATCACTAGATCGAGGCCTCATCATCACCTCCTTCCCAAAACATACAAAGGAAAAGAAATGTGTAAGTTTGGGAAAATATTCAAACAGTGGTCAAACCATGAAGTCGAGGAGAAAAACCTACCACTGGTACTAGCCTCTCATTAACCCTTCGCCAAATCGCGCCATGTGCGTTCAGCATGTGTCGATTGGGATATCAGGCTCCTGACGTAGTCCTCGAGGTGGGGGATCACACCTAGCATCCAGGCAACGGATGCATCCAGTAAAATGATTATAAGAAAGGGTGAAAAAACCAAGGCAATAAACAATAATTAGGGATGGAATCATACTTATGTTTCATATTCCATTTCTTAGGAGATGGAACACTCTCGGCCGGGAACAAGTCTAAGGTCTTCACTCGAACAAATCGGCCCATCCAGCCCTAACCTTTGTCCTTATCTATCCTCGAGAAAGGTGCCCTGGTGGTCCGACGTTGAAGTTTTATTAGTCCTCCTCGATAGAGTAAAGGGCTTTATAGGCGTATGAGGTGATCGGGGGTGAAGGGAAGCCTATCAACTTTGCTTGCGAAGAAATGAAGTAGTACTACTATCCTCCAGAAAAAGGGGTGGATCTGACAGAGGGACACCCCATGTTTCTTGTAGCAACCTATGATAATCGGATCCAAGAGACCCAACATGAGGGACTAAGTGTAAACACTCAAGAACCGTTCCACATGGGTGGTGATCGATTCTTTTGGAACAATCACCACCACATGTTGTTTTACCCCAGATGCAATGTTTTTTAACATAGGGGAGGAGTTTTTCGGTTATCGAGCATATATACCTCGATACCGGCTCACACCAGCCCAATACCAAGGAAGTCTTTTGAACCTTGAAATCAGAATCAAGGACACACCCTCCGGGAAAAACTCTTCAGGGCGTGGCTCCACTGGCATTTCCTCACCGGCCAACCGTGACGATGAAGCAATCTACTTTTGTGGAACAGTTTTTTAAGTCTTATCCATTTTTATAAAGAAAAATGAAACTGGGAAGGAGCGTATGGTAATTTGTGAAGAAACCCAGAAATTTGAGAATGCAAAGCTCTGAAGAAGGCAAAGGTTTTGGACATTAGAGTGAAGAGGATTTAAAAATAAAGTTTGAAAAAAAAACAAAGATACATTTATAGGTTCAAGATGACAGTTCAAATCTGGTAGTGGCCGACTGTCAACTGGCACGCATTAAATGTCTGGGAAATTGTACTGACGAGACTTTTCGATTACCTATGTTGCTTACGTCATGATATATTGAGGTGAAGATCGAGGGCTCAAATCGTTTCTTATCATTGCTCTCCAAAAATGAAGGGACGATTTGTATACAGTCAAAATCGGGCTTGCCCTTTTTGTGCGACTGATCAAGGCTGGAGCATGATAAGTCAATGATCAGCTTCGATTTATATCATACCATGGTGCACAGTTAGGTTGTCAAGCTCGAGACGTGAGACCGATTAAGATCGAGACCAAGACCAACCAAGATCGAAACCGAACAAGATGAAAATCAAGGGAAGCTTACCGAGTTGAATAATGGAAAGACGAAATATCTGTAATCAGGGGAGGATCATGGCGCAAAACCCTGAACGTATCAAGAGGAGGCCGATTAATTAGCCTATCATGAGATTTATTATTAGAATTCTACCAATAGTAGGACTCCTATATTATATAAATGGGGTCTGATTATTTATAAAAGACATTAATTTACGTTACAAAAGCATATATACTCTTGCTCTTAAGCTCTCAATATTATGCTATTGTGTTCATACTTTCCGGCGAAATATTCACTTGATTTGCGGGCAACCCAACTTAAGGATTAAAGCTATACATTTTATTTAATTTGCTTTATCGATATTTGCAGTTAATTTCATTGTCAATTTATGTTTTCTCTCAATTAGAACTAAGTAAATCATGTGTCCTTAAAATTATAGTATATATTCAATTATTATCCTTGTTTTAAGGGTAAACAACTTCCAACCTATATCCAACATCACTAATTATTTGTAATTCAACTTTTTGAAATTCTCCTCAAGAAAACATTTTTACTTTAATCAAATATTAATTCATACTATACACTTACTATGATGAACCCTGGTCTGAAATTTAAGATACTTGGTTAACCCGTAATCCCAACTACTTAACACTTGGTGTATGTTCATTTGGACGAACTTTGGTGGCTATGATTACCTTAACTAATTGTACTTGTGAACGAAGTATTATTCACAATGTACTAAACGAGGTATCCACAAAGTAAGTAATAAGAACACCACCAACAAATATCCGAAACAGGGATACGACTAGTACATAAGAACCAGTGTATTTATTGTAGTCTTTTTTTTCTTTTGGTAATAAAAATAGATTTATATTTAAACAAACTAAAGCGTACAGAGAGTTTCATGCCCCGTTTGTACTTGCTCGGGTAAGTTGTTACTACTACTAGCTATATTATTTGTAGTATTTGCAACTAAGTTACTATTATAACCTTCTAAAATAGTGCTATTACTATTAATATTATCACATCCTACATGCTACACTGCAGGGTTGCATGTACACTGCGGAATCAAGCGTGATGTAGTTACTCCAAGCTTGTCCTCATTCCATATTTTTCTATCAAAAGTTGGTGGCACATCAAAAAAGTTCCATGTTGGTGTTATCTTCCAAAAAGCTTCCTGCATGAGCTAAGTTTATCTGCTAACCTATTTTGCTCTCTGTACGCATGGCTGACTGGTGGATCATGTAGCTGCACCAGTAGGTGCCTGCAATCACATAGTAGGTTAGCATGTAATATATTGTTATTTGTTAGTAGGCTAAGTACCTCTTTAGCGTCAATTTTCACGTAAATTGGAGTTAATTTGAGTTGAACCGCATATCTAAGACCTTGTAGTAAAGCAAGTATTTCAGTTACATTTGGGCCTTTGGAGTGTACAGTACCTGCAAAACCAAAGATCCAATTTCCCCTATAATCCCTAATTACCCAACCGATGCCATTTCTAGTAGATTTTGTCGAATGCGCTGCATCCGTATTTGGTTTATATATGTTAGGCATCGGTGGTATCTGTTTTAGTGGTACGCAAATGTTATTTTTTATTTTGTGAAAAGGTGAAACTAAGTAGCAATATTTTGTTGCTTGTTTAGTGATAAGACTTTTATTTATAAGATCATGTCTACCCTCATGCATGTTCTTATTTCTTGTTAGACAAATATTCGAAATACATAAAGGAAGATAAGTACGTTTATTGATATTGTAGTGAAATTTATTCCCAGTATATTCCAATAAAGGAATTAGCCAATCCTGGGGAGTTCTAAAACGTAGGAGGCTACTTATATAATTTTCCAATTCTAGTGTCTTCGAAAATATCTTTGCATTCCTACACTCAAGAAATAGATGGTTTAAAGATTCATCAGCATTGTGACAATAAAAGCAAGTCGCATTTGCAATGATGTCAAGATAATTTAGGTACTCAAGAATTGATAGCCTATTATGATTTAGTAACCAAATAAAATATTTTAATTTTGGGTGGATTGGAAGGTTCCAAATTCATTTAAATTGGCCATTATGTTCAAGTAGATTATTATTATGATTTTTAAGGGCTCTATAAAGCGAGTTAACCGTATATTTTCCATGATCTGTTAAAGCCCAAAAAATATGATCCGGCTTATAATTATACTTGGATATATAAGTAGCTTCTATATTCATTTTTAGATTTTCAAGGAATTAGAAGGGTAGTTTGGTCTAGTTCTAAATAGTCCCATTATATATTGAGTTAATGTAAGTATTAAAATATGACTTTTGAATAGGTCCACTGATTATGGAGCGAACCGTTTGACTAGGACCTCACCATGTATCATCCCAGAACTTTATATGCTCACTTGTTCCTATTTGCCATTGAACTCCCAGTTGGCAAGCTTTCCAACCGTTTATTATATTTCGCCAAGTATTGGAGTAGTTGGAAGTTGATCACAAAATGCTATACTTATTAATAAGGATCTTGGCCCAAATACTTTGATTTGAGTGGAATGCCCTCCATGCTAATCTACCAAGCATAGCCGTATTTTTCTATTTAAGTATCTAAATTCCCAAACCTCCTCGTTCAATAGATTGGGTAACTGTTCTCCAATTAATAAGGTGCACATTTTTCTTAATAGAAGTGGTTTCCCGTAAGAAATCTCTTTGGTACTTATTCATTTTTTTGTAATCAATGTAGGAATGTGTATATATTGCATAATATGATAAGGCAAATTATTAAGAGTAGATTTTATTAAAGTAGCTTGTCCTGCCATGGTGAAGAATTGAGTTTTCCATCGTGCTAGCTTAATCTTAAAGTTGTCTAATAGAAATTGTAAATCTGCCTTTTTTTTTGTGACCCTAGAACATTGGAAATCCTAAATAATGTCCAAAATTTAGTCCTTTCTTTATGTGAAAATAGTCTTTAGCTAAAGCCTTGTCATTTGTTGTTGCATTCTTTGAGAAAAATAATTTTGATTTATCAAAATTAATTCTTTATCCTGAGTGTTTATTGAAGCGATTTATTACATCAATGATGGCATTACAACTTTTATTGTTAATTCTGGAGAATAGTATTATATCATCTGTACAGAATAAATGGAAAATTTGAGGCCCCTTAGCTAATATTTTAAGAGACTACCACTGCAAGTATTCCACAGATAATGTAATACTTTTAGAAAGCATCTCCATACACATTATAAAAATATAAGGTGATAGGGGCTCATCTTGTCGAATACCCCTAGATGGGCAGAAGAAGTCAGTATGTGATCCATTAATAAGGATTGAAGTTGAAGTTGTAGTATGTGGGATGTTAAAATATTGAAGAGTTCTCCTAATAAACGACCATTCTAATCGGTCAAATGTTTTTTCAAGGTAAAATTTCAGTAACATGTAGCTTTTTATTCCACTAAATTTTGCTAGCTGATTAATTACTTCTTGAACTATTATGGCATTGTCAGCAGCACGTTTGTCTTGTTGAAAACTGGTTTGAGTTGGTCCTATTATTAGAGAAATAATATGCTTTAAATAATTGATAATTATTTTAGTAATTAATTTATAAGAAGTATTACACAAACTAATGGGCCTATATTGTTGAATGGATGGAGCATTTTTAATTTAAGGAGCAAGGCAAATATAAATTTGATTTAGAGAGGAAAGAATTTCATTTGATTCAAATATTTCATGGCAAAATTGTCTAACCTTGCCACAAACATCAGGCCAAAATTTTTGGTATAAGAAATGGTTAAGTCCATCCGGGCCTGGTGTTTTGTATGGACCAAAGCTAAATATAGCATGATCAATTTCAATATCCTCAAGTGGTGCCTTGAGAGCTTGATTATTTATTGTAGTTGAAAGATTGCAATTTGAGTTGAAAGTAACATTTGAGGACTGGGAATGCTCAGTTGTGAAAAGGTTTTTGTAATAAGAAAGGATGTGTTCTTGAATAGTTTGGTGATCGTAGAACCAATTCTCAACTGAGTCTTTAAGAGATGTTCTTCTATTTTGTCCTACGTCTGTGCAAGGTAGACATATGGAAAAATTTGTATTTGCATCTCCTTCTTTAAGCCAAGTCACTCTTCATTTAAGCTTCCAGAAGTCCTCTTATATCTTGAGTATGTTACTAAATTTATTGTTTAATTGAACTTCTAGATTTTGTAAAAAATAGCTAGTTGGGTAGTGCATGGAAGATTGAATCCTGCAAGTCGAACTAATATTTTCCTCTTTTTACTATAGATATTTCCAAAGTATTATGATTTCAATCCGTTAAAATTGTTTGGAATTTTTTCACAGTCTCTAGTAAATGATATGTATTTTCCTAATTATTTTGGACTAACTGGTGAACCTGAGGATGAGACAGCCAAATAGTTTCTAATCTAAAATGTTCCTAGGTAGTGTCACGACTCAAAATCCGGTTGTGATGGTACCCAGCACATTGCTAGGTCAGCCTGACCAATCTCACATAATACCGAGCTATCAACTCTCATTTTTACTTCAAAAGCAATACTTAACAATAATAGAAGTACAATATTTTAGCATAAGTTGCAAAATAACCCAACACAATATAACATTTCCAATAGATCTGGAGTCATAATCCATGAGCCTCTACCAAGAATACAACTGTGTCTGACCAATATGGAAAAATAGTACAAATAACAGGGTATGGAAGGGAAAGTCAAGTCCTGCGGATGCTAGCAGCTACCTCGACAATCCGGATAAAGCACTCTGGGCAGCTAGGGAGTCAGCCCTACTGTGATGTACCTGGATTTGTACACAAGGTGCAGGGAGTAGTGTGAGTACTTCCAACTCAGTGGTAATAAGTACGAATAAAAAAATGAAGATTAGAATACCCAATATTGCACTAAGCAAGGCTATATAATAATCTCTTTTACCATTTTTAACAGTATGTCTTAGAATCAGCAATAACAGCTAAACAGTATAACGGGTATATCTAAATGCAATGCAGATGCATGAACATGACCGCTACGGCGCGTAGCCCGATCCATTTGGGTACCCGCGCTCAGTATGGGGGTTCAGACTCCGTAGGGGCTCATACAACCCAAGCGCAATATCAGTGATATGCTGCGGCTCGCATCCCGATCCACTACCAGTCCAGCTACATGCAATGCAAGCCTCACGGGCACAGAAAATATTATTTTGAAATATTATTTTATCAATAACAGTAGAAAACAGTGTTCAGAAATACGAGAGTTTGGAAAACTATTTTTAGACAGTGTTTAGCTTAGGACTGATATCAAGATAACATGTTATAACTATAAAAGCAATAATAACAATCCTCAAGGGATCCAACTAACTGGTTCACAGCCCAAAGATATACACAACCATCCAAGTAGGAGGTTTACCGGCCCATTTATAACCAACAACACAGTATAGTATTACACAGTCGGACTAAGCCATAGTCTCCAATCACAATCGACCTGGCACTCACAGTAGAGTATGTGTCTCGCCTAAATACAGCGTCACATAGTGATATACCGGGGTTTCAAACCCTCAAGTCATCATCCATATCCATTACTCACCTCGACTCGGCTCGAAAACTAGCCCGCAATGCCCTTGCCACGAGAATCAGCCTCCACGGGTGCAGAATCTGATCAAAACCAATAGGAATACATCAAAATAGTCTAAAGGAACATAACCCAATCGAAATAACTTGAATTACACCCAAAAATACGAAGTTTCCAAAACCAGAGTCTTTGGTCCGCTTCTCGAAAAATTACGAAAGTCACATTTTCATAATCTTTATCTCGCCACGAGTCCGTGCATATAAAATTTATTAAAATCGGATATCAAATGAACTGGCAAATCATGATTTTTCATTGCAAAAATCCAATCCCTAACTCCCTCAATTTATACCCAATTTCAGAGAATTAATGGAAGATTCTTTGATAAAATGATGCATTAAGACCACGAGACGTACCTCCAATCACTTTCCGATAAAATTCCATTTAAATTCCGTCACTTAGCTCTCAAGGTGCTCAAAAATGGAGGAAAGTATCAATAAAAACGCGACTTGAAATATTTCATTTAACCCTTCTATCGCCCAGGAAATTACACTATGTGATCGCATACCCTTTATTATGAGCGCAATGAACACATTTCACACACCACAATTTACTATTATGTGATCGCACTCCTGCCTTGCGATCGCATAGAACAAATGTCATCCAAGAATCCTAGGCCAAAAATACACTATGCGATCGCAACCCATGCTATGCGATCGCAGAGAACAAAGACACAAAGCTATGCGATCGTAACCCCTTCTATGCAATCGCATAGAACAACTTAGAAGCCCAATTTCCTCCTTCTATGCGATCGCAACATCATGTGACGACCCGGCCCGTTGTCACGGGACTTTCCACCCCGTTATGTTGTAATTGCATATTTACTGCTTTTATATCAGTGTTAGAGTCTATCGAGGAAGTTAGGAGTGAATTGGATTGAAAATGAGGCATATAGCCTTTTTGAAGGAAACTTGAATAAGGAAAGTCAACCTGGAGTTGACTATTTAGTTAGAGAGCTTGGAATCGAATTCTGATGATTTGGTTAGTTCCGGGAAGTGATTTGTGACTTAGGGGAAGAATCGGAATTTAATTTGGAGGTCCGGTGTAGAAATATGCTTGAATTGGCTAAGGTTGAATTTTGGCGAAATCCGAACGGTAGGTGAGATTTTGATCCAGGAGTCGGAATGGAATTTCGACAATTCCTGTAGCTTCATTATGTGATTTTGGATATGTCCTCAAATGTTCAGATCATTCGGACGTTGTTTAGTCGGGTTTTTGATTGATTGTGTAATTCGGAATGTTTTAAGGAATTTGGGCTTGAATTCGATGTGAATTATGGGTTTTGATGTTGTTAGACGTGTTTTGAGGATTGGAGCAAGTTCAGATAAGGTATTAGGATGTGTTGGTGTGTTTGGATGAGATCCCGGGGGCCTCGGGGTGTTTTCGGATGGCTAAACGGGAGAAAATGTGGAAAAATTGCAGGTTTGTGATTCTGTTCTGTTGTTTTCGCTCCTGCGAAAAGGGGAGCGCAGGAGTGAGTCCGCAGGAGCGGACAAGAAGGCGTAGAAGCGGAGGTCGCTGAAGCGGAGCCTAGCCCGCAGAGGCGGCTTCGCTGGTGCGAGAGGGCGATCACAGAAGAGGGAAAGAGGTGTGATGGAGGAGTCCGCAGAAGCGGATAGTCAATCGCATAGGCGAGTCCGCACGAGCGGACTCTTGTCCGCAGAAGCGGGAAAGACCGCAGGGGCGGAGGGGATTCCGCAGAAACGGACCCGCAGGAGCGGTCAATGGGATAGCAGGTACGGAAATGGCCAAGTAGGCCTGGGTTCGCAGAAGCGACCATTTGGTCGTAGAAGCGGTTTCGCAGGGGCGGAAAATGGTCCGCCGAAGCGAAAATCGCAGTGGGTTAAGTGTATCAGAAGTTAGAAAATTTCAGAAACATTTCATACATTTGGGTCTCGACTTTAGAGGCGATTTGGACGATTTTGAAGAGAAACTCAAGGGAAATCATCGGGTAATCAACTATGGACTTAAACTATGATTAGTATTGATAATATTATGCAATTATATCATGAAAATGGAGGAATTTGGGGTAATTTATGGAGGATTTAGCCCTAGGCTTGAACTTTAGAAAATCAAGGTTTTGAATGGGCAAATGGAGTCCGAATTTGGTAAAATTGATATGCTTAGACTCATATCAAGATGAGGGTTCCGAATATGTGACTTTTGTGATTTTTCGACAAGCGTACCAAAAGTCGGATTTTGACAACTTTGTTGGTTTTGATACAATTTGGGTTATTTTGAATGAATTGCATGAAATTAGCATATATTGATGCATTCTCTATGATTTTGAGCAGATTTGGTATCCAAGGAGATTGATTTGCGAGGCAAGCACAAGGCGGATTGAAGCTTCCACCGGTTCGAGGTGAGTGGTAGTAGTAAATAATGTACTGAGGGTTTGAAACCCCGTACTAGCACTTCACAGTGCTATGTTGAGATGAGACACGCATCTTGTGACGAGCGTGGTGACATTGTGATTGGGGACTTGGACTTGGTCCTTCCCGACTAATAGAATACTGTGTTGTATGACTGTTAATGAGATTATAACTGTACAATAGGGCTAATACCCATGTTTGGGGCCTTGTACCGATCTGTAGAGTATTAGGGAACCTATAGAGCTAGGTGACCCTTATATCATGTTGGAAACATACACTCAGCCGTAGCTCTAGCTGTATAGCATAATATGAGTCGTACTAGATGTGTACATTTAGAGAGATTATCTAGGGTGGAATTCCCTGTTCTAGCTGAGCGGGCCTGAAAGGCCAAGTCTATACCGATTGAGATGAGATAGGGTCAAGGACCCACTATGATATATTATATTGGGCCTGAGAGGCCAAGTATATACTGACTGGGATAGGGTCGAGGACCCATTATGAGATATTATATATATACACCTATATTGGATCGGGCTGCATGCCACAGCAGTAGATATATTGGATCGGACTGCACGCCGCAGTAATATACATGTAATATACATGTAATATACATGTGGGACGGATTGCACGCCGCAGTATTATTGCGCTTGGGCTGTAGGAGCCCCTTCGGAGTCTGAGTCTGCACACATTCTTAGTGAGCACCGGTGTATATTATGGGATCGGGCTGCGCGCCGCAGCAGTATAAATATATAAATATATATATATTGGATCGGACTGCACGTCGCAGTAATACATGTGTGGATCGGGCTGCACGCCACAGTATTATAGTGCTTGGGCCTAGTGAGCCCCTCCGAAGTCTGTATACACCCCCAGTGAGCACCGTCGACGTTAAATGGAGCGGGCTGCGCACCGCAGCGGTATATGTATTGGAGCGGGCTGCACGCCGCAGCATTATACTTATTCATATCCTATTACCTACTTAAATACTTATACATTGTAGACATAGGTATGTGTCTTCATATATTGAGATGGCCGTACACCGTAGGGGTACGAGTGAGGGTTTGGTCAGTGTGGGTCTTGTAGACATAGATGTGGCTTGGAGGTCAGAGTACTACCACAGTGATGACGTACCTGTGAGGGTTGCCTTAGAACTGCTAAGTGATAGCACAGGAGTTCTTACTTTCAGTTATTATTTATTATTGTTACTCACTGAGTTGAAATATACTCACCCCACTCCCCTGCACTTTCTGTGCAGATCCACAGGTGCCCGAGAGCAGTTAAGACATTGTAGCTGCTGATCCTTGTCTACTTTTGCGGAGATTACGAGGTAGCTGCCAGCGTCCGCAGAGCCTGTTTTCTCCTCCTTTATCATCTTGTTGATTTCTTTTGCCTAGACTTGTTTGTATTAGGATGTTATTCTTTAGAGGCTCAGTCTCGTGACACCACGATATGGATAGGACCGTATTTTGTATGTTCTACATTTCGCTTATCACCTGATATGATCATTTACTGTTTAAGTTTAATTTGATTAATAACTGGCTGGTTTAAGGGATAATATGGTCGGGCTTGCCTAGCATTGTGTTGGGCACCATCACGACCAGGGTTCAGGCCGTGACAAGTTGGTATCAGAGCCAAGGTTAACAGGTCTCGCGAGTCATGAGCCGGTTGGTAGAGTCTCGTGGATCGGTGCGTGGACGCCTGTACTTATCCTCGGGAGGCTGCAAACCTTTTAGGAAAAGTTTCAATTCTTGGAATTCTTGTCGTGCGATTACTTTTGACTTGTACTGAACTTTGACCTTCTATTCTCTCGCAGATGGCGAGAACTCGATCATCCGGACGTGGAGGACGACCACCACTACCACCCACTAAAGGCCGCGTACGCGGTCGTGGTCGTGGCGGAGTTAGGGCAGCTGAGGCAGTGCCAGCTGACCTACAACCCCCAGTTGCAGAGGTGCCAGCAGCACCAGATCAGGCACCAGCTGTGCCCATTGTCATACCGGGTCTACAGGAGACCCTGGCTCAGATACTAGCAGTTTGCACTGGCCTGGCACATGCGGTTTCAGTTACTACTGCGGCAGCTGCATCAGGGATCGGGGCTGGTCATCAGACCCCCACCGCACGCACTCCAAAGCCAGTAGTGCAGGGCTTACAGATACCAGAGGCTCCTCTAGTTCAGCCTGTGGTTCCAGTTCAGCCAGCAGACCAGGTTCATGGGGACAGGGTCCCAGCTATAACGGACGATGAGCAGCGTCACCTCGAGAGGTTCACCAGGTTATCTCCTCCAATGTTCACAGGAGCTCCGGGCGAGGACGCCCAATGTTTTCTAGACAAGTGCCGTCGGATGATTCGTACGATAGGGATCTTGGAGTCCAGTGGGGTATCTTTCACTACCTTTCGGTTTTAGGGGCCAGCCTTCGCTTGGTGGGAGGCTTATGAGCACCGCAGGCCAGCCGGAGCAGCACCACTATCATGGCCAGAGTTCTCCACTATGTTCTTGGAGAAATGGGTGCCTCGATCTCAGAGAGAGGAGATGCGTAGGCAGTTTGAGGGTCTCTGTCAGGGGGACATGTCAGTGTCAGAGTATGAGATCAGGTTTACAGAGTTGTCCGGATATGCACCGTGGTTGGTTCATTCCGACAGAGAGAGGATTGGGCGCTTCGTGGACGGCCTCATTTATCCCATTCGTATTCTGATGACTCGGGAAAGGGTTTTGAGTCGTACATTTGAGGATGCTGTGGATATTGCTCGCGACATAGAGACACATCGTCGTAGGGAGCAGGATAAGAGGGAGGCCAAGAGGCCTCGAGGAGCAGCTAGTTCCAGTGGCACTCAGACCAGAGGCCAGAGTCAGCAGAGCCGAGGTCGCTCTTTCAGGTCTTCGCACTCGGGTCGCTCAGATCGTCGCGGATGGTCTTCTAGACAGGGTTATCAGGGTTCGCACCAGAGCCAGCCATCTCTCAGTGCCATGCCAGCTCAGAGTTCTTCACAGGCCCCATCTGCTCAGGGTTCATCTCGGCCTAGTTCATCAGCTGGCCACTCCAGCGCCAGGGGTCCATATCAGTCTCAGTCCCCAGCACCGGGGAGTTGCTACGAGTGCGGAGTGTTTGGGCACCACCGTAGGGAGTGTCCCCGTCTTGTTTCCAGATCTTATCAGCAGAGGGGGCAGCTCTCGTCATCTGGTCCTTCTACTTCAGCACTCGCCCCGCCAGCTAGGGGTGAGGGTCAGGCAGCTAGGGGTCGCCCTCGAGGGGGAGGCCGATCAGGCGGACAGGCTGGATGCTATGCTTTTCAAGGTCGATCTGAGGCCGTTGCTTCTGATGCTGTCATTACAGGTATTATTTCAGTCTGCCACAGAGATGCCTCAGTATTGTTTGATCCCGGTTCTACTTATTCTTATGTGTCTACATATTTTGCTCCTCGTTTGGGCACGACCCGAGGGAGTCTTGAGCTGCCAGTGCATGTATCTACCCCGGTAGGGGATACTATTGTTGTGGACCACGTATACCGGTCCTGTCTAGTCTCTATTAGGGGTTTGGAGACCCGAGTAGACCTACTGCTTCTCAGCATGATTGATTTTGATGTTATATTGGGCATGGACTGGCTATCTCCATGTCATGCTATTCTGGACTGTCATGCTAAGACAGTCACCTTGGCTATGCCGGGTATTCAGAGGATGGAGTGGCGAGGCACAACTGAGTATGTACCTAGCAGGGTAATATCTTTCCTCAAGGCCCAACGAATGGTTGGGAAGGGATGTCTCTCTTATTTAGCATTTGTGCGGGAGGTCGAGGCCCGGACTCCCAGTATTGATTCTGTTCCCATTGTGCGAGACTTTCCTGATGTGTTTCCCTCAGACCTGCCGGGCATGCCGCCGGACGGGGATATTGATTTTGGGATCGATTTGGTGCCAGGCACTCAGCATATTTCTATTCCTCTATATCGGATGGCACCGGCTGAGTTGAAGGAATTGAAGGAGCAGCTTTAGGAACTCCTAGATAAGGGGTTCATTCGGCCGAGTGTGTCACCGTAGGGTGCACCGGTCCTGTTTGTTAAAAAGAAAGATGGCTCTATGAGAATATGTATTGACTACAGGCAGCTAAACAAAGTAACAGTGATGAATAAGTATCCTCTGCCTCGTATTGATGATTTATTTGATCAGCTCCAGGGAGCTAGGGTGTTCTCAAAGATTGATCTTTGTTCAGGCTACCATCAGCTGAAGATTAGAGAGTCCGACATTATGAAGACCGCATTCAGGACCAGATATGATCACTATGAGTTCCTTGTGATGTCTTTTGGGCTGACTAACGCCCTAGCAGCATTTATGCATCTGATGAATAGTGTGTTCAGGCCCTATCATGATTCATTTGTGATCGTATTCATTGATGACATACTAGTCTACTCTCGTAGCTAGGAGGAGCATGCTCGACACTTTGGTATTGTGTTGTAGAGATTGAGAGAGGAGAAGCTGTATGCCAGTTCTCCAAATGTGAGTTCTGGCTTGAGTCCGTGGCATTCTTAGGGCACGTGGTGTCCCGTGATGGCATTCAGGTAGATCCGAGGAAGGTCGAGGCAGTGCAGAGTTGGCCCAGACCGACCTCAGTTACTGAGATCCATAGCTTTCTGGGATTGGCAGGGTATTATCGCCGATTCGTTTAGGGATTCTCATCTATTGCTTCACCCTTGACTAGATTGACTTAGAAGGGTGTTCCTTTCTTATGGTCCGAGGAGTGCTAGGAGAGCTTTCAGAAGCTCAAGACAGCACTGACCACAACACCAGTTTTGATTCTGCCGTCAGCTTCAGATCCTTATACTGTGTATTGTGATGCCTCAGGAGTTGGCATTGGTTGTGTGTTGATGTAGGAGGGTAGAGTCATTCCTTATGCTTCTCGTCAGTTGAAGCCTCACGAGAAGAACTACCCTGTTCATGATTTGGAGCTAGCAGCCATAGTTCATGCTCTGAAGATTTGGAGACATTACCTGTATGGTGTCTCATGTGAGGTGTTCGCGGATCATCGCAGCCTTCAGCACTTATTCAGACATAAGGACCTTAATTTGAGACAACGGAGGCGGTTGGAGTTGCTCAAGGATTATGACATCTCTATTTTGTATCATCCGGGGAAGGCCAATGCGGTGGCCGATGCCTTGAGTCGGAAGGCGGTTAGTATGGGCAGCCTAGCTTCCATCCCAGTTAGGGAGAGGCCATTTGCTTATGATGTTCAGGCCCTAGCCAATAATATTTTGGAGCCGAGTCGAGTATTGGCTTGTGTTGTTTCTCGATCTTCCTTATATGATCGCTTCAGGGAGCGACAGTATGATGACCCACATTTGCTTGTCCTTAAGGACAGAGTGCAGCATAATGATGCTAGAGATGTGACTATCGACAGTGATGGTGTTCTGAGGATGTAGGGCCGTATATGCGTGCCTAATGTTGATGGTTTGCGGGAGTTGATACTTGAGGAGGCACACAGTTCGCGGTACTCTATTCACCCAGGTGCAGCAAAGATGTACCAAGACAAGAGACAGCACTACTGGTAGAGAAGAATGAAGTTGGATATTGTTAGGCATGTAGCTAAGTGCCTCAATTGCCAGCAGGTCAAGTATGAGCATCAGAGACCGGGCGGTGTTCTTCAGCGTATGGTCATTCCCGAGTGTAAATGGGAGAGGATCACCATGGATTTTGTTACTAGACTCCCTCGGACAGCGAGGAAGGTTGATTCTGTATGGGTGATTATTGATCGGCTGACCAAGTCAGCACATTTTATTCCAGTTAGCACTACTTACTCATCGGAGCGGTTGGCAGCGATCTTTATTCGGGAGATTGTCAGGTTGCATGGGGTCCCAGTGTCTATTATATCTGACCGAGGCACTCAGTTCACTTCTCATTTTTGGAGAGCATTTCAGCGAGAGATGGGTACGCGGGTTGAGTTGAGCACCGCATTTCACCCCCAGACAGACGGGCAGTCGGAGCGCACTATTCAGATCCTGGAGGATATGTTGCGGGCATGTGCGATTGACTTTGGTGGTTCATGGGATGATTTTTTGCCACTTGCTGAGTTTGCCTACAACAATAACTACCAGTCGAGTATTCAGATGGCCCCATACGAGGCATTGTATGGCAGACGGTGTAGATCTCCCGTCGGATGGTTTGAGCCTGGTAAGGAGAAATTGATAGGGACTGAGTTTATTCAGAATGCTCTGGATATAGAAAAGTTGATCCAGGAGAGGCTTCGTACAGCACAGTCTCGCCAGAAGAGTTATGCAGACCGTAGAGTTCGAGAGTTGTCTTTCATGGTTGGTGACAGAGTATTGTTGAAGGTTTCACCCCTGAAGGGTGTCATGAGGTTCGGGAAGAAAGGGAAGTTGAGTCCCAGGTACATTGGTCCTTTTGAGATACTCGGGAGAGTTGGAGAGGTGGCATATGAGTTAGCCTTGCCACCCAGCTTATCCAGCGTTCATCCAGTATTCCATGTGTCTATGCTCCGGAAGTACATCGGGGATCAGTCTCATGTATTAGACTTCAGTACCATTCAGCTTGATGGTGATCTGTCATATGATGTGGAGCCTATTGCTATTTTGGGTCGCCAGGTAAGAAAATTGATGTCGAATGAGATTGCATCAGTTAAGGTTCAGTGGAGAGGTCGACCCGTGGAGGAGGCTACTTGGGAGGTTGAGCAGGAGATGCGGAGCAGATACCCTCAGCTATTTGAGACTTCAGGTATGTTTCTTTACCCGCTCGAGGACGAGCGTTTGCTTAAGAGGGGAGAATGTGACGACTCGGCCCGTCGTCACGGGAATTACCACCCCATTATGTTGTAATTACATATTTCATTCTTTTATATCGGTGTTAGAGTCTATCGGGGAAGTTAGGAGTGAATTGGATTGAAAATGAGGCATATAGCCTTTTTGAAGGAAACTTGAATAAGGAAAGTCAACCTGGACTTGACTATTGAGTTAGAGAGCTCGGAATCGAATTCTGATGATTCGGTTAGTTCCGAGAAGTGATTTGTGACTTAGGGGAAGAATCGGAATTTAATTTGGAGGTCTGGTGTAGAAATAGGCTTGAATTGGCTAAGGTTGAATTTTGGCGAAATCCGAACGGTAGGTGAGATTTTGATCCGGGAGTCGGAATGGAATTCCAACAATTCCTGTAGCTCCGTTATCTGATTTTGGATATGTTCGCAAATTTTCAGATCATTCGGACGTTGTTTAGTCGGGTTTTTGATTGATTGTGTAATTTGGAATGTTTTATGGAATTTGGGCTTGAATGCGATGTGAATTATGGGTTTTGATGTTGTTATACGTGTTTTGAGGATTGGAGCAAGTTCGAATAAGGTATTAGGATGTGTTGGTGTGTTTGGATGAGGTCCCGGGGGCCTCGGGGTGTTTTCGGATAGCTAAACGGGAGAAAATGTGGAAAAATTGCAGGTTTGTGATTATGAAATGGGGGGCGCAGGAGCGATTCCGCAGGAGCGGACAAGAAGGCGCGGAAGCGGAGGTGACCGCTGAAGCGGAGCCTGGCCTACAGGGGCGGCTTCGCTGGTGCGAGAGGGAGATCGCAGAAGCGGGAAAGAGAGAAATGGGGGAAAACCGCAGAAGCGGATTTGTCGATCGCATAGGCGAGTCCGCAGGAGCGGACTCTTGTCCGCAGAAGCGGGAAAGACCGCAGGGGCAGAGGGGATTCCGCAGGAGCGGACCCGCAGGAGCGGTCAATGGGATCGCAGGTGCGGAAATGGCCAAGTAGGCCTGGGTTCGCAGAAGCGACCATTTGGTCGCAGAAGCGGTTTCGCAGGGGCGGAAAATGGTCCGACGAAGCGAAAATCGCAGTGAGTTAAGTGTATCAGAAGTTAGAAAATTTCAGAAACATTTCACACATTTGGGTCTCGGCTTTAGAGGCGATTTGGGCAATTTTGAAGAGAAACTCAAGGGAAATCATCAGGTAATCAACTATGGACTTAAACTTTGATTAGTATTGATAATATTACGCAATTATATCATGAAAATGGAGGAATTTGGGGTAATTTATGGAGGATTTAGCCCTAGGCTTAAACTTTAGAAAATCAAGGTTTTGAATGGGCAAATGGAGCTCGAATTTGGTAAAATTGATATGCTTAGACTCGTATCGAGATGAGGGTTCCGAATATGTGACTTTCGTGATTTTTGACAAGCGTACCAAAAGTCAGGTTTTGACAACTTTGTGGGTTTTGATACAATTTGGGTTATTTTGAATGAATTGCGTGAAATTAGCATATATTGATGCATTCTCTATGATTTTGAGCAGATTTGGTATCCAAGGAGATTGATTTGCGAGGCAAGCGCAAGGCGGATTGAAGCTTCCACCGGTTCGATGTGAGTGGTAGTAGTAAACAATGTAGTGAGGGTTTGAAACCCCGTACTAGCACTTCACAGTGCTAGGTTGAGATGAGACACGCGTCTTGTGACGAGCATGGTGACATTGTGATTGGGGACTTGGACTTGGTTCTTCCCGACTAATAGAATACTGTGTTGTATGACTGTTAATGAGATTATAACTGTACAATAGGGCTAATACCCATGTTTGGGGCCTTGTGCCGATCTGTAGAGTATTAGGGAACCTATAGAGCTAGGTGACCCTTATATCATGTTGGAAACATACACTCAGCCGTAGCTCTAGCTGTATAGCATAATATGAGACGTACTAGATGTGTACATTTAGAGAGATTATCTAGGGTGGAATTCCCTCTTCTAACTGAGCGGGCCTGAAAGGCCAAGTCTATACCGATTGAGATGCGATAGGGTCAAGGACCCACTATGATATATTATATTGGGCCTGAGAGGCCAAGTATATACTGACTGGGATAGGGTCGAGGACCCATTATGAGGTATTATATATATATATACCTATATGGGATCAGGCTGCACGCCACAGCAGTAAATATATTGGATCGGACTGCACGCCGCAGTAATATACATGTAATATAACATGTAATATACATGTAGGACGGACTGCACGCCGCAGTATTATTGCGCTTGGGCTGTAGGAGCCCCTTCGGAGGCTGAGTCTGCACACATTCTCAGTGAGCACTGGTGTATATTGTGGGATCGGGCTGCGCGCCGCAGCAGTATAAATATATAAATATATATATATATTGGATCGGACTGCACGCTGCAGTAATACATGTGTGGATCGGGTTGCACGCCGCAGTATTATAGTGCTTGGGCCTAGTGAGCCCCTCCAAAGTCTGTATACACCCAGTGAGCGTCGTCGATGTTAAATGGAGCGGGCTGCGCGCCGCAGCGGTATATGTATTGGAGCGGGCTGCACGCCGCAGCGGTATACTTATTCATATCCTATTACCTACTTAAATACTTATACGTTGTAGACATAGGTATGTGTCTTCATATATTGAGATGGTCGTACACCGTAGGGGTACGAGTGAGGGTTTGGTCAGTGTGGGATCTTGTAGAGATAGATGTGGCTTGGAGGTCAGAGTACTACCAGAGTGATGACGTACCTGTGAGGGTTGCCTTAGAACTGCTAAGTGATAGCACGGGAGTTCATACTTTCAGCTATTATTTATTATTGTTACTCACTGAGTTGAAATATACTCACCCCACTCCCCTGCACTTTCTGTGCAGATCCACAGGTGCCCGAGAGCAGTTGAGACATTGTAGCTGCCGATCCTTGTCTACTTTTGCGGAGATTACGAGGTAGCTGCCAGCGTCCGCAGAGCCTGTTTTCTCCTCCTTTATCATCTTGTTGATTTCTTTTGCCTAGACTTGTTTGTATTAGGATGTTATTCTATAGAGGCTCAGTCTCGTGACACCACGATATGGATGGGACCGTATTTTGTATGTTTTACATTTCGCTTATCACCTGATATGATCATTTACTGTTTAAGTTTAATTTAATTAATAACTGGCTGGTTTAAGGGATAATATGGTCGGGCTTGCCTAGCATTATGTTGGGTGCCATCACGACCAGGGTTTGGGTCGTGACACATCACCTCTGCGATCGCATAGAGCATCCGTCTGCAATAAATACCAGCAACCATCAGCCCTTCAAAAATGCTAGAAATGATCCGACTGGACCCCCAGATTCACCCCGAGGCCTCCGGGACCTCAACGAAAACCACCAACCTACTCCAAAATACAATACGAACTTGTTTCAATCATAAAAACGCATCCTTAAACACGGAAATCATCAAATTAAGGCGGATTCAAGCCTAAGTTTCAATAACTTTCGAAACCTACATTCTACCATAAACCCGACCAAACGATGTCTGAATTACCTAAAAATTTGCAAACATATCCAAAATTACCTAACGAAGCTACTACAACTACCAGATCAAAATCTCACTTATCGACCGGATTTCGCCAAAATTCCAACTTAGCCAATTCAAGCCTATTTCTACACTGGACCTCCAAATTCAATTCCTATCGCTCCCCTAAGTCACAAATCACCTTCCGAAGCTAACCAAATCACCGGAATTCAATTCCGAACCATTTAGCCACATAGTCCACTTCAGGTTGTCTTTTTCAAAAACAAGTTTAGCTCAAAAAGGCTATATGCCTTATTTTCAACCAGAATTAATCCCAATTTACCCGATAGAATCTAACACAGATATGGAAACATAAAACAACATAATGATGGAATAACGGGGTGGTAACTCTCGTGACGATGGGCCGGGTCATGACATTCACCCCAACTTAAGCAAACGCTCGTCCTCGAGCGGGTCAAGAAACATACCTGGAGACTCAAATAAGTGAGGATATATGCTCTGCATCTCCTGCTCGATCTCCCAAGTGGCCTCCTCCACGGGCCAACCTCTCCACTGAACCTTTACTGATGCAATTTCCTTGGACCTAAATCTCCTCACCTGACGACCCAATATAGTTATAGGCTCCATATCATAGGTCAAGTCATCATCAAGCTGAATAGTACTGAAATCCAACACATGCGATGGGTCGCCAACATACTTCCAGAGCATAGATACATGAAACACCGGATGAACTCTCGATAGAGTGGGTGGCAAGGCAAGCATATAGGCCACCTCTCCAATCCTCCTAAGAATCTGAAAAGGGCCAATGAATCTCGGACTGAGCTTTCCTTTCTTCCTAAATCTCATGATGCCTTTCATAGGCGAAACCTTCAGTAAGACCTTCTCACCCACAGAATAAGACACGTCCCGAACCTTCATGTCTGCATAACTCTTCTGGCGCGACTGGGCTGTGCGAAGTCTCTCCTGGATCACCTTTACCTTGTCCAGAGTATCTTGGACCAACTCTATCCCCAACAACCTAGCCTCACCGGTCTCAAACCAACCAACTGGAGATCTATACTGTCTCCCATATAAAGCCTCATACGGTGCCATATGAATACTAGATTGGTAGCTGTTGTTATAAGCAAACTCTGCGAGAGGCAAATAATCAGCCCATGAACCACCAAAATCAATAACACATGCACGCAACATATCCTCCAAGATCTGAATGGTACGCTTGGACTGTCTGTCCGTCTGAGGATGGAATGCAGTACTCAACTCAACTTGTGAGCCCAAATCACGCTGAAATGTACTCCAGAACTATGAAGTAAACTGAGTACCTCTGTCTGATATGATAGAAACTAGAACTCTATGCAATATCACAATCTACCGAATGAATATATCAGTTAACCGCTCCGAGGAGTATGTAGTACACACAGGAATGAAATGAGCTGACTTGGTCAGCCTATCCACAGTCACCCAAACTGAATCAAACTTCCTTGCTGTTCGAGGGAGTCCACTAACAAAATCCATAATGATCCTTTCCCACTTCCACTCGGGAATATCAATACGCTAAAATACGCCATTAGGCCTCTGGTGCTCGTACTTGACCTGCTGACAGTTGATGCACCGTGCTACATGACTCACAATATCCATCTTCATCTTTCTCCACCGGTAATGCTGTCTTAAATCCTAATACATCTTCGCGGCACCTGGATGGATAGAATATCGTAAGCTATGAGCCTCCTCTAATATCAACTCACGAAGGCCATCAACATTGGGCATGCATATCCATCCATGCATCATCAACACATCATCACTATCAATAGTGGCATCTCTGGCATCATCATGCTGAACTCTGTCCTTAAGGACAAGCAAGTGTGGATCATCATACTGGCACTCACGAATGCGATCATATAAGGAAGACCGGGGAACAACGCAAGCCAACACCCTGCTAGGCTTTGAAATGTCCAACTCACTAGCCGATTGGCCAACGCCTGAACATCATATGCAAATGGTCTCTCCCCAACTGGAATATACACCAAGCTGTCCATACTAACCGTCTTTTGGCTCAAAGCATCGACCACCACATTGGCCTTCCCCGGATGATATAGAATAGCAATGTCATAACCTTTGAGCAACTCAAGCCACCTCCGCTGCCTCAAACTAAGATCCTTCTATTTGAATCCTGGAGGCTATGATGATCAATATACACCTCACAGGACACGTTGTATAAATAGTGCCCCCAAATCTTCAAGGCATGAACTATGGCAGCTAACTCCAAATCATGAACAGGGTAGTTTTTCTCATGAGGCTTCAACTGACGAGAAGCATCAGCAATAACTCTACCCTCTTGCATCAACACACAACGTATCCCCACTCTCAAGGCATCACAATATACAGTATATGAACCCGAAGCTGATGGCAAGACTAACACTGGAGCTGTGGTCAAAGTTGTCTTAAGCTTTTGAAAGCTCCCCTCGCAATCATCCGACCATACGAATGGTGCACCCTTCTGCGTCAACTTGGTCAAAAAAGACGCAATTGATGAAAATCCCTGAACAAACCGATGATAATACCCCGCCAAACCTAGAAAACTCCGAATCTCCTAGCTGAGGACGGTCTAGGCCAACTCTCCACCGCCTCTATCTTCTTCGGGTCAACCTGAATACCATCACGAGACACCACATGACCTAGAAAAGATACCAACTCGAGCCAGAACTCACACTTGGAGAACTTAGCATACAATTTCTCCTCCCTCAACCTCTGCAACATAACGCTCAAATGCAGAGCATGCTCCTCATGGCTACGAGAGTACACCAGGATATCATCAATGAACACGATCACGAAAGAATCCAGGTATGGCCGAAACACACTGTTCATCAAGTACATGAACACAGCTGAGGCATTGGTTAGTCCAAAATACATCACAAGAAACTCATAGTCCCTATATCTCGTCCTGAACGCAGTCTTCATGATATCAGAATCTCTAATCTTCAGCTGATAATAGCCTGAACGAAGATCAATCTTTAAGAACATCCTCGCTCCCTAGAGCTGATCAAATAAATCATCAATGCGCGGTAGAGGGTACTTGTTCTTCACTGTTACCTTGTTCAGCTATTTATAATCAATGCACATCCTCGTAGAGCCATCTTTCTTCTTAACAAACAACACCGGTACACCCCACCGTGACACACTAGGGCGAATGAATCCCTTATCTAAAAGCTCCTAAAGTTGTTCTTTCAATTCCTTCAGCTCAGCTAGTGCCATACGGTAAGGAGGAATAGAAATGGGCTGAGTTCCCGGCACCAAATCAATACCAAAATTGATATCCTTGTCTGACGGCATGCCCAACAGGTCTGATGGGAACATATCTAGAAAGTCCCTCACAATGGGCACAGAATAAATACTAGGAGTCTCAGCTCCCACATCTCTCACAAAGGCTAGATACGATAAACACCCTTTTTCAACCATTCTCTGAGCCTTTAAGAATGAAATCACACGGCTAGGGACATAATCAGTTGAACCCCACCACTCAATCTGAGGAATACTGGGAATAGCCAATGAAACTATCTTGGCATGACAGTCCAAAATAGCATGACATGAGGACAGACAATCCATGCCCAAGATCACATCGAAATCCACCATACCTAACAATGGCAGATCCACTCGGGTCTCCAGACCCCCAATAGAAACAGTACAGGATTGATAGACATGATCCACAATAATCGTATCACCCACCGGGGTGGATACATGAACAGGCGAATCAAGATTACCACGTGCCACACCTAAATGATGTGCAAAATAAGAAGACATGTACGAATATGTGGACCCGGGATCAAACAAAATAGAGGCATCTCTGTGACAAACTGAAATGATACCTGTAATCACTACATCTGAGGCAACAGCATCTCGCATATCAGGAAGTGCATAGAAACATGCCTGACAACCACCCGATCGCTCCTACTCCTGGGCGACCTCTAGAAGACTGACCTCCACCTCTTCTAGCCTGAGATGGTGCTGAAGAGCAGGGCTGATCCCTCTGCTGAGACATATCCCTGCGAAGTCGAGGGCACTGCCTCTTAATGTGGCCAAACTCACCACACTCAAAACAACTGCCTAGCACTGGAGAAGGGGACTGAAAGGGAACCCCTCGCCTTAGATGAACCTTGGGCCGAAGAAGTAGGTGCTGAACTCTGAGATAGGAGGGCTCTAAGTGAAGAATGGCCCTGCTGAAAAACCTGACGGCTACGGCTAGAAGAAGCTCCACTATGCTCTGGGCGACCTGACTGAGAAGGTCTAGATGAACGACCTCTGCCTGATGAAACTGGCCTATGAATGGAGCACCACTAAAATTGACAGAATCTTATGGCCTCTTAGCCTCTCTCTCCTCTCGCTCACGGTGAGGATCCACCTCAATAGAGCTTGCCATATTAACAACCTGCTCGAAAGATGCTGCCAATACTCTCTCCCTAGTCATCAAGATACGAATAGAATAGTTGAGGCCATCAATGAACCTCTTGATCCTCTCCCGATCTGTCGGGATCATCCAAGTAGCATGCCTAGCCAACTGAGTATACCTCAACTCATACTGAGTCACTATCATATCACCCTGCACTAGCCACTCAAACTGGCAACGCAGCTCCTCTCGACGAGACTCTGGCACATACTTGTCTAAAAAGAGAGTGGAAAACTGCTGCCAAGTAAGGGGCACTGTCCCTGCAGGCCTACGCCTCTCAAACTCCTACCACCAAATGAATGTTGGACCTGAAAACTGGAATATAGTAAAAGAAACACCACTGGACTTAAGAATCCCCATTGTACGCTATATCCTCTGACACTTGTCTAAGAATCCCTAGGCATCCTCGCCCTCGGTACCACTAAGTGAAGGTGGCTGAAGTTTACCATATCTCTCCAATCGATGCTACTCATTGTCAGGCATCACCGGTACAACATACTCTGGGGCTAGCGCAACTATAACAGCCGGTGCAACTACTTGAGCTGGGACTGCCTCTAGCGTTTGAAGTCCCTGCACAACCTGCTCTGGTGTGCGAGCTGTGGGGGTATGATGACCACCCCAGGTCTGAGATGTTGTTGCTGCATTAGTAGCTGAAACTACCTGAGCCAACTCAATACAAACAGATAAGATCTGGGCCAATGACTCCTCAAGGCCAGGAGTAACAATAGGCACTGTCGGTTGATTCACGTCCAAGCAATGGTCGTAGTCAATATAACTTGGTCTAATAAGTCCAAGATCGATCCCACAGAGAATTAACCTATCAATCACAACTTTCACAACCCAAGAGTACTTCCGAATCAAGTTCCCAAACTTTGAATATATATTTGTGTATGATTTTCTAACTACTACTTGCAAGAATTAAGAATGCTTAAAAGAAAGAATTGAATTTTGAGTAAAATAATATAGAGAAGGACTAAGGTATTGATTTCCCCTATTGATGGAATCCCTTATCGTTATGCTCTTACAAATTGTTAATATATTCTATCAATCATGAACGTTATGTGTATCGTAACCCTCTCCCGAACAATTACAATAATTTACTAGTGCACTCTCCCGAGATACCCTAGCTAGCTTTAATTTGAATAGTTCACTTAAGATTGCACCCAAGACTTCGTTATTCCTAACCCCGTCTTTACGCCTAAAGTTATAGATTTCTCCAATAACCTAGGTGTGGTGTTGTTCAACAATATACCTAAATATGCACTCTTTTACAAGTTATGCACACTAAATAGGCACAACTAATTGGGGATCCTACCAATTAACTACAACAAGAATGAAGTTGAACAAATAGAAATCTAAGTCACAATTTGTAAT
Organism: Nicotiana noctiflora; assembly: GCA_032618575.1. NCBI lineage: Eukaryota > Viridiplantae > Streptophyta > Magnoliopsida > Solanales > Solanaceae > Nicotiana > Nicotiana noctiflora. The sequence continues at coordinate 283,113 of JASVEL010012863.1, read as the reverse complement.
CACATAAACGATAAGTTCATCAATCAATAGGTTCCATCAAAACCTTAGAAAAGAATTTATCTCTCATGCTTGAAGAAACAAGAATAATAATTGAAATCATAAAGAAATAATTTATATAAAATAAAAGAAAGAGTTGAGAGGAATCTCTCTTACTAAAAACCTTGCAAAAGTAATGAAATAAAGACAACATGCCTCTATGGGGCAAACTAGGAGTTTATATAGAGGTTTTAGGGCTAAAAAAACTAAGTTTGAGTACAATTAGGACTGCTGCTGTGGTGACTTCCGCGGTTCGTTCGCGGCCGCGAGCGGACCGCGAACAGTCAAACTTTAGAGGCCTTCTTTTTTCGCGGTTCATCCGCGACCGCCGCGACCGCGGATGAACCGCGGATGAATAGTGCTGCGTATTTTTGACTGCTTCTTCCAGCTCTTTTCACCTTAGCTCTTTTCTTGGCCTTTTCATCCACATATGACTTCAAAATACTCTTCTTAGCATCCATTTCATTACATGTACCTATAACACACAAACAAACACTAATCAAAGCATTTTGTCCTCATAAACAACATAAATACCATAACAAAGTGTGATTATTTAGGGTATAATTATAGTCAAATTCACCTATTATCAATACCCCACACTTAAACCTTTGCTCGTCCTCGAGCAATCTTTAATCACACTTTAGGCCAATTAACAAAAATTTGTCTCCCCCAAAATATGTCAGCAAAAGCTATTATACATGAACAACCTAAGATATGCATAATCTTTACTTAACCGTACATTCTCATGCCCGCACATTATTACTTACTCTACTTATTACCAAAAACTTGCAAATTTACCTTCTTCCTCTTGAATTACATGCCCTCACAAAAGTTATTGAGAGAAGTTCCCACACATTAACAATTCAAATACATGGAACTTATAGATATCGGAAAAATTCACTCACTCTCAACAAAGAACATTTATATGAATACAGACACACCATAGGCTTGCCTCTAGTGTAATACTCCACTAATCGAGTTTTTCATCCATAGATCAAGAGGTCTTTAAGGGTTGTAATGTAGGCTATGGGATGGGTAGGATACTTTTGGTTATAGTGACTAGCCTCCCTAAGCACTTTTCTTTTCTTTTTCACAACTTTCCCTTTTTGTTTACTTCCTTATATCTCCAATAAACATATCTTCACCTTCCTTCACTTTTACCCCACTTTTCTTTTATTGATGTAGCTGGCCTTTTTAAAATTTTATTCAATATAGCTCTTTTTCTCAGAATATATATATATATATATATTTTTTTCATTGCTTTGCAATAGATTGACACTATTTTGGCCAGCTCACTATTTTCTACCATTCATTCTTGATTTCCCTTTTCAATTCCCTTCACCCCACACTTAAACTTTTGCATATTCATTACAAGACAAGTGCTTCTAGGAGGTAAAGTAGAACAAGATAATAATTTGAAGAACATTCAAGGGTTATCAAGGAATAGGCTTTAAGCTCAAAGGGGTTAACTAAGATATAATATATGGGTGAATTCATGTCTATTGATATATGGGGTTACACAAAGAAATGCCTCTATCCTTTCTACAACCGAACAACTTCTATTTCACTTTGCAAACACACAGGGCAAGTTCTAGGCATCATGTACAACATACAATGTAAGTAAAAACCACACACACACATGGCATGCAACTCATTTGGAATCCAGTTTATCCACAAAGTCCTATCGAAGTTCAAGCAAGCATTATTGTGCAATTTAAGGCATATTGAGATTCTACAATCTAGCTTAGAAGATACATTCTCAAGTTCAATTTACGCTTTTGCTAATGTGCATATTCGGGGTTACATGTTGCCCTTTTACCTCTAATCCTAAAAAAAAGAAAAATCTACCTAACCCGGTTCAAATAAAAACCCTTGGAAAAGAACCGTGGTCAAAAGAAAAACCAAGGGGGAGATGATACACTACCTAGAAAAAAAAATAAAAGAAAGAAAAATTCCTACGTGGAATACTTCCCTCAAGAGTACTTGTCCTAAATAGTCCGTCATAAGGAAGAGTCCTCTACTCATATTTTTGTATTTTTTCAAATTTCCTAATTTTTTTTTGTGTTTTTATTCCGACTTAGACCCTTAAGAAACCCGTCGCCAAGTGTCCATCATCGAGCCAAGCCAGCTAATATAATTTACAGCTACATCTACTATATACAATATACAATACAAGATAAGTCTCCCACCCCACACTTAAAATCATGCCATGTCCTCATGGCATAATAATACATGTATAGCACGGAAGGGTGAGAAAACTTACCTAGGATCTACCCCGTGTCTAGCCACTTTATCACTTTCTTTTTCACCCTTTGTGACGACCCAAAGGGTCATCACTTATTTTATTAATCATTTAGAGCTTCTGAGGCCTTGAAAACCTCATTCTATGTTGCCTCGATTTACGTGCACGATCCGAGCATATAGCCGGAAAGATTTTGTGATAGAAAATATGAAATCTACGGGAAATTTGGAAAAAATGATATTAATATTGATATGGTTGACTTCGGTCAACATTTTTGGTAAACGGATCCGGACCCGAGAATGGATGGTCCCGAAAGGTCCGTAGGAAAATATGGGACTTGGACATGCGTCCAGAGTCGAATTCTGAGGCCTAGAGCCCAAGTTATGAACTTTTCTCTGAAATTATTTTTGACGTAATGGTTAAAGGAAAATGAATTAATTGACCTTGGTAACGGGCTCGTATTTTGGTTTCGATGCCCGGTACAAGTCTTAAACATTATATATGTGCTTTCTGCAAAGTTTGGAGACATTCGGATGTTGTTTGATATGTTTTGGACCTTCAGTTCCAAGTTTGAAAGTTTTGAAAACCAAAAGTATGAAAATCATGATTTTGAGGCTTGATTTGATTAAAACGATGTGTTATTGGCGATGTGATCGCACGAACAAGTTCATAATGTGTTTTTGATATTGTGTACATGTTTGGTTTAGAGCCGGGGGGCTCGGTAAAGATTTGATAGGCCGTTGGTTTAAATTCTGAATTTTTGCACTGCTGGTTTTTCACCCAGCTGTTGGCTTCGCAATTGCGAAGCATTTCTCGCAATTGCGAAGGTGGCAGATCAAGGCAGGGCTCGCAAATGCGAACCATTGATCGCAAATGCGAAGTCCCCTCATGCCCAGCCTTGTTCGCAAATGCGAACAATAGTTCACAAATGCGAACATCCCCACATCCAGCCTGTGTTCGCAAATGCGAACTATAGTTCGCAAATGCGAACATCCCCATATCATGCCTGTGTTCGCAAATGCGAACTCCCATATATTCTGCCTGTGTTCGCAAATGCGAACAATAGTTCGCAAAAGCGAACTCCCCAATATTCTGCCTGTGTTCGCAAATGCGAACAATAGTTCGCAAATGCGAACTTCCCAGCCTTAGCTTATTTTTCAAACTCCAGAAATTGGTCGGGGTTCGCAATTGCGAACCCATGTTCACAAATGCGAACACAGAGACCTGTAAATCACGATTTCCAGCTTCATTCTTCACATTTCACAACCCAAAAACACCCATTTGCGATTCTTCACGGACTCCCTCTTCTTCAAAACAATTGTAAGTCACTTTTTACTTCATTCTTTCAATTCCTAACATCATTAAACATGTTTTTCAATAGAAATCAAAGGTTTTCATGGTAGAATTTCTTGTTTTTGGTAGAATATAGGGTTTTTCATAAATTGGGAAATTGGACCTCGAATTGAGGTCCGATTTTGAAACAAATCATATACTTGAACTCGTGGGGGGATGGGTAACCGGATTTTGGTCCGAACCCCGAGTTCCGACCATGTGGGCCCGGGGTCGAAATTCACTATTCCGGGCAGAATGTTGTAAAAGTTGTACTTGGCTTTATGAATTAGTTTGTTGAGTATTATTGATGATATTAAATCAATTGTGTATAGATACGATTGGTTTGGAGCCAAATTTGAAAGGAAAAGGCATTGCCACAGATTGAATTGTTCATAAACATTCAAGGTAAGTGTTTGTTCTATCCTAGCTTGAGGGAATAGGATTATGTGCTATGTGTAATGTGATCGAGTGCGGTGTATGGGCTGTGGTGACGAGTATCCATACACTGGCGTCTAGTATGACCGTGAGTTGTTGTTAATGCTTATTGTGAGACATATTTGTAGATAAATTGTTGAACCTTTGCCAGGTTGTAGAATTGTTATTGTTCTCCCTTGTCGGGACTTGTTGTGAAGATGATTATTGATTACCCTTGTTGGGATGGTTTATGAATTACTGTTTCATTCTTTGCCCTTAACTGTGATTGTTATTTGGGTGAGGAAGAGTGATAATGCACGAAGGGTGATGCCGTGCCTTGATTTATTATTTATGCACGAAGGTTAATGCCGTGCCTTGTTATTGATTATGCACGAAGGTTAATGTCGTGCCATGTTTTATTATTTATGCACGAAGGTTAATGCCGTGCCATGTTTTATTAATTATGCATGAAGGATCATGACGTGCCTTGTTATTGAACCATGTACGAAGGATCATGTCGTACCATGGATGTGAGGATGAGAGTAAAAGCACGAAGGGTGATGTCGTGCACTTTATTTGCTTATTTAGTGAGGATGAGAGTAAAAGCACGAAGGGTGATGCCGTGCAACTACTTGCTATTCCTTGATTTGATATTACTTGTGTTTCCATTATACTTTGTTTTCCTTGTGAACTTATTAACTATTGTTAATTGTTGAGTTCTTTGAGATATTCCTTATTTTGTTATTACTTGATTAATTCTTGTTATTTGTGGTATACATATATATTGAACTGCACAAGTTTATGTGGGTGTCTGGTCCTAGGATTGTCACTACTTCGCCGGGATAGGCCAGGCACTTACCAGCACATGGGGTCGGTTATGCTGATACTGCACTTCTATGCGTTTTTGCACAGGTCCAGGTTTCGATCAGGAGCAGCAGCAGTAGATCTTTCACGTGGAAGTTGATCATATTTGAGACCGAGGTAGCTTGCAGGCGTCCGCAGGCCGGTGTCTCTTCCTTTTATTTATGTCATTAGTTGTAGTCTCCTTGTTCCGAGACAAACAGATTATGTTATATTTCTTTCAGACTTTTATGTGTAGTATTCATGTACTAGTTCGTAAGTTGGTGACTCCAAGTCTTGGGTAGAGGATTTCAGTATCAATTACCTTGAAACTACTTATTTCTATTTTTATAAAGTCTTCCGCACTTGTTTAATTAAGATTATGATTGTGGTTGTTAAAGTGAGTATGAGATATTGCTAAAATAGGATAGTGTGAATAAAGTGGCTTGCCTAGCTATCACGAGTAGGCGCCATCACGACCCCGATGTTGGGGGAAAATCCGGGCCGTGACAAGTTGGTATCAGAGCTCTAGGTTACATAGGTCTCACCACTCACGAACAAGCTTAGTAGAGTTTGAGAGGTAGGTACGGAGACGTCCGTACTTGTCCTCCAGAGTCTATTGAGTTAGGAAAGAGTCTCTCATTTGTTCTTTCTTGTCGTGCGACTTGTTCCTCAAATACTGATTGAATTTCTATTCTGTCCTTTCGCAGATGGTGAGGACACGCGCTTCTTCGTCCGCTGACCAGCAGCCCGAGCCCCAGGCAGCTCCCGTGAGGGGCAGGGGCCAAGGCCGTATCAGAGGCCATGGTAGGGGTAGAGCTCAGCCCCAGGCAGCTACCCCAGAGGTGGAGCCTCATATTGAGATTGACGAGGAGGTTCCGGTCCCAGCAGCTCCAGTGGGCCCAGCTCAGGTCCCAGGAGAGGCTTTATTTACCCCGGATCTCCGGGATGCTTTGGTCAGAATAGCGGGATTTATGGACAGCATTTCCAGAGCGGGTTTATTATCAGTTGCACCAGCCGCTTCTCAGGCTGGAGGAGGGGCCCAGACTCCTATTGCTCGTACTCCGGAGCCGGTAGCTCCTCAGCCTCAGGCACCAGTGGTTCAGCCAGCTGTGGCCACTCAGTCAGGTACCACAACTCAGGCCGGAGATGGAGCCGCCATGACTTCTGATTCTTTTTGGAGACTTGATCGGTTCTCCAAGATGTTAACCACTACCTTCAGCGGTGCCACATCGGAGGATCCTCGGGATTTCTTATTCGGTTGCCATGAGATTCTCAAGACTATGGGGATCGTGGAGTCCAATGGAGTTGACTTCTGTACATTTAGGCTTTCAGGATCCGCCAAGGCTTGGTGGAGGGATTATTGTTTGACTCGACCAGCAGGGACCCCAATTTTATCATGGGGTTAGTTTGCAGAGCTATTTCTGGAGAAGTTTCTCCCTGCTACTCAGCGGGATGCACTTCGGAGGCAGTTTGAGCGCCTCCATCAGGGCACTATGACGGTCACTCGGTATGAGACGAGATTTGTTGATTTGGCTCGTCATGCAGTGGTGATACTCCCCACAGAGCGGGAGAGGGTCCGCATGTTTATAGATGGGCTTAATCAGCCAATTAGACTCCAGATGGCTATGGGAGTGGGGAGTGATATATCATTTCAGGAGGCAGCTAATGCGGCACGTAGAGTTGAGATGGCTCTTGCTCGGGGAGGGGGTTATTCTTCAGACAAGAGGGCTCGTCATTCGGGCAGGTTTAGTGGTTCTTCTTCCGGTGGCAGGGAATCTTTTGACAGGGGCCAGTCTTCCAGGCCTTTTCATTCCGCCCTTCAGGCTTCACAAGGTGGACCAGGCGATCGTGGGTTTCGTGAGCAGTATTCAGATCAGTCTCCTATTAGTGCCCAGCCTCTTCAGAGTGTTCGTGGAGACCATTCAGGTCGTCAGGGCCAGCGGCCCCATCAGCCTAAGAGTTGCTACGGTTGTGGTGACCCAGGTCATCTTGTCAGATTCTGCCCTCGAGTGACGAGCAACACTCAGCAGCGGGGCCCTCGTCCCATGATTCAGGCCCCAGCTGACCCTCAGCCTGCCCAGCCAGCCAGAGGCGGGGGTAGAGATTATAGAGGTGGAGGTCGAGACCGTAGAGGTGGAGACCGTCCGGCCAGAGGTAGAGGTCAGCCAGTTGATGGTCGTCCTAGAGACGCAGCTCAGAGGGGAGGTGCAGATCCCCGATTCTATGCTTTACCAGCCAGGCCAGAGGCAGAGGCATCAGGATGCCGTGATTACAGGTACCATTCTTGTGTGTGGCAGAGGTGCTTCAGTATTATTTGACCCTGGATCTACATATTCATATTTGTCTTCCTACTTTGCACCGTATTTGGCCGTGCCCAGCTATGCTCTGGATATTCCAGTTTATGTGTCTACATCGGTGGGTGACTCCATTGTAGTCGACCGAGTTCATCGTTCGTGTGTAGTTATATTTGGGAGTCTTGAGACCCGTGTTGATCTGTTGCTTTTGGACATGGTGGATTTTGATGTCATATTGGGGATGGACTGGTTGTCCCCATACCATGCTATTCTAGATTGTCATGCTAAGACCGTGACCTTGGCCTTGCCAGAATCACCCCGACTAGAGTGGAAAGGTACCTCAAGCCACTCCGTTCGCACTGTTATTTCCTATGTTAAGGCTCGACGCATGGTCGAGAAGGGGTGTCTAGCTTATCTGGGCTTATGTTCGTGATTCCAGCGCAGAGGTTCCTTCCATTGAGTCAGTCCCTATTGCACGGGAGTTTCCTGAGGTTTTTCCTTCGGACCTGCCGGGCATGCCACCCGACAGGGATATTGATTTCTGTATTGATCTGGCACCGGGCACTCAGCCCATCTCTATTCCACCCTATCGTATGGCCCCACCGGAATTAAAAGAGTTGAAAGATCAGTTACAAGACCTTCTTGAGAAAGGCTTTATCAGGCCCAGTGTTTCCCCCTGGGGAGCACCTGTATTATTTGTAAAGAAGAAAGATGGCTCGATGCGGATGTGTATTGATTACAGGCAATTAAACAAAGTGACAATAAAGAATTAGTATCCACTGCCGAGGATTGATGATTTGTTTGACTAGCTCTAGGGAGCGAGGGTATTCTCAAAGATAGACTTGAGCTCAGGCTACCATCAGCTGAAGATCAGGGCGGCTGACATTCCTAAGACAGCCTTTCGCACTAGATATGGGCATTATGAGTTCTTAGTCATGTCCTTCGGGTTGACCAATGCCCCAGCAGCATTCATGGAGTTGATGAATCGGGTATTCAGGCCTTACTTAGATCCGTTCGTGATAGTCTTTATAGATGACATCCTGGTATACTCCCGCAGCCAGGAAGAGCACGAGCAGCACCTCAGAGTGGTTCTTCAGACTCTGAAAGATAACCGACTATATGCCAAATTTTCTAAATGTGAGTTCTGGCTGAGTTCGGTAGCATTTCTGGGTCACATTGTATCAGTGGAAGGTATTCAGGTAGACCCAAAGAAGATTGAGGCAGTCCAGAATTGGCCTCGACCAGCTTCAGTGACTGAGATCCGGAGTTTCTTGGGATTAGCAGGTTACTACCGTCGATTTGTAGAGGGGTTTTCTTCAATTGCAGCCCCGATGACCAGGTTGACCCAGAAGGGTGTCCAGTTCCAGTGGTCAGAGGAGTGTGAGGCGAGCTTTCAGAAGCTCAAGACAGCCTTGACCACCGCGCCGGTGTTGATACTACCTACGGGTGCAGGGCCTTATACAGTTTATTGTGACACATCTCGTACATGACTTGGAGCGGTATTGATGCAGGATGGTAAGGTTATCGCTTATGCTTCGAGGCAGTTAAAGATACATGAGAAGAATTATCCAGTTCATGATCTTGAGTTAGCGGCAGTGGTACATGCCTTAAAGATTTGGAGGCATTATCTATATGGTGTGACATGTGAGGTGTACACTGATCACAAAAGCCTACAGTACTTGTTCAAACAGAAGGAGTTGAATCTACGACAGCGGAGATGGTTAGAGTTGCTAAAAGACTATGATGTTACTATCTTATATCACCCAGGTAAGGCCAATGTGGTGGCCGATGCATTGAGTAGAAAGTCTGCCAGCATGGGTAGTCTTGCATTCATTTCGGTCAGTCAGAGACCATTAGAACTAGATGTCCAGGCCTTAGCCAACCGGTTCGTGAGATTAGACATTTCTGAGCCTAGCAGGGTGTTAGCCTGCACGGTCGCTCGTTCTTCTCTATTAGAGCATATCCGTGAGAGGCAATTTGATGATCCTCATTTGCGTGATTTGAGAAATACAATACAGTGGGGAGGTGCCACACAGGTAAATCTAGATGATGATGGGGTATTGAAATTGTAGGGTCGAGTTTGTGTGCCCAATGTCGAAGGAATTCGAGAGTTGATCTTAGCGGAGGCCCATAGTTCGCGGTATTCCATTCACCCGGGCGCCGCGAAGATGTATCAGGATTTACGGCAGCACTATTGGTGGCGTAGAATGAAGAAAGATATCATTGCGTATGTCGCTCGGTGTCTAAATTGTCGGCAGGTGAAATATGAGCACCAGAGGCCTGGTGGTGTATTCCAGAGGATTGAGATTCCCGAGTGGAAATGGGAGCGGATCACTATGGATTTCGTTACTGGACTTCCTTTGACTCGGAGGAAATTTGATGCTATTTGGGTCATTGTTGATAGGTTGACCAAGTCGGCACACTTTATTCCAGTATCTGTCTCCTACTCGTCGGAGAGGTTAGCGGAGGTTTACATTAGGGAGATTGTTCGTCTCCATGGGGTGCCAGTATCCATTATCTCTGATCGGGGTACACAGTTTACCTCGTGGTTCTGGAGAGCGGTCCAGCAGGAGTTAGGCACCCAGGTTCGGTTGAGTACAGCATTTCATCCTCAGATGGATGGCCAGTCCGAGAGGACTATTCAGATTCTAGAGGACATGCTTCGAGTCTGCGTTATTTATTTTGGAGGCTCGTGGGACCAGTTTATGCCATTAGCAGAGTTCGCCTACAACAACAGCTACCAGTCTAGTATCCAGATGGCCCCGTATGAGGCATTGTATGGTAGGCGATGTCGATCACCAGTTGGATGGTTTGAACCGGGAGAGGCTCGGTTGTTGGGTACAGACTTAGTTCAGGAGGCCTTGGATAAGGTCAAGACTATTCAGGAGAGATTGCGTTCAGCTCAGTCCAGGCAGAAGACTAATGCGGATCGTAAGGTTCGAGATGTAGATTTCATGGTTGGTGAATGAGTATTGCTCCGAGTGTCGCCTATGAAGGGCGTGATGAGGTTCGGGAAGAAGGGCAAGCTCAGCCCTAGGTATATTGGTCCATTTGAGATTCTAGACAGAGTGGGAGGGGTGGCCTACAGATTAGCTTTGCCGCCTAGCTTATCAGCCGTGCATCGAGTTTTTCATGTATCTATGCTTCGGAGATACCACGGCGATCCCACATATGTGTTAGACTTCAGTACTGTCCAATTGGTCAATGATCTATCTTATGAGGAGGAGCCGGTGGCCATTCTAAACCGGCAGGTTCGACAGTTAAGGTCGAAGAGTTATACTTTTGTGCGTGTTCAGTGGAGAGGTCAGCCTCCTGAGGCATCGACCCGGGAGTCCGAGTCCGATATGCGGAGCCGCTACCCTCATTTGTTTCCTGACTCAGGTACTTCTTTCTTTTGTCCGTTCGAGGATGAACGGTTCTTTTAGATTTGGAGATTGTGACGACCCAAAGGGTCATCACTTATTTTATTAATCATTTTGAGCTTCTGAGGCCTTGAAAACCTCATTCTATGTTGCCTCGATTTACGTGCATGATCCGAGCATGTAGCCGAAAAGATTTTGTGATAGAAAATATGAATTCTATGGGAAATTTGGATAAAAATGATATTAATATTGATATGGTTGACTTCGGTCAACATTTTTGGTAAACGGATCCGGACCCGAGATTGGATGGTCCCGAAAGGTCCGTAGGAAAATATGGGACTAGGAGATGCGTCCGGAGTTGAATTCTGAGGCCTAGAGCCCAAGTTATGAATTTTTCTGTGAAATTATTTTTGATGTAATTGTTAAAGGAAAATGAATTAATTGACCTTGGTAACGGGCTCGTATTTTGGATCCGACGCCCGGTACAAGTCTTAAACATTATATATGTGCTTTCTGCAAAGTTTGGTGACATTCGGATGTCGTTTGATATGTTTTGTACCTTGAGTTCCAAGTTTGAAAGTTTTGAAAACCAAAAGTATGAAAATCATGAACTTGAGGCTTGATTTGATTAAAACGATGTGTTATTGGCGATGTGATCGCACGAACAAGTTCATAATGTGTTTTTGATGTTGTGTACATGTTTGGTTTGGAGCCGGGGGGCTCGGGTAAAGATTTGATAGGCCGTTGGTTTAAATTCTGAATAATAACATAGCTGGCTTTTCACCCAGCTGGTATCTTCGTAAATGCGAAGCATTTCTCGCAATTGCGAAGGTGGCAGATCAAGGTAGGGCTCGCAAATGCGAACCATTGATCGCAAATGCGAAGTCCCCTCATGCCCAGCCTTGTTCGCAAATGCAAACAATAGTTCGCAAATGCGAACATCCCCACATCCTGCCTGTGTTCGCAAATGCGAACATCCCCATATCATGCCTGTGTTCGCAAATGCGAACAATAGTTCGCAAATGCGAACTACGCAATATTCTGCATGTGTTCGCAAATGCGAACAATAGTTCGTAAATGCGAACTCCCCAGTATTCTGCCTGTGTTCGCAAATGCGAACAATAGTTCGCAAATGCGAACTTCCCAGCCTTAGCTTATTTTTCAAACTCTAGAAATTGGTCGGGGTTCGCAATTGCGAACCCATGTTCGCAAATACGAACACAGAGACTTGTAAATCAGGATTTCCAGCTTCATTCTTCACATTTCACAACCCAAAAACACCCATTTGCGATTCTTCACGGACTCCCTCTTCTTCAAAACAATTGTAAGTCACTTTTTACTTAATTCTTTCAATTCCTAACATCATTAAACATGTTTTTCAATAGAAATCAAAGGTTTTCATGGTAGAATTTCTTTTTTTTGGTAGAACATAGGGTTTTTCATAAATTGGGAAATTGGACCTCGAATTGAGGTCCGATTTTGAAACAAATCATATACTTGAACTAGTGGGGGGATGGGTAACCGGATTTTGGTCCGAACCCCGAGTTCCGACCATGTGGGCACGGGGTCGAAGTTCACTATTCCGGGCAGAATGTTGTAAAAGTTGTAATTGGCTTTATGAATTAGTTCGTTGAGTAGTATTGATGATATTAAATCAATTGTGTATAGATACGATTGGTTTGGAGCCAAATTTGAAAGGAAAAGGCATTGCCACGGATTGAATTGTTCATAAACATTCGAGGTAAGTGTTTGTTCTATCCTAGCTTGAGGGAATAGGATTATGTGCTATGTGTTATGTGATCGAGTGCGGTGTATGGGCTGTGGTGATGAGTATCCATACATTGGCGTCTAGCATGACCGTGAGTCGTTGTTAATACTTGTTGCGAGACATATTTGAAGATGAATTGTTGAACTCTTGCCGGGTTGTAGAATTGTTATTGCTCTCCCTTGTCGGGACTTGTTGTGAAGATGATTATTGATTGCCCTTGTTGGGACGGTTTATGAATTACTGTTTCATTCTTTGCCCTTAACTGTGATTGTTATTTGGGTGAGGAAGAGTGATAATGCACGAAGGGTGATGCTGTGCCTTGATTTATTATTTATGCATGAAGGTTAATGTCGTGCCTTGTTATTGATTATGCACGAAGGTTAATGCCGTGCCATGTTTTATTATTTATGCACGAAGGTTAATGTCGTGCCATGTTTTATTGATTATGCACGAAGGATCATGCCGTGCCTTGTTATTGAACCATGTACGAAGGATCATGTCGTACCGTGGATGTGAGGATGAGAGTAAAATCACGAAGGGTGATGTCATGCACTTTATTTGCTTATTTGGTGAGGATGAGAGTAAAAGCACGAAGGGTGATGCCGTGCAACTACTTGCTATTCCTTGATTTGATATTACTTGTGTTTCCATTATACTTTGTTTTCCTTGTGAACTTATTAACTGTTGTTAATTGTTGAGTTCTTTGAGATATTCCTTATTGTGTTATTACTTGATTAATTCTTGTTATTTGTGGTATACATATATATTGAACTGCACAAGTTTATGTTGGTGTCTAGTCCTAGGCTTGTCACTACTTCGCCGGGATAGGCCAGGCACTTACCAGCACATGGGGTCGGTTGTGCTGATACTACACTTCTGTGCGTTTTTGCACAGGTCCAGGTTACGATCAGGAGCAGCAGCAGTAAATCTTTTGCGTGGGAGTTGATCACATTTGAGACTGAGGTAGCTTGCAGACGTACGCAGGCCCGGCGTCTCTCTCTTTACTTATGTTATTAACTTTAGTTTCTTTGTTCCGAGACCAATAGATTATGTTATATTTCTTTCAGACTTTTATGTGTAATATTCAGTAGTAGTTCGTGAGTTGGTCACTCCACGTCTTGGGTAGAGGATTTCAGTATGGTTTTACCTTGAAACTGCTTAATACTATTTCGATAAAGTCTTTCGCACTTATTTAATTAAAGTTATGGTTTGTTGATAAATTAATTATGAAATTTTATTAAAAACAAGATAGTATGAATACAGTGGCTTGCCTAGCTACCACGAGTAGGCGCCATCACGATCCCGATGTTGGGGGAAAATCCTTCATGTTTGGGTTCAGCCTTCTTTGATGTTCCTTAGAAGGTTTGTGTCCCTCTTCCAGGAGAATCTTATGCATGCAGTATGCGGGGCTGATCCCCTTTATGTCTGCCATGGTCCACCCAATGGCGGTCTTGCATTCTTTTAGTACCTGTATAAGCTTTTGAGCCTACACATCTAACAAACTAGATGAGATAATAACAGGTAAAGTGGAGTTAGGACCTAGAAATTCATACCTGAGATGAGATGGTAGTGGTTTAAGCTCAAGCTTTGGTGGCTCTTCTATTGATGGTTTTGCAGGAGGGGTATCTCTTTTCTCTAAGTGTAGAGGTTCGAATTCGAGCTCTCTCTGCCAGAATCCCTTGCCTTCCAGAGATAATACCCATTCGGCCAAACTTTCACCGTTTACCTCTTCCATGTTCATCGGGCATGCTTGAAGTGGATCTTCAATTGTCAATTCTGCATCGTCGATCTCCACTATCACATCAACCGCATCAATTAGAGAGCAATTTGCGAACTCGCTAGGATGCCTCTTGGATTTTTGCACATTGAAGATGATCTCCTCATCATTCAACCTCATCTTGAGTTCCCTAGTTTCACAATCAATTATGGCTCTCCCGGTGGCTAGGAATGGTCTTCCCAGGATTATGGGAATTTCTTCGTCGACCTTGCAATCAAGAATAACAAAATCGGCGGGAAACACGAACTTCCCAACCTGGATTAACACATCATCTATAATACCAAATGGACGCTTAACCGTCCTGTCAGCAAGCTGTAAAAGCATAGAGGTGGGTCTGGCTCTTCCAATACCTAACCTCTTATAGACAACTAAGGGCATGAGATTAATGCTTGCCCCCAAATCACATAAGGCCTTAGTAAAGGCATAATTCCCTATAGTGCATGGGATGGTGAAACTACCCGGATCAGATAGCTTCTCAGCAATGGGTCTAGAGACCACTGCACTACAAGTTTGGGTAAGTGTAACTGTGGCCAAGTCTTGGAAATCAAATTTCCGCGACATCAAATCCTTCATCATCTTAGAATACCCGGGCATTTGTTTAAAGCTTCAATTAATGGAATGTTTACCTGAATTTGCTTGAGCATGTCGAAGAACTTTTTGTATTGCTCCTCTTTCTAGTGTTTGGCCAACCTTTGGGGGAATGGTGGTGGAGGCCTCTTCTTCCCGGTGACTTGGGACTTTTCTTTGTCTATCACTTTCTCATCAATCTGCTGCTCTACCTTTTCAGCTACTTTCTCCGTTCCCTGTTTTGCTTCTTTATTTTCAGCAACTCTGGCTGGACTGTGACTTCTGTCAACCCTGTGGACTCATCCAGTTCAATGGGCAATGGAGTGGATGTCTCAACCTGTCTGTCGATTTTCTCACTTTCATTCTCAGCATCAAGATCTCTTCCACTTCTCAGAGTCACTGCCATCATCTGCTTTAGGACTTGGTCCTTTGGGTTTGTTTGTGTATCTGCAGGCAATGTCCCTTGAGGACGATTGTTAAGTGACATAGCAATCTGACCCATCTGCACTTCCATATTTTTTATGGCGGCATCATGTGCATCTATCCTCTCATTTGTTTTGGCATTTGACCCAATTACCTGCTGCATCATAGCTTCCAACCTTGCAAACTCATCATCTTGTCTACCCCCATGTGGTGGTGGAGGTGGATGGTATCCCTGCTGCTGATTTCCGAAATTCTGAGGTCTAGGATATGGAGCCATGTTGTGTGGTGGCCTCATACCTGCTGCATTAAATTGTGGCTGGGGAGGTCTGTACTGCATTGGAGCCTGTTGTCCCCGGTTTTGATTACCTTGTCGCTGCCCTCCATAGTTAGCCACATAGTTCATATCCTCATGCTGATGATGATGTTCTTGGTCTGCCGCCCATGGATTACCTATGGGTTGGCTAATGCAAGATGTGCATAAACCACCATTGGTAGTATCTACAATGTGAACTTGCTGCTTAACCCCTGATTCTTCCACCTTCTTTGTCAGGATGCTCATTTGTGTCAATAAAGTTGTCACGTTCTCCTCCATAGTGTTGGATGGATCCAGAAGTATAGAGTGTACCAATGGTGTGATAGGAGCATTCCTGGACGTCCACCCGGAATTTTGAGCCATCTTGTCTAGCAAATTTTGGCCCTCTCTCCAAGTCTTGCTCAGAAAAGCCCCACCTGCTGAAGCATCTACAATATTCTTCATACTGTCTGAAAGCCCCATGTAAAACCTTTGACCCAACATCTGCTCAGGGATCCCATGATGAGGACACATAACAAGCATACCCTTGAATCTGCCCCAAGTTTCATGTGATGTTTCCATTGGTTTTTGCTTGAAGCTCACAATCTCATCAATTTGTTGAGCTGTCTTGTTAGGTGGATGAAACTTGTTGTGGAATTGTTTGACTAACTCATCCCAAGTTGAAATGGAGTTTATTGGAAGTGAGTTTAGCCATATCTGTGCTGCTCCTATAACTGAGAATGGAAAAAGTAGTAATCTGATAGCTTCCGGAGTTACATTCGGTTGTCTTTGTGTTTTGCATATTGATAGAAAGTTCTTGAGGTGCTGCTGTGGATCTTCAACCTGAGACCTAGAGAATAATCCCTTGTTTTGCAACAAGTGAAGCATGTTGTTAATAATCTGGAAAGACTCAGCTTGAATTGCTGGCACAACGATGGCAGTTGCCAAATTATCCGCTGTGGGTTGTGCCCAGTCGAACAATGCACCTTCTTGTGCCTCCTGTGCCTCTTGCATATTTAGCCCAGCTTGCTGGTTTTGAGCTTTTATGTCACCCATGTCGAAGTCTAGTTTGATTGGTTGTTGAGATTATTGAATTTGTGTGATGGCTTTGTTACGTGCCCGGAAGGTTTGCTCGGGGTCTGAGAGTCCTTCAATTAGGTCTCCAGTCCTTGCAGATTTTCTAGGCATGCACCTGAATACCCAAATCAACAAATGTCAAAATATTCAATGTAAAGTGTAGAAAGAACCTGAATACACAAGAATATTGAAGTTCTGGCAATGGCAATTGATAATTCCGTTATTTCCCCGGCAACGGCGCCAAAATTGATTCACGTCCAAGCAACGGTCGTAGTCAATATAACTTGGTCTAATAAGTCCAAGATCGATCCCACAGAGAATTAACCTATCAATCACAACTTTCACAACCCAAGAGTACTTCCGAATCAAGTTCCCAAACTTTGAATATATATTTGTGTATGATTTTCTAAATACTACTTGCAAGAATTAAGAATGCTTAAAAGAAAGAATTGAATGTTGAGTAAAATAATATAGAGAAGGACTAAGGTATTGATTTCCCCTATTGATGGAATCCCTTATCGTTATGCTCTTACAAATTATTAATATATTCTATCAATCATGAACGCTATGTATCGTAACCCTCTCCCGAGCAATTACAATAATTTACTAGTGCACTCTCCCGAGCTACCCTAGCTAGCTTTAATTTGAATAGTTCACTTAAGATTGAACCCAAGACTTCGTTATTCCTAACCCCGTCTTTATGCCTAAAGTTATAGATTCCTCCAATAACCTAGGTGTGGTGTTGTTCAACAATATACCTAAATATGCACTCTTTTCCAAGTTATGCACACTAAATAGGCATAGCTAATTGGGGATCCTACCAATTAACTACAACAAGAATGAAGTTGAACAAATAGAAATCTAAGTTACAATTTGTAATCACATAAACGATAAGTTCATCAATCAATAGGTTCCATCAAAACCTTAGAAAAGAATTTAGCTACTCATGCTTGAAGAAATAAGAATAATAATTGAAATCATAAAGAAATAATTAATATAAAATAAAAGAAAGAGTTGAGAGGAATCTCTCTTACTAAAAACCTTGCAAAAGTAATGAAATAAAGACAACATGCCTCTATGGGACAAACTAGGAGTTTATATAGAGGTTTTAGGGCTAAAAAAACTAAGTTTGAGTACAATTAGGATTGTTGCTGCGGCGACTTCCGCGGTTCGTTCGCGGCCGCGAGCGGACCGCGAACAGTCAAACTTCAGAGGCCTTCTTTTTTCGCGGTTCATCCGCGACCGCGGATGAACCGCGAATGAACAGTGTTGCGTATTTTTGACTGCTTCTTCCAGCTCTTTTCACCTTAGCTCTTTTCTTGGCCTTTTCATCCACATATGACTTCAAAATACTCTTCTTAGCATCCATTTCATTACATGTACCTATAACACACAAACAAACACTAATCAAAGCATTTTTTCCTCATAAACAACATAAATACCATAACAAAGTATGATTATTTAGGGTATAATTATAGTCAAATTCACCTATTATCATCGGTGCCTATGCGGGTGCTGCTAGAGCCTCAACCACTGGGGGCTGATCCTGGATAGGGACAACAGGTGGGTCTACTGGCACTGCCCCTGCCACTCTACCACGACCACGACCACGGGCGCGACCACGGCCTCTAGCTGATGGCAATGGTAGTCGTCCACCTTGTCCTGAAGCACGAGTCCTCGCCATCTGCGACAGAATAGAATACAGAAGTTCAGTTCTCGGAACAACAAAAATAACCGCACAAAAGTGTTCAAGAAATGTGAAGTGTTTCCTAAAAGGTCTGCAGCCTCCCGAGGATAAATACAGACGTCTCCGTACCGATCTGCGAGACACTACTAACCATCTCAAGACTCATGAGGCCTAGTAACCTAGGCTCCGATACCAACTTGTCACGATCCAAAACCCGATCGTGATGGCGCCCAGCACATTGCTAGGCCAGCCTGACAAATCTCACACAATACCGAGCTATCATCTTTCATTTTTACTTCAAAAGCAATATTTAACAATAATAGAAGTACAATATTTTAGCATAAGTTGCAAAATAACCCAACACAATGTAACATCTCCCATAGATGTGGAGTCATAAGCCAGGAGCCTCTATCAAAAATACAACTGTGTCTGAGCAATGTGGAAAAATAGTATAAATAACAGGGGATGGAAGGGAGAGTCAGGTCCTGCGGATGCTAGTAACTACCTCGACTGTCTGGATAAAGCACTTTGAGCAGCTGGGGAGTCAGCCCTGCTGTGATGTATCTGGATCTGCACACAGGGTGCAGGGAGTAGTGTGAGTACTTCCAACTCAGTGGTAATAAGTACGGATAAAGACAGTGAAGATTAGAATACCCAATATTGCACTAAGCAATGGTATATAATAATCTCGTTTCCCATTTTTAACAGTATAGGCCTCAGAATCAGCAATAACAACTAAACAATACAACATGTATATCTAAATGCAATGCAGATGCATGAACATGACCGCTATGGTGCGTAGCCCGATCCATTTGGGTACCCGCGCTCACTGTGGGGGTTCAGACTCTGAAGGGGCTCCTACAGCCCAAGCGCAATATCAATGATATGCTGCGGCGCGCAGTCCGATCCACTATCAGTCCAGCTACATGCAATGCAAGCCTCACAGGGACAGAAATATCATTTGAAATCTCTTTTTATCAATAACAGTAGAAAATAGTGTTCTGAAATACCAGAGTTTAGAAAACTATTTTAAACAGTATTTATCTCAGAACTGATATGAAGATAACATGTTTTAACCATAGAAACAATGATAACGATCCTCACGGTATCCAAATAACTAGCTCACAGCCCAAAGATATACACAACCATCCAAGTATGAGGTTTACCGGCCCATTTATAGTCAACAACACAGTTTAGTATTACACAGTCGGACTAAGCCATAGTCTCCAATTACAATCGACCCTGCACTCATAGTAGAGTACGTATCTCACCTCAATACAGCATCACATAGTGATATACCGAGGTTTCAAACCCTCAGGTCATAATCCATACCCATTACTCACCTCGACTCGGCTCGAAAACTAGCCCGCAATGCCCTTTCCACGAGAATTGGACTCCACGGGTGCAAAATCTGATCAAAACTAATAGGAATACGTCAAATAGGCTAAAGGAACATAACTCAATCGAAATAACTCGAACTACACCCAAAAACACGAAGTTGCCAAAATTCGAGCCCCGGGCCCGCTTCTCGAAAAATTATGAAAGTCACATTTTTAGAATCCTTATCTCGGCACGAGTCCGTTCATATAAAATTTATCAAAATCGGACTTCAACTGAATTGGCAAATCATGATTTTTCATAGCAAAAATCCAAGCCCAAACTCACTCAATTTATACCCAATTTCAGAGAATTAATGGAAGATTCTTCGATAAAATGATGTATTAAGACCACGAGACTTACCACCAATCACTTCCCGATGAAATCCCCTTTAAATTCTGCCACTTAGCTCTCAAGATGCTCAAAAATGGAGGAAAGTATCAATAAAAACGCGACTGAAATATTATATTTAACCCTTCTGTCGCCCAGGAAATTACACTATGCGATCGCATGCCCTTTATTGCGATCGCATTGAACAAATTTCACACACCACAATTTACTACTATGCGATCGCACTCCTGCCTAGTAATCGCATAGAACAAATGCCATCCAGGAATTCTAGGCCAAAAATACACTATGCGATCGCACCCTATGCTATGCGATCGCAGAGAACAAAGACACAAAGCTAGGCGATCGCAACCCCTTCTATGTGATCGCATAAAACAACTGAGAAGCCCAATTTCCTCCTTCTATGCGAGTGAAATATCACATATGCGATCACATAGAGCATCTATCTGCAATAAATACCAACAACCATCATCCCTTCAAAAATGCTAGAAATGGTCTGATTGGACCCCCGGATTCACCCCGAGTCCATCGGGACCTCAACAAAAATCATCAACCTACTCCAAAAAACGATACGAACTTGTTCCAATCATAAAAACACATCCTTAAACAAGGAAATCATCAAATTAAGGCGGTTTCAAGCCTAAGTTTCAACCAAAACTTCTAAAACTTACATTCTACCATAAACCCGACCAAACGATGTCCGAATGACCTGAAAATTTGTAGACATATCCAAAATCACCTAACGAAGCTAATGCATCTGTCAGAATTCCATTCTGACTCCTGGATCAAAATCTAACCTATCGGTCGAATTTCGCCAAAATTCCAACTTAGCTAATTCAAGCATATTTCTACACCGGACCTCCAAATTCAATTCGGATTGCTCCCCTAAGTCACAAATCACCTCCCGAAGCTAACCGAATCACCGGAATTCAATTTTGTGACCTCTAACCACATAGTCAACTTCATGTTAACTTTTTCAAAAACAAGCTTCGCTCAAAAAGGCTATATGCCTTATTTTCAACCAGATTTAATCATAATTCACCCGATAGACTCTAACACAGATATGGAAACATGAAAAAACATAATGAGGGGACTATGAAGTGGTAACTCTCGTGGTGACGGGCCGGATCATCATAGGTGGTTATCTCCAATTATCTAAATTAAGCAATAATGGACAATCATCAGAATAAGTACGTGGCAAATATTTCTGTGTCTCTTCCACTTGTAATTTCTATTATATAGAAAAGAGAAGTTGGTCGACCTAATTGAATTTTTATGGCTCATATAACGTAACCTTTCTAACATTCTTCATCTAGAATCCTCCACAGCTAAGTCCTCCAACTTCCTCACACCTTTACCTTGTCCAATCGTCTTTCATTTTTGCTTCTATTTGTTTTCTAATTATTTCGCTGTAGTATCCTAATAATTAGCATCTTACCCATAGTTGAAGACGAAGGTGAATTGGTGAAGTATCTGCCAATTTTGTATGTTTCTTGTAATTTAATTCTTTTCAGTTTTTTCCCCTCTTTATGCTCAATTGATGCAAAGGGACTTGGTCAAGCATTTGTCGAAAGGGTCCTGATGTAGTGGGATCGTTCGGATTGTTACAACCTCTAGCAGATGATTTAAAATTGATTCTAAACGAACCTATTTCACCAAGCAGTGCTTTGGATTAACCCTTTTTATTAGGTAAATAAAATAGAAGATCGAATTTTGACTAAAAGTGGTGAAATCGATGATGGATTGTGCTTCTGACGTCAATGTTTTAATGAATTAAGGAATAATCAGACTTCGAATTCAACTGTGTTTCGCAATAATAATAAAGTTGTGTGCTACTAGTTTCTAAATATTTGGGCCGATCAAAGAAAAGCTCACCTTCGTTCTTGCGGGATGGAGCAATTTTGGAGCGTTCGAAATGCCGAATTAAAATATTAAGGTATAACCCCTTCCATTGTTGTTTTTTGATGTTTTACTATGTTTTTATTTCTTTTCTTTATTTATTATATATTAAGCTAAAGTCGATCCTCTACTAATTTTGAGGTGTAACACTTTTGAAACTTTAATTTCTTTTGAGGTGTAAAACCGGTGAAGATTTTGATGATCGCTGATTGAAAATTTTAATATATAACCCCATTTTAGATTTTTCTTTACATTGTCAGATTACTTTGCATATTGATTTCTCACCTATACTCTTATAGTCATGTTCTTTTACGGACCAAATTTCGTCTTTTATGTTGTTCCTCTTTTAATCTTCTTCCTTACCTTCTCTTGGAATGAGGTTTGAAGTTTATCGATTGATCCAAAATGATAACTTTTCATTGTTACTTACTTTATTTTGCTATTTCTATTATTAATATTTTCAGGATTTGCATATATAAGTTTTAATCAATGTGGAGTACGTGATTTTAAGATCATATAGGTTATAAATTGATAATTAGAATTTTGAATTATTTTATAGCTTAATCAAAAATAATTACTAATAAGAAAGGGTATTTTTAGCTTGCTCCTTTAATGTAGTAACATAAGGCAAAATGAAGAGACTATGTAGAAGGTTGTGAGCTTATAAAACACTCATGATATATTTTTGTTTTATTTTTAAATAATATATTTGCCCTGTCACGGCACGAGCTACATCAGAAATGCTTTTAAAGAAGGATTCTATGATGTCATGTCCGCATTCATATTGCATATGCTTAAAATTCTTTTTTCGGAAAAGGGCCTAAAATGCCCTTCAACTATCAGGTTTGGTCTAAAAATGCCCCCCATCCACCTATTGGGCCAAATATGCCCTTCTGTTAATGTTTTTGGCTCACAAACGCCCTTTGAGTTAACGGAAGGACACGTGTCATCCTTTTATTGGTGCATTCTAAATATTTCATAATTAATTAAAAAGACATATTATTCATACCTGAAAAATAAATAAAAATTTTCTAAAATACTTACAAAAGTTAAAAACTGGAAAAAAAATCTTATTATAGTAAAAAACTTTTGTAAGTATTTTAGAAAATTTTTATTTATTTTTCAGGTATGAATAATGTGTCTTTTTAATTAATTATGAAATATTTAGAATGCACCAATAAGAGGATGACACGTGTCCTTCCGTTAACTCAAAGGATATTTGTGAGCCAAAAACATTAACAGAGGGCATATTTGGCCCGATAGGTGGATGAGGGGCATTTTTAGACCAAATCTGATAGTTGAGGGGCATTTTAGGCCCTTCTCCGTTCTTTTTTTACTACTAACTTACTAGAAAAGAACCTGTTGCCTCAAGCAATCTACATGACTAGAATTAACCTCTTGATTTTGAGCAATTGTTTATAATATTACTTTTTAATTCATTTCAGATGTAAGTGAAAGAACAAGTATTGACATGTTTTACTTTTATGTTCTTTTCTTTTCCACGTAATATAATTCTAATTTGCAGTCCGAATCACAAAAAAGATGAAAAACTTTCCAGTAAAAATATATTGAGTTTACTAACAGTTAAAGAAGAGAATAATTAGTGGGGAAGAAAATATGTTTTTAATATCGAATAAGGATTTTAGATTCAAATAATATGTCTAATGTATGTGCTCAAAACATAACACTCATCAACTTGGATATATTTTTCTAAGTAGGATATCACCTAGGATATTTTTCTGTCAATTTTTTTCATTTTGAAATATATTTCCAAATATTTTAAGAATTTTTTTGTAAAGGGCATAAAATTTGGCAAAGTAGACAGTTGATAGTTACAATGGTGATAATTATAAGGAATGTATCTGAAAGTTCATGTGGCAAAAGCACAAAGTAAGTCACATTGCTGGTACTTCCTATGGACATGGATGAATATGATTCTCTCTTTGAGGTGAATTGTTGCAACTAATAAGAAAAGTTAATATTGATATATATAAAAGAACCACAATTCACCAACTTTTACAAAAGATCATTCAATTCTCTACCTACTGAATTTTAATTTCTGATGCATGCTAATTCTTAGGTGCGCAATGATAAAAATTTGCACCCGGACTATATGGATAACAATTCTCAAGTTAGTCAATATAATCAAGATTTTTTTTCTGAGATTAATATTATATTTTAATTGCCCATGCTCAAAGATGAAAGGACTAACTTTTTGTGGATAAATTGATAGATTGTAATCAAGTTGAAAGAGTAAACATGATTGGTGGAGCTTTTCTCTAAAATAATAAATATTTATTTATTTTTATGTTTGTGACGACCCAAAGGGTCATCACTTGTTTTATTAATTATTTCGAGCTTCTGAGGTCTTGAAAACCTCATTCTATGTTGCCTCGATTTACGTGCATGATCCGAGCATGTAGCCGGAAAGATTTTATGATAGAAAATATGAATTCTATGAGAAATTTGGAGAAAAATGATATTAATATTGATATGGTTGACTTCGGTCAACATTTTTTGTAAACGGACCCGGACCGGAGAACGGATGGTCCCGGAAGGTCCGTAGGAAAATATGGGACTTAGACATGTGTCCGGAGTCGAATTCTGAGGTCTAGAGCCCAAGTTATGAATTTTTCTGTGAAATTGTTTTTGATGTAATTAGTAAAGGAAAATAAATTAATTGACCTTGGTATTGGGCTCGTATTTTGGTTCTGACGCCCGGTACAAGTCTTAAATATTATATATGTGCTTTCTGCAAAGTTGGGTGACATTTGGATGTCGTTTGATATGTTTTGGACCTTGAGTTCCAAGTTTGAAAGTTTTGAAAACCAAAAGTATGAAAATCGTGAACTTGAGGCTTGAGTTGATGAAAACGATCTGATATTAGCGATGTGATCGCACGAACAAGTTTGTAATGTGTTTTTGATATTGTGTACATGTTTGGTTTGGAGCCCGGGGGGCTCAGGTAAAGATTTGATAGGCCGTTGGATCAATTTCTGAATTTTTGCACTGCTGGTTTTTCACCAAGCTGTTGGCTTCGCATTTGCGAAGAATTTATCGTAAATGCGAAGGTGACCGGTCAAGGCTGGGTTTGCAAATGTGAACCCTTGATCGCAAATGCGAAGGGGTGTCCAGGACTGCTTGGTTCGCAATTGCGAACAAAACCACGCAATTGCGAGGCCCTCCATTAACCGCCTGGCTTCGCAAATGCGAAGCTCCTGTCGCAAATGCGAACATCCCTTGATCCAGCCTTGTTCGCAAATGCGAACAAATGTTTGCAAATGCGAACTTCCCAACTTTGCCTTCGCTTCGCAAATGCGAACAAAAGTTCGCAAATGCGAACTTCCAATCCTTAGCTTATTTTTCAAACTCCAGAATTTGGTCGGGGTTCGCAATTGCGAACCCCTGTTCGCAAATGCGAACACAGAGACCTGTAAATCATGATTTCCAGCTTCATTTTTCACATTTCACAACCCAAAAACATCCATTGGCGATTTTTCACGAACTCCCTCTTCTTCAAAGCAATTGTAAGTCACTTTTTACTTAATTCTTTCAATTCCTAACAACATTAAACATGTTTTTCAATAGAAATCAAAGGTTTTCATGGTAGAATTTCTTGTTTTTGGTAGAATATAGGGTTTTCATGAATTGGGTAATTGGACCTCAAATTGAGGTCCGTTTTGAAACAAATCATATACTTGAACTCGTGGGGGAATGGGTAACCGGATTTTGGTCCGAACCCCGAGTTCCGACCATGTGGGCCTGGGGTCGATATTCACTATTCCGTGCAGAATGTTGTAAAAATTGTAATTGGCCTTATAAATTAGTTTGTTGAGTAGTATTGATGATATTAAATCAATAGTGTATAGATACGATTGGATTGGAGCCAAATTTGAAAGGAAAAGGCATTGCCACGGATTGAATTGTTCGTAAACATTCGAGGTAAGTGTTTGTTCTATCCTAGCTTGAGGGAATAGGATTATGTGATATGTGCTATGTGATCGAGTGCGGTGTATGGGCTGTGGTGACGAGCATCCATACACTGGTGTCTAGCATGACCGTGAGTCATTGTTAATACTTGTTGCGAGACATATTTGAAGATAAATTGTTGAATCCTTGCCGGGTTGTAGAATTGTTATTGTTCTCCCTTGCCGGGACTTGTTGTGAAGCGAGATATTGATTGCCCTTGCCGGGACTTTGTTGTGATGATTATTGTGTCCTTTGCCGGGACGGTTCATGATTTACTATTTTCATTCTCTGCCTTTAAATGTGATTGTTATTTGGGTGAGGAAGAGTGATAATGCACGAAGGGTGATGCCGTGCCTTGATTTATTGTTTATGCACGAAGGTTAATGTCGTGCCTTGATTTATTGTTTATGCACGAAGGTTAATGTCGTGCCTTGATTTATTGTTTATGCACGAATGTTAATGCCGTGCCTTGTTATTTTTTATGCACGAAGGTTAATGCCGTGCCATGTTATTGATTATGCACGAAGGATCATGTCGTGCCTTGTTATTGAACCATGTACGAAGGATCATGTCGTACCATGGATGTGAGGATGAGAGTAAAAGCACAAAGGGTGATGCCATGCACTTTATTTGCTATTTGGTGAGGATGAGAGTAAAAGCACGAAGGGTGATGCGGTGCACTTTATTTGCTGTTTCATTGACTTGACATTACTTGTTCTCATTATACTTGTTTTTCCTTGTTGATTTAATGACTATGGTTAACTGTTGAGTTATTCTGTGATATTCCATATTGCGTTGTTACTTGGTTATTTCTCTTTATCTTGTGGTATACATATATATAGAACTGCACAGGTTTATGTGGGTGTCTTATCCTAGGCTTGTCACCACTTCGCCGGGATAGGCCAGGCACTTACCAGCACATGGGGTCGGTTGTGCTGATGCTGCACTTCTGTGCATTTTTGCACAGGTCCAGGTTT
The DNA here is from genome assembly GCA_032618575.1 of Nicotiana noctiflora. Lineage (NCBI taxonomy): Eukaryota > Viridiplantae > Streptophyta > Magnoliopsida > Solanales > Solanaceae > Nicotiana > Nicotiana noctiflora. The sequence continues at coordinate 256,429 of JASVEL010012863.1, read as the reverse complement.
TGATCAGAAGCAGCAGCAGTAGATCTTTTGCCTGGAAGTTGATCATAATTGAGACCGAGGTAGCTTGCAGGCGTCCGCAGGCCCGGTGTCTCTTCCTTTTATTTATGTCATTAGCTGTAGTCTCCTTGTTCCGAGACAAACAGATTATGTTATATTTCTTTCAGACTTTTATGTGTAGTATTCATGTACTAGTTCGTAAGTTGGTGACTCCAAGTCTTGGGTAGAGGATTTCAGTATCAATTATCTTGAAACTACTTATTTCTATTTTTATAAAGTCTTCCGCACTTGTTTAATTAAGATTATGATTGTGGTTGTTAAAGTGAGTATGAGATATTGCTAAAACAGGATAGTGTGAATAAAGTGGCTTGCCTAGCTATCACGAGTAGGCGCCATCACGATCCCGATGTTGGGGAAAATCCGGGTCGTGACAAGTTGGTATCAGAGCTCTAGGTTACATATGTCTCACCACTCACGAACAAGCTTTGTAGAATTTGAGAGGTAGGTACGGAGACGTCTGTACTTGTCCTCCAGAGTCTATTGAGTTAGGAAAGAGTCTCTTATTTGTTTCTTCTTGTCGTGCGATTTGTTCCTCAAATACTGATTGAAGTTCTATTCTGTCCTTTCGCAGATGGTGAGGACATGCGCTTCTTCGTCCGGTGACCAGCAACCCGAGCCCCAGGCAGCTCCCGTGTGGGTCAAGGGCCGAGGCCTTATCAGAGGCCGTTGTAGGGGTAGAGCTCAGCCCCCGGCAGCTACCCTAGAGGTGGAACCTCATATTGAGATTGGCGAGGAGGTTCCAGTCCCAGCAGCTCCAGTGGGCCCAGCTCAGGTCCCAGGAGAGGCTTTATTTACCCCGGATCTTCGGGAGGCTCTGGTCAGGATAGCGGGTTTTATGGACAGCGTTGCCAGAGCGGGCTTATTACCAGCTGCACCAGCCACTTCTCAGGCTGGAGGAGGGGCCCACACCCCTGTTGCTCGTACTCCGGAGCTAGTAGCTCCTCAGCCTCAGGCACTAGTGGTTCAGCCAGTTGTGGCCACTCAGTCAGGTACCGCAGCTCAGGCCGGATATGGAGCGGCCATGACTTCTGATTCTTTATGGAGACTTGATCGGTTCTCCAAGCTGTTTACCACTACGTTCAGCGGTGCCACGTCAGAGGATCCTCAGGATTTCTTATTCAGTTTCCATGAGATTCTCAAGACTATGGGGATCGTGGAGTCCAATGGAGTTGACTTCTGTACATTCAGGATTTCAGGATCCGCCAAGACATGGTAGAGGAATTATTGTTTGACTCGACTAGCAGGGTCCCCGATTTTATCATGGGATCAGTTTGCAGAGTTATTTCTGGAGAAGTTTCTCCCTAGTACTCGGCGGGATGCACTTCGGAGGCAGTTTGAGCGCCTCCAGCAGGGCACTATGACTGTCACTCAGTATGAGACAAGATTTGTTGATTTGGCTCGTCATGCAGTAGTGATACTTCCCACAGAGCGGGAGAGGGTCCGCAGGTTCATAGATGGGCTTAATCAGCCAATTAGACTCCAGATGGCTATGGGAGTGGGAAGTGATATATCATTTCAGGAGGCAGCTAATGCAGCACGTAGAGTTGAGATGGCTCTTACTCGTGGAGGTGGTTATTCTTCAGACAAGAGGCCTCGTTATTCAGGCAGGTTTAGTGGTTCTTCTTCTGGTGGCAGAGAATCTTTTTACAGGGGCCAGTCTTCCAGGCCTTTCCATTCCGCCCTTCAGGCTTCACAGGGTCGACCAGGTGATCGTGGGTTTCGTGGGCAGTATTCAGATCGGCCTCCTATTAATGCTCAGCCTCTTCAGAGTGTTCGTGGAGGCCATTCAGGTCGTCAGGGCTAGCGGCTCCATCAGCCTAAGAGTTGCTATGGTTGTGGTGACCCAGGTTATCTTGTCAGGTTCTGGCCTCGAGCGACGGGCAACACTCAGCAGCGGGGCTCTCGTCCCATGATTCAGGCCCCAGCTGACCTTCAGCCTGCCCAGCCAGCTAGAGGCAGGGGTAGAGATCATAGAGGTGGAGGTGGAGACCGTCCAGCCAGAGGTAGAGGTCAGCCAGTTGATGACCGTCCTAGGGATGTAGCTCAGAGGGGAGGTGCTGATCCTCGATTATATGCCTTACCAGCCAGGCCAGAGGCAGAGGCATCAGATGCCATGATTACAGGTACTATTCTTGTTTGTGGCAGAGGTGCTTTAGTATTATTTGACCTTGGGTCTACATATTCATATGTGTCTTCCTACTTTGCACCGTATTTGGCCGTGCCCAGCTATGCTCTGGATATTCCAGTTTATGTGTCTACACCGGTGGGTGACTCCATTGTAGTCGACCGGGTGCATCGTTCATGCGTAGTTATCTTTGGGAGTCTTGAGACCCGTGTTGATCTGTTGCTTTTGGACATGGTGGATTTTGATGTCATATTGGGGATGGACTGGTTGTCCCCATACCATACTATTCTAGATTGTCATGCTAAGACTGTGACCTTGGCCTTGCCAGAATCACCCCGACTAGAGTGGAAAGGTACCTCAAGCCACTCCGTTCGCACCGTTATTTCCTATGTTAAGGCTCGACGCATGGTCGAGAAGGGGTGTCTAGCCTATCTAGCTTATGTTTGTGATTCCAGCGCAGAGGTTCCTTCTATTGATTCAGTCCCCATTGTACGGGAGTTTCCTGAGGTTTTCCCTTCAGACCTGTCGGGCATGCCACCCGATAGGGATATTGATTTCTGTATTGATCTGGCACCGGGCACTCAGCCCACCTATATTCCACCCTATCGTATGGCCTCGCTGGAGTTAAAGGAGTTAAAGGATCAGTTGCAAGACCTTCTAGAAAAGGGCTTTATCAGGCCCAGTGTTTCCCCCTAGGGAGCACCCGTGTTATTTGTGAAGAAGAAGGATGGCTCGATGCGGATGTGTATTGATTATCGGCAATTAAACAAAGTGACGATAAAGAACAAGTATCCACTGCCAAGGATTGATGATTTGTTTGACCAGCTCTAAGGAGCGAGGGTGTTCTCAAAGATAGACTTGAGGTCGGGCTACCATCAACTGAAGATCAGGGCGGGTGACATTCCTAAGATAGCCTTTCGCACTAGGTACGACCACTATGAATTCTTGGTCATGTCCTTCGGGTTGACCAATGCCCCAGCAGCATTCATGGAGTTGATGAATCGGGTATTCAGGCCTTACTTAGATCCGTTCGTGATAGTCTTTATAGATGACATCCTGGTATACTCCCGCAGCCAGGAAGAGCACGAGCAGCACCTCAGAGTGGTTCTTCAAACTCTGAAGGATAATCGGCTATATGCCAAATTTTCGAAATGTGAGTTCTGGTTGAGTTCGGTAGCATTTCTGGGTCACATTGTATCAGTGAAAGGTATTCAGGTAGACCCAAAGAAGATTGAGGCAGTCCAGAATTGGCCTCGACCAGCTTCAGTGATCGAGATCCGGAGTTTCTTGGGATTAGCAGGTTACTACCGTCGTTTTGTAGAGGGGTTTTCTTCTATTGCAGCCCCGATGACTAGTATGACCCAGAAGGGTGCCCAGTTCCAGTGGTCAGATGAGTGTGAGGTGAGCTTTCAGAAGCTCAAGACAGCCTTGACTACGGCACCGGTGTTGATACTACCTACGAGTGCAGGGCCTTACACAGTTTACTGTGATGCGTCTCGTACAGGGCTTGGAGCGGTATTGATGCAGGATGGTAAGGTTATCGCTTATGCTTCGAGGTAGTTAAAAATACATGAGAAGAACTATCCAGTACATGATCTTGAGTTAGCAGCAGTGGTGCATGCCTTGAAGATCTGGAGGCATTATCTATATGGTGTGACGTGTGAGGTATACACCGATCACAAAAGCCTACAGTACTTGTTCAAGCAAAAGGAGTTGAATCTACGACAGCGGAGATGGTTAGAGTTGCTTAAAGACTATGATATTACTATCCTATATCACCCAGGTAAGGCCAATGTGGTGGCCGATGCATTGAGTAGAAAGTCCTGCCAGCTTGGGTAGTCTTGCATTCATTCCGGTCAGTCAGACACCATTTGCTCTAGATGTCCAGGCCTTAGCCAACCGGTTCGTGAGATTAGACATTTCTGAGCCTAGCAGGGTCTTAGCCCGCACGGTCGCTCGTTCTTCTCTATTAGAGCGTATCCGTGAGAGGCAATTTGATGATCCTCATTTGCGTGATTTGAGAGATACAGTACAGCGGGGAGGTGCCACAAAGGTAAATCTAGATGATGATGGGGTATTGAGATTGCAGGGTCGAGTTTGTGTGCCCAATGTCGAAGGGATTCGAGAATTGATCTTAGCGGAGGCCCACAGTTCGCGGTATTCTATTCACCCGGGCGCCGAGAAGATGTGCCAAGACTTACGGCAGCATTATTGGTGGCGCAGAATGAAGAAAGTTATCGTTGCGTATGTCTCTCGGTGTCTAAATTGTCAGCAGGTGAAATATGAGCACCAGAGGCCTGGTGGTGTATTCCAGAGGATTGAAATTCCCGAGTGGAAATGGGAGCGGATCACTATGGACTTTATTACGGGACTTCCTTTGACTCGGAGGAAATTTGATGCTATTTGGGTCATTGTTGATAGGCTGACCAAGTCAGCACACTTTATTCCAGTGTCTGTCTCCTACTCGTCGGAGAGGTTAGCGGAGATTTACATTTGGGAGATTGTTCGTCTTCATGGGATGCCAGTATCTATTATCTTTGATCGAGGTACGCAGTTTACCTCGCGATTCTGGAGAGCCGTCTAGCAGGAGTTAGGCACCCAGGTTCAGCTGAGTACAGCTTTTCATCCTCAGACGGATGGCCAGTCCGAAAGGACTATTCAGATTCTAGAAGACATGCTTAGAGCCTGTGTTATTAATTTCGGAAGCTCGTGGGACCAGTTTCTGCCATTAGCAGAGTTCGCCTACAACAACAGCTACCAATCCAGCATCCAGATGGCCCCGTATGAGGCGTTGTATGGTAGGTGATGTCGATCTCCAGTTGGATTGTTTGAACCGGAAGAGGCTCAGTTGTTGGGTACAGATTTAGTTTAGGAGGCCTTGGATAAGGTCAAGACTATCCAGGAGAGATTGCGTTCAGCTCAGTCCAGACAGAAGACTTATGCGGATCGTAAGGTTCGAGATGTAGATTTCATGGTTGGTGAGAAAGTATTGCTCCGAGTGTCGCCTATGAAGGGCGTGATGAGGTTCGGGAAGAAGGGCAAGCTCAGCCCTAGGTATATTGGTCCATTTGAGATTCTAGACAGAGTGGGAGGGGTGGCTTACAGACTAGCTCTACCACCTAGCTTATCAGTCGTGCATCCGGTTTTTTATGTATCTATGCTTCGGAGATACCACGGCGATCCCACACATGTGCTAGACTTCAGCACTGTCCAATTGGACAATGATTTATCCTACGAGGAGGAGCCGGTGGCCATTCTAGACCGGCGGGTTCGACGATTGAGGTCGAAGAGTTATCCTTCTGTGCATGTTCAGTGGAGAGGTCAGCCTCCTGAGGCGTCGACCTGGGAGTCAGAGTCTGTGATATGCAGAGCCGCTACCTATATTTGTTCCCCGACTCAGGTACTTCTTTCTTTTGTCCGTTCGAGGACGAACGTTGTTTTAGAGGTGGAGAATGTGATGACCCAAAGGGTCATCACTTGTTTTATTAATCATTTCGAGCTTCTGAGGTCTTGAAAACCTCATTCTATGTTGCCTCGATTTACATGCACGATCCGAGCATGTAGCCGGAAAGATTTTGTGATAGAAAATATGAATTCTATGAGAAATTTGGAGAAAAATGATATTAATATTGATATGTACTTCGGTCAACATTTTTGGTAAACGGACCCGGACCCGAGAACGGACGGTCTCGGAAGGTCCGTAGGAAAATATGGGACTTGGACATGTGTCCGGAGTTGAATTCTGAGGCCTAGAGCCCAAGTTATGAATTTTTCTGTGAAATTGTTTTTGATGTAATTAGTAAAGGAAAATGAATTAATTGACCTTGGTATCGGGCTCGTGTTTTGGTTCCGACGTCCGGTACAAGTCTTAAATATTATATATGTGCTTTTTGCAAAGTTTGGTGACATTTGGATGTCGTTTGATATGTTTTGGACCTTGAGTTCCAAGTTTGAAAGTTTTGAAACCAAAAGTATGAAAATCATGAACTTGAGGCTTTAGTTGATGAAAACGATGTGATATTGGCGATGTGATCGCACGAACAAGTTTGTAATGTGTTTTTGATGTTGTGTACATGTTTGGTTTGGAGCCCGGGGGCTCGGGTAAAGATTTGATAGGCCGTTGGATCAATTTCTGAATTTTTGCACTGCTGGTTTTTCACCCAGCTTGTTGGCTTCGCATTTGCGAAGAATTTGTCGCAAATGCGAAGGTGACAGGTCAAGGCTGGGTTTGCAAATGCGAACCCTCGATCGCAAATGCGAAGGGGTGTCCAGGACTGCTTGGTTTGCAATTGCAAACAAAACCTCGCAATTGCGAGGCCCTCCATTAACCGCCTGGCTTCGCAAATGCGAAGCTCCTGTCGCAAATGCGAACATCCCTTGATCCAGCCTTGTTCGCAAATGCGAACAAGTGTTCGCAAATGCGAACTTCCCAGCTTTGCCTTGGCTTTGCAAATGCGAACAAAAGTTCGCAAATGCGAACTTTCCATCCTTAGCTTATTTTTCAAACTACAGAATTTGGTCGGGGTTCGCAATTGCGAACCCTTGCTCGCAAATGCGAACACAGAGACCTATAAATCACGATTTCCAGCTTCAGTTTTTACATTTCACAACCCAAAAATATCCATTGGCAATTTTTCACGAACTCCCTCTTCTTCAAAGCAATTGTAAGTCACTTTTTACTTAATTCTTTCAATTCCTAACAACATTAAACATATTTTTCAATAGAAATCAAAGGTTTTCATGGTAGAATTTCTTGTTTTTGGTAAAATATAGGGTTTTCATGAATTGGGTACTTGGACCTCGAATTGAGGTCCGATTTTGAAACAAATCATATACTTGAACTCGTGGGGGAATGGGTAACCGGATTTTGGTCCGAACCCCGAGTTCCGACCATGTGGGCCCGGGGTCGATATTCACTATTCCGGGCAGAATGTTGTAAAAATTGTAATTGGCCTTATGAATTAGTTTGTTGAGTAGTATTGATGATATTAAATCAATTGTGTATAGATACGATTGGATTGGAGCCAAATTTGAAAGGAAAAGGCATTGCCACGGATTGAATTGTTCGTAAACATTCGAGGTAAGTGTTTGTTCTATCCTAGCTTGAGGGAATAGGATTATGTGTTATGTGCTATGTGATCGAGTGCGGTGTATGGGCTGTGGTGACAAGCATCCATACACTGGCGTCTAGCATGACCGTGAGTCATTGTTAATACATGTCGCGAGACATATTTGAAGATAAATTGTTGAATCCTTGCCGGGTTGTAGAATTGTTATTGTTCTCCCTTGCCGGGACTTGTTGTGAAGCGAGATATTTATTGCCCTTGCCGGGACTTTGTTGTGATGATTATTGTGTCCTTTGCCGGGACGGTTCATGATTTACTGTTTTCATTCTCTGCCCTTAACTGTGATTGTTATTTGGGTGAGGAAGAGTGATAATGCACGAAGGGTGATGTCGTGCCTTGATTTATTGTTTATGCACGAAGGTTAATGTCGTGCCTTGATTTATTGTTTATGCACGAAGGTTAATGTCGTGCCTTGATTTATTGTTTATGCACGAAGGTTAATGTTGTGCCTTGTTATTGTTTATGCACGAAGGTTAATGTCGTGCCTTATTATTGATTATGCACGAAGGTTAATGCCGTGCCATGTTATTGATTATGCACGAAGGATCATGTCGTGCCTTGTTATTGAACCATGTACAAAGGATCATGCCGTACCATGGATGCTGTACCATGGATGTGAGGATGAGAGTAAAAGCACGAAGGGTGATGCCGTGCACTTTATTTGCTATTTGGTGAGGATGAGAGTAAAAGCACTAAGGGTGATGCCGTGCACTTTATTTGCCGTTTCATTGACTTGACATTACTTGTTCTCATTATACTTGTTTTTCCTTGTTGATTTAATGACTACGGTTAACTGTTGAGTTATTCTGTGATATTTCATATTGCATTGTTACTTGGTTATTTCTCTTTATCTTGTGGTATACATATATATAGAACTGCACAGGTTTATGTGGGTGTCTGGTCCTAGGCTTGTCACTACTTCGCCGGGATAGGCCAGGCACTTACCAGCACATGGGGTCGATTGTGCTGATACTGCACTTCTGTGTGTTTTTGCACAGGTCCAGGTTTCGATCAGGAGCAGCAGCGGTAGATCTCTTGCGTGGAAGTTGATCATAATTGAGACCGAAGTAGCTTGCAGGCGTCCGCAGGCCCGGCGTCTCTTCCTTTTATTTATGTCATTAGATGTAGTCTCCTTGTTCCGAGACAAACAGATTATGTTATATTTCTTTCAGACTTTTATGTGTAGTATTCATGTAGTAGTTCGTGAGTTGGTGACTCCACGTCTTGGGTAGAGGATTTCAGTATCAATTACCTTGAAACTACTTATTTCTATTTTTATAAAGTCTTCCGCACTTGTTTAATTAAGATTATGATTGTGGTTGTTAAAGTGAGTATGAGATATTGCTAAAAATAGGATAGTGTGAATAAAGTGGCTTGCCTAGCTATCACGAGTAGGCGCCATCACGATCCCGATGTTGGGGGAAAATCCGGGTTGTGACAATGTTATACTTATTTATAAAAATATTTATGATAGTACTTGGTTTGTCTATTGATAATTTTGCCTTAATACGTAAGATATACTTCAAATCAAAAACTACTAAACGTTTTAGCGAGAATTTTGAAGATTTATTTGTAAAGCCACGGGAAAGAGGAATTTTAGATTTTCTAATCACGGACCTTCCGAGTACCTAATTATGTTTCTTAGTGGATTTTAGTATATGGTACATGTTGATAAGTGCGAAGATCAATCTTTTATTTGTCTCATTAAGTGCCATGTACATATTTATCCGCACTTATTTTTATAATTGTGACTAATATATTATCTTTTTCCTTTTAATTATTTGTCATTTGGGTCCTCTCAATTCCTTTCAAAGGTTACTCATCATAAATTGCTTTTCATCTAATGAGTATGCTCTTTGTGGTAAACTTGTAGGTTGTATTTGATACTTCACTTCAAAAACTAGTGGCTCGACTGAGTTGTCTTTAAGAGAAAAAATGGGATGCCTGTGTGTAGAAAATTTGATCAAATAAAGTTTTAGAGTAATATAAGAGACACAATGTGATTATTTATTAGTTAAGTGAATTGTTTGAAAAAACTTGTTCCTCCCGTGGAAAGTGAATAGTACAATTTTTCATATTTTTGCTTTTGCACAGATAGAACAAGTTGTATCAAGATGGTGCTAATGGTACTTGTCACACCTCCCTTTTTTACCGCATACACAAATGTAATGTGCCACTGTTTAATACTACATCCCGAGAAGGGATATAATAATAATCAGTGAAGGAGTTTTTCCACTTGAAGGACGGTCGGAACGGGATCAATTTATTTAATTATTCAGAGTCGCCACTTGAGAAAATAATGGTGTCCCAAGTCACCGGTTTAATCCCGAACCGAGGAAATTTATGACTCTGTAATACAGTCTGCGAAACTAGAAACCTGGATAAGGAATTCTGTTAATCCGGGAGAAGGTGTTAGGCACTCCCGAATTCCGTGGTTCTAGCACGGTCGCTCAACTGCAATTTTTTGCTTTTATCTGAATTCTTTATATATTTTAACTATGTACTTTTAATGTTCCGCTTTTCAATTTTAGAAGAATTGCGACGTCACGAAAACACATTTCGAGTCACACCGCAACCGGTACGCCTGTGACTTTAATGTATTTCAGTTTCGCCGAGAGATAGATTTGGGTCACATAAATGCGCACCCGTATTTAGGAAAGTAATTTTATTTAAGTCGTGCCTAAAGAGTCTTATCGTGTTGTTAACTTCGGGAAAGACCATGAAATTTACTAAACGGTCCTTCCAAGTCTAAGATTTTCATAACAATTTATTTGAGGGCCCCGCAATTGTATATTTTGTTTGGCGAGGCTCGTCTCATTATTTTATTTAAGGTCAATCCTAACATGACTATGATTTTCTATGATTTATCTCTAATAATAAAAGAAAGGTCCTAATTACTTTGTTATTTTTTACCTAACTGTTACATTATTGCATAGTTTTCTGATTTACAACAATTTGGGCCTGTTAAAGACATGTTAGAGCCCATTACCTTATTATAGTCATCTGTTTACACCATAATTTCAGTCATTTGTATGAATGATTCACATTAAAAGGACGTGATTCCATTGAGCAAATCTTCATTTTAGCAAAAAAAAATCGTGATTCCTCTAAAACACTGAACGAAAATTCACTTTTGCAAACAGTTTATATAATCTGTATACTGTTATTAAACTAAACTAACTATCGTAATTAACTAATATACTAAAGTGATTCTCGAATTACTATTTTAAACATAATCGCTACTTCCAAGCCTAATGCTACACTTTCGATTAAACCTTTCTTAACAACTAAACCATATTTGAGATGTTCTAAATGAGCTAACAAATTTAATATGAGATACATCTGAACAACTTCATCAAATACAACCAAACTTATTTATATACTATCAATTTAAATAATTGTTGAACTATAAACCAGTAATTAACTAGCAGGCTAATACCGTATCTATTTTAAAAGTCCAATTATGACTTGCAATTAGAAATCGGTCTTTGAAATCTACTACATATAATCTGCTTATTTTTTATGTACAAAAGAAAACTAAGAGAAAATAGGAAAGAGAAGATTGCAGCAACATAGCTTCAAAACAACTTTCATTTCCATAAGCTTTGGAGATTTACAAGATGTGTACCTGGTTTTGAAAGGAATGGGAAAATGACAAATCAACAGGGCGGTGAAAATACAGCAACAACAACAGTAACAACCAGCAGTAGCTTCAACACCTCAATCCCGAAAATCCCAGCAATACGGAGAAAAACAAAACCAGTAAAAAATAGAAAAAGAAAAATATATTCCAGATTTTCTCTTTGTTTTGTATTTCTAGCTTTGAACTCTTTTCAATTCTCAAAAGAAACTCTCAAAAGAAACTCTCAAAAATTGAAATTTTTGCCGTGTATACTTCTGTGTCCAGAATGTATATCGAGTGTATACTACAGCAGGGAATTTTTTTTATTTTTACTTCTCTTCCTATTTTTCCTCTCTTTTTTCCACCCTCTTTTTCATAAATCTTCTCTTCTATTTATAGGCAAGAATTTCGAAAATTTTCAGATATTTTATTAAAAAGAAAATATTTTTTTAATTTAAAGAAAACCCACTAATCCATGTTTTCCTCTCCTTGTTTTCTTCCTTGATTTCCTTGCCCCCACTACTTTATGTCATGTAATTATGATCATTTTTTGCTAAAAAAATCTGAAATTTTCTTCTTGGGCCAAGGGGTTTTGGGTTGGGTAAGGTTTCTTAGGATTGGGCTTGTAACTTAATTTGCAAGATGGCCCAATCCAATTTTTTCTATTTTGTTCTTCTCCATTATTCAACTTCTTAATTAATAAAGCCCAAAATACTAAGATTAATTTATAAAAACTAAAATTACCTTGAAATACTAATCTCATAATAATAATTATCACACAAAATTAAACATTAAACATTAATAAAAATAAAATTGCACGATTTGGACATTAAATGCTTAAAAAATGCAAAATACATATTTTTTATGACTTTTTATTTCTGTAAAATAAACTTAATTGTAAACTTGAATTTTATATACATATGCAACATATTTTTTGTATATTTTATTTATTTAAACAAGCAAATATGCACAGATAAAAATGCAAATAATACAAGAAAAATAACACAAAATTCACAACAATTGCAATAAAACTAAAATTATTTTATTTTGAATCTTTGGGAGTATTTCTCTTATAGGGCAAAAATCACGTGCTCACAATAGTCTTTCAGCGCGTAAACACGAAGAGTTTTTGTGCAAAGACAAGTGAGCGGATACGAGCGATTTTTGCCCGTTTGAGCACTCCGTGAGAAGCATTTTTTTTTTCAAAATTTTTGACCGAACCTTTGCTTCAAAAGGTTTCCTACATATCCCTGGCTAAAAGGGAATCAGGTCAATGTAATGTAGTTCGGAAAATTTTGGTAGTTGGGACTACCAATGAAACTGCGATTTTTTGCTGTTACTGTTGCTGCTGTTGCGGTTACTGCTTGTTGACCTCCTTATTACACCGGGGGGAATGTAAAATGAAGAAGTTATTCTAAGTTATGATTCTACAATTACAATTATTCCTATCCTAGCTTTTGTTTGCTTCTCCTTGCCTCTTTTTCTTTGATTTTTTGAGATGCTCACTCTCCCTTTTTTGTTGATTTTCTTTCTTGTTTTCCTCTTCTTCTTTTTTTGATTTTCAATGGTACTTCTTGCCCTCGAGCTGAACCTGATCAAAACAAAAACAACAAACTACTTTTTTCTTTTCTGCCCCAGTGTGGGCTTTTAGCTATATAAACCATGATGTGCAGAAATATATTCCCGTATTTGAAGGTGGGCACCTAACAGAAATTAAACGTGCAATGCGATGCAGAAAAAATATTCCCGTATTCGAAGGTGGGCACCTAACAGAAATTAAACGTGCAATGCGAGAAAAGTATTCCCGTATTCGAAGGTGGGCACCTAACAGAAATTAAACGTGCAATGCGATGCAGAAAAATATTCCCGTATTCGAAGGTGGGCACCTAACGGAATTTAAACGTGCAATGCGATGCAGAAAAATATTCCCGTATTTGAAGGTGGGCACCTAACGGAATTTAGACGTGCAATGCGATGCAGAAAAGTATTCCCGTATTCGAAGGTGGGCACCTAACGGAATTTAAACGTGCAATGCGATGCGGAAAAATATTCTCGTATTCGAAGGTGGGCGCCTAACGGAATTTAAACGTGCAATGCGAATGCGAGAAAATATTCCCGTATTTGAAGGTGGGCGCCTAACGGAATTTAAACGTGCAATGCGATGCAGAGAAAATATTCCCGTATTTGAAGGTGGGCGCCTAACGAAAATTAAACGTGCAATGCGATGCGAGAAAATATTCCCGTATTTGAAGGTGGGCGCCTAACGGAATTTAAACGTGCAATGCGAAATGCAGAGAAAATATTCCCGTATTTGAAGGTGGGCGCCTAACCGAATTTAAACGTGCAATGCGAAATGCAGAAAATATTCCCGTATTAGAAGGTGGGCGCCTAACGGAAATAAAACGTGCAATGCGAATTCGAGAAAATATTCCCGTATTTGAAGGTGGGCGCCTAACGGGAATTTAAACGCGCAATGTGATGCGAGAAAATATTCTCGTATTAGAAGGTGGGCGCCTAACGGAAATTAAACGTGCAATGCGAATGCGAGAAAATATTCCCGTATTTGAAGGTGGGCGCCTAACGGAATTTAAACGTGCAATGCGAATGCAGAGAAAATATTCCCGTATTTGAAGGTGGGCGCCTAACGGAATTTAAACGTGCAATGCGATGCAAGAAAATATTCCCGTATTTGAAGGTGGGCGCCTAACAGAATTTAAACGTGCAATGCGATACAGAAAAGTATTCCCGTATTTGAAGGTGGGCGCCTAACGAAATTAAACGTGCAATGCGATGCAGAAAATATTCCCGTATTTGAAGGTGGGCGCCTAACGGAATTTAAACGTGCAATGCGAATGCAGAAAATATTCCCGTATTTGAAGGTGGGCGCCTAACAGAAATTAAACGTGCAATGCAGAAAAGTATTCCCTCAGCCTGAGGACCGGGGAGTGGATTTTAAAAGATGTTACCTTCCTCTTTTTGGTATTTTCTTTTACCAACTTATCTCTCGCCTGTGAATTTCTCCACTTATTCGGCAGACTTTCTCTTTTTGTGTGTTTTCTATTTTCCACATTGGTCACATTCACTTTAAAGTGATTAGTGACAATTTGTTCTTGCATGAAACAGAACTTATTAGATATAAACTGCTGGCAACTGGCATCTGCCGTCCCTGCTTCTTATTGCTTTCTTCTTTTTGCTTTTCTCATGTTGTGTAGCTTTCAACTGCTTATCCCTTGCAGACTCTTTTTGTATTTTCTCATTTTTTCCATTTTTGTTTTGTTTTCTTTTCCTTTGGCCATATTTGCCAAGCTTCCTTATTTCCTTCCCAACTCTTCCTTCTTTCTGATCCAGTGTTGTTTCAACTTCCGTTATCAGGAGCTGGTAGTTAGCTCTCAAAAGGGTAAACAATGAAATGCAGAAAAAATGAAAGAAAGGTAAGGGTATTTTGGAGAGATGACGGAACTTATCTGGGTATTTGTTGGCTGATTCCGCCGACCATGCCATGTATTTAAACTCCGACCCAGTTCGTTCCAATCATTATTCTGACTCTGAATTGCCTTTAACCCAAACCGATACTCTCTTTTGTTGCTTTTTCTCTTTTCTGATAGTCCCCATGATCGCCTTACGGTGCCTCGAAAGGTTTTCACCAATAAGACTCTCTCATTTATTCTCTCAACCTCACAATCGTCTCACAGTGCCGATTAAGGTTTTCACAAATGAGACTCTCTCATTTTATTTCTCTCAACCTCACAATCGTCTCACGGTGCCGGCTAAGGTTTTCACCGATGAGACTCTCTCATTTTTTATATTTTCTTTTTTTTCATTTTTTTCCTTTTGTATTTTGTTTTTCTGTACCACGGGTATTATCCGATGCTTCGCTCCTCTTTTGTTGTATTTGTTATCATTTCAAAATTGATCGGAAGGTCTTTCTTTGGACTGTAACGTGGCTTTTGGGTGGGTTAAGAAAGAAAGATATAAAGGCTCAAAATTTCACGAGGGTTAAAAATATTTACAACTCTCGGAATTATTTAAACATAACTTCTGCCCCAGTTTCAATATGTGGGGAATTTTTGGATTTTTTCTTTATTGTGACTGAACCTCAGAGAGGCTGCCTACGTACCCTTTCGGGATCAAGTCAGACGTAGTTCATCCAACTTCATAAGTTAGATGGATTTCTTTTGACTTTTTCCCGATTTCTTTGTCTTTTTCTCTCTTTTTTTTTCATTTTTTCATTTTTCTTTTTTTTTTTTCCATCATTTCATTTTTCATTCTGGCAATTTCGATCTTATTTCACTAGAGCGATTCCGAGAGAGGGATATGAAAGAATTCATTCATTAAGGCTAAAAGGGGCTATCAATGGATAAAGTGTTTGGATAGAGAATAAAATGCCTTCGTCATTTCAATTCCAAAATCACAACAAAATACAAAACACATAATTGAAAAGGAATCATACATAGTATCTTTTGACCGCATCCGAATTGATAGCAGTCTCTACGCACTTTCCCTCAACATCTGTTAAATATAATGCTCCATTGGACAACACCCGTGATACCACGAATGGTCCCTGCCAATTCGGCACAAACTTGCCTTTTGCCTCTGTCCAATGTGGTAAGATACGCCTCAATACCAAAATGAGCCTATGCCTATTGGAAGCTGTTGGCTCTATCGGATCAATAACGTCTATGCCCCTGTTTCAAAGCAAAGAAAAATATGTTAGTTTAAATGCGGTGGTTGGTTGTGGCCTTGAACTTTGATGGCGGCTGCTTTCCACTCGAGTGCCTTGCCTGTTCATCGACTATCCATTTTTACTTCTTCTTTGTTCAACATCCACCTCTCTTTAGGTATGTATATTGTTCGATCTCGATTCCTTTGATGACTCTACTTGACAACCTTGGGTGTTTCTTGACTGACTCTTAGAAGATATACCCCCTCTCTGTTCGAACCCCGTACTTCCATTTGTTATATTTTCCCTGAGTTGGCACTTTGCCGACCCTTGTGTCTTGCATGATCCTCATTGCACATGTTGCTCTTGTGGGCTTAAATCACTGGCCTTGTCATTCCCTAACCTGCGACAATCGTCGTGTTGGCTAAATCCCATCTTGTGCAATTGGAAAGTTTGGTGGCAAATTTTGAAATCATTTCTATACTTGTTATGACCTGACTGACTCTATAAGAAGGAGGGTAAAACAAAGTGTGAAGAATAAAGAGAAAGGAAAATACAATTCCTAACAAGAAACCTACAGACGAATGACCTAACGGATTTTGAATACCGACTCTAGCGACCTTGACATGCACTTTTGGCCTTCTCCGTATAGCAAAGTTGATGTTCAACTCTTGTTGCAAAGTTCTACTGTGAAACCGGTCTTCAATACTTCATTTCTTTGATCTAATCCTTAGTCGACTTGCAGCGCCCGTAGGATTTTCGCCAACAAGCCTCTCTCGTTTGATCTTTCTTTCTCTCAACTCACCGTCGCCTTACGGTGCCCGTGCGGGTTTTCACCGATAAGACTCTCTCATTTTGACTTCTCTCATCTTGGAGTCTCGTGGTGGTTTGAGTTCTTCATTCTCCTTTGTTCGGACTGGAGTGTTGCCCTTGATGTGATTGACCTTTGTTCGCTTGACTCGTCATTTCTTGAAGATTGATCGGAAAGTCTTCCTTTGGACTGTAATGTAGGCTTTTGGTTGTGATAAATGGTCAAAATATTTCATCGTAGGATAAAATTACAACTTTTCGGAATCTTTATTCTTTCAACAACCATAACTTCTGCCCCAGTTTTCTTCTTGGGGGATTTTTTTAGATTTTCGGATTTTTCATTTATTGTGACTGAACCTCAGTGAGGCTGCCTACGTACCCTTTCGGGATCAAGTCAGACGTAGTTCGGATCATAAGATCGCTTCCTTGTTGCGATTTGACTTCTCCCGATTTCCTTTTTTTTTTCTTTTCTTTTTTTTTCTTTTTCTTCTTTTTTTTTTCATTTGATTTATCCGCCCAATCCTCAATTTTTGTTGTCGATTGCAAAAGAGGGATATGAAAGAAAATATAATAAGGCTCGAAGGGATAACAATGGATAAAGTGTTTGGATAGCCGAATAAAATGCCTTCGTCATTCCAATCTTCGAGACCTACCAAGTACAAACTACACATTTAAATACCTTTCGACCGATTCACATATTCGCCTTCGGTATTTGACGATTCTCAGTGCCATTGGGCAACGATCTCGATACCACGAATGGTTCCTTAGCTTTGGGGTATTTTTGCCTTTGGCTTTAAGTTGATGATGCATTTCCAAGGCATTTTCTTTATGTTACGCTTTCCCCAATGTTCACTTGATTCCGGCTTCACACTATTCCAATATGTTTTTATTTCTTCCGAGTATCATTACATCTTCAACATTGTTTCATTGACTTTTAAAAACCAGGCTTAGAATTATGTGCATGTCATGTTGCTAAAGTCAGGTATGAGAAGAAATGCAAAGTGATCAGAAATGGAATGACTAGGAATGATGGGAAACAAAGAGTTGTACTAAACTGATGGGTTGAAACAACAACAAAACAAAGAGACTAGACTAGAATTACAAACCTAGACGGCACTAAACAATTTTTATTACTAAACAAAGCAAAGATAGAAGGGTTTTGACTCTCAAGACAACGTCCGGATTACAACCCTGAAATAACCCGGGTAACAGAAACGACACCAAAATAAAACTACCAAAACTCCAAGAGTTGGAGCACCTTCCCAATTGACAAGCATGGCATCTTAGCCACCGTATTCTGCATTAAGATCGCTTTCTATTTCAATATCCTCGGCTTCCAAAGAAAAATCTCTTCACCCTCGTCATCGGGCATCGTCCCCACAAAATGTGCAACGTCACATGCAGGTAGAGGATCTTGTGTAATGTTCAGGGTGCCAGTGTCTTGGACCGCCATCATTCCTGCCTGAATCATTCTTTCTATTTCCTCTTTCAAATTCCAACATCTTTCAACATCATACCCCTGAGCATTGGAGTGGTATACACATCGTGCAGCAGGATCGAAGCTTATTGCAAGAGGGTTTGGAATACATCTGGCGAGCGGCTTAATCAAGCCAACATGATCCAACCTTTCGAACAAACTCGCATAAGATTCTCCGATAGGGGTGAAAGCCTTTTCTCGCTTCAGCAACCTTTCCTCCCTAAATGCCTTGTTTGGCTTGAAACCCGACCCAGGGGGTTTCCGGTATGTTTGTGGGGGTCGGTAGGCTTTTTGTGGAATTGGGTACCTGGAAGGTGAAGTACGATTTTGGGTGCCCCGGGGAGAGTAGTGGGGTTGGGGATAGAAGTAGTGTTGGGAAAGCATAGCTGGGGGACGAGTAATTGAGCTACTCGAGTGGCTAGAAAGGCTGCGATAGGCAGGTATATTTGGCATCGGGTTCGGTGTAAGGACCGGGTCCATGAAACTAGGTGGTGGCGGGGGTGGTATTTTTCCATCCATCCATGCCCGATACATTTCAGCCACGTGTTGTCTTAATATTTTGACTTCTTCTACTAACATGTGGTTCCGTTCAACCAGCTGTTGTCGGGTACCGGTACCAACCCACTCAGTCTTGAGATTCTCTGCCATTGTCCTCTGACGTTGTATTATAGGGAAGAGTTATTTTGGAACCACAACCAACCACCTTTCTGAAAATGGACACAACAAAACGAAGCCAGCATGTCAGCATTAAGGTATTCCGCTTATTGATTTCCCTTTTTTTTTTTTGCTATTTTCTTTTCTTTTTTCCTTTTTGTGATTTTTTTTTCATTCTTTTTTTTTGTAGTTTTTTCATTTTCTTTTTGGTTATGGACATGGTCGAATCCTATGTGGATTGCCTACGTATCATGACCCCGCATGAATCAGACCGAGCGTAGTTCTTGCAAATTAATGCAAGAAATAAAGAGATGTTTATTTGATTTTTTTTCTTTTAAGGAAAATTACAGAAACTGACTCCCACTACAAACTTGAAAAACTTTCACATTTTGTACTGGAGATTTCTACAAGAATAAGAATATTTTTGGCGTCAATTATGACTATTTCTACAAAATTGGCCACATAATGGCTTATTTTACAAAATGACTATATTTGCAAAATTTATTTAAGAAAGATAAACTTGAAAATTTCATATCCTGTGGCTCATGGGGCGTCGTTCGGCATCACCATAAACCAACACAAGACTATTTTCATAAATTGGCCATATAATGGCTTATTTAGACAAAATGGCTCTTTTTTTCAAATTTTTTTATCCTGGGGGCCTATGGGGCATCGTTCAGCACCGACACAGGCCAACACAAGACTGAGGAAGTTAAAATGCAAAAATGTGGCTATTTCAGCAAAATTCCGGCCATGTAATGGCTTATTTGATAAAGTGGATATTTTTGAAAAGTTGAGCAATGACTCAAACTTAATTTTGCGGATACAACCTTTCGACATTTCCGCGAGAGAATATTTCAAGGCTATGCCCGCAAATTATTTAAAATGACTCAAAGTGGCTATTCTTGCAAAAACGGCCTTCCGGCGTCCTTTTGAGGGATATTCGGCTTATTTTAAGCAAGAATAGCATCACCCGACTTATTTATAATAAAAATAAAAAATTTGACATTTTTTGTTATTTTTGCAAAAGGGGTGTGAACCCGAACTTGATTTTGCGGCTATGGCCTTGCAACATTTCCACAAGGAATATTTCAAGGCCATTATTCAAAAAGAAAAAGAAAATACTTCAAAGTGGCCATTTTTGCAAAAACAACCTTCCGGCGTCCTTACGGAACATTCGGCTATTTTCAAAAACGGCATCACTTTGATTTTATAGACAAAATTAAACACACATTTTTTTTATTTTTCGAAAGGGGTGGTTGGACCCGATGAGGGTTGCCTACGTATCCCACCTAATGGCGAGAATCAAACCTGCGTAGTTCGGTCAGATTAATCGACCAATTTATTTCAACAACAAAACCATTTTTTCAAATTTTTTTTTTTGATACCCATTTTCACTAACTCTTATTTCTCTCTTTTTTTCAATAATTTTTCTACCCTTGGGATTTTTGCCGGTCCGCATAATGATCAAGGACAATTAAAAATGCAACACATAATATGCTCGGTCTTAATTACCGGGTCACCTGTCCTAGACGGACCCAACCCCTATGTTGAGTCCCCTAAGTCAGATATGATGCAAATAAACGTCCTAGACCTAGGTTCAATATCCCGAAGTTTTCATATGGTGCTAGACCGTGTACCCGAGCGGACAACTCGAATCGAGGAGGGGGCTACGTACGGTGACCCGCGGAGTCAATCGGCTTTGTAACTTGTCCGGTCTCTTTTTCTTATTTTTGGTATTGACACTAACAGAAAGGGGAGTCTCAACCAGTAAGCACATCCCCAGAGATAAGAAGAGAAGGGTTTTCGGCACAGTTTTATATATACAATTCACGCAATATCAAAGCGGTAATCATGTAGCACATTAATCAAAACATATAATGAAATCAGATATAAGCAAAAATAGCAATTTTACTGAGCTCGAATTCTTAAACCCCGAACCGAAGTTCTGGGTTACTTATCCCCAGCAGAGTCGCCAGAGCTGTCACACCTCCCTTTTTTACCGCATACACAAATGTAATGTGCCACTGTTTAATACTACATCCCGAGAAGGGATATAATAATAATCAGTGAAGGAGTTTTTCCACTTGAAGGACGGTCGGAACGGGATCAATTTATTTAATTATTCAGAGTCGCCACTTGAGAAAATAATGGTGTCCCAAGTCACCGGTTTAATCCCGAACCGAGGAAATTTATGACTCTGTAATACAGTCTGCGAAACTAGAAACCTGGATAAGGAATTCTGTTAACCCGGGAGAAGGTGTTAGGCACTCCCGAATTTCGTGGTTCTAGCACGGTCGCTCAACTGCAATTTTTTGCTTTTATCTGAATTCTTTATATATTTTAACTATGTACTTTTAATGTTCCGCTTTTCAATTTTAGAAGAATTGCGACGTCACGAAAACACATTTCGAGTCACACCGCAACTAGTACGCCTGTGACTTTAATGTATTTCAGTTTCGTCGAGAGATAGATTTGGGTCACATAAATGCGCACCCGTATTTAGGAAAGTAATTTTATTTAAGTCGTGCCTAAAGAGTCTTATCGTGTTGTTAACTTCGGGAAAGACCATGAAATTTACTAAACGGTCCTTCCAAGTCTAAGATTTTCATAACAATTTATTTGAGGGCCCCGCAATTGTATATTTTGTTTGGCGAGGCTCGTCTCATTATTTTATTTAAGGTCAATCCTAACATGACTATGATTTTCTATGATTTATCTCTAATAATAAAAAAAAGGTCCTAATTACTTTGTTATTTTTTACCTAACTGTTACATTATTGCATAGTTTTCTGATTTACAGCAATTTGGGCCTGTTAAAGACATGCTGGAGCCCATTACCTTATTATAGTCATCTCTTTACACCATAATTTCAGTCATTTGTATGAATGATTCACATTAAAAGGACGCGATTCCATTGAGCAAATCTTCATTTTAGCAAAAACAATCGTGATTCCTCTAAAACACTGAACGAAAATTCACTTTTGCAAACAGTTTATATAATCTGTATACTGTTATTAAACTAAACTAACTATCGTAATTAACTAATATACTAAAGTGATTCTCGAATTACTATTTTAAACATAATCGCTACTTCCAAGCCTAATGCTACACTTTCGATTAAACCTTTCTTAACAACTAAACCATATTTGAGATGTTCTAAATGAGCTAACAAATTTAATATGAGATACATCCGAACAGCTTCATCAAATACAACCAAACTTATTTATATACTAACAATTTAAATGATTGTTGAACTATAAATCAGGTAATTAACTAGGAGGCTAATACCGTATCTATTTTAAAAGTCCAATTATGACTTGCAATTAGAAATCAATCTTTAAAATCTACTACATATAATCTGCTTATTTTTTATGTACAAAAGAAAACTAAGAGAAAATAGGAAAGAGAAGATTGCAGCAACATAGCTTCAAAACAACTTTCATTTCCATAAGCTTTGGAGATTTACAAGATGTGTACCTGGTTTTGAAAGGAATGGGAAAATGGCAAATCAACAGGGCGGTGAAAATACAGCAACAACAATAGTAACAACCAGCAGTAGCTTCAACACCTCAATCCCGAAAATCCCAGCAATACGGAGAAAAACAAAAACCAATAAAAAATAGAAAAGAAAAATATATTCCAGATTTTCTCTTTGTTTTGTATTTCTAGCTTTGAACTCTTTTCAATTCTCAAAAGAAACTCTCAAAAGAAACTCTCAAAAATTGAAATTTTTGCCATGTATACTTCTGTGTCCAGAATGTATATCGAGTGTATACTACAGCAGGGAATTTTTTTATTTTTACTTCTCTTCCTATTTTTCCTCTCTTTTTTCCACCCTCTTTTTCATAAATCTTCTCTTCTATTTATAGGCAAGAATTTCGAAAATTTTCAGATATTTTATTAAAAAGAAAATATTTTTTTAATTTAAAGAAAACCCACTAATCCATGTTTTCCTCTCCTTGTTTTCTTCCTTGATTTCCTTGCTCCCCACTACTTTATGTCATGTAATTATGATTATTTTTTGCTAAAAAAATCTGAAATTTTCTTCTTGGGCCAAGGGGTTTTGGGTTGGGTAAGGTTTCTTAGGATTGAGCTTGTAACTTAATTTGCAAGATGGCCCAATCCAATTTTTTCTATTTTGTTCTTCTCCATTATTCAACTTCCTAATTAATAAAGCCCAAAATACTAAGATTAATTTATAAAAACTAAAATTATCTTGAAATACTAATCTCATAATAATAATTATCACACAAAATTAAACATTAATAAAAATAAAAATAAAATTGCACGATTTGGACATTAAATGCTTAAAAAATGCAAAATACATATTTTTTATGACTTTTTATTTCTGTAAAATAAACTTAATTGTAAACTTGAATTTTATATACATATGCAACATATTTTTTGTATATTTTATTTATTTAAACAAGCAAATATGCACAGATAAAAATGCAAATAATACAAGAAAAATAACACAAAATTCACAACAATTGCAATAAAACTAAAATTATTTTATTTTGAATCTTTGGGAGTATTTCTCATATAGGGCAAAAATCACGTGCTCACAGTACTGACATCATTATCAAGTATATGTATCACTAAAATAACTGAACCTTTCAAGAATCATAGTCATCTTGCTAATTCAAGCGGACTGTAGATCGTTAGTTTGTGTGGTGTGCTATTCTCTATCCTTTGTTTCTCAGTCAGTTAGCCAAATAAATGTACCTTCCATCCCAAATTATTTGCATTTTTAGTATCACCCATCAATTTATCTTTACCCAAAGCATGAAAACTAATTGCTTAAATTTTTATATTTTTTTGGTTTTATAGCTTGAGGCAAACTTAGAATATAGTATTGATTTTCACGTTGGGCCCGGGCTTTGCACGTGTATATCTATCTAGTATTCAACATAAATATCATGTTTGAAAAACCACGTAGGAATTAGATTTGGGTGTAATTGGGTATAATTACACAGTTTGACATGTTTGTTTGGCCAAGTAATTATTTGGTCAGCGTGAAATTAGGTATAATTGGAGGGGTATAATTACACTCTCCAATTCTTAAGGAGGGGGTGAGAATTGGTAGTATTACACTCTGTAATTACAAGGTTATTTTTTTTTTACTTTTTATTTTTATTTTAATTTATTTTATTTTTAACTTTTTATTTTTATAATTTTAATTTTTTAAAATTTATTTTTGCTTTTTAACTTCTTTTAAAATTTTAAAATATATTTTTCTTTGTACATTATTTTTCTTTTATTTCTCTTCCATTATTCTTGTTATTTCATGTAATTGCTTATACTTTATTTTTATTTAATTTATTATTCTATTTTTTGAAACTACACCTCCTAATACCATAAATAATGAGTCATTTACAAACTTGTCATATAATGAGTGATAAAATTAAATTGAAATTTCATTGTTGATTGTGGCTATAAATTTATTATGTTTCCTAATCTAAATTATAGTGGAACTTACTATTATTATGTTGAAATTTCATATATGCTAAATAAATTTTTATTTTATTTTTGAAATTGTGTTTTAGTAGTTTGGCTAACGTCGCATGTTGTTCACTTTTTAGTTAGAATTTATAGATCAGTTTTGTAAAATATTTGAATAATATTATGACATTATATTTATAAATGTTAATTTATTTTATCGAATATGAATTCCACGATGTTCTTACAAAAAATGAATATTTTAATTTTTGTGCGTATCTAAACTAAATATTATTAATTTAAAATATATAGATAAATTATTTTTACAATATAAGTTATAAATATATGATTACTTATTAATTTATATTCACGAAAAATATACATCTTAAATACCAAATATAATATCATTTATACTTATAAAAATTTATATGCATATATTTATTATATTAACTTTTATGTTTTAATAAATACTTAATTTAAAATTTAATTTAATTGTGCAATTATATTTGTGCAACCAAACAATAAACTTATATTTACACTATAATTACATTATAACAAACAAATATGTTGTCGTAACAGATAAATTGACAAGCATATGATGCGTATATAACCAAGTTCTTTTTTAAGGAAAGGAAATGAAAAAGAAACGGGAATTAGTTTTACGAATTCATCATATTATATATAATTAAAAGTCAAAGACAAAAGTCCCCCATGAAGCCAAATATCAAAACAATAACATGACACTAAAATATTAAGACATTGGTCCTAATTATTTGGAAGTTGAATTTGGAATTATAATTTTATTTATTTTAAAGAAAATAATTAAAAGCCAAAGACAAAAGTCCCTCATGAATCCAAATATCACAACAATAACATGACACATGGCATGTTAGAACATTGGTCCTAATTACTAGGAAGGTGAATTTGGAATTATAATTTTATTTATTTCAAAGAAAATGTGACAGTTTTTCTTTTCAAAATTCAAAATTTCAGAATTTTTATATTTTCAAAAAATAATTGATTGTACTTATCACAAATAAAGGACACGTTTTTTTCTCTATATAAAAAAATTGATTTTAGATTAATTGGAGTTTTAAAATTATTATACATATAAAAAACAAAAATAATACTCCCTCCGTTTCAATTTATGTGAACTCATTTGACTGGGCACGGAGTTTAAGAAAAGAGAGAAGACTTTTGATCTTGTGGTGTAAAATGAGGCACCTTTATTTTGTGTGGTTATAAATCATTGCATAAAGGTAAATTGTTTCCAAATAAGGAAAGAGGTCATTCTTTTTGGCACGGACTAAAAAGGAAATAGGTTCACATAAATTGAAACGGATGGAGTATAATAAAATAAAAAACTACCATATATATATATATATATTGGTTACTTTATTTGAATTTAATAAATATAGATATCATATAATTAAATATAATAAAAAACAACGAAAAATAAATATATACATAAAATAACTACCCATTCAAATAAGGTGGGAGTAGTTTCAAGTTTGAATTTTTAACTTATTTTAAAATAAAAAGAAAAAGAAACTAACCTATAAAAAATTAAAAAAGAGAAGAAACAATGCACATTCAAATTGAGAAGTAGTTTCAAGTTGGAGTTTCAAAATAACTTTAAATAAAAAAAATAAAAAAAATAATGAATTACCAATTCAAATTGGGGAGTAGTTTTATATTGGAGTTTTAAAATTATTTTAAAATCAAAAAATGAAAAATATATTTATACATATAAAAGATGAAAATAATACAATAAATAAACACACACACACACACACACACACACACACACATACATATATATATATATATATATATATATATATATATATATATATATATATATATATATATATAAGAGAGAGAGAGCCAAAGAAAAAGGCCTCTCATGAAGCCAAATGGCACAACAAACTAGTGACACATGTAATGTTAAGACATTGTTGCTAATTTGTAGACTAGAATACAATGCATTCCTCTGTAAATCTTTCAGTAAACCTTTCAACCTTCCGAGGTGTTGTTTTATTTGTAAAATTTTTTCAATTATTAAATAAATAAATTTCGAAAATACCATGTATGTGCAAATAAACCGTCACCTACCTCAAAAATAGGAGAAGACTTTAACTCGTTTCAGTTGGAAACCGTTAAAATTCCTATTTTATTATCTCAAATATAAGTTCCATTTAGTTTACTCTACGTGGCAAACATTTCACTATTTGAGTGAAGTTATTAACGATGATTCCTATGTTTTGGATTAACCAAACAGATAACTGCTAAACAAAATACAGTACATGCATAAGGACAACGAAGACTATGGGTCAGAATAGGCGCAGGACACGAGTTTCTCTTTACACGTTTCATAACTTAACGTTCAACCCGACAATTTATTCAACTGCTTCACGCACGATTTGCTATCAACTGCTCAAGCCATCAACGGTTTATATTTTTTTTTCTCAACTACGTCTTATTAAATTGTTCCGTCTGCTGTCAAGTTTTTAAGAAAACTTAGGGCTTAAAGGATGGTTAATCACATTAATTTCATCAACGATATAACAATTTCGAAGATGCAATGAAAGTTGAAAGTTTGTGTTATCCGTTTGTGGGAAGTACCAGATCGTTTTAATCCAGGTAATATATTGTCGATTGAATTGGTTCTACAAGATGAAAAGGTATTTTACATATGTTATATGATTATTTAGTTTTGATTCATCTATTCCGTTGTTAAGTGATTAGCTATGCACATTTGTTCTCAGCCTAAAATTTAACCTCACGAGTTTGTTCACATTTGCCTCTCAATTACTAAGTTTTTTTTTATCGATGTTTATATCTTGTAATCAGACAGTAGTACATAAGGAATTGAAGTATTTATGAGTTAGCTACATATATTACTCTCAACAAAATTCATCAATTTAATTTTAATTTAACTCTTTTTATATTTGCTCGCTAATTCTAATTTACAATATACATATTTTTATTATATATATACACTCTTCTTTTCTAATTATTACTTGACGCGCATAGGGAGTATATATATATATATATATATATATATATATATATATATATATATATATATATATATATATATATATATAACCAAGTATATAAGTACAGTAGAAACACAAGCAGACAGAGCATCGTCCGCCGTAGATGCACGTGACACAAAATCCAGTGAACAACAGAATCAACTAACTAGAACTAGAAATTAATGGGGGGATCGGTCAAGTCCGACGGCGGCGGCGGAGTATCGGGATTTCGACAACATCGGAAAGAACTTAACTTAGGGGGAAGCAACAGAGATCTGCACAAGGGGCAGGTGACGTGTCCATCGTTTACCCAAGTATCGAGACATCCTCTGTGGAAGACATGGGTGCAGGTGATGAGCTCTCTGACCTCATCCTCCAGCTCCATGGATTCAAGGCAGATCGAGCATCCCTTCACCAATTCGTTTCCACGGCGGCGGAGGAGGAGGTAATCGCGGTAGAGGAATATAGGGACCTTGAGCTTGACGGCGACGGTGGCGACCTCGATTGGAACTGTGACGAGGGAAGGGCAAGTGCCGTCTAACAGGAGAATGTAACTGTTGGGGTTGTAGCTATTGGAATCGGCGGCGGCGTCGTCAGGAGGAGGTTTGTAGAGACCCAGGCGAGTGAGGGCAGCAATGACCATGTATTTGAGATGGCTCCAAACGCTAACCACGAATGTCGCTGTCAGGAATTTCGGTAATTCGATGGCGTGGAAGAGGAAGCCCATCACTTCGTATACGGAGAGACAACTGGTCAGAAAGGGGAAGCTAAAAACAAAAGCTTTCCCCTACCAACAAATGGAGGAAAAGCACATCATCATCCCTTTGAATTTGATTTTCATTGGAGATGTTCCTTAATATATAGTGTGAGCAGTCAGTATAACAATTGGTCTTTTATTATTCCTAAACAGCATCTAGATTGAATAGTAGTAACTAATTAACTTATTCATTTCCTCTGCATTTTATTCTGTTGCAATTTTATTTTTATTTAAAAATTAACAAACACAGAATTCAAATAACTAACCAGAAGTATTATATACACAAAATTTTAAAAATCATCTGTAGAGGGTTATGCGATTTTTTCCCATCTATACCATATATGAAACTTTATTACAAAAAATATGCATAGTATCTAAATTACCCGCTCGGTCCACATTTTTCCTACAATTTCTGTACCATTTGTTTAATAAACGATTAATTGAGCAGAATCTTTCATAATTAACGCGCTAAAAATAAGGAGAAAATCTTGGAATTAATTGATTCTAAATTAACGCGCTAAAAATAAGGAGAGAATCTTGGGATTAATAGATTCTACATTAATTGATAAATTTTTTATATTATCTACAAATTTACTACATATATCTGCAATTTGACTACAATTTCTTTATTTGGTGCAGGAAAAAATATTTTAATATATAGTGTCTCCAGATTGTAGATAAATTGTAGACAAATTGTAGTTTACTTATAGTTTGTAGTTAATTTGTAGATATATTGTAGATAAAATATAGATAATGTATGTGATCAAATTTAATAGATTCAAATATGCGTATTTCTCTCTAGGACTACAATTTAAATCTCGAAAAAAAGAACGAACAACTCTTAAAAATAAGAACA
This sequence comes from Nicotiana noctiflora, assembly GCA_032618575.1. NCBI lineage: Eukaryota > Viridiplantae > Streptophyta > Magnoliopsida > Solanales > Solanaceae > Nicotiana > Nicotiana noctiflora. The sequence goes on along the minus strand of JASVEL010012863.1, from coordinate 227,803 downwards.
TATTCAACTAATAAGAGTTTCGACGAGCTATTCTGATAGAGTGCTATTTGAAGTTCCGTCTCCTAACCAGCCTGCTATTTGAAGTTCCGTCTCCTAACCAGCCTGTTAATTATCTGCGAAGGGATCAAAACTCTACAAAAATTTCAGATGAGCCATACAGGGAAGACTCCACATCTTTTGATGGTCAACAATCGAAGGATTTGAATAGTATTTGTCAAGAGCCATTTCTTATGTCATCCCGCTCTGCTAAATATACACAAGATTATGGTGGCAATTCACTCTTGCATAGGGCATGTAGTTCGAGTATCAATGGCATGGAGCATAGATCTTTACATAACCAAGCAGAAGAAGTTTCGCTGGCCATAATGGTTGCCTTTAATTAAGGAGTAAAAAATGCCTATTAATTAGACCCTTAATTAAGTATGGTATAGAATTGGTAATTTGGTATATGTGTTTGTAATTAAATCAAACCTTAAACATGGAGGGTAATAATGTTTCATATATGGTATAGAAAGGTAAAAATTTCTTTTATAAATATAATAGGCTATGGCCCATTTTCCGTGAACCTTCAAACTTAAGTACTATTTGAACAACTAGTTGCAGCCCATGCTAAACTCAGACCCAAACTCATCATATTTTTTTAGAATTTATATTTTATTTTAATTAAATAAGTTTAATTCGTGTCACATTTTTTTACTGCATAAATAATTTAATATAGTGATACGTCAATCAAGTCTTGTTGATAAATCTTCATAATTATTAAAGTTTCTTAGTCACATAATTGAATAATTTTGTTAAAGAAAAAATATATTTATAAGGAAACAAGTTTGGCTGGAGAATTAGCAAATACCAAAGGATACAAGTTATTCAATATTCTATAAACTAATATGATTAAAAGCGTTCAAAATAATTACAATTCCGTCAAGATCATAAATTGAAAAATATTTGGCATTCTTATGAAATTTGTGAGCATATAATTTCTAAGTTATAGATCTCTTTTTGTATTTTATTAGTTATTCACTCATAATTTTACGTGGCACAGGTTATGTAGTTAAATGTTGGAATTTAAGCTTAGTTTTAGACGAAATTCAAAAAGAAACCTAAATTTATCAAAGTGAACCTTAAGGATCAATTTAGTTCCATACTTTAAACAACAACAACAACAACCCAGTATATTCCCATAAGGTGGGGGTCTGGGGAGGGTAATATGTAGACAGGCCTTACCTCTACCCGAGAGGGCAGAGAGGCTGTTTCCAATCGACCCTCGGCGCAGGGAAAAGAAAAGCAAACAAAAACAAAAACAAAAACAAAAATCGCATTAGTTACTCCAGCATACATCGCATAAAAATTATCTAGACATAAGAGACATAAATACCACAAATAAGCAGGCATGCAATGATATTAAAACAGTAACTACCAGAAATGACTACCACGAGAGAACACAAACTAATCATCTAAGGGCGGCCCTATCACGCCTCACCCACCCCGGGAAAGGAGTACGAAAAATCTAGGAAAAAATCTAGAAGCCCCTATCCTACAACCCTGATACTAGACCTCCAGACTTTCCTACAAGGATCATATCCTCGGAAATCCGCATCCTGGCCATGTCCTGTCTAATTACCTCTCCCCAGTATCTCTTAGGCCTCCCTCTGCCTCGCCTCACACCGACCACCGCTAGCCGCTCACAACTCCTCACCGGGGCGTCGGGGCTTCTCCTCTGCACATGCCCGAACCACCGAAGTCTCGCCTCTCGCATCTTCTCATCCACTGGGGCCACCCCCACCTTCTCCCGAATAACTTCGTTCCTAATCTTATCTAACCTGGTGAGCCCGCACATCCACCTAAGCATCCTCATCTCCGCAACCATCATCCTCTGAACATGAGATTTCTTCACCGACCAACACTCCGTCCCATACAGCATGGCAGGTCTAACCACAGCTCTATAAAACTTCCCCTTGAGTTTCTGTGGCACTTTCTTATCACACAAGACTCCTCATGCAAGCCTCCACTTCGACCACCCCGCCGCGTACGGTGAGTGACATTCCCGTCGATCTCCCCGTCCCTCCGGATCACCGCTCCAAGGTATCTGAAACTATCCTTCTTGGTTGTGGCCTGAGATCCAATCATCACACTCCCTCCCACTTCGCTCGGCTCAGCGCTAAACTTGCACTCCAAATATTCTGTCTTAGACCTGCTTAGTTTGAACCCCGTAGACTCGAGAGTCTGTCTCCATACCTCTAGCCTCTCGTTAACGCCGACCCTCGTCTCATCTATCAGGACTATGTCGTCAGCAAATAGCATACACCAAGGTACATCCCCTTGAATATGCCGCGTTAACGTATCTATCACCAAGGCAAACAAGAGAGGGCTAAGCGCAGATCCTTGATGGAGCCCCATAACCATCGAAAAATGGTCTGAGTCGCCACCCACTGTCCCGACCCTAGACTTAGCTCCATCGTACATGTCTTTGATTACTCTGATGTAGGCTTCCGGCACGCTCTTTGCCTCCAGGCACCTCCATAGCACCTCCCTAGGGACCTTGTCATACGCCTTCTCCAAGTCGATAAACACTATGTGCAAGTCCTTTTTCTTATCCCTGAACTGTTCCACCAATCTCCTGACAAGGTGGATAGCTTCTGTAGTGGACCGACCCGGCATGATACCGAACTAGTTCACGGAAATAGATGTCGACTCCCTCACCCTGGCCTCGATCACCCGCTCTCAGACCTTCATGGTATGGCTTATCAATTTGATGCCCCTATAGTTGTTGCAACACTGGATATCCCCTTTGTTCTTATACAAGGGCACCACTGTACTCCACCTCCACTCCTCCGGCATCCTTGTGGACCTGAAGATCGCATTGAACAACCTGGTGAGCCACTCCACTTCTGGCTTACCCATGCATTTCCAGAACTCCACCGGGATTTCGTCTGGCCCGGTCGCTCGACCTCTACTCTTCCTACGCAAAGCCCCCACGACCTCTTCCACCCTAATGCGCCTGCGGTACCCTAAGTCTCTATGACGCTCTGAATGCCCCAGCTCCCCTAGTTCTATGATTTGGTCCCCCTCCTCGTTTAGAAGGTCTCGAAAATACGTCTGCCATCTCTGTTTGACTTGAGACTCCCCCATCAGGACTCTACCATCCTCATCCTTGATGCACCTAACCTGGTTCAGGTCCTGCGCCTTCCTTTCCCTTACTTTGGCTAACCGGAATAACTTCTTGTCCCCGCCTCTCTCCCCCAATTCCTCGTACATGCGGCCAAAATGCAGTATTTTTAGCCTCCGTGACCGCCAATTTCGCTTCCTTCCTTGCCCATACTTTATGTTTAAAAAATCAGTTCTAGGTTACCAAACAAAAAAAATTTGAGATTCAGATTTGGCTGATGAATCTACCTTCTTTTTCAATGTTATAACGTGGCATTATCAATAATTTATACTTTTAGTATTTGTAATACATCATGGATATTTCAAAGGCGATAGATATAATTGTTTACAAAAAGATTCAATTCAATGAGATGAGATGAGAAAAAAAATTAATTAAATGAAAATCGTATTTGGTTCGGTAGGAATAATATATCGCCTCTTAGAATTAACAAAAATTAGGATAGTTTTAAATTTTAACTCCTCGTTTTCCTATTTTCATCCCCTAATGTAATTGATAAATTTTTAAAAAAATATAAAGGTAATTACTTTTTTCTTTCATAAATACTAATTTATTAATTGTCGAAAGTGTATTTTATGCACTCTAGGTTAAAGACAGTAAGAAAAGTAATAAAAAATGACTTGTGCATGCAAAGGAAGAAAGTTCAACCAAGACCAGAATTAACATAAGCTTTTGAAGACAACTCTAATTCATTAAAACATCTTAAGTGATTTTTAAATATTTTATACCAATTATATTTCAATTAAACCCCTAATATAGTAGATTTTAATTTTCTTTAAAGTAAAAAAAAAAAGTGCATCGAGAAATTAATAGTAGATGAGATAAATACTTAAAAAAATACGTAAAATGACAATCCTAATAGTAACTAAAAATTTGAATAAGTTTATTTTTCCAATATAGAAATGCTAAATTTGTTTTAGTCCTTTGAAATCTTAACTTCCAATGTTCATCAAATTATTTACTTCAAACTCACGTTATGCTTATTATGAACTTATTTAGAATTTTAATAATATATTTAAATTCATCTGTATTAACGAATACCCATATTTTTTTTAGAACCCTCTAAATAACACCTGTAAATTTTCTTTAGTTTAGAGTCTTTATTAATAAATAAAATTTTTAGAACTACCCGAAAATAATTCGAACATGTCTTTATTTGTACATATATGAGCTCTAGAAAAAGAAGAATATGGTTAGGCACATATGACATGGGAGATGTCTAAATGTATAGCAAGACCTAATAAATTGTCCACTTAGAAAAAACATTTGGCATTCTTGGTCTAAATTTAGTGAAATGTATAAGGTCAAATGAAGTAAAAAGTAACATAAGGGCAAAAAAAGATTCTTAGGAATTTATATTTACCAATTTCAAAGGCCCACATAGGAGCGGTCTTAAGAAAAGAGCAATTTATGCAAAATACCCATTAAACTTAAAATAATACCCTATTTTATCCATCTAAAAATTATTTATAATATGTATCTACCCAAATAAAAACTAATTAACCCTACCTACCCATACACATCCCGATTTTTTTATCCATTTGACTTTGCTTAATTTTATTTTGCTTGGCTTTGTTTGAATTGGTTTGAATTAGCTCGACTTGATTAGGTTTGCTCGGCTTGGCTCGGCTTCAATTAGCTTAATTTATAGCAGCTTGAATTGACTTCATTTGGCTTGGTATTAAAAAAATAGGAAAGGGACAAAGTAATAGATAGGAACGGATAAATGTTTCCCGCCCCATGGAATCTACTTTAAAAGAAACTTGTCTAAAACTATATATAGGTGGCAGATGTTGGGTTATTAATGTGAGGTGAATCCAGAGAAGGGGTGGTTCTAGTTATAATTCCGAAACGATTTATGTATATATTTTTATAGAAACATGAAATTAAAGTAGGCGATAGTAGCTGAAAGACACAGAAATAAAAGTATCATTTTCCAAAAAATTTCCTAGAATTCGGTGAAATATTTTATAAAATACTTCATTTTTTCTGCAAATGCTAAACTTGCCGAAAGTGAGTGATTGGCAAAAATAAAATATGCAGGAAAAAGGCAACTATATCAATCATGTGTAGCAATTTCACAGCATTAAAAATAGAAAAATGAGACAGGATAATTATTAAGAAATAAACTATAAAATAAAAAGTAAAATTGACTTTTAAAATAAGATCAGGACCTAAAAGTAATTAATTAAAAAACTTACAATTTATGAAATTTTTTTGTGAGGACTACAAAAGTCCTTTGGTTGTCTTTATTATATACAGTAATAATTTAAATAGTTAACACGACATACACATGTTTATATGTCAAATACACAAAACGTCACAGCATTAAATATGGCAATTATTATCGTTACGAGAACTAGTGGCGGAGTCAGAATTTTTACTAAGAGGTGTTAAAATATATAAAAATAAACATATTAAAAAATTAAGGGGAGTCAACACATAATATATATACATATAATTTATTTTTTTACTAACCTATACAGTATAATTTTTTCACGAAGGGGTGTCATTTGATACATCTTCCTATAAGGTGGTTCCGCCACAGGAGGACACCTGACATACTCTAATGCCTTTAAATTAAAGATGGTTACTGTATGGGTCATAATTGGATCCCACGACAATCAATCAGATTGACCACTCCTTTCGACTAGCACAAATATAACAGGCGCCAAGATCGCTCGATCGAGAATACTACCCGTATCCGCCCAAAGCCTTGGCCGGGGTTGTTACATTTCGGATATGTCCGAAATAACCCTTTAATATGGGCCCGATCTCCAAGAAAGTCAACTCGTACATCAGATGTCTATAAATACAAGGGCAGACATCAGAAAAAGGGCTTCACTCTCTCCCCATGGGAGCTCTAAGAAATACATAGTAAAACACAGAATGAGAACCCAAGACAAAAAACAGAATAACGGTAGATCTACCAAAATATGATTGTAAAGATCTGAACCTCTTCATGGAGAGGAAGATTAATCCATTATCATGAATAAAGATCACTAATATTTTCTGTTGTCCATGCAAGTATTTCCATTATCTTTTCCCTTATTAAATTTCAGATATGCTGCGACTTGCTATGATTGGCCCTTCATTTTCATTGATTGTTTTGAATTCATAAATGCTTGCAAATATTTTGAGTCAAACAATTTGGCGCCGTCTGTGGGGATTTCTTAGCAAGATCGCATAGCTCTTCCTGAAATTAAAAGAAACGGGAAAATGTCGAGAAAGGGAAAAACAAACCGGTCAGAGCAAGTCTGATTCACCTCGTCCACACGCTAGAACTTAGGCCGTGAGCCTTCGCCGAATTAATTCAACCTCAGTTGAATCGACACTCGGGCTACTAGCCCTCGACTCAAATAGTTAGCAAATGTTGAACGACAGTTGAACCGGACTCAGGCCATGAGCTTTCGCCGAATATTTTAAACCTCAGTTGAATCGACAATCGGGCTACGAGCCCTCAACTCAAATATTTAGCAAATGTTCAACGACAGTTGAACTGGGACTCAGGCCATGAGCCTTCGCCGAATCAATTCAACCTCAGTTGAATCGACACTCGCGCTACGAGCCCTCCACTCAAAGTATTCAGCAAATGTTCAACGATAGTTGAACCGGGACTCATGCCTTGAGCCTTCACCTAATCAATTCGACCTCAGTTGAATTGACACTCGGGCTACGAGCCCTCGACTCAAATAGTCAGCAAATGTTCAACGATAGTGGAACCGGGACTCCAGCCATGAGCCTTCGCCGAATCAATTCAACCTCAGTTGAATCGACACTCGGGCTATGAGCCCTCGACTCAAATAGTCAGCAAATGTTAAACGATAGTTGAACCGAGACTCAGGCCATGAACCTTCGTCGAATCAATTCAACCTCGGTTGAATCGACACTCGAGCTACGAGCCCTCGACTCAAAATATTCAACAATGTTCAATGCTAGTTGAACTGGGACTCAGGTCATGAGCCTTCGCCGAATCAATTCAACCTCAGTTGAATCAATGCTCGGGCTACGAGCCCTCGACTCAAAATATTCAGCAAATGTTCAACGATAGTTGAACCGGGACTCAGACCATGAGCCTTTGCCGAATCTATTCAACCTCAGTTGAATCGACACTTGGGCTACGAGCCCTCGACTCAAATAGTCAGCAAATGTTCAACGATAGTTAAACCAGGACTCAGGCCATGAGCCTTCACCGAATCAATTCAACCTCAGTTTAATCGACACACGGGCTACGAGCCCTTGACTCAAAATATTCAGCAAATGTGCAATGATAGTTTAACTGGGACTCAGGCCATGTGCCTTCGCCGAATCAATTTAACCTCAGTTGAATCGACACTCGGGCTACGAGCCCTAGACTCAAAATAGTCAACGAATGTTCAATGATAGTTAAACCGGGACTCAAGCCGCGAGCCTTCGCCGAATCATTTCAACCTCAGTTGAATCGACACTCGGGCTGTGAGCCCTCGACTCAAAATATTCAGCAAATGTTCAACGACAGTTGTACTGGGACTCAGGCCACGAGCCTTCCTCGAATCCATTCAACCTCAATTGAATCGACACTCGGGCTACGAGCCCTCTACTAAAAATATTCAGCAAATGTTCAAGGACAGTTGAACTGGGACTCAGGCCATGAGCCTTCGCCGAATCAATTCAACCTCAGTTGGATCGAAAATCGGGCTACGAGCCCTCGACTCAAAACTTTCAACAAATGTTCAATGTCAGTTGAACTGAGACTTAGGCCGCGAGCTTCTTCCGAATTGATCCAACCATAGATGGTTCGGTATTCGGGCTTTGAGCCATCGATCCAGGATAATCGACAATAGCCGAACTGAGGGAAACATAAATGAAAGAAGCAGTAATAAAGCAACGCGAAAAGGGGAATTCCTCCTTAATTCAAAGGGACAGTTGCGGGCCACGCCCGTCCATCCCAATTCAATTTTTGTCCGGAAAAATAAACAACAACAAAGCGGAAAAGAAAGGAGAAAAATAACAATGCACGGCAACAACCTTCAAGAAAATCATCAACTAATCATTTTTTACGCGGGGCCGTCGGTACTATCATCTGCGCCAGTAGCACCGTCACCTGCCCTCGCCGCCTCACCACCTGTTCTGCCCTCGCCATCGCCTGCAGCTCCCATATCATTGTTAGCTCCATCCAAACTCCCACCGGCGCCGTCGTCAATACCGGGCATCGCAGCATCAAAACCGCACTCCTCGCGAGCCTCCCGCGCCCTCTGGTGCGCCCCTTCGAAAACCGCTTCAGAAATGATACCGGCCTCGAACAAGTGCTTGTAATATATATCCCGTTGGGCCTCCGCATAAACCCAAGCCTCACGAGATCCACCCATAAAAGCATATTGTTCTTGAATGTGCCTCGTCTCCTCCTCCAGGAGAGCAATTTGCCCCGCTGCATCCTGAGCGTTCCGCTCTAGAACCCTAATCCGCTCCTCAAGACTGCCCTCCCTGAAGGTGGTAGCAGCCCTCACCAACGACAACTGGGAATATTTGGCACGGATAACCCCTTGAAACTCATCCGCTCGGGCGGAGGCTTCGGCCAACCTACGCTTCAAGGCGGCCACTTCTTCCTCTAGCGTGGTGACCTTCCCGCTCCATTCCGAGGTAACCTCCATCACCTTGGTCAAACACAAGCGCTCACTCTCCAATGACGCCCTCCGCTCGGCCTCAATTTCATCGCTTATCTGACGCAACTGATCTTCCAGGGCCTCTATGCGACCGAGCGCCTGACTTGTCTACAACTCCTTCCTCGCCAGCTCTTCAGCCGTAACTGATCAGTCCTTATACGCTTACTAATCTCCCTACACCTATTCCGGTACCGATGACACCTATCAAGGATGCGTAAAAGCACCTCGGACCGAACATTGGCCCGACAGAGGCTCTATACCTGCAATAAAAATTCCTGCACAACAAAAAGAACGAAGGAGTCAGACAAGGATGCAAAAGCTCGTAAGAAGAGGGAAATGAGGTACACACAAGCAAGTAGTAAATCTATAATACATACCCTCATTCCCAGCACAGCCACCTCATTCATCAAGCCGACATCCGACACCCCCCTCAGCGACTCGTTCTCAACCGAAGAACATAACTTACCAAGCTGCGGCACCAAAGTAGAGTCCCATAGCAATAAGTTCTCATTCACAGGAATCTCAATTACACGCGGCCTCCCATCCGGATGGACTACTGCATTCGTGATCCTGTCATGAAACATGCGGACGTCCTCAGAGTCCAAATCAGAGTTGGACGTGGAACCCTTTCCCGCCGCTGCCACTTCCATCGAAGGAGTACTCGAGCCGCTAATATCTACAACCACCCGAGAAAGTTCGTCCACCTCGACCATATGATTGGAAGATTGAGCGGTAGGGGCACCAGTCCCCTCTCGAGCCTGAGCCTCACTTTCTCCCAGCCCGTCGTGCGGGGCGTGTGCCGCGTCCACATTCTCCCTCGCCCCAGAAGGGGGGGGGGGAATCCACGTTTATCACATCAATAGGAGCGGGTCGAGCCGCTGACGGGGCCGAAGGGGAAATGATCCTGCGCCTAATTAAAGGCCTATCCTCCTCGTCACAAGAAGACAAACCATCCCGCGGACGAACAGTCCGCGACAGACCTCCGCCACAGATTAAAAGACGCACGTGAGATGGCACCGCGGAAGATTTGATCGAGGCGGCCCTGGGCACCTGGCACGGCATCGGCGCAGCAAAAAATCTGGTAACCGCACCAGGCCGCCTGAATACTAATTGGGGAGCCCTACCGCGGTACACCCTCCCTGCAAATACAGAATTGGATCAGTCCCAGGTCATAGCAACAATCGGAATAAATTACATACAAAGAGGGCAAACCTCCTACCTACAGCCGGCCCCCGACCATATCTCCTCCAGAAACACGGCCACAAACGGACCCCCTCAGTATGCGGGAGGACGACTTCAATTCATCCGCGCAGACCGGTAAATATAGATGGAGGCGACCTATCAGCTACAGAAATCGTAACAAAAACAGCGACTGTCCGAAAATAAAGAAAGGGAACGAAGTCAACCCTATCAAAGAAACATAGTATAACTTACGCCTATGATTTTAAGTCTATGGAAATCTTGGAGAGGGCGCCACCAAATGCACAGTCCGAACATAGAAAAATTGTTCAAACTGATGAGGCTCGACCTCGTCATCCAGAGCAGCCGTCAAACCCTGCGACCCGTACGGAACCATCCGGATCATACTCCCTCGAACTCATTGATGGGCGTATAGAGCAAGCTCGTGCTACAGCGTAATAGTCCGGAAGCTAACTCCGCAAATTTCAGCAACATCACCAGGAGCTTGTACAGAGATGGGGTGAGCTGGCCCAGACACACATTGTAATATCAACAAAGGTCGACTACCATGTTGGGAAGGGGGCCCCTGAACCCCAGTCTGAGAGGATAAGAATAAAATACACAATATCTGACATGGTCGGTATGGACCCGTTCCTCCGACCGGGCTAGCACGATATCAGCATGAGAGGGTATGAGCCATTGTTCCCGTAACTAGGTCATACCTACTTCCCCATTAACGGGGCTTCATCTACCGGGTCATCTCCACCGTCAGCGGTAAAATCCGCCGCTAAGCTCCCAGCTGCAGGAAGAATTTCATCTACCGATGGAGCCCTCTCGATTTCATTTCGACCGCTATCCACGAGCACCGAAGACAGTCCTTCGATCACCGAAGGGTTAACCGGCGCCACTATCAGAAGACCGTTACGAGAAGAAGAACCATCCATTGAACAAATTCGCTTGAAAGATAAGAGAAGAGTGGTGAATTCAACTAATAATGAATAATAACGCTTCGTAGAGAAGAAAGAATCTATAAAGTTCACCGGAAATGAGAGTTGCAAATAAATCAGGGAGTGTAGATAATCAAGTATTACAAACCATCTTATAGGCAACCAAAACGAATCTTGAGAAACCGACAGGCGCCATTAAATGCATAATCCAACCATCGAAAAATGGTTCAATTCTACCGAAAAGGCCGCCACCACGATTAAGACCACAGTGCATGTGTCAAAGTCATGGTCATTACCTCAGTTATCATATAAACACAAACGCCTCACCGGCCGAGGCGACTATACCCTGCGTCCCCAAAGTCCTTACGGACAAAACACATCCTAACTCATGATTACGGCGTACCGACCATTTCCATTTGTCAAGAATATTCGCATACGAGGTCGTACCCCCATCATACAAAAAGAAATAGTAAGAAAGCACCATGAGCAATTACCATCCCCCTCTCGCCCGGAAAGAGGCCATTCTTCGATCGATCATATCCGCTTACCAGGGTCGACCTCGAGGCGACCATGATAAGCAGAGGGACTAACTGTATGGCTCATAATTGGATCCCACGACAATCAATCAGATTGATCGCTCCTTTCAACTAGCACAAATATAACAGGCGCCAAGATCGCCTCGATCGAGAATACTAGCCGTATCCGCCCAAAGCCTTGGCCGGGGTCGATACTTTTCGGATATGTCCGAAATAACCCCCTAATGTGGGCCCGATCTCCAAAAAAGTCAACTCGTACAGCAAATGTCTATAAATACAAGGGCAGACATGAGAAAAAGGGCTCCACTCTCTCCCCATGGGGGCTCTAAGAAATACAGAGTAAAACACAAAGTGAGAACCCAAGACAAAAAACAGAATAACGGTAGATCTACCAACACATGATTGTAAAGATCTGAACCTCTTCATGGAGAGGCGGATTAATCCATTATCATGAATAAAGATCACCAATATTTTCTGTTGTCCATACAAGTATTTTCGTTATCTTTTCCCTTATTAAATTTCAGATATGTTGCGACTTGCTATGATTGGCCCTTCATTATTGATTGTTTTGAATTCATAAATGCTTGCAAACATTTTGAGTCAAAGAGTTACTTCCTCCATTTTAGTTTTACTAGTCTCTCGCCATGCACAACGCACTTATACTCCTTATCAATGAATATAAATAATTAAATACAAGTTCCTGAAATAATAAATTATTCATCCTAGCTAAGTCAAGAGAGGAAGAAAACCTACCCTACATGTGAAGTCGTTTGGATATTCCGATCCATATTGTAATTTACCTATATGGTTTGTATTTCATATAGAAGTTTGAACCGGTAGGAAGAATATATTGAGTTATATGTAATCCTAATATTAGTATCGATTAAGATTAATGGATGAATTCAAATAAGTGGAAGTTTTAAAAAAGATTTTTTTTGTCACAGTGATTCATAATGTTACGAAAAATATTAAAGGAAGTTTTACCAACTAATTAAAAATATATTAACAATGGTAATTTTTCCCCAAAAAATGCAAGTAAATAAATGTATATGTATCGTAATCAAGAGCTTACAAAATCGTCAAGTTATGGGAATTTAGAGTATTTTTGGAATTGTAGAATTTGAAGGTAAACGTCGCCTAATTCAACAACCCAAAATTTATAGATAGATTCATATTATTCTGCAGGGAATACTTTTTTCGAAATATTCTATATTTGACGTACCTGCAAAGAAGCAAAATTTGGTCAAAATTCACACTTTAAAAACTTAATATTTCCAAAATTACCTGATTAAATCAACAATATTGCAAAATATTTAAATTATAATCCACAAAAGATTAAACAATATTTATGTATAGTCCCAAAAATAAACCTTGTGGATGAAGCACAAGGATATATATATATATATATATATATATATATATATATATATATATATATATATATATATATATATATATATATATATATATATATATATATATATATATATATATATATATATGCTCGAATAGTCATTTATCTTTGTTCTCCTTTTTTTTTAGATTTTTTTTCTTTGTTTTGTCATTCATCTTATTTTCAAAATTCTATTTAAGAGTGTCTAAATGCATTATCTATACTATATTATGTCACGACCCGGATTTCCCACCATCGGGAGCCATGATGACGCCTACTAGTGGAAGCTAGGCAAGCCAATTCTTACTTACATTTCTATTAGTTACAACTCTCTTTTTAAGACTTTAAATAAAATTATATAATTATAGCAGAATAAATAAATTTAGCGGAAGACTTAGCAAATTTTACTAAATACGATACAGAAAACCCAAACATGATACACTACACAAGACTAGTGTCACAATACTCACGAACTTCTAAGAATAATACACATAACCGTCTGAAAGAAATATAAACTGTTTATCTCGAATACGTGAGATAACAGAATGAAAAATAAAGATATAGGAGACAACGGGTCCTGCGGACGCCTGTAAGGCTACCTCGAAGTCTCAGTAGTCGAAATACCCATTATCGTGTTACTGCCGCTGTTGCTGTCCGTAACCTATATCTGCGCAAAAAGAGCGCAGAGTGTATTATCAGCACAACCGACCCCATGTGTTGGTAAGTGCCTGGCTTATCCCGGCGAAGTAGTGACAAGGCTAGGACCAGACACCCACATAAACCTGTGCAGTTAAAATATATATAGATACAAACAAACAATAATATACAATAGTGAACATTTATAGGGAAAAGAACATACCCTGGTGCAACAGCAAACTATCTTATCATAAAAATAATATGGAAAATGAAATACCATTTTGTTTCCAAACTCACAACATCCACTTACAGGAGTATAACCACTCGTTCTCATTTTACTATCAATCCTTTCTTTTATTTAACAAAACCATACATAATATATTACCGGCTATTATGGCCAATATCAACAATTATTATCTGTTAGTAGTGTGGCGTGCACTCCGATCCTCCCGATAAGTCACCGGCATCTATGGCCAATAACAGTACAAAATAGGCTATCAATAACTATGGCCAATGCCAACAATCAATATCTGTTAGTAGTGCGGTGTACACTCTGACCCTTCCGATAAGTCACCGGCGCTATGGCCAATAACAATAATCAATACAATCTGTTACTGGCATTGAACCAATAATCTCTGAACAACAATATGTATATAAATGTATTACCGGTATTAAACCAATAATCTTTAATTTTAACAATATTTATATTACCGATGTAAAACCAATAAATAATAATAAATCAACAATATATGTCTGTTACCAGTGTGACACCAATAATCTTTAATCAACAATTTATATATATATTACCGGTATGAAACCAATAATAATTTCCTTTCATATGATCACATAGGATTAATAGGAATTTAATCCATTTAAGACCCACGGTCATGCTCGACCCCCAACGTATAGATAATCGTTGTGAACACGTGATTTTTGCCCTAAATAATTAAATTCCAATATATATATATATATATATACAAAAATGATTTTTGTTTGCAATTGTGTGATTTAGTTGAAATACCAGTGTTTTTGTTTGAAAATAAAAATACAAAAGAAATCAATTAGGAAAATATCACAAAAATGTTAAAATTTAGAAAAAATCAAGTAAAAATGCAAAACTACCGGAAAAATAGAGTAAAAATGCAAAAAATATCGGAAAAATAAGAAAAAAAATGCAAAAATGAGAAGTAAAAGAAATATAAAACAAGTATAAAATAAAATATACAAAAACATAAAAAGAAAATACAGAAATTAAATAAAACACAAATAAAAATACAGATATACAAGATTTGGGCGAAATACATATTCATCCTAATACAAACTACACAAAACCAGGCCCAAACAAAGGGAACCCGGTCTGCCGAGTCTTGAAACCAAACGACGCTGTCTAAATACAACGAATCTGGGCTGTTGATACGTTTGTTCAACGGAACAGGTAAGGCGGTGACCTTATGAATGAAACGACGTCGTCCTTAGAACTAATCACAGCCGTCCAATGCGTTTGATCATACGGACAAGGCTGAGGAGCCAATTAATTGAAATGACATAGTTTAATTAACTAATCTTCACCGTTCAAATAACTTGATCTAACGGACTCTAGAAGACATCCTAGTAATCTACACGATGACGTTTAGGAAGAGATGATCCTGGCCATCCATTTCAGTTGATCCAATGGCAAGGATTCACCAACTTGGGATTGATATATATACTCCCCTCCTCCTATTTTTTCGGTCATTACACACACATATATGTATACATCTAACCCTAACCGCCTCTAGGTCATCTTCTTCCTCTCCTCTCCAGTCTCCCATGGAGACCACCGGAGACTGGTACAGTCTCCATCTCCGGCCTAAGCCCATCGCCCAAATACCCTCTTCACCACCAAATAACCCTTAACCCCCATTAATCACGACAAAAAACCAATAGTCTCCCTATTCTTGAAAATCCGGTTGCCGGAACCCTAGCCGGCGACCACCCAAGGTATGAACCAAGGTCTCAAAATAACACCATTAGACCACCTTGAGGTGGTCTACCACCCTATCTAGGTGGTTTCCCTCGAATAAACCCCAAACCTGTCGAATATTCAAAAAACACTCGCTGGAACCCTACTCCGGCGAGTACCAAAAACAAACCCATACCCAAAATATTACCCCAGGCCTCCAGACTACCCCTCACACACTCAAATCGAACCCCAAAGGCCATTTGGAGGATCCAACACTCAGAAGACTAATGGTCTTCGAAGCTCTGCTAATCAAGAAAAGTGAAAAGAACAAAGAAGAAAGAAAGAAGAAAAGAAAGAAAGAAAAGGAAAAATGGAAAAAAGGAAAGGCGTGAAAAAAGTTAAGTATCCTCGCCTTTGCTTTCATTCAGTGATGTTATGTGTTCTGAAAAACTGCTTCTTTACATGCCTACTTTGCTTGTCTGAATCTGTTCCCATACATGACTAACAATGAATCTATCTCTGTTTTTAATTCATACTTGTTCATGCAAGTCCTGAATCTCATACATGCCTAGAATTATCTAAGTGTTCTTAGGGTTTTGGTATTAACTACTCATGAATCATGTGCTAATTAGCCAGTTTTATGTGATTGTTCATTATATTATGTCTCGATTGGGTTTTATTTAGTAGGAATTCAACTATTATCAAATTTCTCTCCTGAGTTCTGATTAATTGGAAGTTAATTCGTGATTAATGTTATATGTGCAAAAGAACATGAATCTGGCTATATTTGTAACTTGATTTGTATGTGAGTTGATTCTGAACCTTTGAATGCTTGTGTATACTTAGGTCATGAGTATAAATGTCTTGTGGCTACGTTTGTAAGTTAAGTTTGGGTTTTGATTAAGTGGTCATATTCTGATTAGTGGCTATTTGTAAAAGTGGCTAATAATGAAAAGGTTGTAGTCTAAAATTGATTAAGTCTTAAAGGTAAGGCTTAGTGGTTATTTGTTAAATGAGTGCTGGCCTAGTCCTGCCAGACCTGAGGTAGGTCGGGTAAATATACATAAATAAAAGGGGTAAAAAGGAAAGAATAAATGGCATTTCTGTAGATTAAATAGAGCATATAGGGATAAAAGTGACTTTAAAGCTTGGTATTTCCATAATTACTTCGATAATAAAGGGTAGACTAGGTAAAGCTAAAAGGCATTAATGAAATAAACCTTAGCAAGTGAGGGCAATTAGGTAAATCATTCCTAATAGAACTGCCCAGAACCTTCTAGCTGGGGTCTTAGGGCAGTTCGATAAATTTTGAACAAACCATTCTGTAATTATTTGAAAAAATAAGGGGAGGGAAATACAATTAACTTATTTGAAATTCTCCCCAAAATACCTCTATAAATAGGCTTCTAATAAGCCTGAAAAAAGGGGTTCTAAAATTTAGAGTTAGACATTGATTGGCAACTAAGGGTTCCACACATTTAGAAAAGCTAATTAACTCAAGTGTTACTTTGGGAATCTCTGTGGGTCGTTTCTTCACTAGTTTATCCCGACTTAGCTGGGTTCTCCAATTTTGCTTGTGTTGACTTGCTGGGTTCTATATTTTGGAGTTTTGGTAGCTGTTGCTGTGTTGATTCGTTTTATTGCTGTTGCTATATCATTGTTGCTGTTGCTGACTATTCTTCTTCTCCAACTCTAGACTCATCAATTTTTTACTTGAACCAGGTACACTACTATGACTTGAAGTTGTAAATGAGCTGCCGATTGGAGAAATAAAATGATAGTCATGTTTAGTTAAATCTTCGTGTATTTGTTATTTCATTATGTAGTTTAAAAGTACTTAGATCCTTGTAATTTATTTAGGACTTGATTGTAATAATTAGTAGACTAGACATATGCTTTTAATTCGGTAATAGCAGTAGTGATATAAATGATAGTATAAATAAGCTAGGTAGAGAAAAATCACTTGAATCTAAGACTAAAACTGGTATAGGTATAGGTAAATCGTTTGGATTTGAAACTAGTAGCATTAATATTTGCACGTTCTATTAATTCAATTTCGAATCTGGATTAGTTAATTGTAAAAATATAAGTAATTTCATACCTCAAACTATGTTACTGTTTGTAAATACTTAAGTTGATTTAGCTATGAATTCGTTTTGAAAATCTGCAACTTGATAGTAGTAATACTAACATGTTTAATTAAAACTAGAATACTATTTTTTCCAGCTAAATGAACAAATGATAAAAAATGATTTTGCAATTAGTGTTCTAGTAACGATTTGTTATCAAATTCGATTAGTTGAATGATAGCATTGGTATGAATTACTGTGTTAGAGTTATTACTTAATTAGAAGTGATTATATGAAAACTGGTGATTGCAAAAATACTTAGTTAATAATACTGGTTGCCACATGTTCATTAATGCATTTGTTAATTAATCATTATCATACCTCAAATATGAAGGATTTGGGCCTGTACGTGAAATCAGGCCTTGATCAAAATGAGACGGCACTTATGCCGGTAAATGAAGAAGGAAATAAGTATTGAGCGACAGAAGCCCAGCACCTCTCTGCAAATCGCTAAGCTGGTTCTTGGTCCACGCCCAATAATAAATATGGCATGGACATTGATACACAATAATATGGAATTAATATGAAAACAATTATATTAGGATGAGAAAAAAAAATAGAAATAGAGAATATAGTATGCTTTAGGAAAAACCTTAATAAAAAAACGAAGATGAGCCTCGCCAAATCATAAAGGCATACTTGCGGGGCCCTCCATATTTTCCTATAAAAATGTTAGAAATCAGAAAGATCGTTTAGCGTATTCCACGGTCTCTCCCAAATTAACAAGACGTAGACACCTTAGGGCACGATTTATAATAAATATGCATTCCTAATATGGGTGCACATTTATATGACCCAAATCCAAATTCCGGCGGAGCTGAAATGCATTAAAGTCGCAGGCGTACTAGGTCTAGTGTGACTTGAAATGTGTTTTCGCAACATCGCAAAATCCTAAAATTAACAAAAGCGAAATATTAATAACATTTGAAACTGAAGCATATAAGGGAATTAGATAAAAACAAATATGGCAGTCGAGCGACCGTGATAGAACAACGGAATCTAGGAGTGCCTAACACCTTCTCCCGGGTTAACAGAATTCCTTATCCGGATTTCTAGTTTCGCGGACTGTTAAATAGAGTCATAATTTCCTCGGTTCGGGATTAAACAGGTGACTTGGGACACCAATATCTTCCCAAGTGGCAACTCTGAAAATTAATATAAAATCCCATTCCGAATGTCCTTTAATTGGGAAAACTCTTTTCCCGCTAATATTGTTATATCTCTTTCCGGGGTGTAATAGTAGATAGTTGAGACATTTTATGTATAAGAAAAAAGGAGATGTGACAACTTTGGCGACTCTGCCGGGGATAAGAAACCCAGAACTTTATTTCAGGGTTTAAGAATTCGAGCTCAGTTAAATTACTGTCTTTACTTATATCTGATTTCATTATATGCTTTGATCAATGTGCTATATGTTTACCGCTTTGATATTACGTGAATTGTATATAAAATTATGCCGAAAACCCTTTCTCTTCTTACTTTCGGGGATGTGCTTACTGGTTGAGACTCTCCTTTCTGTTAAGTCAATACCCAATAAGAAAATAGAGGTCGGATAAGTTACAAAGCCGGACAATCCTGCGGGTCCCCGGTACGTAGCCCCCTCCTCGATCAGAGTTGTCCACTCGGGTACACAGTCTAGTACCATGAAAAATCAGGATATTGAGCCTAGACTTAGGACGTTTATTTGCATCATATCTGACTTAGGGGACTCAACACAGGGGTTGGGTCCGTCTAGGATAGGTGACCCAGAAATCAAAGACCGAGCATGATTATATGTTGCATTTATTTGTCCTACATTATTATGCTGACCGCCTAAATACCTGAAAACAAAAAGAAATAAAAATAGCAATTTTTAGAATAGCAAATACCAAAATATTGACAAAACGCCGTCGAAGGTTTTAAAAAGAAAATTTGAAAATAGTCGAAAACATATTGTCAAAATAATTGGTCCTAAAATAATTCGACCGAACTACGCAGGTTTGATTCTCACCACTAGGCGAGATACGTAGGAAACCCATGACGGGTCCAACCACCCTTTTCAAAAAATAAAAAAATGTGTTTAATTTTAGTTTTGGCAATAAATTAAAGTGATGCCGTTTTTGAAAATAGCCGAATGTTCCGAAAGGACGCCGGAAGGCTGTTTGTGCAAAAATAGCCGCTTTGAAGTCATTTTTCTTTTAAAATAATAGCCTTGAAATTTTCAAATGAAATATGGAAAAGGTTAAATCTTTTGAAATAATGAAATTTGTCCTTGAAAAGATTTTGTTTTCTTTTGAATAAATCACCTTTAATAAATGTGCAGGATGAACACAATACAAAATGAACCATTTGCACTAATGAACAAGATCCCTTTGGAGTTGCGATTGTGGTGGAATGATTTAGGCCAAGATGGACAGGATTGGGTCAATAAATATTTAAAAGATCTTACTAGGCTGCTAAACATAGTACCTCGGGGTGATATTATCCGAGCTCTAGTTGCTTGTTGGGATCCCACACACAACGTGCTCCACTTCTTGGATTTTGAGCTCATTCCGACATTGGAGGAAATTGCTAACTACATCGGGAAGAGCGAGGTTGCCTTAAAAGACAAGTATCCGGTTGCTCCAAGGACTATTACTGTGCATAGATTCCTCGACTCCTTAAAGATTGCCAGAAATGTTCACAATGAAGACTTGATCCACGGGTTCTGCACTATGAACTTTATATATCGCAGATATGGCCACGTTGGAGGATTCAATGATCCAACAAACAAACTCTGCAGCAAAGCGAACCGGGCTAAGTGGGAGGATCACAGGTGTTTCGCCTCTATGGTAGCCTTTTTGGGGTTGATCATATTTCCGAAGAAAGATGGGAATATCGACATTAGAGTTGCCGGAATTGCCAATACTCTCCTTGTACAGGACAATAGTACGCTGGCACCAATGATTGTGGTCGATATCTTCCGTGCCCTCACGGCCTGCAAAGCGGTAGAAGATATCTTCGAGGGGTGCAATTTAATTCTTCAAATGTGGATGATAGAGCATTTATGCTGCCACCCTCAGTATTCAAGCTATGGATCGTCTGGAAAGACATATATCGAAGAATTATACGTGAGGACAAAAGAGGCCAAGTTGCTAGAAGCGTCGAAGGGTTGGATTATATATTTATGATCACTGACTGCTAGCCAGATAGAATGGGCATATAGTTGGTTGCCCCTCAACAAAGTTATATATATGCCAACAGAAGGGTCATATTTTCTGTTAATGGGTCTTAAGAGCATCCAACCTTATGCGCCATACCGAGTATTAAGGAAACTCGGAAGATATAAGGTGCTGAAAGATGGGGACCTCATCCTTCAAGCAATAGAAATCATTCCTGGTGGGCAATTCCCTGAAGCAAAAATTCGACAAATATGGAATGAATGCCAATGTATGAGAATAGATACTTGTGTGAGAGATCGGGCCAGAGGAGAAGCATCACCGGGATATTCCTCATGGTACCGTAGAGACGTTGAGCATGAGAGACCGACAATGAGGCCTCATATTCAAGAGTTTGCCGAGCAGTCTAAGGAACAAAAAGATTGGATGGCCAAGGAAAATGTATATCGAGCCAGAATCAGCATGTTGGAAAAGCAATTCCTGAACCTCAAGTTCGAAAGTAGCCTACAAGCAGTAGCCGATGAGGGTGAAAAGAAACAACTGAGAAAAGAAAATGAAACTTTGAAGGCTCAGATTGTGAAAATGAGAACAATAACTGAAACCCAAGTTCGACTTGCCCGGGATGAGAAACTAATTGAAAATCTATGGCGCAAGCTGAACGATTATAGCTTTGATCTAGATAAAGCTGAGAAGGAACTAGTTGGGGTTCAGAAATAATTGGCCAAGAACGCTGAAGAAAGAGCTCGGATGGTTTGACAGTTAAAAGATGAATAAAATTTTGAAGTAGCCCAATTAAGGAAGAAGATCATTACGGCCGAGGTCAAAAGTGGCAAACAAAACAAAGAATTTGATGTAGAGAGAGAACATTGCTACATGGCCATGACTCGGTTAGAATTGGAGCTACAACAACTTCAAAAGAAGAACCAGCAAACCTTAGATGCTCGTGCCGAACAGATTGGTAGGTTGCTTCAAGAAAAAGGGGTCATCGGGGAAAGAATTGTCAACATTGCTCAGTACATCACAAGGAAATGCCAACTGTGTGAGGATATGACTCAGTCAACGTTTACTGCAGCAGCATTGATCTTTGTGAAACAAGTAATAACCAACCTAGACAAACTCCAAAAGGGATTAGCATATTGGCCCGCGGTAAGACCGAACGATATCTCGCGGGCACTAGGAGCTTTGATGTATTCATAGGGCATGCATTTTTGTATTTGTATTTTTTCGCATTTAGAAGATTGTAGTACAACATTATCTTTTGTAATCAATGTTTGAATATCAATGAAAATCCAAAACAATTGTCATTATTTTCTCTTATATATGCAAATTGCTTGAGTGATAGGCATACATATAGGATTGAAAAACGAAAAAAAAAAAGAAAAAAAAAAGAAAAAGAAACAATGAAAGCAATGATGGGTGGAAACAAAAGAAAAAGAAAAATTGAAAAAAGAAAATTGGTGGGTCGAAAGAAGAATAATAATGCCGGGATGACGCATAATTGCTAGGCAAAAGTTGTGTTTTTAAAACATGAGATGTTTATCTATTATGATCTAATTATTAACAAGTTTTTTTGTTGATGAGTATCAGATAAAACTGTTAGCAACTGGAATTCTGGCACATTACAACTACAACACTCGTTCTAAAAGCATGACAAAGGCAGTGACCCAAGAAATTAAGTCGACAATCATGGATCCCGTGCAAGAGGAGGAAGTAATAGATGTGAATGGTATGAAGGAAGAAATGTATAAGTTGAAACAACAGATGTCAGAAATGTACCAGGCATGGTCAAGGGGGCAACCCTACCCAGCTAACCCCACATATATTCCACACTCAAACCCAAACCAAGAACCACCCACCATGAACTCATCTTCTACATA
Organism: Nicotiana noctiflora; assembly: GCA_032618575.1. Lineage (NCBI taxonomy): Eukaryota > Viridiplantae > Streptophyta > Magnoliopsida > Solanales > Solanaceae > Nicotiana > Nicotiana noctiflora. The sequence continues at coordinate 205,222 of JASVEL010012863.1, read as the reverse complement.
TCTCGCTTATCCGCACTATTATGCCACTACCTCACAAGTTCCACCACCCCTGCCTAAACAAGCTCCACCACCACCATCTCAGGCCACTCCCGTGTATGTGGCACCACCACCAGTCACTTTACATAAATCCTCTAGCGAGCCTTTATTTCATGTCCAGGATAATCATTACTACCCTCCAGAACCCACTTTCAGGCAACATGATTCTTACACCCCACTTATTGATATGACGGAGGAGGAGAAGCCTGCTAGAAACCCTGAACAAGAGGAGATGGCTAGGAAAATGAAGAGCCTTGAGCAATCGTTTCTCAATATGCAGGGTCTGGGAGGCCAAGTCAGTGTGGCATACAAAGACTTATGTTTGTTCCCTGAGGTACAGCTACCTGTCGGGTTTAAATTTCCAAAATTTGACATGTATGATGGTCATGGTGATCCAGTGGCCCATCTGAGAGGATATTGCAGTAAAATGCGTGGAGCTGGAGGAAAGGATGAACTACTTATGGCCTACTTCAGTCAAAGCCTCAGTGGTTCGGCATCAAAATGGTACACCCGTCAAGATCATACCCGATGGTTCATTTGGGATGATTTAGCTCAATCATTTGCAAACCATTTTCAATATAATCTAGAAATCATCCCTGATATATTGTCATTAACCAAAATGGAAAAGAAGCTCGGAGAAAGCTTTCGGGAGTATGGTTTCAGGTGGAGGGAACATGCGGCCCGTGTGGATCCACCAATGAAAGAAGGAGAAATGGTAGATTGTTTCCTACAAGCTTTACAGCCAACATACTACGACCATTTGGTGTTTGTGATCGGAAAGACCTTTAATGAGGTAGTGAAGATGGGGAGTTTTGTGGAAGAAGGTCTGAAGACGAACAAGATTATGAGCTACTCAGCCATCAAGGCTACAAATCAAGCAATTTAGATGGGAACAAGACGGTCGATTGGAAAGAAAAAGAAGGAAGAAGTGGCGGTTATTGAAGGAAGATCTTGGTCCCGGGGCCCCAACCCATATCATCACCAGCGTCGGCCATACCAACCATATCCACCAGCACCATATAACCCACCTCCACAATATTATCCTCTGACCGGTCCCCAATTTCTTGTCCAGCATGCCCAATCTTACCCACTGCCTCCACCTTCATGGCGAACCCCAGCTCCTCGGAATGTCTACCATGCCCAAAATGCCTTTCCACCATCAAAAACCTACGGAAACCCTAACCGAACCAGTTTACGTCCTAGCCCTGAAGTGAAAAGTGACAAGGCTCAGAGAAAGAAAACATTCACTCCTCTGGGAGAATCATATACCAGCCTCTTCCATCGGCTGAGAGAATTGGGAATGTTGAGTCCCATTGAGCCTAAAATTCCCAATCCTCCACCAAGAAACTTAGAAGAATCCATCCGTTGTGAATACTGTTCTGGGGCACCGGGACGTGACAAGGAGAAATGTTGGCACCTAAAGTCTGCGATACAAGAACTCATTGACTCCGGAAGAATTGAGGTGCAAGCACTCGAGACTCCCAACATAACGTAAAATCCTTTGCCGGTGCATCATGAAACATATATGATAGAGCTACTACAGAGAGAAAACTGCAAAAAAGCTTCTCAGACGGTGATGACAATTAAAGCAAACAACAAGGTTGAGGAGAAAGCTGAAAGTGAGAAAGTGTTAATTGAGCCACCAGCAAAACAACCATCAGTGATGATTGAGCCCGAGCTAGTAAAAGTGATAGTACCTGGGGTGAAGCCCATACTAACTATGAAAGGGGTTTATATAGAGCCAGTGGTTATCAAACCAGTTGTTTAGATGCCGATTGTGAGTACCAAGGTTTTATCTTGGAATTATGACAAGGTAATTATAATGTATAAAGGGATAGAGGTCAAAGGAGAAATCTGTGGAACTCATGGTCTGACCCGGTCTGGGCGATGTTTTGCCCCTAATGATTTGAGAAAGACGAAAGTGGTGAAATAAAATCCAGCTTATATGAAGAAATCAGTCACCGAGGAAGAAGTTGAGGAATTTCTAAAGAAAATGAAAGCTCAAGATTACTCCATAGTTGAGCAATTGAGGAAGACGCTCACTCAAATATCATTGTTATCCCTGCTAATTCATTCTGATGAACATAGAAAGGCGTTGATGAAGATCTTAAATAAATCCCACGTACCAGAGAAAATCTCGGTATGTCATCTGGAGAAAATCACAAACAAGATCTTTGAGACAAATAAGATAACATTTTCTGATAGTGAGTTACCACTAGAAGGGACGGAACATAATAAAGTGCTATACCTCACGGTAAAATGTGAAGAATCCGTAGTAACTCGTGTTTTAGTTGATAACGGATCAAGTTCCAATATTTGTCCATAGTCAACTCTAGGGAAGCTGAAAGTTAATCATGAGAGGATTCACGGAAACTGTGTATGTGTGAGGGGGTTTGATGGAGGCGGAAAGAATACCGTGGGAGATATCATACTAGAACTTGCCATCGGACTAGTGGATTTCACCATGGAGTTTCAAGTGCTGGATGTCGCTGTGTCTTACAACCTTTTGTTAGGACGTCCATGGATCCACGCTGCAAAAGCAGTACGATCTTCTTTACATCCAATGGTAAAATTTGAGTGGGAGAAACAAGAAATAATAGTGTACGGGGAAGACAATGTTTGAAATGCCATTATGCCATTTAAAGCCGTTGAAGGAGACAAAGGTCCGTGGGTGTACTAAGTAATGGACACCGTGATTGTGAACAAAATATCTGAAGGAGAAAATATGCTAGTACCCAAAGTGGCCCCTGCAGCGGTTATGGTTGCCAAAGAGATGATAAAGAATGGGTTCTCTCCGAGAAAGGGTTTAGGAGCTACCTTGCAGGGTATAACGCAACCAATTCATCTTCCAGGAAGCACTGACACTTTTGGCCTGGGTTTCAACCCAACCATCACTGATATATAGAGAGCCAAGAAAATGAAAACAAAAGGGTGGACCATCCGCAAACCTATCCCAAAATTGTCCAACTCATTTGTCAAGCCTGGTACACAGAGACGTCTGGCAACTGTCATGCCAAACTATGCAGAGATAAAACCGGATGAAGAGCTTTTAGCAAGATTTGAAAGGTTATTTGAAGGCGTGAATGTGATAGAGACAGCCGAAGGAACAAGCAAAATAGACGTCCAATTTGTTGGACCCCACACTATGCTAAATAACTGGGAAGCTATTCCTCTTCCAATCATGAGGGAGTTGTGGTAGTTAGCTTTTAATATTTCATTCCCAAAACTATCTTGTTTTAAAATTATAATCCTATATCCCATCAAGTCAAATGTATCCAAATCTTGTTACCTTTCAAAAAAATTCAATGAAATGCAATTTCTTTCCTCCTCTATTTTTTGCCTTATTTTATTTTTCTTCTTCTTTTTGTACAGTTCAATATTTGATGATTCCAATGATATGTCATGCATGAAGGATCCCCAGTCCAGTCTTGATAATCAGATAGTTATACAGGAAATTGAAAACAAGCATGAAGTGGAATATGGGGATGAGGAAGTATTGGAGGAAATTAGTAAAGATTTGAGCCATTATGAAGAAAAACCCAAATCGAAGTTAGATTAGACGGAGTCTATTAATTTGGGAAATGAGGAGAATGTTCGAGAAACAAAGATTAGTGTACACTTAGAGACTTCACTCAGAGAAGATTTGATCAGGTTGTTACATAAGTACAAGGACATATTTGCTTGGTCTTATGATGACATGACCGGGCTCAGTACTGACTTGGTGGTACATAAGTTGCCCATTTATTCAGAATGCCGGCCGGTTAAGCAAAAGTTAAGAAAATTTAAAACGGATATCAGTGTGAAAATAAAAGAAAAGGCCAATAAGAAATTTGAGGAGAAGGTTATACGGGTCACCAAATATCTCGCCTGGTTAGCCAATGTTGTGCCTGTTCCAAAGAAAGACGGAAAAACCAAAGTGTGTGTTGATTATCGAGACCTCAATAAAGCCAGTCCGAAGGATGGTTTTCCATTGCCAAATATCCACATATTGATTGACAATTGTGCCAAACATGAGATTAGTTCTTTTGTGGATTGTTATGCGGGTTATCATTAGATCCTGATGGACGAAGAAGATGCAAAAAAGACAGCCTTTATCACACCTTGGGGATACATTGTTACAAAGTAATGCCGTTCGGGTTGAAGAATGTCAGAGCCACATATATGAGGGCAATGACCACTATGTTTCATGACATGATACATCGAGAGATTGAGGTATATGTGGATGATTTTATTATCAAGTCCAAAAAGCAATGTGATCATGTCAAAGACGTAAGAAAGTTTTTTCAGAGGCTTCGAAGATATAATCTCAAGCTCAATCCAGCAAAATGTGCCTTTGGAGTGCCATCAAGAAAGATATTAGGATTCATAGTAAGACGGCGTGGTACTGAATTAGACCCGTCAAAGATAAAAGCAATCCAGAACCTGCCTCCACCAAAGAACAAGAAAGAAGTGATGAGTTTTTTGGGCAGGTTGAATTATATTAGCAGATTTATTGCTCAGTTGACATCAACCTATAAGCCCATTTTCAAATTATTGAAGAAAGATACTGCAGTGAATTGGACTGAGGAATGTCAAGATGCATTTGACAAAATTAAGGAATATCTGGCCAATCCTCCTATGTTGGTTCCTCCAGAACCTGGAAGACCCTTGATCCTTTATCTAACTGTATTGGATAATTCTTTTGGATGTGTACTGGGGAAGCACGATGAAACAGGGAAGAAGGAACAAGAAATATATTATCTTAGTAAGAAATTTATATCTTATGAGGTAAAATACACTCAGCTGGAAAGAACATGTTGCGCTTTAACATGGGTTGCGCAAAAGTTAAAACACTACTTGTCTGCTTACACCACTTATCTGATATCCCGATTGGACCCACTGAAGTACATTTTCCAGAAGCCTATGCCCATAGGAAGGCTTGATAAGTGGCAAATTCTACTTACGCAATTTGATATTATTTATGTAACCCACACTGCAATGAAAGCACAAGCAGTCGCTGACCAGTTGGCAGAAAATCCGGTCGATGATGAGTATGAACCATTAAAGACATACTTTCCTGATGAGGAGACAATGAATATTAAAGAACTGGAGTAAGATGACAAGCTAGGCTGGAGATTGTACTTTGATGGGGCTGTCAATAGCAAATGGGTCGGAATTGGAGCAGTGCTCATTTTAGAAACGGGTCAACATTATCCTATTACTGCTTACCTCCGATTTTTCTGTACTAACAATATGGCTGAGTATGAAGCATGTATATTGGGATTGAGAATGGCAATAGACATAGGTGTTCAAGATATTTCTGTCATGGGTGACTCAGATCTCTTGATACATCAGATTCAAGGAGAATGAGAGACAAGGGATTTGAAACTTATACCCTATCGACAGTGTCTGTATGAACTATCTCAGAGGTTTCTATCCATAGAGTTCAAGCATATCCCAAGAATGCACAACGAAGTAGCAGATGCCCTAGCCACATTATCGTCCATGTTGCACCATTCGGACAAAACCTATATAGATCCACTGCAGATACAAATTTGTGATCAAAATGCTTATTGTTTCGCAGTAGAAGAAGAACTTGACGGTGAGCCATGGTACCATGATATTAAAGAATATTTGAGGATAAGGGTGTACCCAGCACAAGCCACGGGAGATCAGAAAAGGGCTCTAAGGCGACTAGCAAATGGATTTTTCTTCAACGGAGGAGTTGTATACAAGAGAACCCCAGATTTGGGTCTACTGAGATGTATAGATGCACAACAGGCCGCTACAATCATGGCTGAAATACATGCGGGAGCTTGCGGACCTCATATGAGCGGATATGTTTTGGCCAAGAAAATACTAAGAGCTGGATACTATTGGTTCACCATGGAGCGTGATTGCATTAGGTATGTGCGGAAATGCCACCAATGCCAGATACACAGAGATTTGATTCACTCCCCACCCTATGAGTTGCATACAATGTCAGCACCGTGGCCATTCTTCGCCTGGGGCATGGATGTCATTGGCCTAATAGAACCCGCGACATCTAATGGGCACATGTTTATCTTGGTAGAAATTGATTATTTCACTAAATGGGTGGAGGCAAAGACATTTAAAGCAATAACAAAGAAGGCAGTAGTGGATTTCGTACATACAAATATCATTTGTCGCTTCGGAATTCGTAAGGTGATTATCACGGACAATGGAGCAAATCTTAACAATCACCTCATGGCAGAAGCATGTCAAAAGTTCAAAATCCTGCACCGTAACTCTACACCTTATCGGCCTAAAGGAAATAGAGCAGTTGAGGCTGCGAATAAGAATATTAAGAAGATTCTCAGGAAGATGGTGGAAGATTCAAGACAGTGGCATGAAAAATTACCATTTGCTCTCATGGGTTATCGTACAATTGTACGTACTTCAATTGGTGCAACCCCTTACTCATTGGTGTACGGAACAGAGGCAGTCATACCCGCAAAAATTAAAATACCTTTCCTTCGGATCATAGCTGAGGCTGAAATTGACGATGATGAATGGGTAAAAGCCCAGCTAGAGCAATTGAGCTTGATCGATGAAAAAAGGTTAGCAGCAGTCTGTCCTGGACAGTTGTATCAACGGAGGATGGCCAGAGCATACAACAAGAAAGTACGTCCACGGAAATTCGAAGTTGGACAGTTGGTGCTAAGACATATTTTACCACATTGGGCCAAAGCAAAAGGAAAGTTTGCACCTAATTGGCAAGGGCCATTCATAGTATCCCGGGTATTGTCCAACATAGCTTTATATATAACAGATGTGGAAGGGAAATATGTAGAGACTGCTATCAACTCCGATGCAGTCAAAAGATACTATGTATGATTCCTTTTTCATACGAACAATTGTATTTGTCATAATTTTGAAATTGAAATGATGAAGGCATTTTATTTCTCTATCCAAACACTTCACCCATTGTTATCCCTTTTGAGCCTTATTGCATTATTCTTTCATACCCCTCTCTCGGAATCAATTATGAACAATGAAATGAAAAAAAAAAAAGAATATTGAAAAAAGAAAAAGGGAATGAAGAAAAAATGAAAAAAAAAATTATGATGAAAAAGAGAAAAAAAAATAAAAAGAGAAAATAAAAAAAGATACAGAAAAAAATATACAAAAGAAAAATCGGGAAAAAGTCAAATGACGAAGATATCTTATGATCTGAACTACGTCTGACTTGATCCCAAAAGAGTATGTAGGCAGCCTCAATGAGGTTCAGTCACGACATAAATAAAATCTAAAATTCCCCAAAATTAAAACTACGGCAGAAGTTATGTTTTATGATTTTGAGAGTTGTAATTATTTTTGAACACTCGTATAAATTTTAAGCCTGTATACCCTTCCTTCTAAAACTATCCAAAAGCCACATTACAGTCCAAAGAAAGACCTTCTGATTGATTTCAAGAAAATGACGATACAACAGGAATAAAGAAAAACATGTCATGGACAATACCTGGAAGTTTGGAAACAGAAAAATAAAGAAAATAAATGAGAGAGTCTTATTGGTGAAAACCCTAACGGGCACCATAAGGCGAATGTGAGGTGCGAGAAAAATAAATGAGAGAGTCTTAATGGTGAAAACGCTAACGGGCACCATAAGGCAAATGTGAGGTGAGAGAAAAAATAAAATGAGAGAGTCTTATTGGTAAAAACCCTTATGGGCACCATAAGGCGAAAGTGAGGAATGACCTGACGGAAACAAGATGGCAAGATAAGAAAGGTTTGGGTTGATGGAAACGTTAAATTGAGCTAAAAACAATTTGATTGGACAGACTGGGTCAGATATCCAAATGCATGGCATGGTCAAAAGAATCAGCCTTCATACCAGATAAGTTCTGTCTTTACTTCAAAATACCCTCACCCCTGAAATTCAGGTCATTGCATTTCATTCTTTTTGTTCAAAAACCACTTTCCAATTGAAAGTTAGCTACCAGCTTCTCATGTTAGATGGCGTAATAACACTGGGTCCTTCAAAGGAAAATAGAAAATAAAAACACATGGTCATATAGCCAAAGGGAAAAAAAAAAGAAAAAAAGAAGAAGAAGAAACAAAAAGAAAAAAGCAAAGGGGATTACAAGAGAAAAATTGAGAAAGCAATCAGGAATAATTTGCAAAGCAGAATGAAGCAAGAAGAGGCAGACGATGGAAGCAAGGCCAACAAGAATGCCAGTTGCTAACCATCATTTTATAACTAATAAATTATTCACTGATTTAGACAGGGACAAAAGATTCAAATTCTCATTAATCACTTTAAAGTGAATGTGACCAATGTGGGAGAAAACATAAAAAACAAACAGCAATAAGGGAGAGAATCCACAATGGAGAACTTAGTAATCAGGAACCTACCCGAACAACAAGGGAGGTATTATATCTTCCAAATTTACACCCCAGTTATCAAACCAAGGGAATGTTTTTTGCATTTTTATTTCTACATCAGGCGCCCACCTGGATAATGAGGGAATATTTTTCTGCATTTTTATTTTTGCATCAGGCGCCCACCTGGATAATGAGGGAATATTTTTTTGGATATTCATTTCTGCATCAGGCGCCCACCTGGATAACAAGGGAATATTTTCTGCATTTTCTTTTCTGCATCAGGCGCCCACCTGGATAACGAGGGAATATTTTCTGCATTTTCATTTCTGCATCAGGCGCCCACCTTGATAACGGGGGAATATTTTCTGCATTTTCATTTCTGCATCAGGCGCCCACTTGGATAATGAGGGAATGCTTTTCTGCATTTTCATTTCTGCATCAGGCGCCCACCTGGATAACGAGGGAATATTTTCTGCAGGAATATTTTTCTGCATTTTTGTTTTCTGCTTCAGGCGCCCACCTGGATAACGAGGGAATATTTTCGGCATTTTCATTTCTGCTTCAGGCGCCCACCTAGATAACGAGGGAATATTTTTCGCATTTTCATTTCTGCATCAGGCGCCCACCTGTATTACGAGGGAATACTTTACAGCATTTAAATTTCAGTTCAGGCGCCCACCTGTATAACGAGGAAATACCTTTTAGCACTTTAATTTCAGTTCAGGCGTCCACTTGTATAACGAGGGAATACTTCTCAGCATTTTAATTTCAGTTCAGGCGCCCACCTGTATAACAAGGGAATATTTTCTGCATTTTTTAAAAGTTTTTCTAATAAAGTAACACCATAATACATTGAAAGCCCCATACTGGGGCAGAGGAAAACGTTTTCTTTGATTTTGCAATAAACAGGTATCAACCCGGAAAGCAAGAAGCACATTTCGAAATCATACAAATAGAGGAAAGCAGTATGTTAGAAGCAAGTCATAAGCGAAGATTCATAAAAATGGAAGATGCAAATGAAGAGCAACATGCAATAAAAAAGAGCAAGGCAATACAAGAAGACAAGACATAGATAGGATTTTCTTGTAATTCATAGACCATAGCTTAGAATAGCTTCTTTATTTTATTTTTATCCCGGTGTAATAAGGAGTCAGTCAGCAATAACAACAACAACAACAGCAACAGCAAATCCCCTGGTAATTTCAAACTACCAGACCTTCCCGAACAACACTGACCTAATTCCTGTTTAGCCCAGGATATGTAGGCAAACTCTGAAGCAGGGTGCAGTCAAAAGTTTTTCAAAATGATTCGTATGGAATATGCAAGTGGGCAAAAATCTCTCATTACTGCTCACTTATCTTTGCACAAAAACTCTTCGTGTTCCCGAACAAATAGGGGCAGCTGTGAGCACGTGATTTTTGCCCTAAGTAATTAAATTCCAATATATATAAAATAATACAAAATGATTTTTGTTTGCAATTGTGTGATTTAGTTTAAATACTAGTGTTTCTGTTTGAAAATAAAATTGAAATGAAAATACAAAAGAAATCAATTAGGAAAATATCACAAAATGTTAAAATTTAGAAAAAATCAAGTAAAGCAAAAATACCGGAAAATAGAGTAAAAATAAAAATATATCGGAAAAATAAGAAAAAAATGCAAAAATGAGAATTAAAAGAAATATAAAATAGTATAAAATAAAATATACAAAAACATAAAAAGAAAATACAGAAATTAAATAAAACACAAATAAAAATACATATATACAATATTTGGGCCAAATACATATTCAACCTAATACAAACTACACAAAACCAGACCCAAACGAAGGGAACCCGGTCTGCCCAGTCTTGAAACCAAATGATGCCGTCTAAATACAACGAATCTGGGTCGTTGATACATTTGATCAACGGACCAGGTAAGGCGGTGACCTTATGAATGAAACGGCGTCGTCCTTAGAACTAATCACAGCCGTCCAATGCATTTGATCAGACGGACAAGGTTGATGAGCCAATTAATTGAAACGACATTGTTTAATTAACTAATCTTGACCGTTCAAATAACTTGATCTAACAGACTCAAGAAGACCTCCTATTAATCTACACGATGACGTTTAGGAAGAGATAATCCTGGCCATCCATTTCAGTTGATCCAATGGCTAGGATTCATCAACTTAGGATTGATATATATACTCCCCTCTCCCTGTTTGGTTCGTCATTACACATACACATTTGTATACATCTAACCCTAGCCGCCTCTAGGTCATCTTCTACCTCTCCTCTCCAGTCTCCCATGGAGACCACCGGAGACTGGTACAATCTCCATCTCCGGCCTAAGCCCATTCCCTATGTCACACCTCCTTTTGGCGCGCACCGCGCGTGGGCGCGAGGAGTTTTTCCAATTAAAGGACAATCGAAACGGGATTTATTTATTTAATTATTTGGAGACGCCACTTGGGAAAATAATGGTGTCCCAAGTCACCGGTTTAATCCCGAGCCGAGGAAATTTATGACTCTGTATTACAGTCTGCGAAACTAGAAACCTGGATAAGGAATTCTGTTAACCCGGGAGAAGGTGTTAGGCACTCCCGAATTCCGTAGTTTTAGCACGGTCGCTCAATTGCGATTTTTTGCTTTTATCTGATTTCTTTATATATTTTAATTACGTGCTTTTAATGTTCCGCTTTTTAGTTTTAGAAGAATTGCGACGTCACGAAAACACATTTCGAGTCACACCGTAACCAGTACGCCTGTGACTTTAATGCATTTCGGTTTCGCCGAGAATAAGATTTGGGTCACATAAATGCGCACCCGTATTTAGGAAAGTATTTTATTAAAGTCGTGCCTAAAGAGTCTATCGTGTTGTTTAACTTTGGGAAAGGACCGTGAAGTTCACTAAACGGTCCTTCCAAGTCTAAGGTTTTCATTACTATTAATTGAGGGCCCCGCAATTGTGTATTTTTGTGCGGCGAGGCTCATCTCATTCTTTCACTAAGAGGTTATACCTAAAGTGACTAAGTTTCTATTGTTTTGTTTTTTGTATATAAAGGAAAGAGAATCCTAACTAATTGTTATTAAGAAAATTACCTTAGTCTATCAATTTAAACATTAACGGGCCTAATACCAATTCAGCCGTAGGTCCAATGAAACCCAATTCATAACTTGTCCTGGAGAATTTTATTTTAAATACTGGGCCTGAGACAGGCCCAAATGGAAAAATGCAGAAGTTGGCCATACGGAATTTACAATAGCCACGCTAGAAGTTTACAGTGAAGCATTGCATCCTTTTTTGTTCGAATAAACTAAAATTATTAAATATCAAATCCTTATTAGGCTAGTCACTGGAATTCGCAGTACACATAAGTTTTCTTACCAAAAAAAGTCGAAATTATTATCAAATTAGTACTAATTCACAGATTTTAACTAATATACTAATTAACTAACAAAACTAACAGATTTTACTAAAACTAACAAATTTTAATAGTTGAATCTAACTACCATAACATGCGTTAATCTCTATCCTTTTAATCATACCTTTACATCCCTGTGAATACAATTCCAAGACCTATGCAGCAGTTAAAACATGTGCAAAAAAATAAACTAAACCTTAATTCTATATAAAAACACAACTGCCGAGACTACTACCTATCACAATTTGAAGATGAAATTCAATAGCTAAATGTTGCAATGCCTAACAAGCTATCGATTCCGAAGAAATAATATTAATTACAGTCCCTAATTTTAACTACACTGAATAACTAACCAAGTTATAAAAGATAAACTAATTAATTGCGAAGAAACAAAGCAACAACAGATCCTTGACAAATAGGCTTCGATTTCATTTCCATTTCAAGTTGTAGTCTTACATGGTGAAGCTTAGAAGTAAGTACCTGGAAATTGACAAGAGTAGATGAATAAGAGGCAATCAGCAGTGGTAACAACAGTAGCAGTAGAAACAACAGCCAGCAGCAGCAAAACACAACAACCACCAGCAGCAAAACACAACAACAGCAACAGTACACAACAACAGCAGCAATACACAACCAACAGCAGTAGAACAAAACAGAGATAGATGCAAGAACCAACACGAAATCTGGCCAACCCTCAATGAAACAGTAACAAGCACACTTAGGAAATTTTCCTTTCTATTCTCTCTGGATGTCTCTGTTTTTCAGGACTCTCTCCAAGGTGTCTATCAGTGTTTCTCTCCCAGAATGCCCTCCCTGTATCTTTCTGTATGTGTGTCTGTTTTTCCCCCTCTATCACTGCTCTTTTAGAATTTTTCCTTCACTCTTATGTGTTCTTTTTTTTTCTCTGGACTCTCTCTTCCAGAAATTTTCTCTCTAATGTATGCCGTTCAAAAAAGAGATCCCTCCTACTCTCTCCAAGCCCTATACTTATAGTTTTTTTTAAATTAACTCCTGATTGAGCAACAAATCCTAAACTAAACCCATGCCCATCCATATCTCTGCCCAGCCCATGATATTCCCTGGCCTCCCTGCCACTAGTTTTGTCACTACAATATGTCTAAGCATGGGATGTTAATATTAAATTGATAAGTGCAGGGCACTAATAGGACACCCTGCTGTGTACAGCAGGTTCCATTTGGCTATCCTCATGTGCATTGCACTCTACCAGCTAACCCCATTAGTCCCTGACTACAAGCAGCTATATCCAGAATGTCCTTAATTCAAAATTACACAATTACTCAGAGCTTTCAATCCCAACAATGGTTCGGATGTAACTAGACAGTCCTAATGACATTTCTGTCAACATGCTAACAGTCGATCCTACGACGACATTTGCTTAATCAACTACGACTTATACAATCGATAACGAATAATCGATATAGCAGTGATTCAAACAATCTTGATCAAAGGCAAAAAATACAAAACTAATTATTCGACGATTCTAATCGCAGCGAATACGCATTCGACAACATACACAGTCAAATAAACAACACAGAATCAGAATTGAGCAATACAAAAGGGTCTTTGAGAAGAGATGAAAACAGAAAATCGCAATAACGGATAGAACATACGAAAATCAACACAAATAAAATAAGTACAAAAATAAAACAAAGAAGAAAAGACAGAAGAAAATACCTCGAACAATAAAAACGAGAATCGAGACACTCTTTGGGTCGTTCGGACTTGGACTTGCATTTTTGAGGCTACTGGACCTTAATTGAGATGTTTTCAACAATGAAAACATCCAAATTAAGGTCTATTAGACCTCAATTAAGAAAAAATGCGAAATCTAGGGTTCATGGCCGAAATTTGGGGCTTAAACGGTTCGAGCTTGATTCGAACCAAAACAAGGGTGTTTATGGTGCGGGGGAGGTCAGGAGACGATGGGGTGTGAGTTTGGGCTTGGTTGGAGTGGATTCGAGTTTTGGTCGAATCTTCAAATGAAGATTCGAAACGATGGGGAGTGATTCGAGGTTAGAGGGTGATGAGTTCGTGTTCAGGGGAGGATGAGGGTCTTGGGGTGTAATTTTGGTGACGTTTGGCCTACCGGAACCGCCGTGAGGCGATTTCCGGTAGGCGGCAGACGGTGGCAAGCGGCGGGGGTTTTTTGTGTCTCTGATAGATAGAAACGAAGGGGGGTTCTTAGGGGGGGCGGGTGTGTATCTGGGAAATATATAGTGGGTAGGGGTGATCGATTTTTGCCGTTCGATCAACCAAGATCAACGGCTAGGATCAAGTCACTTATCAAAACGACGTCGTTTGGGAATTTGGGGACCGGATCAATTGATGGAGAACGGGTTGGGGTCGGGTAACGGGATATGATGGGGTGATCTGGGCCATTGGATTGTTTTAATCCAACGGCTCAGATCATCCGTCACATACAATGGCATATGGACAAGGGTTTGGGCTGCATCAGATCTGGGCTAGCTTTGGGTTTGGGCTTAGCTTGTTTCGACCCATTCCGATTTTCTCTTCATTTTTTCCATTTCTTCTTTTCTTTTATTTTAATTTCAAATCCTAATTTATTAAAAACCAAAACTCTAAGATACATTACAAAAAATCAAATTAGTTGATAAGAGTACTAATTAAGTTCTTGTTATAATTAAATTGAACTAAAATCAACAATTGGGACATTAAATGTTTAAAACGCAAAAATACATATTTTTTGTGATTTTCTATATTTTTCAACTAACTTGATTACTTTCAATTGTAAATTAAATCCTAAGAGTGAAAACATAATATATTTTGTATTTTTCTTAATTTAAACGAGCGAACATGCACACACAGAGAATACAAATAATAAGAAAATTAACACAAAAATCCCCAGATGTTACAACGATACAAAAACGATTTTATTTTGAATTTTTGGGAGTAATTCTCATGTAGGGCAAAAATCACGTGCTCACAGCTTCCCCTCTTTGCGCGGAAACATGAAGAGTTTTCGTGCAAAGATAAGTGAGCGGATACGAGCGATTTTTTGCCCGTTCAAGCACTCCGTATGAAGCATTTTTGAAAAAGTTTGACCGAACCTTGCTTCAAAAGGTCTCCTACATATCCCTGGCTAAAAGGGAATCAGGTCAATGTAGTTCGGGAAGTTTTGGTAGCTGGGACTACCATGACTGTTGTGATCTTGCTGTTACTGCTGTTGCTGCTGTTGCTGCTGTTGCCACTGCTTAACCGATCTCCTTATTATACCGTGTTAAACAAAAATAAGAAGCTAGACTAAGTTACAGTATTGCAAATTCTTATCTATCCTTTTTCACTTGATCTTGTCATGTTCCTTGCCATCCTGCTGGCTCTGATGTTTTTTCACATGCTTCTTCTCCTCCGACAATTGTTATCTCGGCCTATCTTGATTGCCGAACTCCGACCATTGGTCCCTTCTTTGTGATCTTCGAACTATTCTCCTTCGAAGTTGAACCCATCTTTCTGATCCTTGTTGCCTTCCTTTTGATTATGAACTTGGATTCATGCTGGGGATTTCCGTTACACTCAACCGCTTTCCTCAACCAAATTCAAAAATAAATCGCCACTCCATTCTTCAGGCGGGCTCCCTGACTTCAACTACGACTTCACAAATAAATCGCCAATCCGTTCTTCAGGCGGGCTCCCTGACTTCAACTACCATTTCAAAATAAATCGCCACTCCATTCTTCAGGCGGGCTCCCTGACTTCCACTACAACTTCAAAATAAATCTCCACTCCATTCTTCAGGCGGGCTCCCTGACTTCAACTACGACTTCACAAATAAATCGCCACTCCATTCTTCAGGCGGGCTCCCTGACTTCAACTACAACTTCAAAATGAATCGCCACTCCATTCTTCAGGCGGGCTCCCTGACTTCAACTATAACTTCAAAATAAAATCGCCACTCCATTCTTCGGGCGGGCTCCCCGACTTCAACTACAACTTCAAAATAAATCGCCACTCCATTCTTCAGGCGGGCTCCCTGACTTCAACTACAACTTCAAAATTAAATCGCCACTCCATTCTTCAGGCGGGCTCCCCGACTTCAACTACAACTTCAAAATAAATCGCCACTCCATTCTTCAGGCGGGCTCCCTGACTTCAACTACAACTTCAAAATTAAATCGCCACTCCATTCTTCGGGCGGGCTCCCTGACTTCAACTACAACTTCAAAATAAATCGCCACTCCATTCTTCAGGCGGGCTCCCTGACTTCAACCACGACTCACTAATTTCATCCCATCCTTATCGCCTTCCTTTGTTTCCTGCACCACTTTCTTCTTCCTGCATCGTCTCTTGGGCCACTCTTTTCTTCTGAATTACCTTGTCTTGGAATTGCTTTCCCACTGGGTCGTGTTACTTTTCCTTTGGCTGCTGGAGATATCTTCGGAACTATTTACTCACCTGCTGGGGATGATGCTGCTGGGGGAAGTATTCTTTGCTTCCTCTTTTTCTATTTCCTTCTTCCCGGACCTCCTCCGGGACTCACGCTTTTGCTTCCTTGACAAACTTACGGGATATAATGCTGCTGGGGAAATCTCAAAGTTAGTGTTTCATTTTCCCAACAACTGCCGGGGATGATACCAGGCTCAAAGATCACCCCCTCTTGTTGTCTGTCCTCTCTCAAAACTATTCTGCTCGGAACTGGTATTTCCCGAAATCTCGTTATCCTTATCCACTGGGTATTTGCTTTCAAGAAAAATTTTCGCAATGGGAGAAAATTTTCTGCCCCAGTTTGATGACCTTCTACGTGGCATGCTTTTCCGCCGACGAACCCTCTTTTCCTGCTTTAAATCAAAGAAAAATTGTTAGTTTCAAAACGCGGTGAGTGGTCGTGCCACTCTTGTTGGGGGCCATTTTCCTTTTCTCTTTCAGCTGCTTGGCCTCCCTCGAACTTTTGGGGATGATGTTGACACTTGCTGGGGATGATGCTCTTTCCACGGATGGTCTCTCATCTCTCCTTTCATTCCAACCTTCGGTTTGGTCCGACCCTTTTAGTCGATGATCTGTTGTGAGAAATCATCTTCCGGATGTGTAATATGTGTCCATCGTACTCCATAATTCCCGTGAACCTTCCAATCAATCTGTCGTTCCGATCTTAATATCGGAACGACTTTTGCCTTAATGCCTCGTTCCACGCCTATTCATCTTCTTTGTACCGCTTTGGGAGATTTGGTAGTAAGCTTTAAAAATTCAATTTTCGAAAACAAAAGAAGAGAAGAATGATAGATGAAGAATGCTGACCGCGAATGACAAAAGAAAGGGAAAACTTTTCCGAACTCAAAACTGGGAAAAACTTATCTGAATGTATAACTGATCCAATGGTTGTGTCGCGCCTTTGAGATTAATCTACCCAGTCTATTTATGTCAATCACTTTCTGATGGCCGCGTTTTGCTAGAAGCAAACGAATGTCCCAACCTTGTCTCATGCAGACACCTGGTAACCATCTTGCCTTGTCACCTCACAGTGCCCTTTCAAAGGGTTTTCACTAATGAGATCCTCTCATTTCTCTCGACCTCCCGTCGCCTTAGGGTGCCTGTAAAGGTTTTCACTGTAAGACTCTCTCATTTTTATTTCTCTTAGCTTTCTTCACCTTAAGGTGCCCGCGAGGGTTTTCACCGTCAAGGCTTTCTCGTTTCGCTTTCTTTCCAGGCTGGGGTATTATCCACAAAACTCCCTCTAAATGGCTATCCATTTTTTAGCTTGCGAATCCTGGACTCAGTCGAGGATCGGAGTGTCCTTCTTGGCTTTCATTTGCGTGGCTTGGCATTTCTCAAATACGGATCGAGAGGTCTTTTTGGTCATTAATGCGGTTTTAGTGTACGAGGCTAGAGAAAAGGGATTTAACCTCAACGGGTAGCTCATTACAACTTTCGGAATCCACACTATCTTCAAACGAAACATGACTTCTGCCCCAGTTTTGTTGCTTGGGGAATCTTTGATTTTTATTTTATTATGACCGAGCCGTGTGGCGCCTACGTATCCTTCTTGAGGAATCAGGTCGAACGTAGTTTACTTTTCTTGTGTCTTTTCTTTGTTTCTTTTTCTATTTTGTTACACATCTTCCTTGATGATTCCGAAAGAGGGTATATGAAAGAATTATTAAGGCTCAAAGGGGAAAACAAAGGTTAAAGTGTTTGGGTAGTAGAAAAATTGCCTCTGTCATTTCATTCTCCGAAAAATGCCAAATACACACAAACGAAACTAAACGCTGACAGATACATTAAAGAATTACACATAATATCTCTTGACTACATCGGCATTGATAGCCATATCGGTTCATCTTCCTTCAATATCAGTTAGACATAGAGCGCCGTTGGATAATACTCTAGTCACAACAAATGGTCCCTGCCAATTTGGAGCGAACTTGCCTTTTGCTTCAGCCTGATGTGGTAGAACTCTCTTCAGCACATGCTGTCCCACTTCAAATTTCCCGGGACGTACCTTCTTGTTATATGCTCTCGCCATTCTCTTTTGATACAATTGGCCATGACATACTGCTGTCAATCTCTTTTCATCGATCAAGCTCAATTGCTCCAATCGGGTTTTGACCCACTCATCGTCGTCAATCTCAGCTTCAGCGACAATTCGGAGGGATGGGATCTCCACTTCTGCTGGTATTACTGCTTCAGTCCCGTACACCAACAAGTAGGGAGTTTCACCTACCGAAGTTCGGACGGTAGTGCGATAACCCAACAATGTGAATGGTAACTTTTCATGCCATTGCCTAGACCCTTCTACCATCTTCCTCAATATCTTCTTTATATTCTTGTTTGCTGCCTCAACCGCACCATTTGCTTTGGGACGATATGGTGTAGAATTTCGGTGTGTAATCTTGAACTGTTGACATACCTCTTTCATCAATCCGCTGTTAAGGTTGGCACCGTTATCTGTGATGATTATCTTCGGAATTCCAAACCTACAGATGATGTGGGAATGTACGAAGTCCACCACCGCCTTCTTGGTCACTGATTTGAAGGTTTTGGCCTCCACCCATTTGGTAAAATAATCGATCGTTACTAGAATGAACCTATGACCATTGGAAGCCACAGGTTCTATAGGTCCGATAACATCCATACCCCACGTAACAAATGGCCATGGCGCCGACATTGTATGCAATTCGGTCGGTGGAGAATGAATCAAATCTCCGTGTATCTGACACTGATGGCATCTTCACACGAAACTTATGCAGTCACGCTCCATAGTGAGCCAGTAATATCCTGCTCGAAGAATCTTTTTTGCTAATACATATCCGCTCATGTGTGGCCCACAAACTCCTGAGTGTATATCTGTCATCACTGTTGTGGCTTGACTCGCATCTATACATCTCAACAATCCCAGATCCGGGGTTCTTTTGTACAACACCCCTCCACTAAGGAAAAATCCGTTCGCCAACCGCCGAATAGCTCTCTTTTGCTCTCCAGTTGCTTGCTCTGGGTATATTCCTAACCTGAGGTATTCCTCGACATCATGAAACCATGGCTCGCCATCCATCTCTTCTTCTATCATATTGCAATAAGCGTGTTGATTCCGGATCTGAATATGTAACGGATCAACATGAATCTTGTCCGGGTGATGTAACATCGATGCCAACGTAGCAAAGCATCGGCAACCTCATTATGCATCCTTGGGATATGCCTGAATTCTACTGATCGGAAACGCTTGGTCAGATCATGCAAACATTGACGATACGGGATAAGCTTCAAATCTCCGGTTTCCCATTCTCCCTGAATCTGATGTACTAGAAGGTCCGAGTCTCCCAAGACCAAGACGTCCTGTACATCCATGTCTACCGCTATTCGTAACCCTAAGATGCATGCCTCGTACTCAGCCATATTATTGGTACAATGAAAACGCAGTTGAGCAGTAACAGGATAATGATGTCCCGTTTCAGAGATAAGCACAGCCCCTATTCTGACTCCTTTTGCGTTCGCCGCTCCGTCGAAGAAAAGCTTCCACCCTGGATCCTCGGTTAACTCCAACCCATCAATTTGCAATACTTCTTCGTCTGGAAAATACATCCTCAAAGGTTCGTATCCGTCATCAACAGGATTCTCAACTAAGTGATCGGCTAGGGCTTGAGCTTTCATAGCCGTCCTTGTCACATATATGATGTCGAACTCTGTAAGTAATATTTGCCATTTTGCTAACCTCCCTGTAGGCATAGGTTTCTGGAAAATATACTTCAACCGATCCAAACGCGAAATGAGGTAAGTGGTGTAAGAAGACAAATAATGTTTCAGCTTTTGGGCTACCCAAGTCAAAGCACAGCAGGTCTTTTCCAAATGAGTGTACTTAACCTCGTGGACCGTGAATTTCTTACTGAGATAGTAAATGGCCCGTTCCTTCCTGCCGGTAAGATCATGCTGCCCCAGTACGCAGCCGAACGAATTTTCCAAAACCGTCAGATAAAGAATCAGGGGTCTACCCGGTTCAGGAGGAACCAGTACGGGTGGGTTTGACAGATACCCTTTGATTTGGTCAAACGCTTCCTGACATTCTGTCGTCCATTCTATCGCAGCGTCTTTCTTCAACAAATGGAATATGGGCTCACAGGTTGCTGTAAGCTGAGCAATAAACCTACTGATGTAATTTAACCTTCCCAACAAACTCATTACCTCTGTTTTATTCCTTGGCGGGGGTAACTCCTAGATGGACTTGATTTTGGATGGGTCAAACTCAATGCCCCGTCGGCTGACGATGAATCCTAGCAACTTTCCTGACGGAACTCCGAATGCGCATTTGGCCGGATTGAGCTTGATATCATATCTTCGAAGTCTTTGAAAGAACTTCCTGAGGTCGGCAACGTGGTCTTCTTGACGCCTAGATTTTATGATCACATCATCCACGTACACTTCAATTTCCTTGTGTATCATGTCATGGAATACCGTAGTCATCGCCCTCATGTATGTTGCCCATGCGTTCTTCAAACCGAACGGCATCACCCGGTAACAATAAGTCCCCCACGGTGTGATAAAAGCCGTCTTTTCTGCGTCCTCTTCATCCATCAAGATCTGATGATATCCCGCGTAGCAGTCCACAAAGGATCCGATTTCACGTCCGGCGCAATTATCAATCGGGATATGGATATTGGGAAGCGGGAAATTATCCTTAGGGCTCGCCTTGTTGAGATTGCGATAGTCCACTCATACTCTGATCTTTCCGTCTTTCTTTGGCACCGGTACTACGTTAGCCAACCATTCAGGGTATCGAGTGACACAAATGACTTTCGCCTGCAACTGCTTGGTCACTTCCTCCTTGATCTTTACACTCATCTCCGTCTTAAATTTCCGCAGTTTTTTTTGACGGGCGGGCATGCCGGGTCAGTAGGTAATTTGTGGACCACTAGGTCAGTGCTGAGTCCTGGCATGTCGTCGTACGACCATGCGAAAATGTCTTTAAACTCCATGAGTGTTTTTATCAATTCTTCTTTCAGGTTGGGTTCAATATGGACACTTATTCCGGTTTCTTTGACGTCATCTGTGTCCCCCAGATTAACAGCCTCAGTATCATTTAAATTTGGTTTGGGTTTTTCCTCGAAGTGACTTAATTATTCACCGATTTCTTCTACGGCTTCATCATTGCCGTATTCCGATTCACTCTCGTCACCTCTTATTTCATGCGTTATTATTTCCAAACCGGATTGACTTTCTAGACTGGGTTGATTAATCTTTAAGCACGCCATATCATTAAGATCAGTTGAAAGAAAGCTGTTTAGAAAAGTAAAAAGAAGGAAAATAAACAAAATTAGAAACGAAAGGAATAAAATTTCATTAATGGGAACAGTACAAGGAAAAACAAGCTTGCAAACTCAAATCAAAATGAACTGAAACAAACGGATTTTACTTCGGGGACAATCCCAACACAAAATTTCGAAAGAAACAATCCAAAACAAACTACCAAGACTCCTTCCGGACAGGGAGATGAGTAGCCTTCCAATTATTCAACTTTGCTTTCGATCCCACAAACTATATATCGGCATGGCTGGATCCTTCGCCATCCTCTAGAATGCATACATCTGCGAATAGGTCCTCGAATTTTCTTAAGAACTCTTCGTCTGGCCTAACCATAGGACCGGGAATCTTTGTCGTCGGATGTCCTCTTACTCCGGACCTGACAAAAGATTGGGAAAGGCGTGGAACAGGCTTCGGGAGCACCCATATCTTCTGCTTACTCCTCTTGGCTCGCCGGATGTCCTCCGATGTTGGCTTGAATCCCAAGCCGAAGGTTCCCAAGTTTTCGACCACTGATACCGGTTGTATGATTCCTTGCAGAGATGCACCTAAACCTTTGCCGGGTAAAAAACCGTTTCTCAGCATTTCATGAGACGCCATGACGTCTGCAGTAATTATTCTGTCATTGGGAATGCATTCCCCTTCTGGAACTCGGTTGGCGGATACCACATCGCAGATCTGGTGTACCCATGGCCCAACATCCTCTTCTGTCTCAACAAAGGGGACGATGATGCCTGGTTGCAGGTCATTCTCTCCATGGACTACGATCTCCTGTTGGTCCCACTCAAACTTGACTAGTTGGTGTAGGCTGGATGGAAGTGCTTTTGCGGCATGGATCCATGGTCGCCCTATCAGAAGGTTATATGAAACTACCATGTCCAGCACCTGGAATTCCATGGTGAACTCCACTGATCCGATTGTTAAGATTAACATTATGTCCCTGACCGATGCCTTGCCTCCTCCATCAAACCCTCGGACACATATGCTATTCTTGCGTATCCTGCCGATATCCACTTTCAACTTGTGTACTGTAGAGAGAGGACAAATGTTCGCACTGGACCCATTGTCGACCAGGACTTTGCTGACCACCGACTCCTCACACTTCACCGTAAGATATAAAGCCCTGTTGTGCTCGGTGCCTTCCTCACGCAACTCATCATCGGTGAAGGTGATCCGATTCGCTTCGAAGATCTTATTGGTGATCTTCTCCAAATGACTCACTGAGATTTTATCAGGTACGTGGGCCTCATTCAGAACTTTCATCAAAGCTTGCCGGTGTTCTTCAGAATGTATCAGCAAGGACAACAATGAGATTTGCGCAGGGGTTTTCTTCAGCTGTTCTAAGACAGAATAATCATGTAGTTTCATCTTTTTCAGGAATTCTTCTGCCTCTTCGTCAGTTACCGGATTTTTCAGTGTTGTCGGAGTGGTCTTCCTCAATTTCGCAGGGGCAAAACATCTCCCTGAACGGGTCAACCCTTGCGCTTCGCAGACTTCCTCTTTAACTTCTTTTCCTTTGTAGGTTGTCGTGACCCGATCATAATTCCATGGAATAGCTCTGCTATCAGCTATTGGCAACTGTATTGTTGGCTTGATGATGAAAGGATCCACTCGAACACCTGCTACAGTTAAAATGGGCCTGGTTGCTGCCCCTGGTACAACTATTTTTACTCCATCTGACCTCATAGTCACTTTGTTCACACTTCCCTTTTCTGCTTCCAACCCCTCTTGTACGTCCTTCTTGCAGATGGGTGACTCATCAAAACTTGGCCCCTTTTTCATTCCTACCCCACTAGACTTGATCATCATTACAGTCTGAGAGGTTTTCTCCTTTCCCTCTTCTACCCGTACCAACTCGATCATGTTGGTCTCATGATGAGTTGGAAGTGGATTCTGGTTGATGTTGGGTTCCGCTGGAGTCTGGACCTCAATTCGGTGAGTGTCGATGAGCTCCTGGATAGCTGTTTTCAACCTCCAACACTTTTCCGTGTCGTGCCCCGGACATCCTGAGTAGTATACACAATTTATTGAATGGTCCAGATTCTTTGGAAGAGGGCTTGGTAGCTTAGCCTCGACCGGATTTAGCAGCCCTACTTGCTTCAAACGGTGGAACAAACTGGTGTAAGACTCCCCCAAGGGAGTAAAAGTCTTTGGCCTTGGCGCCTTGTCGCCCTTGAATGCTTGGTTCGGACGAAAACCCGCGCCCGTGGGGTTTCTATATGCTCTTGGGGGTGGATAACTATTTTGCGGATTTGGTGCACGCCATAGTGCATAGACGGGAGGTGTGGCATATGACTGGGCGTGATGGACAGTAAAATGGGGATCGGGTGATGGATAGTAGTATTGCGGGTGGTTATATGGATTGTGGAAGTAATTTTGGTGGTGAGGCTGTGGCGGGTTATACTGGGGTGCGAGGCCTCTATTTCTGAACCATGTTCCGGAATCGACTGTCGTGACTTCTTCTTTCCTCTTTTTCCCAAGCACTCCTCCGGTACCACTTTGAATAGCTTGGGTGGTGGCCTTTAACGCTGAATAACTCATGATCTTATTAGCTTTCAAACCTTCCTCGATCATAGCCCCCATCTTTATCACCTCGGTGAATGACTTACCGACGGACGTCACCAGATGTCCGAAATAGGTTGGCTCTAGTGTCTGCAGGAAGTAATCCACCATCTCATTCTCTCTCATAGGCGGATCTACCCTTGCTGCCTGTTCCCTCCAGCGGAAACCAAATTCTCTGAAACTTTCGGCGGGTTTCTTCTCTAACTTTAGCAATGATAAGCGGTCTGGGACTATTTCAAGATTGTACTAGAACTGGCCAATGAATGCTTGAGCCAAATCATCCCATGTAAACCATCTGCTGGGATCCTGCCTAGTGTACCACTCTAGTGCGGATCCCCCCAAACTCTGACCGAAGTAAGCTATCAGAATCTCGTCTCGTCCTCCGGCTCCTCGCATTTTACTATAAAATCCTCGAAGATGGGCTACTGGATCACCATGCCCCTCGTATAGGTCAAACTTGGGCATTTTGAACCCGGCTGGCAACCGGACATCTGGGAATGGACACAGATCTTTGTAAGCGACGCTGACCTGATTGCCCAAACCATGCATATTCCTGAAGGACTGCTCCAGGCTTTTAACTTTTCGAATAACTTCCTCATGCTCCAAATTTTGGAAGTGCTTTTCCGGTTCTGCCGGGTTATCCCAGTGAGGGGTGTGTGGATGCGGTTCAGGAGCCCTAAAGGTAGGCTCGGGAGGATAGTAAGAATTGTCGTGGATTTGAACATGCGGCTCACCGGATGACTTTTGTAGATTAGCAGGTGGAGGTGCCACAAAAACAGGGGTGACCGTGGGAGGAGGATTTTGTTTGGCTGGTGGAATTTGGGTGGCATAAGGGTTTTCCCCTTGATAGTATGGATAGATCGGGGCGCTTGTCGAAGGATCAAGGGGTGGGTGTTCTGGAGCTGATGCGAGAGTAGGGAGGTTTGGTGAGGACTGTCCCCTAGCCCAGGCTAGGTGCATCTCTGTTATCTGCTGTCTCAACCGATCTACCTCTTCTTTCATGATCTGTATCTCCGATTTCTCCTCCTCGAGACTTTTACCGGAACTGGACATACTTGCTGGAATTGGTCCTTTAGATCTAGTACGGTAATGGTGGCTGGCCAGTATATTCTGTCAAACCAACTGCTAAACTTTTCTGGAAATGCAACAAACTTGTTAGCTTACTAAGTTTAACAGATATGTTATAGCACGTTGGATGCAATGCTCCTAACCAATTAACCCTTTCTATATGTACTCATCACATGCGTCATTCCAGCTTCTTTTCCTTTTTTTTTCTTTTCTTTTTTCTTTTTTTCTTCTTCTTATTTTTTTTCTTTCAATTATCCTTGAAGACCTTTTTGTTATTAACCTCCCTATTTTTTTCTTTTCTTTTTAGTGGTGGTCGAATCTTATGTGGATTGCCTACGTATCACGTCCCTGCGTGAATCAGACCGAGTGTAGTTCTAATAATAAGATTGTGGCAAAATTCTGGAATTCTTATATCAAAACTCTTATGGTTACAAAACCTGTCTTACAATAATCAACAAAATAAAAGAAATGCTTGACTCGAGAATAAAATGCCAACTAACTTGACTCAAAGTTTCGAAAATACATTTTTAATCAAAAGTCTAATGCTCTTAGATTCCTGGGGGCCCGCGAGGCATCATTCGGCCTTGCCGCGAGCCTTGGTGTGAGGTCCATGTGTAGTCCCCTTAACTCTCTCATGATCTGATGAACATAGTCCATAACCTGAAGCAAAAAGGGCGGTGCGGGGCATTTGTTCACAAGCTAAGCACTTCATGGTGACATAATGCCCGATGTCTCCAATTCTGTCCCTGATCATGTCCCTTTCTCTGAGTAGCTGTTCTATCTGCTGGTTCTTCGCCCCCAATCTCCGAGCATTGTTGGTGACTTGGTCTAAGAGCCTATCCACTTGTTCTTGCAGTCGGGCCATCAAATTGTGGCAACGGTCGAGGTCCGCTCTGGCATCCCGGGCTTGCTTGAAAACCCGCTCCCTGAGGATAACATTTGCTTCCCTTAGATTAGTGATGATCTCAGTGTAATCTTCCTCCACCTGTTGTAGGTGAAGTGCCTGTTGATGTGCCTCCTTTCTCCAGCTAGCACGGATCCTCATTGTTTGGGTCTTCGACTCTTCCAATTCTCTTTGGACATCGGCAACTTGGTTTTTTAAACCCTTTATCAATTTTTCGTCCGATCGACTCCTCAACTGTCTGTCAGCATCCCTTTTCATTTGCTGGATTTGAGCTCTCAAAAAGTCATTTTCTTGTGCCAACTTCTTTTTATCTCCTTCGTCGGCGGCAGCTTGCATATCCTTTTCAAATTGGAGATCTTGGACCTGTTGCTCTATCTTGCCAATCCTTGTTCTGTAAACCTCTTCCTTGGCTAACCAGTCCCATTGTTCTTGTGATGCTTCAGCAAATTCCCTGAGGTGAGGTCTTTTGGCTGGTCTTTCACCCGATGTTTCTCCTTTGTACCGCGTAAGATATCTGGATACAACCTCTCCTCTAGCTCGATCCTGCACACAAGTGTTTGCCTCCAGATATTGGCATTTGCTCCAGATCTGGCGGACCCTTGCTTCTGGTTATTGACCGTCGGGGCCAATTTCAATAACCTGGGTACTCAGGTCTTCGTCTTTGGGAACTATCTGGCACCTCCCAATCTGTCTTAAAACCCGATGGGGCGCATAAGGTTGAATGCTCTTAAGTCCTATTAAGAGAAAGGGGGACCTAGCCGCTGGCATGTACACGATTCTGTCTATCTGTAACCAACCCAACGTCCATTGTATTCGACTTGCGCTGAGAGCCTGAAAGTATGCCCTCCATGCCAATGTTCCTTCGGGAAGGACGGTCCTATCAATCCTTGTATAGAATTCGCTTATGCAAGTTTTCTCAACCAACCCATATCTCAAGAATTGGGTACGGCGACACAGGTGCTCGGTCATCCATATCTGTAGCAGTAAATTACAGCCTTCGAAAAAATCTCCTCCGGCTTTGCAGGCTGTGAGAGCTCGATATATGTCCGATAGTATCATGGGAGCAAGAGTACTTTCGCTTTGGTCAAGCAAAGTACTGACAATTCCGGCTATCTTTATATCAATATTCCCGTCTTTTCTCGGGAATACCATAAGTCCTAGAAGGCTATCATGAAGGCAATTCGTCTGTGCTCCTCCCATTTCTGGCGATTACCCTTGCTGCATAATTTATTCTCTAGCTTGTCAAAACCTCCCACATGACCGTACCTTTGATAGATGAAGCTTAAAGTACAAAACCCTTGTGCTAGATCTAGGTTACGTACCGTTCTGGCTATCTTCAGTGAGTCTAAAAATCGGTCTATGGCGACAACCCTGGGAGCGATTAGATATTGGTGCCCCAATGGTATATCGGTGTTTCCAATGTATCCGGTCATCTCCTCCAAAGTTGGGGTAAGCTCGAAATCCGAGAAGTGAAAGACATTGTGTGCAGAGTCCCAGTATGTGACTAATGCTCTTATGATATCCCCTCGAGGCTTTATTTCAAGCAGACCTGTGAGACCCTTCAAATATTTCTTAACTTCATCCCGCCCTTCTTCGCCTAGATCATCCCACCATAGTCGTATTTGTACCGGGATTTTAGTCATGAGTGAAAAGGGTTCATTTCGAATCGTGCTCATCCTGCACATTTATTAAAAAAAAGAAGATCATTTTGGCTGGCCATGATTGGACTATTTTTTTTTTTCAAAATTTAAAATTTTGGTATTTTGAAAAAGGGCAAGTTGGACCCGATGGGGGTTGCCTACGTATCTCACATCCGGTGAGAATCAAACCCGCGTAGTTCGGTCCGTCAAAACAAACTATATTTTTTTCTTTTATTGACCGACAAAGAAAACACATTTTGTTAAGAAAACCATTTTGTTGGCAAAGTCAACCTTCCGTCGTCTTTTATTAGCAAACTAAATTTATTGATTTGTTGGTAAAACACATTTTTGTATTTCTGAAAAATATCTATTTCCCCATACTATTTCTTTTTCCTTTTTTTTTCTTCAGTATTTAAAAGCCGGTCAGCATGCAAGTCCAAATAAATGCTTAAAACATGGTGTAGCAGGATGGTCTTTTCATATCAGGTTGCCTGTCCTAGACGGACCCAACCCCTGTGTTGAGTCCCCTAAGTCAAATGCAACGTGATGCAAATAGGCGTTTCCTACTAGGGATCCGGTATGAAGTTATGTTATTCTAAGCTCAAAACCTTGGTATGTGATCTAGACTGTGTACCCCAGCGGACAACTCGGGCTGAGGAAGGAGCTCCTTTCCGGGAACCAAAAGGCCAGCCGGCTTAGAAACTTTCCGATCCTCTTTATTATTTCGGGGTATGACACTAACATAATAGGGAGTCTCAACCAGTGAGCACATCCCCGGGGGTGAGAAGAGAAGGGTTTTCGGCACAGTTTATATACAGTTCAGATAACATCAAAGCGGTAAACATATAGCAGTTTGTATATACAGTGCAACTAGTATCAAAGCGGTAGACATGTAGCACATTAATTAAACATATAATAAAATCGGATATAGACAAAAACAACAATTTAACTGAGCTCGAATTCTTAAACCCTGAACCGAAGTTTTGGGTGAACTTATCCCCAGCAGAGTCGCCAGAGCTGTCACACCTCCTTTTGGCGCGCACCGCGCATGGGCGCGAGGAGTTTTTCCAATTAAAGGACAATCGAAACGAGATTTATTTATTTAATTATTCAGAGTCGCCACTTGGGAAAATAATGGTGTCCCAAGTCACCGGTTTAATCCCGAGCCGAGGAAATTTATGACTCTGTATTACAGTCTGCGAAACTAAAAACCTGGATAAGGAATTCTGTTAACCCGGGAGAAGGTGTTAGGCACTCCCGAATTCCGTAGTTTTAGCACGGTCGCTCAACTGCGATTTTTTGTTTTTATCTGATTTCTTTATATATTTTAATTACGTGCTTTTAATGTTCCGCTTTTTAGTTTTAGAAGAATTGCGACGTCACGAAAACACATTTCGAGTCACACCGCAACCAGTACACCTGTGACTTTAATGCATTTCGGTTTCGCCGAGAATAAGATTTGGGTCACATAAATGCGCACCCGTATTTAGGAAAGTATTTTATTAAAGTCGTGCCTAAAGAGTCTATCGTGTTGTTTAACTTTGGGAAAGGACCGTGAAGTTCACTAAACGGTCCTTCCAAGTCTAAGGTTTTCATTACTATTAATTGAGGGCCCCGCAATTGTGTATTTTTGTGCGGCGAGGCTCATCTCATTCTTTCACTAAGAGGTTATACCTAAAGTGACTAAGTTTCTATTGTTTTGTTTTTTGTATATAAAGGAAAGAGAATCCTAACTAATTGTTATTAAGAAAATTACCTTAGTCTATCAATTTAAACATTAACGGGCCTAATAACAATTCAGCCGTAGGTCCAATGAAACCCAATTCATAACTTGTCCTGGAGAATTTTATTTTAAATACTGGGCCTGAGACAGGCCCAAATGGAAAAATGCAGAAGTTGGCCATACGGAATTTACAATAGCCACGCTAGAAGTTTATAGTGAAGCATTGCATCCTTTTTTGTTCAAATAAACTAAAATTATTAAATATCAAATCCTTATTAGGCTAGTCACTGGAATTCGCAGTACACATAAGTTTTCTTACCAAAAAAAATCGAAATTATTATTAAATTAGTACAAATTCACATATTTTAAATAATATACTAATTAACTAACAAAACTAACAGATTTTACTAAAACTAACAAATTTTAGTAGTTGAATCTAACTACCATAACATGCGTTAATCTCTATCCTTTTAATCATACCTTTACATCCCTGTGAATACAATTCCAAGACCTATGCAGCAGTTAAAACATGTGCAAAAAAATAAACTAAACCTTAATTCTATATAAAAACACAACTGCCGAGACTACTACCTATCACAATTTGAAGATGAAATTCAATAGCTAAATGTTGCAATGCCTAACAAGCTATCGATTTCGAAGAAATAATATTAATTACAGTCCCTAATTTTAACTACACTGAATAACTAACCAAGTTATAAAAGATAAACTAATTAATTGCGAAGAAACAAAGCAACAGTAGATCCTTGACAAATAGGCTTCGATTTCATTTCCATTTCAAGTTGTAGTCTTACATGGTGAAACTTAGAAGTAAGTACCTGGAAATTGACAAGAGTAGATGAATAAGAGGCTATCAGCAGTGGTAACAACAGTAGCAGTAGAAACAACAGCCAGCAGCAGCAAAACACAACAACCACCAGCAGCAAAACACAACAACCACCAGCAGCAAAACACAACAACAGCAACAGTACACAACAACAGCAGCAATACACAACCAACAACAGCAAAACAAAACAGAGATAGATGCAAGAACCAACACGAAATCTGGCCAACCCTCAATGAAACAGTAACAAGCACACTTAGGAAATTTTCCTTCCTATTCTCTCTGGATGTCTCTGTTTTTCAGGACTCTCTCCAAGGTGTCTATCAGTGTTTCTCTCCCAGAATGCCCTCCCTGTATCTTTCTGTATGTGTGTCTGTTTTTCCCCCTCTATCACTGCTCTTTTAGAATTTTTCCTTCACTCTTATGTGTTCTTTTTTTTTCTCTGGACTCTCTCTTCCAGAAATTTTCTCTCTAATGTATGCCGTTCAAAAAAGAGATCCCTCCTACTCTCTCCAAGCCCTATACTTATAGTTTTTTAAATTAACTCCTGATTGAGCAACAAATCCTAAACTAAACCCATGCCCATCCATATCTCTGCCCAGCCCATGATATTCCCTGGCCTCCCTACCACTAGTTTTGTCAATACAATATGTCTAAGCATGGGATGTTAATATTAAATTGATAAGTGCAGGGCACTAATAAGACACCCTGATGTACAGCAGGTTCCATTTGGCTATCCTCATGTGCATTGCACTCTACCAGCTAACCCCATTAGTCCCTAACTACAACCAGCTATATCCAGAATGTCCTTAATTCAAAATTACACAATTAATCACAGCTTTCAATCCCAACAATGGTTCGGATGTAACTAGACAGTCCTAATGACATTTCTGTCAACATGCTAACAGTCGATCCTACGACGACATTTGCTTAATCAACTACGACTTATACAATCGATAACGAATAATCGATATAGCAGTGATTCAAACAATCTTGGTCAAAGGCGAAAAATACAAAACTAATTATTCGACGATTCTAATCGCAGCGAATACGCATTCGACAACATACACAGTCAAATAAACAACACAGAATCAGAATTGAGCAATACAAAAGGGTCTTTGAGAAGAGATGAAAACAGAAAATCGCAATAACGGATAGAACACACGAAAATCAACACAAATAAAACAAGTACAAAAATAAAACAAAGAATAAAAGACAGAAGAAAATACCTCGAACAGTAAAAACGAGAATCGAGACACTCTTTGGGTCGTTCGGACTTGGACTTGCATTTTTGAGGCTACTGGACCTTAATTGAGATGTTTTCAACAATGAAAACATCCCAATTAAGGTCTATTAGACCTCAATTAAGAAGAAATGCAAAATCTAGGGTTCATGGCCGAAATTTGGGGCTTAAACGGTTCGGGCTTGATTCGAACCAAAACAAGGGTGTTTATGGTGCGAGGGAGGTCAGGAGACAACGGGGTGTGAGTTTGGGCTTGGTTGGAGTGGATTCGAGTTTTGCTCGAATCTTCAAATGAAGATTCGAAACGATGGGGAGTGATTCGAGGTTAGAGGGTGAGGGGTTCGTGTTCAGGGGAGGATGAGGGTCTTGGGGTGTAATTTTGGTGACGTTTGGCCTACCGGAACCGCCGTGAGGCGATTTACGGTAGGCGGCAGACGGTGGCAAGCGGCGGGGTTTTTTTTTGTGTCTCTGATAGATAGAGACGAAGGGGGGTTTCTTAGGGGGGGCGGGCGTGTATCCGGGAAATATATAGTGGGTAGGGGTGATCGATTTTTGTCGTTCGATCAACCAAGATCAACGGCTAGGATCAAGTCACTTATCAAAACGATGTCGTTTGGGAATCTGGGGACCGGATCAATTGATGGAGAACGGGTTGGGTTCGGGTAACGGGTTATGATGGGGTGATCTGGGCCATTGGATTGATTTAATCCAACGACTCAGATCATCCGTCACATACAATGGCATATGGACAAGGGTTTGGGCCGCATCAGATCTGGGCTAGCTTTGGGTTTGGGCTTAGCTTGTTTTGACCCATTCCGATTTTCTCTTCGTTTTTTCCATTTCTTCTTTTCTTTTATTTTAATTTCAAATCCTAATTTATAATAAACCAAAACTCTAAGATACATTACAAAAAATCAAATTAGTTGATAAGAGTACTAATTAAGTTCTTGTTATAATTAAATTGAACTAAAATCAACAATTGGGACATTAAATGTTTAAAACGCAAAAATACATATTTTTTGTGATTTTCTATATTTTTCAACTAACTTGATTACTTTCAATTGTAAATTAAATCCTAAGAGTGCAAACATAATATATTTTGTATTTTTCTTAATTTAAACGAGCGAACATGCACACACAGAGAATACAAATAATAAGAAAATTAACACAAAAATCCCCAGATGTTACAACGATACAAAAACGATTTTATTTTGAATTTTTGGGAGTAATTCTCATGTAGGGCAAAAATCACGTTCTCACAGCCTAAACACCCTCCTCACCACCAAATAACCCTTAACCCCCATTAATCACGACAAAAAAACTAACAGTCTCCCTATTCTTGAAAATCTGGTCGCCGGAACCCTAGCCGGCGACCACCCAAGGTATGAACCAAGGTCTCAAAATAACAGAATCAGACAACTTTGAGGTGATCTACCACCCTATCTAGGTGGTTTCCCTCGAATAAACCTCAAACCCGTCGAATATTCGAAAAACACTCGACGGAACCCTACTCCGGCGAGTACCAAAAACAAACCCATACCGAAAATATTACCCCAGGCCTCCAGGCTACCCCTCACACACTCAAATCGAACCCCAAAGCCCGTTTGGAGGATCCAGCACTCAAAAGACTAATGGTCTTCTAAGCTATGCTAATCAAGAAAAGTGAAAAGAACAAAGAAGAAAGAAAGAAGAAAAGAAAGAAAGAAAAGGAAAAATGAAAAAAGAAAAGGCCTGAAAAAAGCTAAGTATCCTCCGCCTTTGCTTTCATTCAGTGATGTTATGTGTTTTGAAAAATGGCTTCTTTACATGCCTACTATGCTTGTCTGAATCTGTTCCTATGCATGACTAAAAATGAATCTATCTCTGCTTTTAATTCAAACTTGTTCATGCAAGTCCTGAATCTCATACATGCTTAGAATTATCTAAGTGTTCTTAGGGTTTTGGTATTAACTACTCATGAATCATATGCTAATTAGCCAGTTTTATGTGACTGTTCATTATATTCTGTCTCGATTGGGTTTTAGTTAGTTGGAATTCAACCATTATCAAATTTCTCCTCTGAGTTCTAATTAAGTGAAAGTTAATTCGTGATTAAGGTTTTATGTGCAAAACAACATGAATCTGGCTATATTTGTAACTTGATTTGTATGTGAGTTCATTTTGAACCTTTGAGTGCTTGTGTATACTTAGGTCATGAGAATATATGTCTTGTGGCTACGTTTGTAAGTTAAGTTTGGGTTTTGATTAAGTGGTCATATTCTGATTAATGGCTATTTGTAAAAGTGGCTAATAATGAAAAGGTTGTAGTCTAAAATTGATTAAGTCTTAAAGGTAAGGCTTAGTGGTTCTTTGCTAAATGAGTGCTGGCTTAGTCCTGCCAGACCTGAGGCAGGTCGGGTAAATATACATAAATAAAATGGGTAAAAGGGGAAGAATAAATGGCATTTCTGTAGATTAAATAGAGCATATAGGGATAAAAGTGACTTTAAAGCTTGGTATTTCTGATATTACTTAGATAATAAAGGGTAGACTGGGTAGAGCTAAAAGGCATTAATGAAATAAACCTTAAAAAGTGAGGGCAATTAGGTAAAATATGCCTAATAGAACTGCCCAGAACCTTCTAGTAGGGGTCTTAGGGCAGTTCGATACATTTTGAACACCATTCTGTAATTATATGAAAAAATAAGGGGAGGGAAGTACAATTAACTTGTTTGAAATTCCTCCTAAAATATCTCTATTAATAGGCTTATAATAAGCCTGAAAAAGGGGTTCTGAAATTTAGAGTTAGACATTGATTGGCAACTAAGGGTTCCACACATTTTGTAAAGCTGATTAACTCGAGTGTTACTTTGAGAATCTCTGTGGGTCGTTTCTTCACTGATTTATCTCGACTTTGCTGGGTTCTCCAATTTTGCTTGTATTGATTTGCTCGGTTCAATATTTTGGAGTTTTGGTAGCTATTGCCGTGTTGATTCATTTTGCTGCTGTTGCTATATCATTGTTGCTGTTGCTGACTATTCTTTTTCTCCAACTCTAGACTCATCAATTTATTACTTGAACCAGGTACACTACTATGACTTGAAGTTGTAAATGAGCTGCTGATTGGAGAAATAAAATGATAGTCATGTTTCGTTAAATCTTCATGTATTTGTTATTTCATTATGTAGTTTAAAAGTACTTAGATCCTTGTAATTCATTTAGGACTTGATTGTAATAATTAGTAGACTGTACATATACTTTTAATTCGATAATAGCAGTAGTGATATAAATGATAGTATAAATAAGCTAGGTAGAGAAGAATCACTTAAATATAAGACTAAAACTGGTATAGGTATAGTTAAATCGTTTGGATTTAAAACCAGTAGTATTAATATTTGACGTTCTATTAATTCGATTTCGAGTCTAGATCAGTTAATTGTAAAAATAGAAGTATTTTCCTACCTCAAACTATGTTACTGTTTGTAAATACTTAAGTTGATTTAGCTATGAATTCGTTTTGAGATTCTGCAACTTGATAGTAGCAATTCTAACATGTTTAATTAAAACTAGAATACTGTTTTCTCTAGCTAACTGAAAAAATGATAAAAAATAATTTTGCAATTAGTGTTCTAGTAACGATTTGTTATCAAATTCGATTAGTTGAATGATAGCATTGGTATGAATTACTGTGTTAGAGTTATTAGTTAATTAGATGTGATTATATGAAAACTGGTGATTGCAAAAATACTTAGTTAATAATACTGGTTGCCACATGTTCATTAGTGCATTTGTTAATTAATCGTTATCATACCTCAAATATGAAGGATTTGGGCCTGTACGTGAAATCAGGCCTTGATAAAAATGAGACGGCACTTATGCCGGTAAATGAAGAAGGAAATAAGTATTGGGCTGTAGAAGCCCAGTACCTCTCTGCAAATCGCTAAGCTGGTTCATGGTCCAGGCCCAGTAATAAATATGGCCTGGACGCTGATACACAATAATAAGGAATTAATATGGAAACAATTATATTATGATATAGTATGCTTTAGGAAAAACCTTAATAAAAAACGGAGATGAGCCTCGCCAAATCATAAAGGCATAGTTGCGGGGCCCTCCATAATTTCCTATAAAAATGTTAGAAATCAGAAAGATCGTTTAGCGAATTCCACGGTCTCTCCCAAATTAACAAGACGTAGACACCTTAGGGCATGATTTATTATAAATAAACATTCATAATATGGGTGCCCATTTATATGACCCAAATCCAAATCCCGGCGAAGCTGAAATGCATTAAAGTCGCAGGCGTACTGGTTGCAGTGTGACTTGAAATGCGTTTTCGCAATGTCGCAAAATCCTAAAATTAACAAAAGCGGAATATCAATAACATTTGAAACTGAAGCATATAAGGGAATTAGATAAAAACCAATATGGCAGTTGAGCGACCGTGCTAGAATCACAGAATTCGGGAGTGCCTAACACCTTCTTCCAGGTTAACAGAATCCCTTATCAGAATTTCTAGTATCGCGGAATGTTAAACAGAGTCATAATTTCCTTAGTTCGGGATTAGACAGGTGACTTGGGACACCATTATCTTCCCAAGTGGCGACTCTGAAAATTAATAAATAAAATACCGTTCCGAATGTCATTTAATTGGAAAAACTCCTTTCCGGCTAATATTGTTATATCTCTTTCCGGGGTGTAATAGTAGATAGTTGGGACATTTTCAGTATAAGAAAAAGGAGGTGTGACACTCGTCACCATGCCTATACGTCGGAGTCCACACATAACAATTAGCATATAAACTCAATTCCTATTCCTTGAAGCTAGGATAGATCAAACACTTACCTCGGAAGTTTACGAACAATT
The DNA here is from genome assembly GCA_032618575.1 of Nicotiana noctiflora. Taxonomy (NCBI): domain Eukaryota; kingdom Viridiplantae; phylum Streptophyta; class Magnoliopsida; order Solanales; family Solanaceae; genus Nicotiana; species Nicotiana noctiflora. Next base: position 168,861 of record JASVEL010012863.1, on the reverse strand, counting down.
CAATCCATAGCAATGCCTTTTCATTTCGAATTTGGCTTCAATCCAATCGTATCTATATACAATTGATTTAGTATCATCAATATTACTTAACAAACTAGTTCATATGGCCAAATATAATTTTTACAATATTCTGCTCGAAATAGTAAAAATCGACCCCAGGCCCACATGATCAAAACTCGAGGTTTGAACCAAAATAAATTCACCCAATCATCTACGAGTTCAAATATGTAATTTTCTCTTAAGTTCGACCCAAAATGAGTTCTAGATCACAAATTCTTTGAAAACCCTAACTATACTCATTTCTCTAATGTTTCTACCCATTTACACATATTTAGGCCTAGGAATTCAAATAATATTGATGGAAAATGAAGAAAACGAGTTAAGAATCACTTACCCAACAAGTGTGATGAAAATCACCCAAGAATCGCCCCAATAAGCTGTTTGGAGAAGAGAGAGTTGAGAGAAATGGGATTTTATCCCGTCTGTTCTGTTTTTGCAGAACTTAAAATCATTGGGCAAATTTACTCTATGCGATCGCAAGGCCTGTGATGCGATCGCTTAGAAGAAACTAAGGGGGCAGAAAATTACTCTATGTGATCGAGGAACAGTAATGCGATTGCATAGAAGAAAAATGAAGTGTTGGACTTGCTCTATGCGATCGCAGGGACTAGTATGCGATCGCATAGAAGGATTTCTGTGCCTCAAAATTTTACTCTATGCGATCGCGTAGGGATAATGCGATCGCATAGAAGGATTTCTTGGACTTCACATTTACTCTATGCGATCGCGGGGTAGTAATGCGATCGCATAGAACAAACTGGATGGCTACTAAATTAACTCTATGCGATCGCGAATGACCTATTCGATTGCATAGAACAAATTAATGACATCCCAATTAACTCTATGCGATCGCAGGCATGCCTATGCGATCACATAGAACAAAAATGTGACGACCCAAAGGGTCATCACCTGATTCCCTCATTTGTCCCACGCTTTCGAGGCCTTGAAAACATCATTTTATATTGCCTCGATTTACATGCATAGTTCGGGCATGTAGCCGGAAAGATTTTCTGCTAGAATAAGTGATTTATATGAAAATATTGAAGAAATTTGATATTAATATTGATATGGTTGACTTCGGTCAACATTTTTGGTAAACGCATTCAGACCCGAGATCGGACGGTCCTGGAAGGTCCGTAGGAGAATACGGGACTCGGGCATGCGTCCGAAGTCGAATTCTGAGGCCTAGAGCCCAAGATATGAATTTTTCTGTTAAATTATTTTTGCTGAAATTATTAAATGAAAATGGATTAAATGACCATGGAATTGGGCTCGTATTTTTGTTCTGACGCTCGGTACAGGTCTTAAATATTATTTAAGTACGTCATGCAAAGTTTGATGACATTTGAACGTCGTTTGATGTGTTTTGAACCTTGAGTTCCAAATTTGAAAGTTTATGAAATTAAAGGAAGAAAACCATGAATTTGAGGCTTGATCTTATGAAAATGATGTTATAATGACGATTTGATCGCGCGAGCAAGTTCGTAGTATATTTTTGAAGTTGTGTGCATGTTTGGTTTGGAGCCCGAGGGATCGGGTAAAGATTTGATAGGACGTTAGAGCAGATTTTGAAAAAGAACACAGCTGGTATTTTGCCGCAGCTGATATCTTCGCAATTGCGAAGAATTACTTGCAATTGTGAAGTATTCCAGAAACAGGCTAAGTTCGCAAAAGCGAACAATAAGTCGCAAATGCAAAAAGGACTTTAAATGGCCTGGGTTCACAAATGCGAACAACGGATCACAAATGCGAAGATGCGCAGAAAGCCTTATGTTCGCAAATGCAAACTATTTCTCACAAATTCGAGGCTGACAGACTTGGGCCTGATTTGCAAATGCGAACGGTTTCTCGCAAATGTGAGGGCCACAGTCAAAACCTGCTAAGTTCACAATTGCGAACAAATGTTCGCAATTCCCATATCCGCAACTGTACAATCTGATACTTAAACAAATTTTAAACCCCTTTTCACCATTCATAACCCAACACACCACACACGATTCTCCAAGAGCAAGATCACTCCAAATCACTTGTAAGTCACTTTTTACTTAGTTCTTTCAATTCCTAACATCATTAAACATGTTTTCCAAGAGAAATCAAAGATTTTCATGGTGGAAATTGTTATTTTTGGATAGAACCTAGGTTTTTGCTGAATTGGGGAATTGGACCTCGATTTGAGGTCCGATTTCGAAACAAATCATATAATTGAACTCGTGAGGGAATGGGTAACCGGATTTTGGTCCGAACCCCGAGTTTCGACCACGTGGTACCGGGGGCGTTTTGGGAAATTTTGGGTTAAACTTTGAGAAAACCATTTTCAATCATCCAAACCAATTTACATAGTATTTATTAAAGTAATTGAACCAATTGTGATTAGATTCGAGCAAGTTGAAGGTTGAAATTCGAGGTAAAGCTATAATTGAAGGATAATTGGACTTCAAGGCTTAGAGGTAAATGTTTGATCTATCCTAGCTTTAGGGAGTAGGATTGAATGTGATAATTGTTATTGCTATGTGATCGAGTGCGGTGTATAGGCGTGGTGACGAGCATCTATACACTAGCGTCTAGCATGACCGTGAGTCATTTGTTGACATATATCGTGAGTTAATGTGGGATGTTTTTAAGTCATAATCTTGAACCCTTGCCGGGTTGTGAAGTTGATTATTGTTTTCCCTTGCCGGGACTAATTGTGAAGTTGTTTATTGTTTCCCTTGCCGGGAATTTACTGTGATGATTATTGTGTCCTTTGTCGGGACGGTTCATGTTAATTGTTTCATTCCTTTGCCCTTAACTGTGATTGTTATTTGGGTGAGGCAGAGTGATAATGTACGAAGGGTGATGCCGTGCCTTGTTTATTGATTATGCACGAAGGATCATGCCATACTTTGTTATATTGATTATGCAGGAAGGATCATGCCGTGCCTTGTTATATTGATGATGCACGAATGATCATGTCATGCCTTGTTATACTGATTATGCACGAAGGAACATTCCGTGCCCTTGTTATTTGATCCATGCACGAAGGATCTTGTCGTGCCGTGGATGTGAGGATGAGAGTAAAAGCACGAAGGGTGATGCCGTGCAACTATTTGAATTTATTATTTTGGTGATAGCTGTTTTTACAACACTCTGATTCTCTTTACTAATTTATTATGTGTTGCCTATTGTGTTTCCCCAACATGATACTCCTTTGTTAATTGTGTTACTTGATAATCCTATTATTTTGTGGTATATACATATATAGAACTACACAATTTTATGTGAGTGTCTAGTTCTAGACTTGTCACTACTTCGCCGGGATAGGCCAGGCACTTACCATCACATGGGGTCGGATTGTGCTGATACTGCACTTCTGTGTGTTTTTGCACAGGTCCAGGTTTCGAGTAGGAGCAGCAGCAACAGTGGAGTACGTGTGGGATTTCTGTGCTTCCGAGATCGAGGTAGCTTGCAGGCGTCCGCAGGTCTGGCGTCTCTTCTATTTATTTTTGTTTATTGCTGTGGTCTCATTGTTCCGAGGCAGACAGATGTTTATTTTTTTCTTTCAGACCGTTATGTGTAGTTATTCCTTAGTAGTTAGTGAGTTGGTAACTCCACATCTTGGGTAGAGGACTATATTAGTTTTTTTACAGTATTATTATTCATCTCTATTTCGAAAGACTTCCGCACTTAAAAAATTGAGTAATTATTTCTTGCTATATAATATGAGAAGAAAAATTATAGTATGAACAGGAAAATGTTGAATGAATTGGCTTGCCTAGCTACCACGAGTAGGCGCCATCACAATCCCGATGATGGGGGAAAATCTAGGTCGTGACAAGTTAGTATCAGAGCTCTAGGTTACATAGGTCTCACCACTCATGAACAGGCTTAGTAGAGTTTGAGGGGTAGGTACAGAGACGTCTGTACTTGTCCTCCAGAGTCTATTGAGTTAGGAAAAAGTCTCTTATTTGTTCCTTCTTGTCGTGCGATTTGTTCCTCAAATACTGATTTAATTTCTACTTTGTCCTTTCGCAGATGGTGAGGACACACGCTTCTTCTTCTGCTGATCAGCAGCCTGAGCCCCAGGCAGCTCCCGTGAGGGGTAGGGGCCGAGCCCGTATCGGAGGCCGTGGTAGGGGCAGAGCCCAGCCCCAGGTAGCGATTCCAGAGGTGGAGCCTCATGTTGAGATTGGTGAGGAGGTTCCGGCCCCAACAGCTCCAACGGGCCCAACTCAGGTCCCAGGGGAGGTCTTATTTACCCCGGATCTTCGGGAGGCTCTGGTTAGAATAGCGGGTTTTATGGACAGTATTGCCAGAGCAGGCTTATTACCAGTTGTGCCAACCACATCTTAGGCTGGATGAGGGGTCCAGACTCTTGTTGCACGTACTCCGAAGCCAGTAGATCCCCAGCCTCAGGCACCAGTAGTTCATCCAGCAGTGGCCACTCAATCAGGCACCACAACTCAGGCCGAAGATAGAGCGGCCATGACTTCTGATGCTTTATGGAGACTTTATCGGTTCTCCAAGCTGTTTACCACTACTTTCAGCGTGCCACATCAGAGGATCCCCAGGACTTCTTATGCAGTTGCCATGAGATTTTTAAGACTATGGGAATAGAGGAACCCAATGGGGTTAATTTCTGCACATTCAGGCTTTCAGGATCCGCCAAGACTTGGTGGAGAGATTACTGTTTGACTCGACCAGCAGGGTCCCCGGCTTTAACTTGGGACCAGTTTGCGGAGTTATTTCTGGAGAAGTTTCTCCCTATTACCCAGCGGAAGGCACTTCGGAGGCAGTTTGAGTGCCTCTAGCAGGGTTCTATAACTGTTACCTAGTATGAGATGAGGTTTGTTGATTTGGCACGTCATGCGATGGTGATACTCCCCACAGATCGGGAGAGGGTCCGCAGTTTTATAGATGGGCTAAATTAGCCGATTCAACTTTAGATGGCTATGGGAGTTGGGAGTGACATATCTTTTCAGGAGGCAGCTAATGCAGCTCATAGAGTTGAGATGGCTCTTGCTCGGGGAGGTGGTTACCCTTCAGACAAGAGGCCCCGTCATTATGGCAGATTTAGTGGTACTTCTTCTAAAGGTAGGGATTCTTATGATAGGGGCCAGTCTTCAAGGTCTTTTCAGTCAGCCCTCCAGGCTTCGTAGGGTGGTTTAGGTGATCGTGGGTTTGTGAGCAGTATTCAGATCAGCCTCACATTAGTTCTCAGCCACTTTATAGTGTTCGTGGGGGTCATTCAGTTCGTCACGGCCAACAGCCCCACCAGCCAAAATATTGTTACGGTTGTGGTGACCTAGCTCATCTTGTTAGGTTTTGCCCTCGAGGAACGGGCAACACACAGCAGCGGGGTTCCTGTCCCATGATTCAGGCCCCAGCTGACCCATAGCCTGCCCAACCAGCCAGAGGCGGGGGTAGAGATCGTAGAGGTGGAGGTCGAGACCGTAGATGTGGAGACCGTCCCGCTAGAGCTAGAGGTTAGCCAGTGGATAACCGTCCTAGAGACGTAGCTCCGAGGGGAGGTGCTTATCGCCGATTTTATGCTTTACTAGCTAGGCCAGAGGCAGAGGCATCAGATGCTGTGATTACAGGTACCATTCTTGTTTGTGACAGAGGTGCTTCAGTATTATTTGACCTTGGTTCTACATATTCATATGTGTCTTCCTACTTTGCACCATAACTGGCCGTGCCTAGCTATGCCCTGGATATTCCAGTTTATGTGTCTACACCAGTGGGCGACTCTATAGTAGTCGACCGGGTGCATCGTTCGTGCGTGGTTATATTTAGGGGTCTTGAGACCTGTGTTGATTTATTACTATTAGACATGGTGGATTTCGATGTCATATTGGGGATGGAATGGTTGTCCCCATACCATGCTATCCTAGATTGTCATGCCAAGACTGTGACCTTGGCCTTGCCCGAATCACCCCGACTAGAGTGGAGAGGGACCTCCAGTCACTCCGTTCGCACTGTCATTTCCTATGTTAAGGCTCGACGCATGGTCGAGAAGGGGTGTCTAGCTTATTTGGCATATGTTCGTGATTTCAGCGTAGAAATTCCTTCTATTGATTCAGTTCCTATTGTATGGAAGTTTCCCGAGGTTTTCCCTTCAGACCTACCGGGCATTCCACCCGATAGGGATATTGATTTCTATATTGATCTGGCACCGGGCACTCAGCCCATCTTTATTCCATCGTATCGTATGGCCCCACCGAAGTTAAAAGAGTTAAAAGATCAGTTATAAGACCTTCTAGAAAAGGGCTTTATCAGGCCCAGTGTTTCTCCCTGGGTGCATTTGTGTTATTTGTGAAGAAGAAGGATGGCTTGATGCATATGTGTATTGATTATCGATAATTAAATAAAGTGACGATAAAGAACAAGTATCCACTGCCGAGGATTGATGATTTGTTTGACCAGCTCCAAGGAGCGAGGGTGTTCTGAAAAATAGATTTGAGGTCGGGCTACCATCAGCTGAAGATCAGGGCAGCTGACATTCCTAAGACAGCCTTTCGCACCAGGTACGGGCACTATGAATTCTTGGTCATGTCTTTCGGGTTGACTAATGCTCCAGCAGCATTCATGGAGTTGATGAATTGGGTGTTCATGGCTTATCTGGATCTATTCGTGATAGTCTTTATAGATGATATCCTGGTATACTCCCGCAACCAGTAAGAGCACGAGCAGCACCTTCGAATGGTTCTCTAGACTTTGAAGGATAATCAGCTATATGTCAAGATTTCTGAATGCGAGTTTTGGTTGAGTTCGATTGCATTCCTGGGTCATATCGTATCAGTAGAGGGTATTCAGGTGGACCCAGAGAAGATTGAGGCAGTCCAAAATTTGCCTCGACCAGCTTTAGTGACCGAGATCTGGAGTTTCTTGGGGTTAGTAGGTTACTACCATTGTTTTGTAGAGGGGTTCTCTTCTATTGCAGCCCCGATGACCAGGTTGACCCAGAAGGGTGCCCAGTTCAAGTGGTCAGATGAGTGTGAGGCGAGCTTTCAGAAGCTCAAGACAGCTTTGACTACAACACCAGTGTTGATATTACCTACGGGTACAGGGCCTTACACAGTTTACTATGATGCATCCCGTAGTGGTCTTGGAGCGGTATTGATGCAAGATGGCAAGTTTATTGCTTATGCTTCGAGACAGTTGAAAATCCAAGAGAAGAATTATCCGGTTCATGATCTTGAGCTGGCAGCAGTGGTTCATGCCTTCAAAATCTGGAGGCATTATCTATATGGTGTGCGAGGTGTACACAGATCACAAAAGCCTACAGTATTTATTCAAGCAAAAGAAGTTGAATTTGCGATAGAGGAGATGGTTAGAGTTGATGAAGGACTATGATGTTACTATCCTATATCACCCAGGTAAGGCCAATATGGTGGCCGATGCGTTGAGTAGAAAGTCTGCCGGCATGGGTAGTCTTGCTTATATTCTGGTCAGTCAGAGACTTGCTCTAGATGTCCAGGCCTTAGCCAATTGGTTCGTGAGACTAGACATTTATGAGCCTAGCAGGGTGTTAGCCTGCACGGTCGCTCGTTCTTCTCTATTAGAGCGTATCCGTGAGAGGCAATTTGATGATCCTCATTTGCGTGACTTGAGGGATACTATACATCGGGGAGGTGCCACGAAGGTAACTCTAGATGATGATGGAGTGTTGAAATTGAAGGGGCGAGTTTGTATGCCCAATGTGGAGGTGATTCAAGAGTTGATCCTAGCGGAGGCCCACAGTTCGCGGTATTCTATTCACCCGGGCGCTGCAAAGATGTATCAGGACTTACGGTAGCACTATTGGTGGCGTAAGATGAAGAAGGACATCATTGCGTATGTCGCTTGGTGTCTAAACTGTCAGCAGGTGAAATATGAGCACCAGAGGCCTGGTGATGTATTCCAGAGAATTGAAATTCCTGAGTGGAAATGGGAGCGAATTACAATGGACTTCGTTACTGGACTTCCTTTGACTCGGAGGAGATTTGATGCTATTTGGGTCATTGTTGATATGATAACCAAGTCAGCACACCTCATTCCAGTATCTATCTCTTACTCATCGGAGAAGTTAGAAGATTTATATCAGGGAGATTGTTCGCCTTTATGGGGTGCCGATGTCTATTATCTCAGATCGGGGTACGCAGTTTACCTCGCAGTTCTGGAGAGCGGTCCAGCAGGAGTTAGGCACTCAGGTTTAGTTGAGTACGACTTTTCATCCTCAGATGGACGGCCAGTCCGAGAGGACTATTCAGATTCTAGAGGACATGCTTCGAGCCTGTGTCATTGATTTTGGAGGGTCGTGGAACCAGTTTCTGCCATTAGCGGAGTTCGCCTAGAACAATAACTACCAGTCTAGCATTTAGATGGCTCCGTATGAGGAATTTTATGGTAGGCGATGTCGGTCTCCGGTCGGATGGTTTGAGCCGGGAGAGGCTCGGTTGCTGGGTACAAACTTAGTTCAGGAGGCCTTAGACAAGGTTAAGAGTATCCAGGAAAGATTGCATTCAGCTCAGTCCAGACAGAAGACTTATGCGGATTGTAAGGTCTGAGATGTAGATTTCATGGTTGGTGAGCGGGTATTGCTCCAGGTGTCGCCTATGAAGGGCGTGATGAGGTTCGGAAAGAAGGTCAAGCTCAGTCCTAGGTATATTTGTCCATTTGAGATTCTGGACTGAGTGGGAGAGGTGGCTTACAGACTAGCACTGCCACCTAGCTTATCAGCCGTACATCTAGTATTTCATGTATCTATGCTTCGGAGGTACCACGACGATCCCACACATGTGTTGGACTTCAGTACTGTCCAATTGGACAATGATCTATCTTATGAGGAGGACTCGTTTTGAGGTCCGATTGCGAAACAAATCATATAATTGAACTCATGAGGGAATAGGTAACCTGATTTTGGTCCGAACCCCGAGTTTCGACCACGTGAGACCGGGGGCATTTTGGGAAATTTTGTGTTAAACTTTGAGAAAACCATTTTCAAGCATCCAAACCAATTTACATAGTATTTATTAAAGTAATTGAACCAATTGTGATTAGATTCGAGCAAGTTGAAGGTTGAAAATCGAGGTAAAGCTGTAATTGAAGGATAATTGGACTTCAGGGCTTAGAGGTAAGTGTTTGATCTATCCTAGCTTTAGGGAATATGATTGAATGTGATAATTGTTAATTGCTATGTGATCGAGTGCGGTGTATAGGCATGGTGACGAGCATCTATGCACTGGCGTCTTGCATGACCATGAGTCGTTTGTTGAAATATATTGTAAGTTAATGTGGGATGTATTTAAGTCATAATCTTGAACCCTTGCCGGGTTGTGAAGTTGATTATTGTTTTCCCTTGCCGGGATTTTATTGTGAAGTTGTTTGTTGTTTCCCTTGCCGGGACGGTTCATGTTAATTGTTTCATTCTTTTGCCCTTAAATGTGATTTTTATTTGGGTGAGGAAGCGTGATAATACACGAAGGGTGATGCCGTGCCTTGTTTATTGATTATGCATGAAGGATCATGCCGTGCCTTGTTATATTGATTATGCACGAAGGATCATGCCGTGCCTTGTTATACTGATTATGCACGAAGGAACATTCCGTGCCATTGTTATTTGAACCATGCACGAAGGATCATGCCGTGCCATGGATGTGAGAATGAGAGTAAAAGCACGAAGGGTGATACCGTGCACTTTTATTTGATTATTTGGTGAGGATGAGAGTAAAAGCACGAAGGGTGATGCCGTGCAACTATTTGAATTTCTTATTTTGGTGATAGTTGTTTTTACTACACTCTGATTCTCTTTACTAATTTGTTATATGTTGCTGATTGTGTTTCCCCAACATGATACTCATTTGTTAATTGTGTAACTTGATAATCCTGTTATTTTGTGGTATATACATATATAGAACTGCACAGGTTTATGTGAGTGTCTGATCCTAGGCTTGTCACTACTTCGCCGGGATAGGCCAGGCACTTACCAGCACATGGGGTCGGATTATGCTGATACTGCACTTCTGTGCGTTTTTGCATAGGTCCAGGTTTCGAGCAGGAGCAACAGCAGTAGAGTACGTGTGGGATTTATGTGCTTCCGAGACCGAGGAAGCTTGCAGGCGTCTGCAGGCCCGACGTCTCTTCTATTTATTTTTGTTTATTGCCGTGGTCTCATTGTTCCGAGACAGACGAATTTTCATTATTTTCTTTCAGACCATTATGTATAGTTATTCCTTAGTAGTTCGTGAGTTGGTGACTCCACATATTGGGTAGAGGACTATATCAGTTATTTTACATTATTATTATTCATCTCTGTTTTGAAAGACTTCAGCACTTAACAAATTGAGTAATTATTTCTTGCTATTAAATATGAGAAGAAAAGTGATAGTATGAACATGAAAATTTTGAATGAATTGGCTTGCGTAACTACCACGAGTAGGTGCCATCACGATCCCGATGATGGGGGAAAATCTGGGTCGTGACAAAAAATCTGGACACAAGCAACCAGCAAAAATACCAGATTTTTGTAAGTCCAAAACATCCCGTCACCTATCCGAAACTCACCCGAGCCCTCGGGGCTCCAAACCAAATATGTACACTGACTCAAAAACATCCTACGAACTTCCTCGCGCGATCAAATCACCAAAATAACATCAAAATCAATGAATTGACCCTTAAAACTTAAGAATTCTTTAAAATTTCATAACTTCCAAAATTTTCAATTTAAGGCCGAAACACGTCAAACGACGTCCATTTTCATCCAAACTTTACAGGAAGTGCTTAACCAATATATATGACTTGTACCGGCCGTCGGAACCAACATACGAGCGCGATACCATTACTTTTTTATCAAAGTTCAGTTTCATTTTCCTTAAACATTTTCAGAAAACAATATAACAGAAAAATTCTTTTACCGGGGTTCTAGACCTCGGATTTCGATTCTGGGCATACACCCAAGTTCCATAATTTTCTACGGATTTTCTGATAATGTCAAATCACGGGTCCGGGTCCATTTACCAAAAATGTTATCCAAAGTCAACCATATTAATATTAATATCAAAATTCTTCAAATTTTTTAAAATATTCAACATAAAAATTTTCGAGCTTCGCGCCGGACTGCGCACGCAAATCGAGTCAACTATAAATGAAATTTTCAATGCCTCAGAAGCTTTAAATGATAGATAAAACAAGTGATGACCCTTTGGGTCGTCACATTCTCCACCTCTAAAACAATCGTTCGTCCTCGAACAGATAAAAGAAAGAAGTACCCGAGTCAGGGAATAAATGAGGATATTGGCTCCGCATGTTAGACTCGGACTCCCAGGTCGATGCCTTAGGAGGCTGACCCCTCCACTGAACTCACATAGAAGGAAAACTCTTCGACCTCAACTATCGAACCTGCTGATCTAGAATAGCTACTGACTCCTCCTCATAAGATAGATCCTTGTCCAATTGGACAGTGCTGGAATGTAACACGTGCGATGGATCGCCGTGATATTTTCGGAGCATGAATACATGAAACACTGGATGCACAGCTGACAAGCTAGGTGTCACGACCCGGATTTTCCCCCAACATCGGGATCGTGATGGCGCCTACTCGTGGTAGCTAGGCAAGCCACTGTATTCATACTAACCTGTTTTTAATACAATTTCATAATTTATTTATCAACAAACCATTACTTAATTAAATAAGTGCGGAATACTTTATCGAAATAGAAATCACTAACTACAAGGTGAAAATCATACTCAAATCCTCTACCCAAGACGTGGAGTCACCAACTCACGAACTACTACTGAATACTACACATAAGAGTTTGAAAGAAATATAACATAATTTTGTTTGTCTCGGAACAAAGAGACTACATCTAGTAACATAAATAAAGAGAGAGACGCCGGGCCTGCGGACGTCTGCAAGATACCTCGGTCTCAAATGTGATCAACTCCCACACAATCGATTTACTGTTGCTGCTCCTGATCGTAACCTGGACCTGTGCAAAAACGCACAGAAGTGTAGTATCAGCACAACCGACCCCATGTACTGGTAAGTGCCTGGCCTATCCCGGCGAAGTAGTGACAAGCCTAGGACCAGACACCCATATAAACCTGTGCAATTCAATATATATGTATACCACGGAATAACAAGAAATAACCAGGTAATAACACAATAAGGAATATCTCAAAGAATTCAACAATTAACAACAGTTAATAAATTCACAAGGAAAAACAAAGTATAATGAAAACACAAGTAATATCAAGTCAAGGAATAGCAAGCAGTTGCACGGCATCACCCTTCATGCTTTTACTCTCATCCTCACCAAATAAGCAAATAAAGTACACGGCATCACCCTTCATGCTTTTACTCTCATCCTCACATCCATAGTACGGCATGATCCTTCGTACATGGTTCAATAACAGGGCACGGCATGATCCTTCGTGCATAATCAATAAAATATGGCACGACATTAACCTTCGTGCATAAATAATAAAACAAGGCACGACATTAACCTTCGTGCATAAATAATAAAACAAGGCACGGCATCACCCTTCGTGCATTATCACTCTTCCTCACCCAAATAACAATCACAGTTAAGGGCAAAGAATGAAACAGTAAATCATAAACCGTCCCAACAAGGGCAATCAATAATTATCTTCACAACAAGTCCCGACAAGGGAGAACAATAACAATTCTACAACCCGGCAAGGGTTCATCAATTTATCTTCAAATATGTCTCACAATAAGCATTTTCAACGACTCACGGTCATACTAGACGCCAATGTATGGATGCTCGTCACCACAGCCCATACACCGCACTCGATCACATAACACATAACACATAATCCTATTCCCTCAAGCTAGGATAGAACAAACACTTACCTCGAATGTTTATGAACAATTCAATCCGTGGAAATGTCTTTTTCTTTCAAATTTGGCTCCAATCCAATCGTATCTATACACAATGGATTTAATGTCATCAATACTACTCAACAAACTAATTCTTAAGACCAAATACAACTTTTACAACATTCTGCCCGGAATAGTGAATTTCAACCCCGGGCCCACATGGTCGGAACTCGGGGTTAGGACCAAAATCCGGATACCCATCCCCTACGAGTTCATGTATATGATTTGTTTCAAAATCGGACCTCAATTCGAGGTCCAATTTCCCAATTTATGAAAAACCCTATATTCTAACAAAAACAAGAAATTCTACCATGAAAACCTTTGATTTCTAATGAAAAACATGTTTAATGATGTTAGGAATTGAAAGAATTAAGTAAAAAGTGATTTACAATTGTTTTGATGAAGAAGGAATCCGTGAAGAATCGCAAATGGGTGTTTTTGTTTTGTAAAAAGTGAAGAAATGAACTGAAAATCGTGTTTTATAGGTCTCTGTGTTCGCATTTGCGAACATGGGTTCGCAATTGCGAACCCGGACCAATTTCTGAAGTTTGAAAAATAAGCTAAGGCTGGGAAGTTTACATTTGCGAACTTTTGTTCGCATTTGCAAAGCCAAGGCAAATCTGGGGGCTTCGCATTTGCGAACATATGTTCGCATTTGCGAACCAGGCTGGAAAGGGGAGTGTTCACATTTGCGAACTAATGTTCGCATTTGCGAACACAGGCAGTAAAGGGAATTGTTCGCATTTGCGAACTATTGTTCGCATTTGCGAACATAGGCAGGACAAGGGGATGTTCGCATTTGCGAACAATTGTTCGCATTTGCGAACAAGGCTGAGTCATGAGGGGCTTCGCATTTGCGATCAGGGTTCGCATTTGCGAGCCCTGCCTTGTTCTGCCCCCTTCGCAATTGCGAGAAATACTTCGCAATTGCGAAGCCAACAGCTGGGTGAAAAACCAGCAGTGCAAAAATTCAGAATTTAATCCAACGGCCTATCAAATCTTTACCCGAGCCCCGGGCTCCAAACCAAACATGTACACAACCTCAAAAACACATTATGAACTTGTTCGTGCGATCAAATCGCCAATATCACATCGTTTTCATCAAATCAAGCCTCAAATTCATGATTTTCATACTTTTGGTTTTCAAAACTTTCAAACTTGGAACTCAAGGTCCAAAACATCTCAAACGACATCCGAATGTCACCAAACTTTACGGAAATCACATATATAATATTTAAGACTTGTACCGGGCGTCGGAACCAAAATACGAGCCCGATACCAAGGTCAATTAATTCATTTCCTTTAACAATTACATCAAAAACAATTTCATAGAAAAATTCATAACTTGGGCTCTAGGCCTCGGAATTCGACTCCGGACGCATGTCCAAGTCCCATATTTTCCTACGGACCTCTCGGGACCATCCAATCTCGGGTCCGGATCCGTTTACCAAAAATATTGACCAAAGTCAACCATATCAATATTAATATCATTTTTATCCAAATTTCTCATAGAATTCATATTTTCTATCACAAAATCTTTCCGGCTACATGCTCGGATTGTGCACATAAATCGAGGCAACATGGAATGAGGTTTTCAAGACCTCAAAAGCTCGAAATGATTAATAAAATAGGTGATGACCCTTTGGGTCGTCACAATCTCCACCTCTAAAACAACCGTTCGTCCTCGAACGGACAAAATAAAGAAGTACCTGAGTCAGGAAACAAGTGTAGGTAGCGGCTCTGCATATCAGACTCGGACTCCTAGGTCGATGCCTCAGGAGGCTGACCTCTCCACTGAACACGCACAGAAGGATAACTCTTCGACCTCAACTGTCAAACCTGCCGGTCTAGAATAGCCACCGTCTCCTCCTCGTAAGATAGATCATTGTCCAATTAGACAGTACTGAAGTCTAACACATGTGTGGGATCGCCGTGGTATCTCTGAAGCATAGATACGTGAAAAACTGGATGCACGGCTGATAAGCTAGGCGGCAAAGCTAATCTGTAAGCCACCCCTCCCACTTTGTCTAGAATCTCAAATGGACCAATATACCTAGGGCTGAGCTTGCCCTTCTTCCCGAACCTCATCACGCCCTTCATAGGCGACACTCGGAGCAATACTCGTTCACCAACCATGAAATCCACATCTCAAACTTTACGATCCGCATAAGTCATCTGCCTGGACTGAGCTGAACGCAATCTTTCCTGAATAGTCTTGACTTTATCCAAGGCCTCCTGGACTAAGTCTGTACCCAACAACCGAGCCTCTCCCGGTTCAAACCATCCAACTGGTGATCGACATCGCCTACCATACAACGCCTCATACGGAGCCATCTGGATGCTAGATTGGTAACTGTTATTGTAGGCGAACTCTGCTAATGGTAGAAACCGGTCCCACGAGCCTCCGAAATCAATAACACAGGCTCGAAGCATGTCCTCTAGAATCTGAATAGTCCTCTCGGACTGGCCATCCGTCTGAGGATGAAATGCTGTACTCAACTGAACCTGGGTGCCTAACTCCTGCTGGACCGCTCTCCAGAACCGCGAGGTAAACTGCGTACCCCGATCAGAGATAATAGATACCGGCACTCCATGGAGACGAACAATCTCCCTAATGTAAACCTCCGCTAACCTCTCCGATGAGTAGGAGACATATACTGGAATAAAGTGTGCTGACTTGGTCAGCCTATCAACAATAACCCAAATAGCATCAAATTTCCTCCGAGTCAAAGGAAGTCCAGTAACGAAGTCCATAGTGATCCGCTCCCATTTCCACTCGGGAATTTCAATCCTCTGGAATACACCACCAGGTCTCTGGTGCTCATATTTCACCTGCCGACAATTTAGACACCGAGCGACATACGCAACGATATCTTTCTTCATTCTGCGCCACCAATAGTGCTGCCGTAAGTCCTGGTACATCTTCGCGGTGCCTGGGTGAATAGAATACCGCGAACTGTGGGCCTCCGCTAAGATCAACTCTCGAATCCCTTCGACATTGGGCACACAAACTCGACCCTTGCAATTTCAATACCCCATCATCATCTAGATTTACCTGTGTGGCACCTCCCCGCTGTACCGTATCTCTCAACTCATGCAAATGAGGATCATCAAATTGCCTCTCACGAATACGCTCTAATAGAGAAGAACGAGCGACCGTGCAGGCTAACACCCTGCTAGGCTCGGAAATGTCTAATCTCACGAACCGGTTGGCTAAGGCCTGGACATCTAGAGCTAATGGTCTCTGACTGACCGGAATGTATGCAAGGCTACCCATGCTGGCATACTTTCTACTCAATGCATCGGCCACCACATTGGCCTTACCTGGGTGATATAATATAGTAATATCATAGTCTTTTAGCAACTCTAACCATCTCCGCTGTCGTAGATTCAACTCCTTCTGTTTGAACAAGTACTGTAGGCTTTTGTGATCAGTGTACACCTCACATGTCACACCATATAGATAATGCCTCCGGATCTTTAAGGCATGAACCACTGCTGCTAACTCAAGATCATGAACTGGATAATTCTTCTCATGTATCTTTAACTGCCTCGAAGCATAAGCGATAACCTTACCATCCTGCATCAATACCGCTCCAAGCCCTGTACGAGATGCGTCACAATAAATCGTATAAGGCCCCGCACCTGTAGGTAGTATCAACACTGGTGCGGTGGTCAAGGCTGTCTTGAGCTTCTGAAAGCTCGCCTCACACTCCTCTGAACACTGAAACTAGACACCCTTCTGGGTCAACCTGGTCATCGGGGCTGCAATAGAAGAAAACCCCTCTAGAAATCGACGGTAGTAACCTGCTAATCCCAAGAAACGCCGGATCTCAGTCACTGAAGCTGGTCGAGGCCAATTCTGGACTGCCTCAATCTTCTTCGGGTCTACCTGAATACCTTCCACTGATACAATGTGACCCAGAAATGCTACCGAACTCAACCAGAACTCACATTTAGAAAATTTGGCATATAGCTGGTTATCTTTCAGAGTCTGAAGAACCACTCTGAGGTGCTGCTCGTGCTCTTCCTGGCTGCGGGAGTATACCAGGATGTCATCTATAAAGACTATCACGAACAAATCTAAGTAAGGCCTGAATACCCGATTCATCAACTCCATGAATGCTGCCGGGGCATTGGTCAACCCAAAGGACATGACCAAGAACTCATAATGCCCATATCTAGTACGAAAGGCTGTCTTAGGAATGTCTGCCGCCCTGATCTTCAACTGATGGTAGCCTGACCTCAAGTCTATCTTAGAGAATACTCTCGGTCCATGGAGCTGGTCAAACAAATCATCAATCCTCGGCAGTGGATACTTATTTTTGATAGTCACCTTGTTTAACTGTCGGTAATCAATACACATCCGCATCGAGCCATCTTTCTTCTTTACAAATAATACAGGTGCTCCCCAGGGGGAAACACTGGCCTGATAAAGCCCTTCTCAAGAAGGTCCTGCAACCGATCTTTCAACTCTTTTAGCTCCGGCGGGGCCATACGACAGGGGGGAATAGAGATGGGCTGAGTGCCCGGTGCCAGATCAATACGGAAATCAATATCCCTGTCGGGTGGCATGCCCGGCAGGTCTGAAGGAAAAACCTCAGGAAACTCCCGTGCAATAGGGACTGACTCAATGGAAGGAACTTCTGCGCTGGAATCACGAACATAAGCCAGATAAGCTAGACACCCCTTCTCGACCATACGTCGAGCCTTAACATAGGAAATAACAGTGCGAACGGAGTGGCTTGAGGTACCTTTCCACTCTAATCGGGGTGATTCTGGCAAGGCTAAGGTCACAGTCTTAGCATGACAATCTAGAATAGCATGGTATGGGAACAACCAGTCCATCCCCAATATGACATCAAAGTCCACCATATCCAAAAGCAACAGATCAACACGGGTCTCAAGACCCCCAAATATAACTACGCACGAACGGTGCACCCGATCGACTACAATGGAGTCACCCACTGGTGTAGCCACATAAACTGGAATATCCAAAGCATAGCTGGGCACCACCAAATACGGTGCGAAGTAGGAAGACACATAGGAATATGTAGATCCAGGGTCAAATAATACCGAAGCACCTCCGCCACACACAAGAATGGTACCTGTAATCACGGCATCCGATGCCTCCGCCTCTGGCCTGGCTAGTAAAGCATAGAATCGGATCTGCACCTCCCCTCTGAGCTGCGTCTCTAGGACGACCATCAACTGGCTGACCTCTACCTCTCGCTGGACGGTCTCCACCTCTACGGTCTCGACCTCCACCTCTATAATCTCTACCCCCGCCTCTGGCTGGCTAGGCAGGCTGAGGGTCAGCTGGGGCCTGAATCATAGGACGAGGACCTCGCTGCTGAGAGTTGCCCGCTGCTAGAGGGCAATACCTGATAAAATGACCTGGGTCACCACAACCGTAGCAACTCTTAGACTGATAGGGCTGCTGGCCCTGATGACCTGAATGGCCTCCACGAACACTCTGAAGAGGCTGAGCATTAATAGGAGGCTGGTCCGAATAATGCCCACGAAAACCACGATCACCTGGTCCACCCTGTGAAGCCTGAAGGGCGGAATGAAAAGGCCTGGAAGACTGGCCTCTATCAAAGGATTCTCTGCCTACCAGAGGAAGAACCACCAAATCTACCTGTATGACGAGGCCTCTTATCCGAAGAATAATCGCCTCCCCTAGCAAGAGCCATCTCAACTCTGCGTGCTGCATTGGCTGCCTCCTGAAATGATATGTCACTCCCCACGCCCATAGCCATCTGGAGTCTAATCGGATGATTAAGCCCATCTATAAACCTATGGACCCTCTCCCGCTCTGTGGGAAGTATCACCACTGCATGACGAGCCAAATCGACAAATCTCGTCTCATACCGTGTGACCGTCATAGTGCCCTGATGGAGGCGCTCAAACTGCCTCCGAAGTACATCCCGCTGAGTAGCAGGAAGAAACTTCTCCATAAATAGTTCCGCAAACTGGTCCCATGATAAAGCTGGGGACCCTGCTGGTCGAGTCAAGCAATAATCTCTCCACCAAGTCTTGGCGGATCCTGCAAGTCTGAAAGTACAGAAATCAACTCCGTTTGTCTCCACGATCCCCATAGCCTTGAGAATCTCATGACAACTGAATAAAAAGTCCTGAGGATCCTCTGATGCGGCTCCACTGAATGTAGTGGTAAATAGCTTGGAGAACCGATCAAGCCTCCATAACGAATCGAGAAGTCATGGCCGCTCCATCGCCGGCATAAGCTGTGGTACCTGACTGAGTGGCCACAGCTGGCTGAATTACTGGTGCCTGAGGCTGAGGAGCTACTGGCTCCGGAGTACGAGCAATAGGAGTCTGGGCCCCTCCTCCAGCCTGAGAAGTGGCTGGTGCAACTGATAATAAACCCGCTCTGGCAATGCTGTCCATAAATCCCGCTATTCCGACCAAAGCATCCCGGAGATCCGGGGTAAATAAAGCCTCTCCTGGGACCTGAGCTGGGCCCACTGGAGCTGCTGGGACTGGAGCCTCCTCGTCAATCTCAATATGAGGCTCCACCTCTGGGGTAGCTGCCTGGGGCTGAGCTCTACCCCTACCACGGCCTCTGATACGGCCTTGGCCCCCGCCCCTCACGGGAGCTGCCTGGGGCTCGGGCTGCTGGTCAGCGGACGAAGAAGCGCGTGTCCTCACCATCTGCCAAAGGACAGAATAGAAATTCAATCAGTATTTGAGGAACAAGTCGCACGACAAGAGAGAACAAATGAGAGACTCTTTCCTAACTCAATAGACTCTGGAGGACAAGTACGGACGTCTCCGTACCTACCTCTCAAACTCTACTAAGCTTGTTCGTGAGTGGTGAGACCTATGTAACCTAGAGCTCTGATACCAACTTGTCACGACCCGAATTTTCCCCCAACATCGGGATCGTGATGGCGCCTACTCGTGGTAGCTAGGCAAGCCACTGTATTCATACTAACCTGTTTTTAATATAATTTCATAATTTATTTATCAACAAACCATAACTTAATTAAATAAGTGCGGAATACTTTATCGAAATAGAAATCACTAACTACAAGGTGAAAATCATACTCAAATCCTCTACCCAAGACGTAGAGTCACCAACTCACGAACTACTACTAAATACTACACATAAGAGTTTGAAAGAAATATAACATAATTCTGTTTGTCTCGGAACAAAGAGACTACAGCTAGTAACATAAATAAAGAGAGAGACGCCGGGCCTGCGGACGTCTGCAAGCTACCTCGGTCTCAAATGTGATCAACTCCCACACAATCAATTTACTGCTGCTGCTCCTGATCGTAACCTGGACCTGTGCAAAAACGCACAGAAGTGTAGTATCAGCACAACCGACCCCACATGTGCTGGTAAGTGCCTGGCCTATCCCGGCGAAGTAGTGACAAGCCTAGGACCAGACACCCACATAAACCCGTGCAATTCAATATATATGTATACCACAGAATAACAAGAAATAACCAGGTAATAACACAATAAGGAATATCTCAAAGAATTCAACAATTAACAACAGAGTTAATAAATTCACAAGGAAAAACAAAGTATAATGAAAACACAAGTAATATCAAGTCAAGGAATAGCAAGCAGTTGCACGGCATCACCCTTCGTGCTTTTACTCTCATCCTCACCAAATAAGCAAATAAAGTACACGGCATCACCCTTCGTGCTTTTACTCTCATCCTCACATCCATAGTACGGCATGATCCTTCGTACATGGTTCAATAACAGGGCATGGCATGATCCTTCGTGCATAATCAATAAAACATGGCACGGCATTAACCTTCGTGCATAAATAATAAAACAAGGCACGACATTAACCTTCGTGCATAAATAATAAAACAAGCACGGCATCACCCTTCGTGCATTATCACTCTTCCTCACCCAAATAACAATCATAGTTAAGGGCAAAGAAAGAAGCAGTAATTCATAAACTGTCCCAACAAGGGCAATCAATAATTATCTTCACAACAAGTCCCGACAAGGGAGAACAATAATAATTCTACAACCTCACAAAGGTTCAACAATTCATCTGTAAAAATATATCTCAAAATAAGCATTTTCAACGACTCACGGTCATACTAGACGCCAGTGTATGGATGCTCGTCACCACAGCCCATACACCGCACTCGATCACATAACACATAACACATAATCCTATTCCCTCAAGCTAGGATAGAACAAACACTTACCTCGAATGTTTATGAACAATTCAATCCGTGGAAATGTTTTTTTCTTTCAAATTTGGCTCCAATATAATCGTATCTATACACAATTGATTTAATATCATCAATACTACTCAACAAACTAATTCTTAAGACCAAATACAACTTTTACAACATTCTGCCCGGAATAGTGAATTTCAACCCCGGGCCCACATGGTCGGAACTCGGGGTTAGGACCAAAATCCGGTTACCCATCCCCCCACGAGTTCATGTATATGATTTGTTTCAAAATAGGACCTCAATTTGAGGTCCAATTTCCCAATTTATGAAAAACCCTATATTCTAACAAAAACAAGAAATTCTACCATCAAAACCTTTGATTTCTAATGAAAAACATGTTTAATGATGTTAGGAATTGAAAGAATTAAGTAAAAAGTGACTTACAATTGTTTTGATGAAGAAGGAATCCGTGAAGAATCGCAAATGGGTGTTTTTGTTTTGTAAAAAGTGAAGAAATGAACTGAAAATCGTGTTTTACAGGTCTCTGTGTTCGCATTTGCGAACATGGGTTCGCAATTGCGAACCCCGACCAATTTCTGAAGTTTGAAAAATAAGCTAAGGTCTGGGAAGTTCGCATTTGCGAACTTTTGTTCGCATTTGCGAAGCCAAGGCAAATCTGGGGGCTTCGCATTTGCGAACATATGTTCGCATTTGCGAACCAGCCTGGCCTCCAAGGACTTTCGCATTTGCGAACATTTGTTCGCATTTGCGAACAAGGCTGGGCTGAGGGACCTTCGCATTTGCGAAGAATTGTTCGCATTTGCGAACATAGGCAGGACAAGGGGATGTTCGCATTTGCGAACAAGGCCGGGTCATGAGGGGCTTCGCATTTGCGATCAGGGTTCGCATTTGCGAGCCCTGCCTTGTACTGCCCCCTTCGCAATTGCGAAGCCAACAGCTGGGTGAAAAACCAGCAGTGCAAAAATTCAGAATTTAATCCAACGGCCTATCAAATCTTTACCCGAGCCCCCGGGCTCCAAACCAAACATGTACACAACCTCAAAAACACATTATGAACTTGTTTGTGCGATCACATCGCCAATATCACATCGTTTTTATCAAATCAAGCCTCAAATTCATGATTTTCATACTTTTGGTTTTTAAAACTTTCAAACTTGGAACTCAAGGTCCAAAACATCTTAAACGACATCCGAATGTCACCAAACTTTACGAAATCACATATATAATATTTAAGACTTGTACCGGGCGTCGGAACCAAAATACGAGCCCGATACCAAGGTCAATTAATTCATTTCCTTTAACAATTACATCAAAAACAATTTCACATAAAAATTCATAACTTGGGCTCTAGGCCTCAGAATTCGACTCCGGACGCATGTCCAAGTCCCATATTTTCCTACGGACCTCTCGGGACCATCCAATCTCGGGTCCGGATCCGTTTACCAAAAATGTTGACCGAAGTCAACCATATCAATATTAATATCATTTTTATCCAAATTTCTCATAGAATTCATATTTTCTATCACAAAATCTTTCCGGCTACATGCTCGGATTGTGAACGTAAATCGAGGCAACATGGAATGAGGTTTTCAAGACCTCAGAAGCTCGAAATGATTAATAAAATAAGTGATGACCCTTTGGGTCGTCACACTAGGCGGCAAGGAAAGCTTATATCCCACCTCCCCCACACGATCAAGAATCTCAAATGGGCCAATAAACCTAGGGATGAGTTTGCCCTTCTTTCCAAATCTCATCACGCCCTTTATAGGCGACACTCAGAGCAATACTCGCTCCCCAACGATGAATGCTATATCTCGAACCTTGTGATCTGCATATCTCTTTTTTCCTAGATTGAGTTGTACGAAGCCTATCTTGAATGATCTTGACCTTATCTAAGGCCTCCCGAACTAGATCCGTACCCAACAATCGAGCTTCTCCCGGTTCAAACCATACAACCGGAGAACGACACCGCCTAACATACAAGGATTCATAAGGGGCCATCTGAATGCTCGATTGATAGCTATTATTATAAGCAAACTCTGCAAAAGGCAGGAATTGATCCCACGAACCTCCAAAATCAATAACACACGCTCGAAGCATATCTTCCAATATCTGAATAGCCCTCTCAGACTAACCGTCCGTCTGGGGATGAAAGGCTGTACTTAGCTGGACTTGGGTGCCCAACTCTCGTTGAACCGCCTTCCAGAAATGTGAGGTAAACTACGTACCTCAATCTGAAATAATAGAGATAGGCACACCATGAAGGCAGCAATCTCCCTGATATAAATACCAGCTAATCTCACGGATGAATAGGTAGTGGCAACCAAAATAAAATAAGCTGACTTGGTCATCCTATCAACAATAACCCAAATAGCATCAAACTTCTTCTGAGTCATCGGAAGTCCAGAAACGAAGTCCATTGTGATCCGCTCCCACATTCATTCAGTAAGTTCAATTCTCTAAAATAAACCGCCAGGTCTCTGATGTTCATATTTAACCTGCTAACAATTCAGACACCGCACTACATATGACTCAATATCCTTTTTCATTCTACGCCACCAATAATGTTGCCGCAAATCTTGATACATCTTTGCTACGCCTGGATGAATAGAATACTGCGAACTGTGGGCTTCTTCTAGAATCAATTATCTAAGCCCATCAACATTTGGCACACAAAAATACGCCCTTGCATCCTCAGAATCCCATCAGCATCTAAGGTGACCTGCTTGGCACCTCATCGCCGAACCGTGTCTTTCAGGTCATATAAATAAGAATCATTATCTTGTTGATCGCGGATACGCTCCTATAATGAAGAGTGAGTGATTGTGCAAGCTAGCACTCGACTAGGCTCAGAAATATCCAAACTCACAAATCGATTGGCTAATGACTGAACATCCAAAGCAAGCGGCCTCTGATTGACTGGACTATAAGCAAGACTACCCATACTGGCTGACTTCCTACTTAAAGCGTCAGCCACCATGTTTGCCTTTCTCGGATGATATAGAATGGTGACATCATAATCTTTCAGCAATTCTAGCCACCTTCTCTGCCTCAAATTCAACTCCTTCTGTTTAAACAAATATTGAAGACTCTTATGATCGGTGTATACTTTACATGCCACACCATACAAATAATGCCTCCAGATCTTCAATGCGTGAACAATCGCTGCCAATTCTAGATCATGAACTGGATAGTTCTTTTCATGAATCTTCAACTGCCTCGAAGCATCGGCAATAACCTTTCCATCCTGAATTAACACTGCACCAAGCCCAATACGGGAAGCATCACAATAAATAGTATAAGGTCCCGTACCTGTGGGTAAAACCAATACCGGTGCTGTAGTCAAGGTTGCCTTGAGCTTCTGAAAGATCACTTCACATTCAACTAACTATTCAAACTGAACACCTTTCTGCGTCAATCTGGTCAGTGGGGTTGCAATAGATGAAAACCCATCCACAAATAGCCGATAATAACCTGCTAATCCCAAGAAACTCTGAATCTCTGTGGCTGATGTCGGTCTAGGCCAGTTCTTGACTGCCTCAATCTTCTTTGGATCAACCTGACTACCTGCTACCATCATAATATGACCTAGGAATGCAACTGAACTTAGCCAAAATTCACACTTTTAAAATTTTGCATATAGTTAGCTATTTTTCAGAGTCTGCAGAGCCACTCTGAGATATTGCGCATGCTCCTCCTGACTGCAGGAATATATTAATATGTCATCAATGTAGGCTATTACAAACAAGTCTAAATAAGGCTGGAACACTCGATTCATCAATTCCATAAAAGCTGTAGGGGCATTTTTCAACCTAAAAGACATGACCAGAAATTCATAATGTCCGTATCGAGTGCAGAATGCTGTCTTAGGGAAATCAGATGCCCTAATCTTCAGCTGATTATAGCCTGATCTCAAATCTATCTTTGAAAAGACCTTGGCACACTGAAGCTAATCAAATAAATCATCAATTCGTAGGAGTGGATATTATTTTTGATAGTCACCTTGTTCAATTGTCGATAATCAATGGACATTCTCATCGAACCATCTTTCTTCTTTACAAATAATACCATGTTTGCCTTTCTCGGATGATAAGCAAGACTACCCATACTGGCTGACTTCCTACTTAAAGCGTCAGCCACCATGTTTGCCTTTCCCGGATGATATAGAATGGTGATATCATAATCTTTCAGCAATTCTAGACACCTTCTCTGTCTCAAATTCAACTCCTTCTGTTTAAACAAATATTGAAGACTTTTATGATCAGTGTATACTTCACATGCCACACCATACAAATAATGCCTCCAGATCTTCAATGCGTGAACAATCGCTGCCAATTCTAGATCATGAACTGGATAGTTTTTTTCATGAGTCTTCAACTGCCTCGAAGCATCGGCAATAACCTTTCCATCCTGCATTAACACCGCACCAAGCCCAATACGGGAAGCATCACAATAAACAGTATAAGGTCCCGTACCTGTGGGTAAAACCAATACCGGTGCTGTGGTCAAGGTTGTCTTGAGCTTCTGAAAGATCGCTTCACATTCAAATAACTATTCAAACTGAACACCTTTCTGCGTCAATCTGGTCAGTGGGGTTGCAATAGATGAAAACCCATCCACAAATCGCCGATAATAACCTGATAATCCCAAGAAACCCTGAATCTCTGTGGCTGATGTCGGACCAGGCCAGTTCTTGACCGCCTCAATCTTCTTTGGATCAACCTGACTACCTGCTACCATCACAATATGACCTAGGAATGCAACTGAACTTAGCCAAAATTCACACTTTTAAAATTTTGCATATAGTTAGCTATTTTTCAGAGTCAGTAGAGCACTCTGAGATATTGTGCATGCTCCTCCTGACTGCAGGAATATATTAATATGTCATCAATGTAGGCTATTACAAACAAGTCTAAATAAGGCCGGAACACTCGATTCATCAATTCCATAAAAGTTGTTGGGGCATTTTTCAACCCAAAAGACATGACCAGAAATTCATAATGTCCGCATCGAGTGCGGAATGCTGTCTTAGGGAAATCAGATGCCCTATTTTTCAGCTGATTATAGCCTGATCTCAAATCTATCTTTGAAAAGACCTTGGCACCTTGAAGATGATCAAATAAATCATCAATTCGTGGGAGTGGATATTATTTTTGATAGGCACCTTGTTCAATTGTCGATAATCAATGGACATTCTCATCGAACCATCTTTCTTTTTTACAAATAATACCGGCGCACCCCACGATGAAACATTGGGTCTAATGAAACCCTTTTCAGGTAAATGTTGCAACTGCTCCTTCAATTATTTTAACTCTGGCGGGGCCATACGATATGGAGGAATAGAAATGGGCTGAGTGCATGGAGCCAAGTCAATGCAAAAATCAATATCCCTGTCGGGTGGTATACTCGGTAGGTCTGAAGAAAACACTTCTGGAAATTCGCAAACCACGGGCACAGAGTCAATAGAAGGAACCTCATCACTGGAATCATGGACATAGACTAAATAAGCCAAACACCCTTTTCAACCATACGCTGAGCCTTAACATATGAAATAACATTGTGGCTAGTGTGACCAGAAATTCATTTCCACTCTATGCGAGGCAAATTCGGTAGAGCTAAGGTCACAGTCTTGTCATGGAAATCCAAAATAGCATGATATGGAGATAGCCAGTCCATGCCTAATATGATATCAGAGTCTACCATATTTAGGAGCAATAAATCAGCACGGGTCTCAAGACCCTTAATAACTACAATACTTGGCCAATAAACTCGATCAACCACAATAGAATCGCCTACTAGTGTAGACAAATGAATAGGAACACCCAGTGGATCACTACGCTGAAACAAGTACGGTACAAAATAGGAAGACACGTACGAATATGTAGACCCAGGGTCAAATAATGCTGATGCCTCTCTATCACAAACCAAAATAATACCAGTAATGACAGCATCTAAGGACTTAGCCTCTGGTCTGGCAGGAAGTGCATAACATCGGGGCTGGGCCCCACCAACCTGAGCAGTATCTCTGGGACGATCAGCTGCTGGCTGGTCTCTACCTCTATCGGTCTGAGCTCCACCTCTATGACCTCTGCCTCTACCCTTATGTCCTCTACCCCCGCCTCTGGCCGGATGGGAAGGTTGTGGGGGAACCGGAGCCTGTACTATAGTAGAAGAACCCTGTTGCTGTGACTGAGCACCTCTAAATCTCGGGCAATGTCTCCTGATGTGACCCAAATCTCCACATTCATAGCACCCATCTGAACGCGGAAGCTGGGAAAACTGGGACTAACCTCGCCGACCCAAATGATCACCTCAGAAACTCTAAAGTGGTTGTGCACTGATAGGTGCTGGTAATGCACTATACAGCTGCAGATCAGAGTAATGTGGCTGAGAATCACGACTACCTGAAGGGCCGTGAGAAGCCTAAAGAGCTGACTGAAAAGGCCTAGGAGGATGGCCACTACCATACGAATCTCTACCTCCAGATGAGGTACCACTGAATCTGGCTATATTACAAGGTCTCTTATCCAACCCATGACCTGCTCTCTGTGACATAGCCATCTCGATCTAGCGTGCTGCATTGGCCGCCTCCTGAAAAGTGATTTTCGTCGCTACTCCCATAGCCATCTACAAACGAATTGGCTGACTCAAGCCATCAATAAATCTGCTCACCCTTTCTTGATTTGTGGAAGTATGACAATGTCATGATGAGCCAGGTCAATGAACCTAGTCTCGTACTGTGTGACAGACATAGATCCCTGATGAAGAAACTCAAATTGCCTGCGCAGAGCCTCCCTTTGAGTTGCTGGAAGGAACTTTTCTAAGAACAATTTTGCAAATTGGCCCCAAGTGAAAGATAGTGATCCTGCTGGCCTAGATAGACAATAATCTCTCCACGAAGTCTTGGCGGAACCAGATAATCAAAAAGTGGCAAAATCAACGCCATTAGTCTCTACAATGCCCATAGTACGGAGAACCTCCTGGCAGCTATATATGAAGTCCTGGGGATCCTCTGAAGGAGTGCCACTATAGGTGGTAGTGAACAGCTTTGTAAACCTGTCCAACCTCCATAACGCATAAGCAGACATAGCTGCACCATTACTAGCCTGAGTTACTATGATAGGCTAAACTGCCTCAGCTGGCTGAATCACAGGAACCTAAGCCTGGGGGATTACTGGCTCCGGAGTACGCGTAGCAGAAGTTTGATTACCTCCTCCAGCCTGAGAAGTGGCTGGTGCTACTGGTAGTAAACCTACTCTGGTGATACTGTCCATTAAACCTGCTATCCGGACTAGAGCATCCTGAAGATCCAGTGTAAACATAACTCCTCCTGGGACCTGAGCTGGGCTCACTAGAACAGCTGGGGCTGGAACCTCCTCCTCGATATGAACCTGAGATTCTGCCAATTGTGCTGCTGCTCGGGGCTGAGATCTGCCCCTACCTCGGCCTCTAGGACGGCCTCGACCTCGGCCTCTATGACGACCTCTGCCCCTAGCGAGAGCTGCTGTTGCTGGGGCCTTGGGCTGCCAGTCAGTGGATGAGGAAGCGTGTGTTCTTGCCATCTATGGAAGAACAGAGTAGAAATTCAATTAGCATTTGAAAGACAAAAGTCGCACGACTGGAAAGAATAAGGGGAAAAGTTTCCTAACTCTGTAGCCTCTGGGGGTAAATACAAATGTCTCCATACCGATCCCTCAGACCCTACTAAGGTTGTTTATGAGTTGTGAGACCTGTGCCACCTAGAGCTCTGATACCAACTTGTCACGACCCGAATTTTCCACCATCGAGAGTCATGATGGTACCTACTAGTGGAAGCTAGGAAAGCCAATTCTTACTTACATTGCCATTAGTTACAACTCTCTTTTTATGACTTTAAAGAAAATTATATAATTAGAGTGGAATAAATAAATTTAGAGGAAGACTATACGATACAGAAAACCCAAACATGATACACTACCCAAGACTGGTGTCATAATACTCACGAACTTTTAAGAATAATACACATAACCGTCTGAAAGAAATATAAACTATTTATCTCGAATACGTGAGACAACAGAATGAAAAATAAAGATAGAAGAGACAACGGGTCCTGCGGACGCCTGCAAGGCTACCTCGTAGTCTCAGTAGCCGGAATATTCACAATCGCTACTGCCGCTGCTGCTGTCCGTAACCTGTATCTATGCAAAAAGAGCGCAGAGTGTAGTATCAGCACAACCGACCCCATGTGCTGGTAAGTGCCTGGCCTATCCCAGGGAAATAGTGACGAGACTAAGGCCCAGACACCCACATAAACCTGTGCAGTTAAAATATATATAGATACAAACAAACAACAATATACAACAGTGAACATTTATAGGGAAAAGAACATACCCTGGTGCAACAGCAAAATATTTTATCATAAAAATAATATGGACAATGGAATACTATTCTGTTTCCAAACTCACATCATCCACTTACAAGAGTATAACCACTCGTTCTCATTTTACTATCAATCCTTTCTTTTATTTAACAAAACCATACATAATATATTACCGACTATTATGGCCAATATCAACAATTAATATCTGTTAGTAGTGCGGCGTGCACTCCGACCCTCCCGATAAGTCACTGGCATCTATGGCCAATAACAGTACAAAATAGGCTACCGACAACTATGGTCAATGCCAACAATCAATATCTGTTAGTAGTACGGCATACACTCCGACCCTTCCGATAAGTCACCGGCACTATGGCCGATAACAATAATCAATACAATCTGTTAACGGCATTGAACCTATAATCTCTGATCAACAATATGTATATAAATGTATTTCCGGTATTAAACCAATAATCTTCAATTTCAATAATATTTATATTACCGGTGTAAACCAATAAATAATAATAAATCAACATATATGTCTGTTACCGGTGTGACATAATCTTTAATCAGCAATTTATATATATATATATATATATATATATATATTACCGGTATGAAACCAATAATAATTTCCTTTCATATGATCACATAGGATTAATAAGAATTTAATCCATTTAAGACCCACGGTCATGCTCGACCCCCAACGTATAGATACTCGTCACCATGCTTATACGTCAGACTCCACACATAACAATTAGCACATAAACTCAATTCCTATTCCCTCAAGCTAGGATAGATCAAACACTTACCTCGAAAGTTTACGAAAAATTCAATCCGTAGCAATGCCTTTTCCTTTCCAATTTGGCTCCAATCCAATCGTATCTATAATTGATTTAATATCATCAATACTACTTAAAAAACTAGTTCATATGGACAAATATAATTTTTACAACATTCTGCTCGGAATAGTAAAAATGGACCCCGGGCCCACATGATCGAAACTCGAGGTTCGAACTAAAATAAATTCACCCAATCATCTGCGAGTTCAAATATGAAATTTGTTCTTAAGTTCGACCCCAAAACGAGGTCTAGATCGCAAATTTTTTGAAAACCCTAACTATACTGATTTCTCTAATTTTTCTACCTATTTACACGTATTTAGGCCTAGGAATTCAAATAATATTGATGGAAAATGAAGAAAACGAGTTAAGAATCACTTACCCAACAAGTTTGATGAAAATCTCCCAAGAATCGCCCCAATAAGCTGTTTGGAGAAGAGAGAGTTGAGAGAAATGGGATTTTACCCCGTCTGTTCTGTATTTGCAAAACTTAAAATCACTGGGCAAATTTACTCTATGCAATCACAGGGCGTGTGATGCGATCGCATAGAAGAAAATAAGGGGGCATAAAAATTACTCTATGCGATCGCGGAACAGTAATGCTATCGCGTAGAAGAACAAATGAGGGGCTGGACTTGCTCTATGCGATCGCAGGGACTGGTATGCGATCACATAGAAGGATTTCTGTACCTCAAAATTTTTCTCTATGCGATCGCGTAGGGATAATGCGATTACATAGAAGGATTTCCAGGACTTCACATTTACTCTATGCGATCGCAGGGTAGTAATGCGATCGCATAGAACAAACTGGATGGCTACTAAATTAACTCTATGCGATCGCGAAAGACCTATGCGATCGCATAGAACAAATTAATGACTTCCCAATTAACTCTATGCGATCGTAGACATGCCTATGCGATCACATAGAACAAAAACCTGGACACCAGTAACCAGCAAAAATACTAGATTTTCGTAAGTCCAAAACATCCCTTTACCTATCCGAAACTCACCCGAGCCCTCGGGCTCTAAACCAAATATGTACACTGACTCAAAAATATCCTATGAGCTTCCTCGCGCGATCAAATCGCCAAAATAACATCAAAATCAATGAATTGAGCCTTAAAACTCAAGAATGTTTTCAAAATTCATAACTTCCAAAATTTCCAATTTAAGGCTGAAACACGCCAAACGACGTCCGCTTTCAACCAAACTTTACACGAAGTGCTTAACCAATATATATGACTTGTACCGGCCGTCGGAACCAAAATACGAGCCCGATACCATTACTTTTTAATCAAACTTCAGTTTCATTTTCCTAAACATTTTCAGAAAGCAATTTAACAGAAAAATTCTTTTACCGGGGTTCTAGACCTCGGATTTCGATTCCGGGCACACGCCCAAGTTGCATATTTTTCTACAGATTTTCTGAGACTGCCAAATCATGGATCCGTGCCCGTTTACCAAAAATATTGACCAAAGTCAACCATATCAATATTAATATCAAAATTCTTCAAATTTTTCACATATTTCATATATTTCAACATAAAAATTTTCCAGCTTCGCGCCCAGACTGCGCACACAAATCGAGGCAACTATAAAATGAGATTTTAAGACCTTAGAAGCTCGTAATGATTGAGAAAACAAATGATGACCCTTTGGGTCGTCACATATTAAAAGTACGAAGGCCCTTAGCGAAATGTTGTTCGCTTTTTTTACCTTTTTAAAATAACTTTCATATAAGGCAAAGTTGTAATTTAATTATTCTCCTTATATATTGGATTTTTAAATTAAATAAAATTTTGCTTATAAAATTTTTCCTTATTTGAATCATATAGAAACTCATAATATTTGAAATATTAAAATTTATTATAAATAAATAATTTTGGTTTTTCTATATCTTTTTTATCACAAACAGAAAAGGTCCAAATATGCCCGCGAACTATGTAAAATAGGACAAATATGTCCGTCGTTAATAGTTGGGCCTAAATATGCCCAAACTGTCTAATAGTTGTGCAAATTTGTCTTTTTTTTAACGGAAATAATATGTTTCTTCTTTTCTTTTTGTAATTAATTAAAATCAAAATATTTTTTTCCAGTTTTTAAAAAAATATCGATTTAAAAAACTAAAAAATAATTTCTAAATTAATTGTTTTTGTAAAAACAGAAATAAAATTGAAAAAGCAATTTTCTAAAGCAATATTTTTGAAAAACTAAAAAAAAAATATTTTCTTCTTAAGTGTTTAGTTTTAAAAATCAGTTTCTTTTTCCAATTTTTACCACTTTAGAAAATTGCTTTTCAATTTTCCTTAAAGATTTTACAAAAATCATTATTTTGTAAAATAATTTTTCAGTTTTTTAAAGTAATATTTTTTTTGTTTTTTCAATTTTTACAAAATATTTCTTTAAGTAATTGTTTTTTTGATTTTATTTATGTTTTTACAAAAACACTGTATTATAAAATAATTTTTCAATTTTTTTTAAGACGTTTTTTTGTTTATTCTTTTTTTTAGTACAAATAAATTCTGTTTCTTTTTCTAGTTTTAACAAAAATATTGCTTTAGAAAATTGCTTTTTATTTCTGTTTTTACAAAAATATTATTTTAGAAAATATTTTTCAGTTCTTTTGTAAAAACTTGAAAAAAAATATTTTCGTTTTTTTCTTCAGTTTTTAGTAATAAAAAACTTTAAGAAAAATTGATTTAGAAATTTTTTTTAATTTTAATTAATTAAAAAAAGAAAAGACAAAATATTATTTCTGTTAAAAAAAAGATAAATTTGTACAACTATTGGACGGTCTGGGCATGTTTGGGCTCAACTATTAATGACAGACATATTTATCCTATTTCACTTAGTTGACGGGCATATTTGGAGTCAAATTCATAAAAGATAAAAACTTGAAGCAATAAGGAGGAAACAATAGAATACAATTTATATTCTGAAGGAATTATTATTATTATTATTATTATTATTATTATTATTATTATTATTATTATTATTATTATTATTATTATTATTATTTTTATTTTTATTTTTATTTTTATTATTATCATTATTATTATTATTATTATTATTATTACTATCATTATTATTACTATTTTAGAAATGAAAATGGTCCAAATATGCCCGTGAACTATGTGAAAAAGGACAAATATGTCTGTCATTAATAGTTGAGCCCAAATATGTCCAAACCATCCAATAGTTGTGCAAATTTATCATTTTTAACGCAAATAATATTTTTTTCCTTTTTAATTTTTTTCTAAAAGTTTTATTTTTACTAAAAACTGAAAAAAATGAAAATATTTTTTTTCAAGTTTTTACAAAAGAAATGAAAACTATTTTCTAAAATATTATTTTTGTAAAAACACAAATAAAATCTAAAAAGTAATTTTCTAAAGTAATATTTTTGTAACTGAAAACAAATTGAATTTAGTTTTACTAAAAATTGAATAAACGAAAACAAAATGTTTTAAAAAAATTGAAAAATTATTTTCTAAAACAATGTTTTTGTAAAAATAAAAATAAAATCTAAAACGTAATTTCCTAAAGCAATATTTTTGTAAAAACTGAAAAAACGAAAAAAAATGTTTACTTTAAAAAAACTGAAAAATTATTTTCTAAAATAATGATTTTTGTAAAATCTTGAAAAACAAATTGAAAAGCAATTTTCTAAAGCGGTAAAAACTGGGAAAAAAAACTAATTCTTTAAACTAAAAACTGATAAAAAGAATTATTTGTTTTTTTTTCAGTTTTACAAAAATATTGCTTTAGAAAATTACTTTATCGATTTTACTTCTGATTTTACAAAAATACGTGATTTAGAAATTGTTTTTTAGTTTTTTTAAATTGATATTTTTTAAAAACTGGAAAAAAACTTGATTTTAATTAATTAAAGAAAGAAAAGAAAAAACTATTGTTTCCATTAAAAAATGGCAAATTTGCATAACTATTGGATGATTTGAGCATATTTGGACCCAACTATTAACGACAAGCATATTTGTCCTTTTTACATAGTTCACAGGCATATTTGAAACTTTTCCGTTTTAGAAATGATAACTCCCCTTATGTTCTATATTAAATTCTTTGTCGTAAAACAATTATAAGTGGTTTAGACGTTACGTTTCCCCTTATCAATTTTTTCTATGAACATAACACCAATCTCTTCATTACAAAAATGGCAGGCTTTAAAAAAATTTATTTTAATTGAGATATTTGTTGATAATAGTATTTTAATTTTTTTAATTTATTTTTGTATTAGATCATAGAAATAACAATATCCTTTTATAAGATTCTTTGATAGAAGTCTTCAGAAACTACAATAAGACATCTAGGAACTTTTATAGACTAAATTCTTTCTTCATTGAGTCAGCTAAAAAAAATATTTAGTACTCACCATTTTCAAGAACTTATATATTTTTCTAAATTTTTTTAATGGTCAAACACATTATTTATTAATTTTGTTATTTTTTAAAATGGTATATTTTATTGATATAGAAAATACGCGCAAAGCGCATACCCTAAGACTAGTTCAATAAATAAAAAAATATGTCTCATTGGTTACATCCGTTAAAAGATTAATGAGGAAACACATTCAAGTAAAAAGAAGATAAAAAGAAAAAAACCTTTCATTTTTTAAAACTGTTTATTTTTACCATATTAAATAAAAGGCTTGAGTTTCATGTTTGTTCATGTTTAATCTGATCGCTTCTATTTTTTTTTTCTATCAAATTGTTTTCATTTTTCTTTTTTCTATCATTTTTATATTTACGTCCTTCTAAAATGTCTAACCGCATAAAGTATTTTCTCTTCCCTTTCCAAAGTTAATAAATTTATCTAATTTCTTATGCTTTGGGGTATTTTTTGTTTCTTTTTCTTGAAAGTTTAGGTTGTCAGAAAATGCAAGATGAGTCCCACCAAGGCTTCCATAGGACATGGTGTATTCGGAAAAAGTATTTTTTATAACGTGGCAAGACACGTGAAATATTTAAAAGGTTATTATTCTGAAAGAGGAGACGAGGAGACAAATTAGACAGGGGACGAAATTCAACTACGAGTCCCATATCTGTTTAAACTGGGTTGGAACGTAATTCTAAAGACAAAGGATATCAAGAGCAAATAGATACGAGTTCCGTATCAATTCAAGATATTCAAAGGCAACGGGTTAAAGAGCATTTAAAGCATGGACCTGGAGATGGAAAGAAGTCCAAATTCAATACGTTGAAGAATTAACATTTAATAAGAATGATTGTGTAACGATCTATTTAATGTCATTTATTATTCATAATTATGTCATTAAAACCTAGGCTTCATTCTTCTATCTAGAGCCAGCTATAAAAGGAGAAAGTTATACCAATTGTAGACACGATCAACTGCTGAAAGCCAATTGAAATACAATTTTTCTTACTGTTCTTCTGATTATCAAAAGCTTATTATATTTTTCAGTCTCTTGATTATCAGTAACCCGATTTTTCTATTATTTTTTAGTTTTAATCAAAGTTTCATATTTTGGTTAAACAAATTCGTTCCGTTGTTGGGAATCTGATAATTTATTCTTTCTAAGCTTACACACTTTACTTGTGGTTAACATCATGTCAAACAACATCAACACCACCAACAACAACAATGTTGTTGAAAACCAAATCCCTCACGTTCAAGGGGATTTGCACAATGATAATATAATTCCTTCCCCTCAAGCCTCTCCATGCCAATCTCGTGAGGGTACTCTCGTACCTATTTCACATGCTGATGAACAAGAGCAGTCAGAAAACTTTGTTGGGCCAGAACAAGCCCTTCAGAGGATAATTGATGCACGAGTCAATCAAGCTTTCCAAACTTTAGTTAGCCGGTTGCCTTCTTCGCCACTCACTCCTACCCCCAATAACAATACTATGGAGAATCCTCGTTCTGGTCTTGATAACACAAACAAGGGATCCCCAGTAGATCACGAGAAATGGATACAGGTAATGTCAATAACTCTTATTAACAAAATATAGTACTAACTTTGCAGGCACAACTCAAGGAACAAAGCGAACGGATCGAGCAAATACCGGGAGTTCCTCCAATAATCAAAGGGATTGATGCGGATAAATATTCTCAACAACCTTGGAAGCCAAGTGCAACTCCTCTTTCTATTCGAAAGAAGTTTAAAATGCTTGATATTTCAAAATATGACGGTACAACCGACCCTTGAGATCATGTGCTGCATTTACTACAGGCGTTAAGGGGAATGATTTAACCAAGCAGGAAATCGAGTCCGTATTGGTCAAAAAATTTGGAGAGACACTTACAAAGGGATCACTAACCTGATATTCTCTCTTACCTGAAAATTCTATTAATTCTTTTCCTGAGCTTGCAGATTATTTTATAAAAGTGCACTCAGGAGCACAAAAGGTAGAAAAAAGGATGGAGGACATTTTCAAAATTAAACAATCAGACATGGAGTTACTCAGAGACTTCGTTGATAGGTTTCAACGAGAACGAATGACTTTACCTCGGGTACCGAATAATCGGGCCGCAATAGCTTTCACAAGTAATTTGAATGGCAA
Organism: Nicotiana noctiflora; assembly: GCA_032618575.1. NCBI lineage: Eukaryota > Viridiplantae > Streptophyta > Magnoliopsida > Solanales > Solanaceae > Nicotiana > Nicotiana noctiflora. The sequence continues at coordinate 132,003 of JASVEL010012863.1, read as the reverse complement.
AAGCTCTGAGGCCACAAGAAAGCTCAAGTAAAGCCTTCGTGAATTTCCTGCAACTACATGGAATGATGTTTATAATAGGTATAGCACAAAACTCAGAATTGAAGAAGATACCGTACTCCAACATTCCCATGATGAAAGGAGCAGGTCCCGGAGGTCCGAACCCGAAAAGAGATCAAGTAAGAACAGATACGATCCATATCTAGGCCCTGCAGGAAAAAATTCAAGAACGAAAAACAAGAAAATCAACGATATTATAAAAAATCGAGAAGCAGAGAATTCGATTCTTCCTCAAGATTAAGAAATGATAGAAACAGGCAAGAGCCATTTGATAAAGATGGAAGTCTGAAGGCAAGATTTGGTGGATACAATTTCAATGTTGCCAACTCCGAGCTCGTAGCTGTTTTGCGAGGCATGAGGGATAAGGTACGATGGTCGATGGAGATGCGTTCAAACCCAAACAAACGCAATCCAGATCATTGGTGTGAATTTCATAATGATCACGGGCATAAGACATTAGAATGCCGATTTTTACAGAGTGTAGTAGATCATCTATTGAAACAAGGCTATCTCACTGAGTTATTCAGTGAGAAAGGAAAGCATGCTTACATGAAAAATAGACAAGAACCACCAAAACCCCCGTCACCCAAGAGAACCGTGAATGTTATAAGTGGGGGGATGGCCTTGGCCATACATGTGACTTTGATTGTCATCAAGTTACTTCGTTTGTCGTAATCGTGCAAGGTCGACTTATTAACGATGGTGGCCTCAGCCATTTACATGTTGGAGATGGCCTTGGCCATATACATGACTTCGACTGTCATCGAGTTACTTCATTTTTGATAGTCGAGCAGGGTCGACTTATTGACAACGGTGGCCTTAGCCATTTACACGTTGGAGATGGACTTAGCCGTTCATACATTAGAGATGACCTTAGCCGTTCATTCATTGGAGATGGCCTTAGCCATCAATACATTGAAGATGACCTTAGTCGTTCATACATTGGAGATGGCCTTAGCCGTTCGTACATTGGAGGTGGCCTTACCCGTTCATACATTGGAGATGGCCTTAGCCGTTCATACATTAGAGATGGTGCTAGTCCAGTCACTTTGTCATGTCAGCCATGAGAGTGCATGGAGTGGCTGGTATGATAAACTCGTTCTGCAAATATCACCAGGTGTCCCTTCTGCCTCCTCATCAAAAACCTCCCCGGGAAAACCCAATTGGGACAAAACTCGGGTTAGGGAACAAGAGTGCGACTCGGGAGACACTTTAGAAATGGAAATACTTGAGGTGGGCGATGTTCCAATTATTTTGGGGAGTTCTTCCTTCAATTGTTTCTAATTGGAATACTTCTTTACCCGTTGATGCTGTGATTTTGTAGGGTCCATCCCTGTTGGTGTCCAATTTTCCTTCACTTGGGTCTTTTGACGCCAGTGTTTTGGCTTTGAGGGCGTAGTCTCCCACTTTGAGTGGTCTTACTTTTGCTCTTTTGTTGTAGTACCTTATGAATTGTTTTTTCTAGGCAACCATTCTTATGTGGGCCATTTCTCTTCTTTTCTCAGCTTCTTCGAGGTTTTGAAGCCTATTTGCATCATTCTCTGTTCCGCTTGTATGTAAATACCTCAAGCTTGGTTCACCAACTTCGACTGGTATAATTGCGTCAATTTCATAGACTAGTTAATATGGTGTTTCTCCTGTGCAGGATTTTGGCGTGGTCTGGTGTGCCCACAATACTTCCAGTAGTAGTTCGGGCCATAGCCCTTTAGCTTCCTCGAGTTTCTTTTTCAATATTATTTTGTTGGAAGACTCTGCTTGGCCGTTGGCGGCGTGGTGATATGGCGTGGAGAGTATTCTCTTAATGTGCCACTTGTCGAAGAATTCTATCATCTTGTGACTGATGAATTTTCATCCGTTGTCGCATCCGATTTCTTTTGGGATGACGAAACGGGAGATGATATTCTTCCATATGAAGGCAATAATTTCCTATTTGCATATTTGGGCGTACGCACCGGCTTCCGCCCACTTGGAGACGTAGTCATTTAAAACTAACAGAAATCATACGTTTTCTCGTCCTGCTGGTAGGGGCCGATTATATCCATTCCCCATTTGATGAAAGGCCATGAGGAAGTGACTGAGTGGAGGGGATATCCTGGTTGGTGTATCATAGGGGGATACTTTTGACATTGATTGCATCAGCGAACATATTCCGCTGCCTCTTTCTTCATGGTGGGCCAATAATAACCGGCTCGTATTATGCAGCTTACGAGGGCGCGGTTGCCTGTATGGGCGTCGCAGTGACCCTGTACTCATCTCGTTTGGTACGGCCCTAGAGCACTTGGCTAGGGGTCTGCCAAACGTCCTTTTGTAGCGCTCGTGATTTATCAGGCAATACCTGGCGGCCTATATACGCAGCTTCTTTACTTCTTTTTGGTCGAGTGGGAGTGTACCATCCTGTAGATAGGATACAAATTGGTTGCTCCAGTCCCAAGTCAAATTTAAAGAAAGTACCTCAGTGTGGTCGATGGCTGAATGGTGGAGGGTGACCACGCTTTCTCTATCGAAGTTTTTAGTGGCTACAGCCAATTTTGCCAAGCAATCTGCTTCGACATCTTGTGCCCTCAGAATTTGTTCGAAGTGGCACTCATCAAACTCTATCATTAACCTGTGGATCTTTGACTAATATTTTTTCAATCTTTGCTCCTTGATTTGGTAAGTCTCAGCGACCTAGTTCACTACAAGCAATGAGTCATAGTGGAGGACGAGTCGTCGAGCCCCGTATTTTATGGCTAGTTTCATACCTGCAATAACTACCTCGTACTCAGCCTCATTGTTAGTCATTTCAGGGCACCGCACCGACTGGCAAATTTTTTTGCCCGTGGGGACCTCAAGAACGAGTCTTAGTCCTGATCCTGAGGCATTAGCGGTGCCGTCAGTGTATAGAGTCCATAAGCCGGTGTTGGAGGGGGTACGACGTCCCTCCAGTTCTTCCTCTAGTAGTATCTCTATGCTGAAATCGGCTATAATGTCGATTAGTACTTGCAACTTAATGGCGGTTCTTGGGTGATACAAGATGTCGTGCTCGTTGAGCTCTGTAGCCCATCTAGCGAGTCTACCTGATAATCCAGGCTTATGTAGGACGCTTCTCAACGGGAAGGTTGTTACTACTTTTATGGGGTGACATTGAAAATAGGGTCGGAGCTTTAGTGAAGCTACGACCAATTCCAGGGCTAATTTTTTAAGGTATGGATACCGTGTTTCGGTATCCACTAAGGTTTTTCTAATATAGAAAATAGGAGATTGCATACCTTTATTTTCGAGGACCAATACTGCACTGATGATGACCTCAGAGACGGTAAGATATACCAGCAGGGGTTCGCCCAGTTTTGCTTTGGCCAGTAGTGGTAGTGAAGATAGATACGCTTTCAGCTTTCTCAAGTCTTCGACACATTCCTCGTTCCTTTGTAACCCATTATCTTTCCTCAACACATTGAAAAATTTATGGCACCTGTCGGAGGACCGTGAGATGAATTTGGATAGGGCGGCTATTCGCCCCGTCAACTTTTGTACATGTTTTTTGTTGTTCAGAATCTCAAGTATTGCATCTATCACCTTAATCTGATCTGGGTTGACCTCGCTGCCTCGTTGGGACACGAGAAACCCTAAGAATTCCCCCGAGGCTACATCAAAGGAGAATTTCTTGAGGTTCAGCTTCATCGCGTACCGCCTTAATATTTCGAAGGCTTTTAGGTGGTTGATGTGGTCTTCTTTCTTTGCCAATTTTACTAGCATATCATCGATATAGACCTCCATGGTCTTATCGAGCTGTTCTTTAAACATTTTGGTGACCTGTCTCTCGTATGTAGCCCCTATATTTTTGAGCCCAAAGGGCATTACCTTGTAGTAGTATGTCACTTGGTGGGCGATTAAAGTTGTTTTCTCCGGGTCCTCCTCAGCTATAATGATTCGATTGTAGCCGGAGTAGGCGTCTAAGAAGCTCAACAGTTCATGTCAAGTGGTGGTGTCGATCAACTGGTTGATATGGGGTAGTGGGAATGAATCCTTCGGACATGCCTTGTTCAGATCAGTGAAATCCACACACATTCTTGACCTCCTATTTTTCTTTTTGACCATGGCGATATTGGTAACCCACTAGGGGTACTTCGATTCTTTGATGGAACCGTTGGCCAGTAATTTGTCTACCCCCTCTCTGACCGCCTTATTAATGGCGGCATTGAATTTCCTTCTCATCTGTCACACAGACGGATGTAATGGATGGACGTTCAGCTTGTGAGTGGCGATATCTCTCTGGATTTCCGGCATATATGAATGGGAAAAAACAAACAAATCTGCATGGTTAGTCAGGAATTCACGGTACTTACTCGGGTTGGTGAGGCCATGCCCAATGTAGGATTTCTTTGTAAGGTCAGCATCATCCAACTGCACCAGATCAAGATCTTTGATCGTTGATTTACAGGCTTCCACGACATTTGGGTCTTTGATGGCTTCCATTGTCGGGTTGAATTTAGTCCACGACACAGCTGATTGCTATGCTTATGCACTTGCCTCTTTTAGCTATTTGGTATGGGTGTAGTCTTGAGCGATTTTGTAGCATTTATGTGCGGTGCGCGGCTCACCTCGAATGCTAAATACCCCCTACGCGGTGGTGAATTTGATCACTTGGTAAAAACATGAAGGGATCTCTCGCTTGGCATGTATCCATGGGCATCCTATGATGACGTTGTAGGCCATTTCCTGGTTCATTACATGGAAAGTGGTTTCAAGCATAACCTCTCCTGCTAAAATGGGCAGTAGTATTTCTCCTTATGTCCGTTCCATTGCATTGCTAAAACCACTTAGTGTTATGTAGCACGATATTACCTTACCCTTGAGTCTCATTTGTACGAGGACCCTCGGGTGGATAATATTGGTGCCACTTCTGTCATCATTCATAATTCTTGTAGCATCTGTATTGGCGATACGTAAAGTGATAACTAAAGCATCATAATGAGGGAAAGACAAACCGTCGGCATCCGATTTATTGAAGATGATACTATCTTTGAAGTCGTTATATCGTTCATGGGCGATGGTTCGTTCTAATTTGTGTGTGGTGGTGAACTTGATGTGGTTGATTGCTGAGTCGTCGCCACCTCTGACGATCATATTTATCATGCGTGCTGGGAAGGGTGGCTTTGGCGGCCTGTGGGGTTGTTCCCGTCCGCGTGCAATGTTTATTTTTCCTTTATCACTGAGCAATTCCCTCAATTATCCCTCATTTAGCATCCTGGCCACTTCTTATCATAGGCCGCAGTCCTCAGTTTTATGCCCCCGTTCCTGATGGAACTCGCATAGGACGTTTGATTTCCATGTAGCGGGGTCTGATTTCATCTTTTGCAGCCACTGCACCTTAGAGACCAGCTTTTCTAGAGCATACACTATTTTTGAAGGAGACACATAAAATTTATGGGCAGATAATAAAAGAGGTGTACCTCTTTCTTTTCGGAGTCGGGCGACGTATCGCTGTAGAGCATCCATATGCCTTGGTGGTGGATGGGAGGATTTGGTGTATGGCTGGTGCTAGTCTCTGTTAGGGCGTGGGGGTTTTTCTCATCGTCTTTCATTACGTCGATCCCTCCTTGTCTCTGAGTGTATCGCTGTTAACCGTTGGGTCGACCCATTAATATCTTCCTCATCCGCTCGTACCTCAGCGCAATAGGCATTGTGAATTTCCTCCCATGTGGTAGGGGGATATTTCATGAGACGGCTTAGTAGTTTCTTGGTCGCCCTCAAACCATCCTTGTTCAGTCCGTTCTAGAAGGTGGCGACTGTCATACCTTCTGATATATTTGGTAGGCTCATCCTTACCTTGTTGAACCTAGCCAGGAAGTCCATGAGTCCTTCCCCTGCGGTTTTCCTAACGGCAAAGATGTCATTGACTCTCACTTCCGCTTTCTTCGTTCCTGCATGGGCGGTGACAAATATCTGCCATTTCATCAAACGTTGATATTGCCTTAGCTGGTAGCTGTGAGTACCACGTTAGGGACCCTCCCGTCAGCGTCTCACCGAACATCTTCAGCAGCACCAATGGTACCTACTCTTTCGATAGGTCATTACCTTTCACGACAGTGACCCTTAAGTAGTGGATCAAATGATCTTTGGGATCTGTGGTTCTGTCGTAGACCCTTAAGTAGGGTGGCATCTTGAAGGTTTTTGGGATAAAGTGAGGAGCAGCTTCTTCGGTATATGGTTGTTCGACGAACCTTCCCATGTCGTGTTTTGGCAGCAACGTGGGAGCACTAGGGATCTTGTCTACCCTCTCCTGATGCTCTTTCATTTGGTCGCAAAGAGTCCTGTTTTCATTCTCTATTTCTTCCATCTTCTTTAGGATGCCTGTTAGCGTACCGTCGTTGGCCTGTACTTCGATGGGTCTGTTATTTGCTCGTACAACCCAGGTTACGCGTGGAAGTGGTAATGCTCACCGTTGGCATACACCTGACGTTGATTTGTGGTGACTTCTCAACCAATCCACTCAGAGTGCTTGTTAGCCATTCTTCCAGTAGCTTCTTAACCACCGAGGGTGCTTCCTTAGCCGTAGATGTGGAGGCTCTTTTTTCACGCAAGACCATCAGATCTTCAGATGGAGAAAGTTAGATCTCTGTGCTTGGTGTGGTTCTAGGGGTTGCATTCAAGATACCCTCATTATTGGCCTCGATGAGAGGACCAAGGAGATTGGTTGTAACACCCACTATTGCTTTCGATCATGTGTTATTTTCTGCCATCTTTTTGTGTGGTGTAGAGAATGGTAATTGGTTGTTCTCTAGGTGAATACTATGATTTTGATTCTCGAAATCCCGACATACGGCACCAAATTGTTTGGTTCAAAAGTTATCGATTTACTGCATGAGCTTAAAAACAATCAGAAAATAAGTAGGGGTAAATCGTAATAAAATATAATATGACCTAGAGACAAAAGAGTGAAATATTGCAATAGATCTGATAAGATGAACTCGAGAATGAGTGTTTGGTAGTTGTAGAGATAGGGAGAGAATGAGAGAAAATAAGAGAGTAGTATTATTCAAGAATAATAATGATGCCCTTTTACAATAGGAAGGTCCCCTTATATAATAGGAGGCCTTCCTCAAAATAATGAAAAAAGTACAAAATGTGGTCGATGTCCTCCTAACGAGGACGCCATATCTTAACCGGCATCGCCTTGGTCCGTATGTCCAAGCCGTACCCTTACATTAATAGATGTATGCTCACTGGGTGTACTCTTCAACGTAAAAACGTTGATGGCCAAGTTTGACCCCATACAATATTCTCCCCTAGTCAGATTTTTACATTTATCACTGGAAATTTCTAGCATCTCCAAAAGCAAGTTGGAATTCGTTAGAATTTGCAGAACGTGATAGTACTCTATAGTATTTTTATATTTTAATGAAAGTTGTCTTCGTTTATGCAAAATGAACTTGTAATATCTGAAGTATGATATGCCTTTACAAAGGATTATTTTCACTACTGAACAACGTAATACTACCAATATGAATATCATTTAACATCTTAATTGCCCAAAACACAAAAAGGTACTAAACGAACTGTAAATATCATATAATATGAATTAAACCTTTGTATATGAAGAATTCATTACGTCCATAATATTATGATGTTACCTCGGCTGCTAGGACATCAACAGTAAAAATACAATGTGTTTAACCAAAATATGAAACTTTAATTAAAACTAGAAAATAATAGAAAAATTGGGTTACTGATAATCAAGAGACCGAAAAATGTAATAAGTTTTTGATAATCAGAATGAACAGTAAGAAAAATTGTATTTCAATAGGCTTTCAACAGTTGATCGTGTCTACAATTGGTATAACTTCCTCTTTTTATAGCTGACTCTAGGTAGAAGAATGAAGCCTAGGTTTTAATGACATAATTATGAATAATAAATGACATTAAATAGGTCGTTACACAATCATTCTTATTAAATGCTAATTCTTCAACGTATCAGGTTTTTAATGATTGAATTTGAACTTCTTTCCGTCTCCGGGTCCATGCTTTAAATGCTCTTTAACCCGTTGCCTTTGAATGTCTTGAATTGATATGAAACTCGTATCTATTTGCTCTTGATATCCTTTGTCTTTAGAATTACGTTCCAGCCCACTTTAAACAGATACGGGACTCGTAGTTTCATTTCGTCCCGTGTCTAATTTGTCTCATCACATCCTCTTTCAGAATAATAACCTTTTGAATATTCCACGTGTCTTGCCACGTCATAAAAAAAACTTTTTCCCAATACAGATAGTTCCCCCACTTTCCATTTATTTATCATTTAAATATTTGGGAAGTAGATTCTCATTAAGATGAGATTTTTATCATAATAAATGCTATGTCAGTGTTGATATTTCAATTGTCCCTTCCAATTAATGCATCACATACGTGTCACTTCTTCACTAGTTCTGCAGTTCTGCAGCCTTTTTCTTCACTATTCACGAATTGATGGTTACCTTTATTATAGGAGTTTCATCATTACTTTTCCTAGTTCACCAGTTACTTTCCATATACTCCTTCGATTTCTTCTTCTTTAGTTGTCATTTTCACCAAGTGACTCCTCACTTCTTTCTTCTGTTTTTCTTCTGTAACAACTTGTTAAACAATGGCATCTTAACATTCTAACCCTAGAAAAGTTCCAATTCTCGACCAATTTTCAAACGCTCCTGCAAGACATAGAAGAGGTGGAGCAAATGTCCCTCGTGGTACAAGATCAACACGAGGTGGCATATCTGGTTCTACCATCCCTTCTATTTTTGGTACTTCCTCTAAAGGATCTTTATCTACCAAATCTTCTTCTAAAGGAAAAGAACCTGCTGAACCCCTTCATGAACCAACGGTAGAAGAAATTATACCATCAGATCTATCTTTTGAGAATGACAAAGAATCTCTTTGTGAGGAAATGCTTAAATCGGAAAAAGTTGATAAATACCCCTCTTTAATTACTGAACCGTTGATCCCCATCGTCCGAAAAGATTGTCGTTGGAAAGATAGTACTCCCATAGTTATTCTCAACCCTAACCAGAGAATTTCTTCTTATAGGCCCGATATTTCTTGTGTTTATACTTACCCTTTCACTCTGGGTTTATCCCTGCTATTGACCCAGTTATTCTTGAATTTTGCCATTTCTTTAAAATCTGCTTAGCTCAAATTAGCCCCCTGGTGTGGTGAGCAGTGGCATGCTTATGGTTCTTATCGACCAGAGCAAATTTGGATTTTACTTTTTCTCATCTGATTCACCTCTACCATCCCAAACTCTTTCATAATGGAGTTTTTTTATTGTCTGCTAGAGGTAAAAGGGTTTTGATAAACCCTGAGGTTATCAATGATCGAGGTTGGTACACACGATTCGTTAGTGTTCCCACAATTAATTTGGTGGGTGGATCAAACATACCTTTTCCGGAGAAGTGGAACATGACACGTAAGTATTTTATTTCTTACCGTGTCTATTTTTGATATTTTGATCTTTTATTTTTAAAGAATTTTTGTTCTGCTTTTTGATAGCTACCATGAGAGATGTGGAACTCGTCCCTGGCTTCCGTGCTTGGGTAGATACTATCTGAAGGCCGCACCTAAGGAAGCACGTACTTGAAATTCAATTTCTATTAAGCACGGCTGGAGAGTTAAAACTCATGGTATACATTTAGTATTATTTTTGTATAGAGTAAATTTTCTCTTTTTGTATATCCAAGCTTATATCCTTCTTTATATCAGGATTTGCCAAATAAGGGATGTCAGGTGAAGTAGCTAATGCCCTTAGAACTTCTTCCAATGCTCCATTAGCTCTAGGGAGGACACAGGATATTCTAATAAAGAGAAAATCATTTGAAGAAGATTCTGATGTTGAAGAAGATGATGATACCTCTTTGGCAGATCGTCCTAGGTCTAGGAGGCATGTGATAGTTTCTGAGGATGGTATTGAAGTTTCTCCTACTCGTACCTCCGAGCCCGTTATTATTATATCTGATGAAGAAACTATCCTGAGTGATACTCCTGAATCTACTTAACGCCTTTTCATTGAAGGTTTTGAGGGTGGTAATTTTGGTCCAGTTTTGGAGGAAAACCCCTCTTTCAACTTTTGTTTATGTTCCTCCTGTTTCTCCCATCACTTCAAGTGTTACTACGGCTACCATTTCCATTCCTGTTTCCTTACCAACCTCTGTCCCCGTTCCTGTTTCATCCTTTATAAATACTACTGTTTTTACCTCCTCTACCGTACCTCTTTCTGTAGTTCCCTCTTCTTCTTGTGGAAGAAAGTTCCAGCAATAGAATCATGGCTTTGAGGAGCGTTACACTTGAGGTTCCGGCTAACAGAAGTCTTTTGAGGAAATTAGGTGGGGCGGATGTTTGGCTCGAACCCTTAATCGGGGAAGTAGAGAAGAGGAAAATGGATAGTCACAGCTGTTTGACTTTAATGAATGACATAGTTCATAGTACTTTGAAGGTATTTTTCTCTCCACCCCGCTTTTTAGAAAGAAATTTTCCTTTTAATTTCTGCTTATGTTTACCCCCCCCCCTTTTAATTTTTTATAGGCTAATCTTATAGGTATAGAACTTATGGGGAGAATTTCTCTTTTGGAAAAGAAAGCCCGTGAAGCTGACCGAGCTATTCCTGAAGCTGAAAAGAAAGCTAGGGAAATCGATATTAAAGCAAACAGTTGGAAGGAGCAATTGAACGATTCTCAGAAAACGATTAAGGATTTACAAGAGAACAATCATAACTTGGATCAACAAAAACAAACTTTATCTTCTAAATTAGACAGGGTCAAGGCTTCTTTCAGCAAGGTGGGGAAGGAAAAAGAGCGCTAGGAATGTACTTTTTCTCAGCAATTATCTAAGTCAAGCGAAGAGATTAGAGAACTTAAAGTTCTGTTAAGTAAGAAAGAAGAATACGCGGGAGAGTTAGAACATAACTTATCTCAGGCACAGGCTGATTTGCAAGCTTCTTCTGATAAGGCACGTGCCTTAGAGGAGTCTCGTGCCTCTCTTGAAGCCACCCTTTATTATACTTTGAATGAAAATCAATCATTGAAAAATGATCTTACCTTGTGGAAAAAGGACTATGCTCTCATCGAGGAGAGTTTGATGCGGAGGTGAGCTGGTCTTTCCTGAATTCTCACCGTGATGCTTTAATGGAGGCTAGCCAAGAAGGTTTTAATTTGCAATCAGAGTTAGCCAAGGTATTAAAGACCATTGAGATGACTCAACAACCACTTGACTTTCCTTCTCCCCCAGATGATACCACCGTGGCTTATGATCCCCCAATGATGGAGCTGCTTCTATTGAAGTTGACAATATTGTAATCCAAGCCCCTGAGGATCAGCCAGCAGAAATTAAGGCTCCCGTGGCTCCTGATTCTCTTAACAGTCCTAATATCCCAACTGTTGCTACTCCCCTAGAAGTTGACTCCGTGCCTGTAATTTCTTAGACACGGAAGTTACTTCAATAGCTTCAAAAAAACCCCTCCTTCAGGAGCAAGTTAGTTTTTGAATTAGTCCCCAGTTCACATTAATGGGGGGCCTGTAAAGATTTCCTATTTTGTAAAGATTTTTTTTGTTGAATGTTTTTTAAATTAAGATGTTTTATAAGTACTCCTTTGAATGTTATTCTGGCCTTTTTTCTTATTTAGGACTTATAGAATAATTTAGCATTTTTATTGTTTATATTATTCTTGCGTATTTTCTTATTTAGGAATTATAGAATAATTGTTTTTGAAAATTTTTTATGATTCATCTCATGGAATATCAACATGAGGTTTAAAAAAGAGAAGGCCCTTTTGTGTACATCGACATTTAATGAAGAAGACGTCTCAACTTCATAATGGTGTTATGATACGATGAAAGAAAATAGGAAGCACATGTTTTTTGTATAAAATAACTTGACAAGTTTTTATTAATGAACTTGAGCAAATTTTCGAATAATACATGTGTTGCGGTACGTCTATAACTTCCTCGTAACTATTTTTCGTGTAACAAATTTCTTAACATAAAATACACAAGGTTTTCTTTTACAACCTGTCTTAGCACATAGCCATAACCCTATATACTTAGAAAGGATTTGGAAAATGTTTACAACATTGAAATATGTTTTATGTACAGCTGAATCTTGATATATGACACTTCGGAGCTGAATTTGATCCACTTTTACTCGAACTCCCGTATCTCTTTTCCTTTATGGACCAACATCTATGTTTCTGCACGAGGCTATATATATTGTATAGTCCCCCAAGTGTTTGAGAGTTGAAGAAATGAAGCCTTGAACACTTGGTTATTACTCATATGCTGGTCCTTTTCCTGAAACAGAAAATATGCGGGACTCGAAGGTATAATTTTAGATGAAGACTGCCTACCCGTATGTACTTCCATCAGATTGATATAACCCTAGGCTTAGAATTTGAGAATATTTTATTTTGCCATACAGGTTGTGTTTCATCATTTGGCACGGGTTAGGATTTTTGCCTAGCATCTAAAATTGTTAGCAAAATCTTAGTAAAAGAAAAATAACTTAACATGAAGATACCTGAACATGTCCACTTTCTTTTAAAGCAATATTGTTTTCGAGCACAAAGTCCCCAGTTTTGAAGAACTTGGGATTTTATTGCTTTTGTCCTTTCCTGGCCATTACAGTCCCCAGAATTATATAACAAACTTTGAGTGTTGCTTTTGGCCATAATCTGGTTTATTCCAAGTTATCGTTCCAAACATTTTTTCTATGAATTATGAAAAACCACTTTTTATGATTGTGGATATCATGTTTTAGCATCTAACAAAATATCACGTATATCAAACATAGGAGATTGTTTACTCGAACGTAGAGAATGCTTACTATAGCTTTCAATAATAATAAATGTATAGTTTTTCACGTACCTTGGGTCCTTTCAAGTTGACCTAATTTCTGAATTTTCCTCTTGCCTGCCTTTCTTACTTTTTATGGTTATGCAAGATGGACGTCCGATGTTGTCCCCAAAACTTCAACATAGGGCCAAGTAAAACAATCTTCATTAGTTTTTAATAGTTCATTAACTTACCTCTCGTGTGTGAACTTAAGTTGGCTCCAATGTGGATTATTCGTTCAGGCCATTTTTCAAGTAGTATCACAGACTCGAACTCCTTAGTTGATATTTCGATACCTTCTCCTTCCTCTTGATTGCCTGAATGTTGATCTGGATTTTTTTCGATGTTGTATACACTACTTGTACCTGATACAATATTGATGCTACGGAATATATGTTGTTGCCCATGAATTTGGCGAGATTCCCCATGGTGTTAGGAATTTCATGACTTGATAAAGGGTTGATGGGATATCGCCCATCTCATGAATCCATGGTCTTCCCATGATTATATTATATGGCATTTCCACGTCTACTACCCGAAATTTGGTATCTTTCTCAATACCCTCTGCAAAAGTTGTTAAGTTTACCTCTCCTTTAGTTACTATGCTGGAGTTATTGAATCTTGATAAAGTATGCGCCTTTGGAATCATCTTATCCTCCATTTGCATCTCCCGTAACACCCTTAGCTGGATGATATTTGCTGAACTTCTTGGATCAATCAAAACTCTTTTTATTTTAATATCATGTATGAGTAAAGATATTACCAGTGCATTGTTATGCGGGGCGATCACTCCTTCCGTGTCTGCATCATCATAAGCGATAACTTCACCTTCCAGCGTCTGGCGTGTACGTTTCCCGGGCATAATTGGGAGTTTAGAAACTTTGTTGGAAACTGAATATGCTACCTCATATATACCTTCTCCAACGTGCAATGGCTAAGGCCACCATCATCAATAAGTCGACCCAGCTCGGCTACGACAAACAAAGTAACTCGAAAATAGTCAAAGTCACGTATATGGCCAAGGACATCTCTAAAGTGAAAATGGCTAAGGCCACTATCGTCAATAAGTCGAACCATCTCGACTACGACAAACAAAGTAATTCGAGGACAGTCAAAGTCACATATATGGTCAAGGCCATCTCCAACGTGCAAATGGCTAAGGCCACCGTCATCAATAAGTCGACCCAGTTCGACTACGACTAACAAAGTAACTCGATGATAGTCGAGGTTACGTATACGGCCAAGGCTATCCCCAACATGTAAAAGGCTAAAGCCATCATCGTCAATAAGTCAACCCAACTCGACTACAACAACTAAGTAACTCGACAACACTCGAGGTTATGTATACGGCCAAGGCCGTCCCCAACATGTAAAACGCTAAATCCGTTATCGTCAGTAAGTCGAACTAGTTCGACTATGACAAACAAGTAACTTGACAATAGTCAAAGTTACATATATAGCTAAGGCCATCGACTGTATTACGGCTAAGGCCACCATCGCCAACGGTCGCCAACCCTGTTCTACTGCGGCACAAGGCACGTAATAGAAGATGAAGCAACGCCATTAACAGCTAAAGCCGCCACCATTTAGCATCGAAGCCACCTCTTATCGGCGGATAACACAAGCAACGTTCGAGAAGCACAGTAAGAATCTTACAAATAAGCGAGCATTCGCTCTGGGGAGATGAGATACCAAAAATAAAAGATACAAAAGGAAAAGAGTAACAGCAAAAATATAATTTCCATTATCATCCAAAAGTGCATGTTCAAAATGATCCATTTACATTTTCAAATACAACAAAACAAAATGAATATAAGTCCTAAGGAGCTTCGCCGTTCGACTCACCATCCTCCGTCGGACCGCCATCTCGTTCATTACTGCCTCGGGGCTGATAAGTTGTAGAGATCTAGGACCCAGACCACATATGGTTAACGTCTTTGAAATTATAGCCCATCTAGTTCGGGGAGTCAAAACTATACCTACAGGCTTCGCAGGTGACCCAAGCTGTGCGTCCTTGCTCCTGAACCTCTGCCTCACTAGCTCGACCTGCAACCAAGAAAGCCTCGAGCACAAAGAGCTTGGCCTGGACATACACACATATCTTATGCGTTTCACGGTGCACATCCTCATCGGACCTTGATGCAACAGTCCGCTTAAAGGCCTCAATCTCGGCGGCTTTGGCATTACGCTTGACGATCAAGGGATCATCGGACCTTGACGCAACACCTTTTAACCTCAGCGGCCGCACACAACAAGGTCATGTCCATTGTGGCCTGCTCGTTGTATTACAACAGGTGATACCCTCCCGAGATCAGAATTCGGTGGTTGGATCTACCTGCCATCATCTCCATATGGGCCGGACCTCTCGTTAATGCATCTGTATCCGCATGGGCGACGTTAGGGTCCACCCTCTCGCCACTGTCGCCCGCTTCTCCAATGGCAACCGATGAGCCACTCTCTGGAATATGTGTTGGGTTGGCATCGATAACTGCCCTCCCTTGGGGAGCCGACCTCCCAGAACAGATGGCATCAGCCATAAAAACTGGCCTTGACCCCCAACGGGGCTCACTCACCCTTTCTTCTTCTGTGGCTATCCCCTTGCCAGTTATCAACCGGCCTCTTTTCCTTTCCGGCAGCTCCTCGCCATCAAAAGTCTCCTCAACAGGCTGCGGGGATGGCATTGAAGGAGTCGTTTCACTTATGGATTCCGCCACGAGCAGAACCTCAGGTTAAGGAACCTCAGAGCACCATCACTAGGCGAGCCATAAGGTATGTATCCATCTTCAGAGTCAGTCCCTGCCCCAGGTGAGGTAACGACACTCTTCTTCTTGTTTTTCTTCTTAGGGGTGCTCCGACCTGCCAATACGAATAAGTCAAGTAATAACATATAAGGAAACTCCAAACCATAGCCAAAGTGTTACCTGGCGGGCCTTTTCGTTCACGAAACGTCGCCCAGGTGCAGTATTCCTCCGCATACAGAATCATTCTCTCTACCCATGATTTAATATTTTCAATGAACTGGGTTGGAGAAGCCCTCGCTGCAAAAAAAAAAGGGGGGGGGGGAGGGAAAAGCAAAGAAATCACAATGGCCGTATGGTCAAAATGACAAGCAATCTTGAATCACAAAAGTAAAAATACTTACGTTCTGGATTCCATCTTTCTAGGAACCCTTCGGGATTCGACACTAGGTGCTCCGTCCTGGTGTAGAAGTATTTATGCCAAAAGTGTTGGTTGGTCTTGTCATCGGCTTTATCAACCAAGCCCCTTGTGCCATGACTTTTCAACTACAACATGGTACCCCTCAGGTAACCAGGGCTGCATAACTGTAAGAGGTGGTGGATCGAGACGTTGCACTCAGCCCTGGCTGCATAAGTGGTCATAATATAGCACACCTTCAAGGTGTAAGGAGTGAGCTGAGCCAGACACACGCTATAAAAATAACAAAGTTCCTCCATTAGGGTGTAGATTGGAAGACTATAACCAATCACGAACTGGTACTCGTAGAATGTGCAATACCCAGGACGGTGCACATTGGCATAGTCCATCCCGGCCAGAACCATTTCTACGTGGTCCGAAATATGGTGCGTCTCCCGAAGATCATCTAAGTGATGTAATAAATCACTGTGTTCCCAGGGAAAGGCTGGGCTTTAGTTGGAAAATCCCTGTGAACATGTCCTTCGGGAGGACGCTATCTATACTAAGAGAAACAAGGGCCTTCCCTGCCTTTTCCTTCACCACCGAAAGATGGTGGAACCCTATACGGGGCATTATCTTTGGCATTTTTACTACTATGTCCATGTTTTGTCATGTTATCCTATGTGGGGAACGAGGCACTAACGATAGGAAGTGTGGTTTCAAAAGAAGTGGAAATGTTTCGCATGAAATAGCGGTTTCTAGAAAGAAAGGTGAAAAAGGAAGCCAGAAAAGGTTCTCCAAAGGTTCGAAAGATGAAATGTATTGAACCTTCCCTCTATTTATAGGGTTAGGATGCATAAAAATGGAAGAGGCATGATTCAAAATGGGCACGGGAAACCATAACATCACATCATCCTTTGAACCACCTCGGGAGTAAGTATAATTATGAAGCATGTGGGCGATGACATCATTTCGAAAAGGGGGCTACGCGTTAGCAGCTCAGCGATACCATATATTTCACCTCATTCATGTCACCACCCCTATAGTGAGTCAAATTTTCTAAAGATGAGTTCTGCATTTCTGCCCATTGAAGACGTCTACTGGATACACCTCAAACGGGCGGAGAGACTAACTGTATAGGGTCAAATTTGGCCCTCAACGTCTCTACGTCGAAGTGTACACCCAGTGAGCATACGTCTATTAAAGTAAGGGTACGGCTTGGATGTACGAATGAAGGCAACGTCGGTTAAGACCTGGCATCCTCGTTAGAAGGACGTCGACAACGTTTTGTACTTTTATAATTATTTCGAGGAAGGCCTCCTAGTAAACAAAAGGTATAACGACCCGACCGGTCATTTTTGAAATTTATGCCCCAATCCCCAATTAATTGCTTTCCCTAAGGTCGTTTCTGCTATTTTGGTTTACCGGGATGTTCGGTTCTAGAATTCGGAGAGTTTTGGGACACTTAGTCCCTAAATGAGAGCTTAATAGTTGAAAAATGGTCCATATTCGGAACAGTGTGAAGACGACCTCAGAAGGGAAATCTGATGGTTCCTTTAGCTCCGTTAAGTTATTTCGGGGTTAGGAGCATGTTCGAAATATAATTTGGAGGTCCGGTGTAGAAATAGGCTTGAATTGGCAAAGTTGGAATTTTGGCGAAATCCTTTTGATAGGTGAGATTTTGATCCAGGGGTCGGGATGGAATTCCGATAGTTTCAATAGCTTCGTTAGGTGATTTTATATATGTCTGCAAATTTTCAGGTCATTCAAACATCATTTAGTCAGGTTCTTGATGGAATATAGGTTTCAGAAATTTTGTTTGAAACTTAGGCTTGAATCCGCCTGGATTTGATTATTTTTGTGTTTAATGATGTGTTTTTATGATTGGAAAAAGTTTGTATCATGATTTTGGTGTAGGTTGGTGGTTTTGGTTGAGGTCCCGGGGGCCTTGGGGGTGTTTTCGGGGGTTAAACGAACCATTTTGAGTTGAAGAACATAGCCAAATTGTTGTCATAAGTGTTGCAGACGATTGGTCTATGCGATCGCATGGATTGTGATGCGATCGCATAAAAGGTTTGGATGAGGCTCAAATTTTGTTCAATGAGATCGCGGTCTGGGAGATGCGATCACATAGTAGGAAAGTTTAGTGCTCTGCGATCGCGGGATGAACTATGCGATCGCGTAGTGTATTAGCCAGGGGTCCCAGGTTCTCTATTTTGTTCTATGCGATCGCGGGCATAGGTATGCGATCGCATAGTGTTGTTTGAGGAAGCAATGCGATCGCAGGGTGTTTAATGCGATCACATAAGTCAATTTTGAGGGACTGAAAGTTTGTTCTATGCGATCACAGTGAAGGTGATGCGACCGCATATTGTTAATTGTTGGACGGACAGATCAGTTAAATAACATTTCATTCGCGAGGGTTTCATTATCTCACCATTGTTGGGCAAGTTTTGAAGCTAGGGGCCAAAGGATTAAGCGATTTCTACCTAGATTTCGATTGGAGGTAAGTTTTATGGTCTAATTACATAATTTTATCCTAGAATCTTCATCCATATCACTGAAAATTAGAGGAATTAAGGTGTAAATTGGTGTTTTGCTTGAAGCCTAAGAAAAATAGAACATCGATGATTTGAAAGAGCAAATGGACTCCAATTTTGATAAATTTTATATGGTTAGACTCGTGAGAGTACGAGGTTCTGAAAAGGTAAAAGTATTTCAATTCCGAGCCGATGGCTAGAGGGGTATTTTGGTTATTTTACCTTTTTTGCACCTTAGCTTTAATTTTAACAGTGTAATTAGTTACTTGCAATGTTATTTACACTATGTAATTGGTTTGAATAGATTTGGGCTACTCGGAGTCAGATTCTCATGGTAAGGGCATTATTTCTTAGCGATTTTGTACCGGAATTGAGGTTAGTGACTTGTCTAAACTTGTGTGGGGGATCATTTATATGTTGATTTAAATGCCTTGTACGCGAGGTAACGGGCGTGTACTTGCGCAAATTGTCGAAAAATTCACTTTACTTGAATTGCTCAATCAGTGTTATCACCGTTATTTTATTGGTTTAATTGCAAGATTTATCCTGAGTTAGCTAGGGAAGCATGATTAGATAGGATTAAATGTCTAAATGCCTACTTGTCTTAATTCAATTTCATGTAACATGATGAGATTGGATTTAATTGTTAATCGTAGCTGTGTATTTCATTTCTCTCTGCGTATTCTCTTTGTTAGATTATGCTGTGTTCTGTGGACTGCGGGTTTGATTCCCAGAGATCCGGTGCTACTAATAAATGGACAGCGGGTTCAATTCTCGGAGATCTTGTGATACTGATATAAAATGACTGCAGGTTTAATTCCCGGAGATCCTGTGATATTGATATAAAAGGACTGCTGGTTCAACTCCCGGAGATTCTGTGATACTGATACAAATGGACTGCGGGTTCAATTCCCAGAGATCCTGGTCACTATAATAAATGGACTGCGGGTTTGATTCCTGGAGATCCTGAGTTTCTGAGCATAAATGGACTGCGGGTTCAATCCTGGAGATCATGTACCATTGATTTTGTACTTGTTATGGTAATTTTTCCTTGTTAGCTTAATTGTAGATGACTTGTAGTTTTTATTATATTTTGCTATTATTTCAGATTTACTCCTACTTTACGCTGTTCGATATTTTTATTATTATTATTCTCGATAGTGCCCTGACCTTCCTCGTCACTACTCTATCGAGGTTAGGCTTGGCACTTACTGAGTATCGTGGTGGTGTACTCATGCTACTCTTCTGCACGCTTTTTGTTGTGCAGATCCAGGTCCATCTGATCAGGCACACTACCAGTGATCGCGAAGATATTTCAGGAGACTCGAGGTATGCATCTGCTATGTCCGCAGATCTGGAGAGTCTTCTTCTGTTTCTTCCTTAATGACACTAGTTATTTCCCTTGTTTCGGTTGTGTAGATACTCTTGGTGGATAGAGCTACAGTTTTACTCTCTTTAGCCTGTGTTTGCCCGTGAGTTTCCGGGTCTTGGTGGTTATATTTTAGAAATTATGGTAAAGTGTATGTGCTGCGCGACACCTATTACATTTTCTATGTTATTCCGCTATCATTTTTAGTTGTTCATAAAAGCTGTAAATTTTGCATTTGTGTTAGGCTTACCTAGTCGCGAAGACTGGGTGCCGTTATAACATGTTCACAATTGGTGAACCAGGGTCGTAACAAGTTGGTATTAGAGCTCTAGGTTCATATGAGTCACGGGACACAGGCAAGTTATTTAGAGTCTCGCTGATCGATATGGAGACATCCGTATTTATCTACGAGGAGCTATGTAACTATTTAGGAAACTCTTCATTTCTTTGAATTCCTTTTCGTGAGATATTTTGATACCAAATCTAAATTTTTGTCTTCTATTCTCTCATAGATGGTGAGGACACGTGCTACACAGGAGGATCAGGCACCCAGGCCCCCTGCTGCCGCCACCAGAGGCCGAGGCCAGGGTAGAGGCCGAGGACGCGCCTGAGGTGCAGCCACAACACCCACGCGCGCTGCCGCTGAGGCACCACTGGTGGAGCAGGTTGGAGCATAGGCACCGGGTACACCTACTACAGCTACTACGACTCGGGAACTCTAGGAGACTCTGGCTCATTTTATGAGCATGTAAACTACTCTGGCTCAGGCGGGGTTGCTTCCGCTCGCTGCAGCCACATCTCAGGCCGGGAGAGGGGCCTAGACTCCCGCAGCTTGTACTTCTGAGTAGCGAGTGCCCATGGAGCAGGTTCGAGTGATTATTCCTATATCGCCTATCGCACCAGTACAATCCGAAGGTAGGTCAGCTACCTCCGAGGATGAGCAGCACAGGTTGGAGAGTTTCAAGAAGTATGATCCCCCAGTGTTCAGTGACTTAGCTTCAAATGATGCCTTGGGATTTCTGGAGGAGTGTCATCGTATCCTCCGTACTATGGATATAGTGGAGTCTAGTGGGGTTTCTTTTACTGCTTTCTAGCTTCGAGGGGCTGCTTATGATTGATGGCGCACATATGAGTTGGATAGTCCAGTTGAGTCTGCCTTGCTGACTTGGACACAGTTCTCTGACATGTTTTTGAAGGAGTTTGTTCCCCAGAGCCTCAGGGATGCTTGGCATGCAGAGTTTGAGCGGTTGTGCCAAGGCTCTGTGACAGTATCTGAGTATTCCATCAGTTACACCCGGTTAGCCAAACATGCATCCGCTTTGGTCACCACGGTCCAGGAGAGAGTGTGGAGGTTTATTGAGGGTCTTATTCCGCCTATCCGGTCCAACATGGCTAGGGTGCTAGATATGGATGTACCGTATCAGCAGGCGGTGAGTATTTCCAGACGGATTGAGGGTATGCTCGCTAGGGAATGAGAAGAGAGGGACGGCAAGAGGTCTCATGAGTCGGGTCATTTCTCTGTTGCCCGTACTGCTGTAGCCGGTCGATATGGCAGGGGTTGTTTCGATTGTCCAGTACATTCAGCATTGCCAGTAGCTGGTGGTACTCTAGTAGACTGAATTCATAGCCTTCTATAACAAAGAAGGACTGTGACTTACAAAAATACGAGATGATACGGATAAGAAAGCAGAGCAAGTTCTTACTCGAGCTGCTATCCGAGACAAGCCTTCTTTTATAACTGAGAAATCCTCAAAGTCAAGGCACAAGTACCAGGAACTCAAGCAAATTGGCTATTTATTCGGAGATAGTAATAATTTTTTTTAATATTCGCTTATTTTCAGTTTAAACCTTCATCATGGACGAAACTTGCCAATCTACATAGTTGAGGACAACCAAGTTGGAGATGGATTTACCATGCAAAATAAAAAGGAAAGAATAGCATGATATTGATATGTAAGCAACAAGTAGAGAAAAATAGAGAATGTGCATCGATATATTGGTACCGCAACTATCAGTACTAGAACTGATTATAACGAATCTGTACAAAGTAGTTTCAGAACAAAAGGTTCAAACACACCAGTTAATTTTAATTTGCAAAATTTAGTTCTAACCTTACAGAAATAGATCAAGAAACAATACGAGCGGGTAGAACACCTCAGGGAATTCCTAGCTATCTTACAAGAATGATATGTATAACCATTGCAGCACCGGGATTTAAACAGAACAAGACACAGTAAATCAAATCGATACTAATAAGATGTCCAAAAACAGACATAGAGATCAAACATATGTTATTCTTGGGTGATCCGAATCTAAACACAAAAATCTAAAGAACAGGTCCTAGCAAAGAGATATGATATTTTTTTCATGGGCTGGAAAAGATCCGGATCTACCCGAACAGGTAAGGAAATACATAGCTAATTGTAAAATTTCAAGCGAAGAATAAAGATTATGAGGAACATGGGTAAAACACCCACGGGATTGCTTACAAAGATACCATACCTTACAACTGAAAAAGAAGAGATAACTGCGAGATGGAATAATCCACGGAAGGAAGGTTCATTAATAACTTTGGACAATTATACAAATATTATCTGAAGCAATCATTAAACCGAAAGAATAAGAATCCACGAGGTCAAATGCTGAAGAACTAGAAATTATCATTAACTTCCCAAATACGAAGGTTTACGTTTGTCGTGACTCAACTCCAAATTTAAAGGTAAATTTTACATGTTAACAACAATTTCTTTGCTTGCCTCCATGCTAACATAACAGGTGTACCACCGGAGGTAAATGTTTATATGCTCAATATTGACCCGTGGAATAATCCGGTCAAGCAAAAGAAGAAACTAGAGTCAAATAATAAAAGATAAAGTTACAGAAATTTAAAAGATCGGTTAAGTCCGAAAAGTCGAATCATTCAAACCTGTTATCTAAAAACAACGCATCACCACTTCCAAAATTCCGAGAAGAAGATGATTGCCGGTACACTAATTATCTCAGATGTCTCAATAAATGCAATTTTAATTCAAGAAGATAAAGGTACACAATCTCCTATCTATAATAGAATGCTCTTAGATATGGAAACTACATATCAACATTTTAATAAGTTGGCATTAATTGTAGTTGCCCTAAATCTAAGGCTTTAGTTTCAATGTCATTCAATTCTCGTAGTCACTAAATTTTTATTACGCAATATTTTTGCATAGACATGAACTGTTAGGAAGGCTAGCTAAATGAGTAGTCGAACTAAGTGAATATGATATTGTTTATCAACCACGTACGACTATAAAATTATAAATTAAGTAGATTTCATGATTAATCTTTGATCGAACATATTACCCGAACATGTTATTTCTGGGATAATTCTCGGGATCTGGATTTTTTTACACAATTAGGTCCACAAATACTAAACTTTCCGAGTTAGGGACAATGCTTAATGGCTATCAGAAAAAGTAGTTAGATAATTCATAAAAAGTTATTTTATTACTAACAACAAAGCCGAGTATGAAGAATATGCTATAGGGCTTAAGTTAGCTTGAGGACTCAAAGCAAAAGTATTGATTTAACGATTGATCAAATCCAAGAAAACTATGCGGCTCAAGAAAATAGAGCTGGATGTGCTAGTCTCGGATCTACTGCTGATATCACTAATTCCAAAAACAACTCCAGGCTCTTATTAAGAAATATTATTTTCGGATCAAACAGCCTCGGGGTTGAGCCATCTCTTATTTAGGCGATCCCAGATCTATCATTAATTAGAATTAAAATGAGATAAGCCTGACTAATTTAATTTGGAATTGGAATAATAAATTCATTTATTACTTATAGAATGTGACTTTACCCAAAAACAAGCATGCTCTCGATAACTCTGAGTGCGTCTCATCACGTACTACCTGACTTGTTGAAGGAGAATTATATTTGAGAATATTCATGGCTCTAAAAGCTAAAATGCCACATGGACCAAACAAACAAAATATATGATGCGAGAAATTTATAAAGAAAGTAGTGAAAATTACTCCGGTAATAAAGCTTTAAATCAAAAACTCCTCAAAGTCAGTTTGAATAGCTCAAATCAAGATATGGCATGATCCTCGACAACATTTAGGAACCTCCGTAGTTCCCGGCCAGAGTATAAAATATTTTTTATAAAGAGCTTTGGTACCATCCCTATGTTAGAACTGGACCATTTGAAAGTCCATTAATATCGAAACTAACTATCCTACCGAAGACTATAAGATCGTGAATTGTCAAATTATGATTCTATTGTTTGAGTTCTTATACCTCAAATCTCAAACACTAGGGAGATTATGTCACGACCCCAAACCCGGTCGTGATGGAGCCCAGCAAACTGCTAGGCTAGCCTGACCAATCAATAGAAATACGGAGCTATCAGCTCACATTTAACCCCTTTTAAGCATAAACTGTGATAGTATAATAATGAAAATATCCAACACACCGGGATTAGACATCCCAAACTAGTATAACCTCCCAACAGAACAGGAATCACAAGTCATGAGCCTCTACCAGAATTTATAAAGTGTGAGAGTGTATACGACTTTGCACAAGTGCGGAATAAACTAAACAAAATGAGCATAAACTGGAGAGTCAGGTCCTGCGGACGCTCGCAGCTACATCGACTGTCCAAGTGCAATCTCTCGAGCAGCTATAGAATCAACTCTGCTGCGATGTACCTGGATCTGCACAGAAGGTGCAGGGAGTAAAGTGAATACTTCCAGACCTAGTGGTAATAAGTAGGGGTAAGACAGCGAAGGTAAGAAAACCCAATACAACACTAAGTAAAGCTATACACAATACCTTACATCAGTATAACATGAACAATATCCGAACCAGCAATATCAAAACTAGCAATATTAGCTAATAACATAATATGCATAGCTAAATGCAATACAATGCATGAATATGACCGCTACGGCGTGTAGCCCAATCCATTTGGGTACCCGTGCTCACTGTGGGGGTTCAGACTTTGAAGGGGCTCCTACATCCCAAGAACAATATCATGATATGCTGCGGCGTGCAACCTGATCCACTACCAGTCAGCTATAACGCAATGCAGCCTCACAGTCTCAGAAATAGTAGTTGAAAACTCTTTTATCATTTTTCAGTAGAAAATAGTGTTTCAGAAATCCAGAGTTTGGAGAACCATTTTTAACAGTAATAGCTCGGGACTGGTGTCAAAATAGCATGTCAATATCATAGAAACAGTAGCATCGATCCTCGTGGGATCCCAATAACCGGATCACAGCCCAAAGATATACACAACAATCAGAGTAGGAGATTCACTGGCTCAATAGTATCCAACAACACAATATAGTATCATCGGACTAAGCCATAGTCCCCAATCACGTTCGATCCCGCACTCACAGAAGAGTACGTGTCTTGCCTCAATACAGCGTCACATAGTAATATACCGGGGTTTCGAACCCGCTGGTCATCACCCATACCCATTACTCACCTCGACTCGGCTCGAAGACTAGTCCGCAATGCCATTGCCACGAGAATCGGCCTCCACGGGTGTAGAATCTGATCAAAATCAATAGAAATGCATCAAAATAGGCTAAAGGGACATTACCCAATCGAAACAACTCGAATTACACCAAAAACCACAAAGTTGCCAAAATCTGACTTTCGGTACGCTTCTCAAAAAATTATAAAAGTTACATATTCGGATTCCTTATCTCAACACGAGTCCATGCACATAAAGTTTACCAAAATCGGACTTCGTTTGCCCATTCAAATCGATGATTTACCATAACCCAGGCTTAGAGTAAAAACCTCCATTAATACACCCCTAAATTTTCCAATTTCAGGTTTAAACTCCATAATTAAGCAAGAAAATAACATAAATTAGGTCCATGAATGATTACCTAAAGAATCCCTTTGATTTCCTCTTAAAATCGCCCCTAATCGCCTCTTAGTTTATGCCTTAGCGTGATATAACATTTCTAAGATTTTAACCTTCTGATCTTTTATCACTGATACGTTTTCCGCTTCTGCGGTCATAAACTCGCATAAGCGAGTCCCCTTCTGCGACTATTTTGTCGCTTCTACTGAAGTCCACTTAACTACCACCTTCGCTTCTGCGGTTCAGGTCTCGCACCTGCGAGATCGCTTAACAGACCATCTCCTCGCTTCTGCAAAGATCGCCCAATGTCCACTTCCGCTTCTACGGCCCTTGGTCCGCACCCGCGATGCCGCTTCAGCAGAAAGAGCTCCGCTTCTGCGAAACTTCATCGTCCAGCCTCCAAGCACTTCTGCACAGAAAAAATTCGGCTTTTGCGGACTCGCCTCCGCGTCTTCTTTTCCGCAAGAGCGAAAATAGCAGGAGTCAGGTATATCAGACCTGCTGCAAACTCATTATAACGTGAGGCCTCGGGACCTCAACCGAAAATACAATTCTACTCTAAATCATCAAAGGAACTTGTTCCAATCATAATAACACACCCTTAAACACGAAAATCATCAAATCAAGGCGAATTCAAGCCTAAGTGTCAACTAGAACTTCCGAAAACTACATCCAATCAAAAACCCAACCAAACGATGTACGAATGGCCTGAAAATTTGCAGCCATATCCAAAATCACCTAACGAAGCTAGTGCAATTATCGAAATTCCATTTCGACTCCCGGATCAAAATCTCACCTACCTTCGGATTTCGCCCAAGCCAATTCAAGCCTATTTCTACACCAGACCTCCAAATTTAATTTCGATCGCTCCCCTAAGTCACAAATCACCTCTCGGAACTAACTGAATAATCAGAATTCGATTCCGAGCCCTCTAACCGCATAGTCAACTCCAAGTTGACATTTCATAAACAAGCTTCATTTCAAAAGGCTATATGCCTCATTTTCAACCAGAATCACTCCTAACTTACCCGATAGACCCTAACACCGATGTAAAAGCATGAAACATATAAATGAAGGGGTAACAGGGTGGTAATTTCCGTGATGTCAGGCTGGGTCGTCACATTCTTCCCCACTTAAGCAAACACTCATCCTCGAGCGGGTCAAGAAACATACCTGAAGACTAAAATAAGTGAGGATATTTGCTCCGCATCTCCCGCTCGATCTCTCAAGTGGCCTCCACGGGTCGACCTATCCACTGAACCTTTACTGATGCAATGTCCTTGGATCTCAATCTCCTCACCTGACGACCCAATATAGCTATAGGCTCCATATCATAGGTCAAGTCATCATCCAGCTGAAGAGTGCCAAAGTCCAACACATGCGATGGGTCACCAACATATTTCCGGAGCATGGATACGTGAAACAATGGATGAACTCCCGATAGACTGGGTGGCAAAGCAAGCATATACGCCACCTCTCCAATCTTCTTGAGGATCTCAAATGGGCCAATGAATCTCGAACTAAGCTTTCATTTCTTCCCAAATCTCATGACGCCTTTCATCGGCGAAACCTTCAATAAGACTTTCTCACCCACAGAATAAGACACATCCCGAACCTTCCGGTCCGCATAACTCTTCTGGCGCGACTGAGCTGTGCGAAGTCTCTCCTGAATCACCTTCACCCTATCCAAAGCATCCTGGACTAACTCTGTCCACAACAAACTTGCCTCACCGGGCTCAAACCAACCAACTAGAGATCCACACCGTATCCCATATAAAGCCTCATATGGCGCCATCTGGATAGTGGATTGGTAGCTGTTGTTATAGGCAAACTCGGAGGTAAATAATCAGCCCATGAACCACCGAAATCAATAACACAAGCTCCCAACATATCTTCCAAGATCTGGATAGTACGCTCGGACTGTCCGTCCATCTGAGCATGGAATGCAGTACCAAACTCAACCTGGGAGCCCAACTCATGCTGAAATGTCCTCCAGAAATGCGATGTAAACTGAGTACCTTTGTCTGGTATGATAGAAACTGGGACTCCATGCAATCTAACGATCTCTCGAATGAATATCTCAGCTAACCGCTCCGAGGAGTACGTAGTACACACAGGAATGAAGTGAGCTTACTTGGTCAGCCTATCCACAATCACCCAAACTGAATCGAACTTCATCGCTGTCTGAGGGAGTCCATTAACAAAGTCCATAGTGATGCTTTCCCACTTCCACTCGGGAATATTAATACGCTGAAAAACGCCACCAGGCCTATGATGCTCGTACTTGACCTGCTGACAGTTGAGGCTGCGTGTTACATGTCTAATAATGTCCATCTTCATCTTCCTCCACTAATCATGCTGTTTCAAGTCTTGGTACATCTTCGCGGCACCTGGATGGATAGAATACCATGAGCTCTGGGCCTCCTCCAATATCAACTCATGAAGGCCATCAACGTTGGGCACACATATCCGACCCTGCATCCTCAAAACACCGTCACTATCAATGGTGACATCTCTAGCATCATCATGCTTAACTCTCTCCTTAAGGACAAGCAATTGTGGATCAACATACTAGCGCTCACGAATGCGATCGTATAAAGAAGACCGGGAGACAACACAAGCCAACACCCTACTGGGCTCTGAAATGTCTAAATTGGCAAGCGCCTGAACATCATAAGCTAATAATCTCTCATCAGCTGGAATATATGCCAAGCTGCCCATACTGACCGCCTTCCAGCTCAAGGCATCGGCCACCACATTGGCCTTCCCCGGATGATATAGAATAGTAATTTTATAATCCTTGAGCAACTCAAGCCATCTCCATTGTGTAAAATTAAGATCCCTCTGTTTGAACAAATGCTGGAGACTACGATGATTGGTATACACCTCACAGGACACGCCATACAAATAATGCCTCCAAATCTTC
Source organism: Nicotiana noctiflora (assembly GCA_032618575.1). Classification (NCBI taxonomy): domain Eukaryota; kingdom Viridiplantae; phylum Streptophyta; class Magnoliopsida; order Solanales; family Solanaceae; genus Nicotiana; species Nicotiana noctiflora. Next base: position 103,283 of record JASVEL010012863.1, on the reverse strand, counting down.
AAGGCATGAACTATGGAAGCTAGCTCTAAATCATGAACGGGGTAGTTCTTCTCATGAGGCTTCAATTGCCGAGAAGCATAAGCAATCACTCTACCCTCTCGCATCAATATACAACCTATCACCACTCTCGAGGCATCACAATATACAGTATATGAACCTAAAGCTGATGGAAACACTAATACTGGAGCTGAGGTGAAAGTGGTCTTGAGCTTCTAAAAGATCTCCTCGCACTCATCCGACCACATGAATGCCGCACCCTTTTGCGTCAACCTAGTCAAAAAAGAAGCAATGGATGAAAATCCCTGAACAAACCGGCAATAATACCCCGCCAAAGCAAGGAAACTCCTGATATCTGTAGTTTAGGACGGTCTGGGCCAACTCTGCACCGCCTCTATCTTCTTCGGGTCAACCTGAATATCATCACGTGACACCACATGACCCAAAAATGCCACTGACTCGAGCCTAAACTCGCACTTGGAGAATTTAGCATACAACTTCTCCTTCCTCAACCTCTGCAACACAATGCTCCAATGCTGAGCGTGCTCCTCCTGGCTACAGGAGTAGACTAGAATATCATCAATGAACACGATCATGAATGAATCCAACTACGGTCTGAACACACTGTTCATCGGATGCATGAATGCTGCTAGGGCATTGGTCAGCCCAAAAGACATCACAAGGAACTCATAGTGGACATATCTAGTCTTGAATGCAGTCTTCATAATATCAGAGTCCCTAATCTTCAGCTGATGATAGCCTGAACGAAAATCAATCTTTGAAAACGCCCTCGGACATCTGTAACTGATCAAATAAATCATCAATGCGCGGTAGGGGATACTTGTTCTTCATTGTTACCTTGTTCAACTATCTATAATCAATACACATCCGCGTTGAGCGATCTTTCTTCTTAACAAATAACACTGGTGCACCCCACGGGGACACACTAGGGCGAATGAATCCCTTATCCAAAAGCACCTGAAGTTGTTCTTTCAATTCCTTCAGCTCAGCTGGTGCCATCCGATAAGGAGGAATAAAAATGGGCTGAGTGCCCGGCACCAAGTCAATGCCAAAATTGATGTCCCTATTTGGTGGCATACCCGGCAGGTCTAAGAGGAAAATATCGGGAAAGTCCCTCACAACAGGTACATAATCAATGCTAGGACACTCAGCTCCCACATCCCTCACAAATGCTAAATACGACAAACACCCATTTTCAACCATTCTTTGACCTTTTAAGAATGAAATATCACGGCTAGAGACGTAATCATTCGAACCCCGCCACTCAATCTGAGGAATACGAGGAATAGCCAATGTAACTATCTTGGCATAACAGTCTAATATAGAATGGAACGGAGACAGCCAGTCCATGCCCAATATTACATCGAAGTCCACCATCCCTAATAATAACAGATCCACCTGGGTCTCCAGACCCCCAATAGAAATAACACAGGATCAATAGACATGATCCATAATAATCGTATCACCCACTGGGTTGGATACATGAACAAGTAAATCAAGACTACCACGGGTCGTACCCAAATGATGTGCAAAATAACAAGACACGTACAAATATGTGGACCCGGGGTCAAATAGAACAGAGGCATATCTGTGATAGACAGAAATGATACCTATAATCACTGCATCAGAGGTAACTGCATCACGCCTGTCAGGGAGTGCATAGAATCGTGCCTGACCCCCACTGGATCGCTCCTCACCTCTGGGGCAACCACGAGAAGACTGACCTCCACCTCTACCAGCTTGAGATGGTGCTGAAGAGGAGGGCTCATCCCTCTGCTGTGACCTGTCCCTATGAAGTCGAGGGCACTGCCTCCTTTTGTGGCCGAACTCGCCATACTCAAAATAGCTACCTAGTGCTGGAGAACGGGACTGAAGGGAACCCCTCGCCGTAGATGAACCTTGGGCTGAAGATGAAGTAAGTGTTGTACTCTGGGTTGGGAGGGCACTAAGTGAAGACTGGCCCTGCTGGAATCCTTCGCGGCCACGACCAGAAGAAGAAGCTCTACTCTGCTCAGGGCGGCTTGACTGAGAAGGTCTAGATAAGCGACCTCTGCCCTGCTAAAACTGCCCTTTAGATGGAGCACCGCTGAAGCTACCAGAACCCCGAGGCCTCTTGGCCTCCCGCTCCTCCCGCTTTCGGCGATGATCCACCTCAATGGAGCATGCCATATCCACAACCTGCTCAAAATATGATGATAGTACTATCTCTCTGGTCATCAGAATGCGAATGGAGTAGTTGAGGCCGTTAATGAACCTCATAATCCTCTCTCGATCTGTCGGGATCATCCATATGCCATGCCTAGCCAACTGGGTGTATCTCAGCTCATACTGTGTCACTGACATGTCGCCCTATACTAACCACTCAAACTCGCAACAAAGCTCCTCACGATGAGACTAAGGTACATACTTCTCTAAGAAGAGAGTAGAAAATTACTGCTAGGTAAGAAGTGCTGCTCCCGCCGGCCTACGCCTCTCAAACTCCTCCCACCAATCGAACGCTGGACCGGTAAAGTGAAATGTAGTAAATGAAACCCCGGTGGACTCAATAATACCAGATGTACGTAGTATCCTTTAGCAGTTATCTAAGAAACCCTGGACATCCTCACCCTCAGTACCACTAAAATGAGGTGGCTGGAGTCTACCAAATATCTCTAGGCGACACTGCTCGTCATCGGGCATAACCTATACCACATGCTCTAGGGCTGGTGCAGGCTGGAATGACTAGAGCAACTGCCTGAGCTGGGACCACCTCCAGCATCTGAAGTCCCTGTACCCACTGCTCAGGTGTACGAGCTACGGGGCTCTGCTGACCACCCCCTGTCTGGGATGTCACTGCTTTAGCGGTAGCTGATACTACCTGAGCCAATCCAGAACATATTGATAATATCGGGGCCAAAGTCTCCTAAAGACCAGGAATGAAAATAGACACCGTCACTGTCTGTGCCTGAGCTAGTTCTGCTGGAGCATCAACCACTGGGGGACTGCTCCTGAATAAGTACAACGGGCGGGTCAGCTGGCACTGCCTCAGCTGCCCTACCTCTACCTCGACCATGGCCGCGCCCACGACCTCTAGCAGGTGGCAATGGTGGTCATATCTACCTCGTCATGAAGCTCGACTTCTCGCCATCTGCGAGAGAATAGAATACAGAACTTTATTTCTCAGAACAACTAGATCGCATGATAGAGTTCAAGTAATGTGAAGTGTTCCCTAAAGGTTTACAGCCTCCCGAGGATAAGTACAGACGTCCCCGTACCGATCCACGAGACTCTACCAACCTACTCAATACTCATAAGGCCTAGTAACCTAGGCTTTGATACCAACTTGTCACGACCCCAAACCCGGTCGTGATGGCGCCCAGCACACTGCTAGGCCAGCCCGACCAATCAATAAAAATACGGAGCTATCAGCGCTCAATTAAGCCCTTTTAAACATAAACTGTGATAGTATAATAATGAAATATCAAACACACCAGGATTAGACATCTCAAACCGGTATACCCTCCCAACGGAACAAGAGTCATAAGTAATGAGCCTCTACCAGAATTTATAAAATGTGATAGTGTATACAACTGTGCAGAAGTGCGGAATAGACTAAACAAAATGAGAATAAACTGGAGAGTCAGGTTATGCGGACGCTGGCAGCAACCTCGACTGTCCAAGTGCAATCTCCCGAGCAGCTATAGAACAAACTCCGCTACGATGTACCTGGATCTGCACATAAGGTGCAGGGAGTAAAGTGAGTACTTCCAGACTTAGTGGTAATAAGCAGTGGTAAGACAGCGAAGGTAAGAAAACCCAATACAATACTAAGTAAAACCATACACATTACCTTGCATCAGTATAACATGAACAATATCCGAACCAGCAATATTAGCTAACAACATAACATGTATAGCTAAATGCAATGCAATGCATGAATATGACTACTATGGCACGTAACCCGATCCATTTAGGTACCCATACTCACTGTAGGAGTTCAGACTCCGGAGGGGATCCTACAGCCCAAGCATAATATCATGATACGATGCGGCACAGCCCGATCCACTACAAGTCAGCTATAGTGCAATGCAGCCTCACAGGCTCAAAAATACTAGTTGAAAACTCTTTTATCATTTTTCAGTAGAAAATAGTGTTTCAGAAATCCAGAGTTTGGAAAACCATTTTTAACAGTAATAGCTCAGGAATGGTATCAAAATAGCATGTCAATATCATAGAAACAGTAGCATCGATCCTCGCGGGATGCCAATAACCGGCTCACAGCCCAAAGATATACACAACCATCCAAGTAAGAGGTTCAGTGGCTCAATAGTAGCCAACAACACAGTATAGTATAAACAGGTCTGACTAAGCCATAGTCCCCAATCACGTTCGACCCCACACTCATAGGAGAGTACGTGTCTCACATCAATACAGCGTCACATAGTGATATACCGGGGTTTCGAACCCGCTAGTCGTCACCCACACCCATTACTTACCTCGACTCAGCTTGAAGACTAGTCCGTAATGGTGTTTCCACAAGAATCGACCTCAACGGGTGTTGAATCTGATCAAAACCAATAGAAATGCATTAAAATAGGCTAAAGGGACATTACTACTCAATCGAAACAACTCGAATTACACCAAAAACCACAAAGTTGCCAAAACCTCACTTTTGGTACGCTTCTCGAAATATTACAAAAGCTACATATTCAGATTCCTTATCTTAACACGAGTCCACGCATATAACATTTATCAAAATCGGACTCTGTTTGCCCATTCAAATTGATGATTTACTATAACCCAGGCTTAAAGTAAAAACCTCCATTAATACACCCCCAATTCTTTCAATTTCAGATTTAAACTCCATAATATAGCAAGATAATAACGTAAATTAGGTCCATGAATGATTACCTGAAGAATCCCTTCGATTTCCTCTTAAAATCGCCCCTAATCGCCTCTTAGTTTATGCCTTAGCGTGATATAACATTTCTGAAATTTTAACCTTCTGATCCTTTATCACTGATACGTTTTCCGCTTCTGCGGTCATAAATTCTCATAAGCGAGTCCGCTTCTGCGACTATTTTGTTGCTTCCGCGGAAGTCCACTTAACTACCTCCTTTGCTTCTGCGGTCCAGGTCTCGCACCTATGAGACCGCTTAAGCGACCATCTCCTCGCTTCTGCGAAGATCGCCTAATGTCCACGCTTCTACGGCCCTTGGTCCGTACCCGCGATGCCGCTTCAGTGGAAAGAGCTCTGCTTCTGCAAAACTTCATTGTCCAGCCTCCAAGCGCTTCTGCTTACAAAAGTCCGCTTCTGCAAATTCGCCTCCGCGTATTCTTTTCCGTAGGAGCAAAAATAGCAGCAGTCAGATATATCAGACCTGCTGCAAACTCCAAAATCCTCCGTTTCACCTTCCGTAAATAGCCCGAGGCCCTCGGGACCTCAACCAAAAATACAATTCTACTCTAAATCATCATACGAACTTGTTCCAATCATAAAAATGCACCGTTAAACACGGAAATCATCAAATCAAGGCGAATTCAAGCCTAAGTTTCAATTAGAACTTCCGAAAACTACATCCAATCAAAAACCTGACCAAACAATGTCCGAATGGCCTGAATATTTGCAACTATATCCAAAATCCCCTAATAAAGCTAATGCAACTGTTGGAATTTCATTCTGACTGCCAGATCAAAATCTCACCTACCGTTCGGATTTCGCCAAAATTCAACCTTAGCCAATTCAAGCCTATTTCTACACCGGACCTCCAAATTCAATTTTGATCCCTCCCCTAAGTCACAAATAACCTCACAGAACTAACCGAATCATCAGAATTTGATTTCGAGCCGTCTAACCACATAGTCAACTCTAGGTTGACTTTTCATAAATAAGCTTCATTTCAAAAGGCTATATGCCTCATTTTCAACCAGAATCACTCCTAACTAACCCGATAGACTCTAACAACAATATAGAAACATGAAACATATAAATGAAGGGGTAACAGGGTGGTAATTCCTGTGACGACGGGCCGGATCGTCATATTCTCCCCTACTTAAGCAAACGCTCATCCTCGAGCGGGCCAAGAAACATACCTGGAGACTCAAATAAGTGAGGATATCTGATCCCCATCTCCCGCTCGATCTCCCAAGTGGCCTCCTCTATGGGTCGACCTCTCCACTAAACCTTTACTGATGCAATGTCCTTGGATCTCAATCTCCTCACCTGATGACCCAATATAGCTATAGGCTCCACATCATAGGTCAAGTCATCATCCAGCTAAATAGTGCTAAAGTCCAACACATGCGATGGGTCGCCAACATATTTCCGGAGAATGGATACGTGAATAGTGGATGAACTCCCAGATAGATTGGGTGGCAAAGCAAGCATATACGCCACCTCTCCAATCTTCCCGAGGATCTCAAAAGGCCAATGAATCTCGGACTGAGCTTTCCTTTCTTCCCAAATCTCATGACGCCTTTCATCGGCAAAACCTTCAGTAAGACTTTCTCACCCACAGAATAAGACACATCCCGAACCTTCCGGTTCGCATAACTCTTCTGGCGTGACTGAGCTGTGCGAAGTCTCTCCTGAATCACCTTCACCCTTTCTAAAGCATCCTGGACTACCTCTGTCCCCAACAACCTTGCCTCTCTAGGCTCAAACCAACAACTTGGAGATATACACCGTCTCCGATATAAAGCCTCATACGGTGCCATCTGGATACTAGATTGGTAGCTATTGATATAGGCAAACTCTGCAAGAGGCAAATAATCAGCCCATGAACCATCGAAATCAATAACACAAGCTTTCAAATATCCTCCAAGACTGGATAGTACGCTCAGACTGTCCGTCTGTCTGAGGATGGAATGCATTACTCAACTCAACTTGGGAGCCCAACTCACGCTGAAATGTCCTCCAAAACTACGAAGAAAATTGAGTACCTCTGTCTGATATGATAGAAACTAGGATTCCATGACATCTAACGATCTCCCGAATGAATATCTCAGCTAACCGCTCCGAGGAGTACGTAGTACACATAGGAATGAAGTGAGCTGACTTTGTCAGCCTATCCACAATTACCCAAACTGAATCGAACTTCCTCACTCTCTGAGGGAGTCCAGTAAGAAAGTCCATAGTGATCATTTCCCACTTCTACTCGGGAATATCAATACACTGAAACATGTCACCGGGCCTCTAATGATCATACTTGACTTGCTGACAGTTGAGGCACCGTGTTACATGTCTAAAAATGTCCATCTTCATTTTCCTCCACTAATAATGTTGTTTTAAGTCTTGGTACATCTTCGCGGAACCTGGATGGATAGAATATCGCAAGCTATGGGCCTCCTCCAATATCAACTCATGAAGGACATCAACGTTGGGCACACATATCCAGCCCTGCATCCTCAAAACACTTTCACTATCAATGGTGACATCTCTAGCATCATCATGCTGAACACTTTCCTTAAGGACAAGCAAGTGTGGATCATTATACTGGTGCTCACAAATGCGATCATATAAAGAAGACCAAGAGACAACACAAGCCAACACCCTGCTAGGCTCTGAAAAGTCTAACCTCACTAGCCGATTGGCTAGCGCCTGAACATCATAAGAAAATGATCTCTCCTCAGCTGGAATATATGCCAAGCTGCCCATACTGACCGCCTTCCGGCTCAAGGCATCGGCCACCACATTGGCCTTCCCCGGATGATATAGAATAGTAATGTCATAATCCTTGAGCAACTCAAGCCATCTCCGCTGTCTCAAATTAAGATCCCTCTATTTGAACAAATGCTGGAGACTACGATGATCGGTATACAGCTCATAGGACACGCCATACAAATAATGCCTCCAAATCTTCAAGGCATGAACTGTGGCAGCTAGCTTCAAATCATGAACGGGGTAGTTCTTCTCATGAGGCTTCAACGACCGAGAAGCATAAGCAATCACTCTACTCTCCTGCATCAATACACAACCTATCCTCACTCTCGAGGCATCACAATATATAGTATATGAACCTGAAGCTGATGGAAACAATAATACTGGAGTTGTGGTCAGAGCTGTCTTGAGCTTCTGAAAGCTCTCCTCGCACTCATCCAACCACACGAATGGTGCACCCTTTTTTGTCAACCTAGTCAAAAAAGAAGCAATGGATGAAAATCCCCAAACAAACCGGTGATAATACCTCGCCAAACCAAGGAAACTCCTGATCTCTGTAGCTGAGGATGTTCTAGGTCAACTCTACACCGCCTCTATCTTCTTCGGGTCAACCTGAATACCATCACGAGACACCACATGACCCAGAAATGCCACTAACTCAAGCCAAAATGCTCACTTGGAGAATTTAGCATACAACTTCTCCTCCCTCAACCTCTGCAACACAATGCTCAAATGCTGAGTGTGCTCCACCTGGCTACGGGAGTAGACTTGAATATCATCAATGAACACGATCACGAATGAATCTAAATATGGCCTGAACACACTGTTCATCATATGCATGAATGTTGCTGGGGCAGTGGTCAGCCCAAAATACATCACAAGGAACTCATAGTGGCCATATCTAGTCCTAAATGCAGTCTTCATAATATTAGAGTCCCTAATCTTCAGCTGATGATAGCATGAACGAAGATCAATCTTAGAAAACACCCTCGCACCCTATAATTGATAAAATAAATCATCAATGCGCGGTAAGGGATACTTGTTCTTCACTGTTACCTTGTTCAATTGTCTATAATCAATACACATCCGCATAGAGCCATCTTTCTTCTTAACAAATAACACTGGTGCACCCTACGGGGACACACTAGGGTGAATGAATCCCTTATCCAAAAGCTCCTGAAACTGTTCTTTCAATTCCTTCAGCTCAGCTGGTGCCATCCGATAAGGAGGAATAGAAATAGGATGAGTGCCCGGCACCAAGTCAATACAAAAATTGATGTCCCTGTCCAGTGGCATACCCGTCAGGTATGAGGGGAATACATCTGGAAAGTCCCTCACAACAAGCACAGAATCAATGCTAGGAGAATTAACTCCCACATCCCTCACAAATGCTAAATACGACAAACACCTATTTTCAACCATTCTTTGAGCTTTTAAGAATGAAATAACATGGCTAGGGACGTAATCATTCGAACCCTACCACTCAATCTGAGGAATACCAGGAATAGCTAATGTAACTGTCTTGGCATGACAGTCCAATATTGAATGGCACGGAGACAGCCAGTCCATGCCCAATATCACATCGAAGTCCACCATCCCTAATAATAACACATCCACCCGGGTCTCCAAACCCCCAATAGAAATAACACATCATCTATAGACACGATCTACAATAATCGTATCACCGACTGTGGTGGATACATGAACAGGCAAATCAAGACTACCACGGGTCGCACCCAAATTATGTGCAAAATAAGAGTAAACGTACGAATATGTGGACTCGGGATCAAATAGAACAGAGGCATCTCTGTGAGAAATGATACCTAAAATCACTGCATCAGAGGCAACTACATCACGCCTGTCAGGGAGTGCCTAGAATCGTGCCTGGCCCCCAGTGGATCGCTCCTCACTTCTAGGGCGACCACGAGAAGATTGAACTCCACCTCTACTAGCCTAAGATGGTGCTGAAGAGGAGGGCTGATCCCTCTGCTGAGACCTGTCCCTATAAAGTCAAGGGCACTGCCTCCTCATGTGTCCAAACTCCCCACACTCGTAGCAACTACTCGGTGCTGGAGAAGGGGACTGAAGGTAACCCCTCACTGTAGATGAACCTTAGGCTGAAGATGCAGGAGTAGAACTCTGAGCAGGAAGGGCACTAAGTGAAGACGGCCCTACTGAAATCCCTAGCGACCACGTCCTTAAGAAGTCCCACTGTACTCTGGGCGACCTGACTGAGGAGGCCTGAAGGAACGACCTCTACTATACTAAAACTGCCCTCTAGATGGAGCACCGCTGAAGCTACCAGAGATGGAGCACCGATGATCCGCCTCAATGGAGCGTGCCATATCCACAAACTACTCATAATATGATGATTGTACTCTCTCTCTGGTCATCAGAATGCAAATGAAGTAGTTGAGGCCATCAAGGAACCTCTTAATCCTCTCCCGATCTGTCGGGATCATCTATATGGCATGCCTAGCCAACTGGGTATATCTCAACTCATATTGTGTCACTGACATGTCGCCCTGTACTAACCACTCAAACTGGTGACAAAGCTCCTCACGACGGGACTGAGGTACATACTTCTCAAAGAAGATAGTAGAAAACTGCTGCTAGGTAAGAGATGCTGCTCCCACAGGCCTACGCCTCTCAAACTCCTCCCATCAATCGAACGTTGGACCAGTAAACTGAAAGGTAGTAAATGAAACCCCGGTGGACTTAAGAATACCAGCTGTATATAGCATCATCTAGCACTTATCTAAGAAACCCTGGGCATCCTCGCCCTCAGTACTACTGAAATGAGGTGGCTGGAGTCTACCAAATCACTGGAGGCTGAAGCATACTCAACCTCTCAAGATGATGCTGCTCATCGTCCGGCATAGCTGGGACCACAAAATCCTGAACTGGTACCACCGGTTGGGCTGGAGCTGCTCCCGGTATCTGTAAACCCTACATCACCTGCTCGGGTGTGCGAGTAGTGGGGGTCTGACTGCCTCCCCCTGCCTCAAAAGTCACTGCTTTAGCGGTAGCTGATACTACCTGAGCCAATCTAGAACATATTGATAATATCGGGGCCAAAGTCTCCTGAAGACCAGGGATGACAATAGACACCGTCACCGTCTGAATAGGTACAATGGGCGGGTTAACTGGCACTACCTAAATTGCCCCACTTCTACCTCGACCACGGCCGCGCTCACGGCCTCTAGCAGGTGGCAATAGTGGTCATCCACCTCGTCCTGAAGCTCGAGTTCTTGCTATCTGCAAAATAATAGAATAGAGAAGTTCAGTTCTCAGAACAACAAGATCGCACGACAGAGTTCAAAAAATGTGAAGTGTTTCCTAAAGGTTTGCTTCCTCCCGAGGATAAGTACAGGCGTCCCCGCACCGATCCACGAGACTCTACCAACTGGCTCAATACTCGAGAGGCCTAGTAACCTAGGCTCTGATGCCAACTTATCACGACCCTAAACCCGGTCGTGATGGCGCACAGTATACTGCTAGGCCAGCCCAACCAATCAACTGAAATACGAAGCTATCAGCTCACAATTAACCCCTTTTAAGCATAAACTATTATAGTATAATAATGAAAATATCCAACACACCGGGATTAGTCATCCCAAACCAGTATAACCTCCCAACGGAACATGTGTCACAAGTCATGAGCCTCTACCATAATTTATAAAGTGTGATAGTGTATACAACTATGCACAAGTGCGGAATAGACTAAACAAAATGAGAATAAACTGGAGAGTCAGGTCCTGCTGACGCTGGCAGCTACCTCGGCTGTCCTAGTGCAATCTCCCCAGCAGCTATATTATCAACTCTTCTGTGATGTACCGAGGTCTGCACACAAGGTGCAGGGAGTAAAGTGAGTACTTCCAGACTCAGTGGTAATAAGCAGATGTAAGACATCGAAGGTAATAAAAGCCAATACAACACTAAGTAAAGCTATACACAATACCCTGCATCAGCATAACATGAACAATATCCAAACCAGCAATATCAAAACCAGCAATATTAGCTAACAGCATAACAGGTATAGCTAAATGCAATGCAATGCATGAATATGACCGCTACGGCGCGTAGCCCGATCCATTTGGGTACACGTGCTCACTTTGGGGGTTAAGAGTCCGGAGGGGATCCTACAGCCTAAGCACAATATCATGATATGCTGCGGCGCGCAGCCCAATCCACTACCAGTCAGCTATAATGCAATGCAGCCTCACATGTTCAAAAATAGTAGTTGAAAACTCTTTTATTATTTTTCAGTAGAAAACAGTGTTTTAGTAATCCAGAGTTTGGAAAACTATTTTTAACAGTAATAGCTTGGGGCTGGTATCAAAATAGCATGTCAATATCATAGAAACAGTAGCATCGATCCTCACGGGATCCCAATAACTGGCTCACAGCCCAAAGATATACACAACCATCCAAGTAGGAGGTTCATTGGCTCAATAGTAGCCAACAACACAGTATAGTATCAACAGGTCGGACTAAGCCATAGTCCCCAATCACATTCGACCCTGCACTCATATGAGAGTACGTGTCTCGCCTCAATACAACATCACATAGTGATATACCGAGGTTTCAAACCCGCTGGTCATCAGCCACACTGATTACTCACCTCGACTCGGCTCGAAGACTAGTCAGCAATGCCCTTGCAACGAGAATCAGCCTCCACAGGTGTAGAATCTGATCAAAATCAATAGAAATGCATCAGAATAGGATAAAGGGACATTACCCAATCGAAACAACTCGAATTGCACAAAAAACCACAAAGTTGCCAAAACCTGACTTTTGGTACTCTTCTCGAAAATTTACAAAAGTTACATATTCGGATTCCTTATCTCGACACGAGTCCATGCACATAAAGTTTATCAAAATCGGACTCCGTTTGCCCATTCAAATTGATGATTTACCATAACCTAGGCATAAAGTAAAAACCTCCATTAATACACCCCTAATTCTTCCAATTTCAGGTTTAAACTCAATAATTTGGCAAGATAATAACATAAATTAGGTCCATGAATGATTACCTGAAGAATCCCTTCGCGTTCCTCTTAAAATTGCCCCTAATCGCCTCTTAGTTTATGCCTTATCGTGATATAACATTTCTGCAATTTTAACCTTCTGATCCTTTATCACTGATACGTTTTCCGCTTCTGCCGTCATAAACTCGCATAAGCGAGTCCGCTTCTACGACTATTTTGTTGCTTCTGCAGAAGCCCACTTAACTGCCTCCTACGCTTCTGCGGTCCAGGTCTCGCACCTGAGAGACTGCTTAAGCGACCATCTCATCGCTTCTGCAAAGATCGCACAATGTCCACTTCCGCTTCTGCGGCCCTTGGTCTGCATCCGCGATGTCGCTTCAGCAGAAAGAGCTCCGCTTCTGTGAAACTTCATAATCCAGCCTCCAAGCACTTCTGTGCATAAAAGTCCGCTTCCGCGAACTCACCTTCGCGTCTTCTTTTCCGCAGGAGCGAAAATAGCAGCAGGGAGGTATATCAGACCTGCTGCAAACTCCAAAATCCTCCGTTTCACCTTTCGAAAAAAATCCGAGGCCCCCGGGACCTCAACCAAAAATACAATTCTACTCTAAATCATCATACGAACTTTTTCCAATCATAAAAACACGCCCTTAAACACGGAAATCATCAAATCAAGGCGAATTCAAGCCTAAGTTTCAACTAGAACTTCTGAAAACTACATCCAATCAAAAACCCGACCAAACGATGTCCGAATGGCCTGAAAATTGGCAGCCATATCCAAAATCACCTAACGAAGCTACTGCAACTGTCGGAATTCCATTCTGACTCTCGGATCAAACTCTCACCTACCGTTCGGATTTCACCAAAATTGAACCTTAGCCAATTCAAGCCTATTTCTACATCAGACCTGCAAATTCAATTATGATCGCTCACCTAAGTCACAAATCACCTCCCGGAACTAACCGAATCATCAGAATTCGATTTCGAGTCCTCTAACCACATAGTCAACTAGAGGTTGACTTTTCATAAATAAGCTTCATTTCAAAAGGCTATATGCCTCATTTTCAACCAGAATCACTCCTAACTTACCTGATAGACTCTAACACCGATATAGAAACATGAAACATATAAATGAAGGGGTAACGGGGTTGTAATTCCTGTGACAACGGGCCGAGTCGTCACAGATTACTTATACTTGGAGATTAGTCAAACCTGACATTATTTACCAGCTCAACTCAATTCGTTTTATTACTCATATCAAGCATAAAACTTTAAACATTATAGAATGAGTTCTTCAAAAATACGTATACTACACATACACAAAAAGGATTGAGAACTCAATGTAAAACTCAAGAATCTCATGATAAAAAACGAGAATTTTACATCTAAGTCAAGATAATGGTATGCAAATATGCCACCAGAATAAAGTTCACTTTTAACAAACACGCAAATTATATTCGGTTCAACAACGACCATTCAAGCTAAATATATAAGCCTTTCTTAATGGCTAATTGTATTATGACTCAAATCGATTATCCCGTAAATCTCAAATATTATTTCAGACATGTGTCCCTCCCTACATGGAAGTATGTTCATATACTCCAATTTAAATTCAAAATCCAATCATATTAAATATCTCTTTAGGACAAATCTACTAAGATATATATTTATTTGGGATCAATACTCCCTCAAACTCAATATCTTACCGGTATCAATACTCCTATAAATTTTAATGGGATCAATACTATTGTAAATCCAACTGGGATTAATAATTCCTCAGACTATAAGTCTACTCACATCAATTGATCCTATTTTACACCAGAATGAAAAGGAGACGTCCTATTCATATCGGTTAAAGTATATAAAATAGCTCTCTTTTATTTAAAAGTTAGACACCCAAAGGTGCAACTTTAGGTATCACACAAGTAACGATGCATCTAAATCTATATATTTTAAGTCTAAAAGACCAAGTATAAGCACTCAAATAATTTTCTAAAGTTCCAAGAAAAACTTGTACTCGGATAAAACCCCTAAAATGTCAAATGATGATATTATACTCGAAAGACACGAGGAACACTGAATTATTCCCGTTCTAGGTTACAACCCTTTTGATAAAAAAGGGTTAAGCAGTCATTATCTAAATATATACCTCCGAGTCCCGTGTGTTTTTCCTTTTCAGAAAATGGACCGTATGGAAGGAATAATCAAATTCTCGAGTTTTCATACCAAAGCTCTAATACTTGGGGGACTATATATATGGATGGCAAAGAAGACTAGAAGAATCAAAATTCAAGTCAAGCCTAAGGTCTACCCAATAAATCGAAAGTTAAGAGCAAAGTCACGAGCCAAAAACACAAGCTTGACTTGAAAACCTTTGAAAACATATTCATAAATATATACGAACGTTTCAAAAAAGGTTAAAGGTAGAATATTAGTTATAGCTAAAAATGCACATCTTTGTACTTACTCATAAACTGTTATAACTAAAAAGAGTTACAGATGAAAAAGCATTACCTGTGTATTCATTTGAAAATTGCTATCAATAAAATTAGTTATGGGTAAAAATTCAAACACCCTTGTATTCATTTGAAAACTGTTATCAATAAAAATAGTTAGGGGTAAAAATTCATACCGTTATATTTAAAATTATTGTAAACAAAAATAGTTATTCCCTTATACTAATTAAAAATATTGTTGCAAATGAAAAACAGTTGCGAGTACAAGCTTATATCGAATCTGTTAAAAGAAAAAATAGTTGCATAATGAGTTATAGACAATACACAAACACATGTAAAATATTATGAAAGTTCAATGTAAAAACTTTCTCCGAATGTTAAAGAAAAACATGTGAAATACCTATCTCTCTTTGGTATATTTAATCCATTATGAAGTAGAGACGTCTTCTTCATTAAGTGTCGTTCATAAAAGGGCCCTCTTTTATAATTCGTGCTTATTCAAAAAAATCACGGAGCATTAAAGTATTTGTAATGCAAAGTTGAAGGGGAAAACAAAAACCCAAACATTAAGATAGGATATATATATATATATATATATATATATATATATATATATATATCAAACTTTGCAAACATAAGGCAAAGATTTGTCTTCATACCCCGAAACAAGACATGGGTAAACCAACCGATTATTGGCGAAAGAAACATAAGCGATGAAGTTATCATCTGAATCTCTAAGTTCAACACTCTTTTCTTTCGTCCGATTTTGGTCCTATTGGGTTTTTCCGGCAAGACTTTTAATGCGACAGAGGCAAAGATGAAAAGGATAAAATCTTTCACTTTTCGGTCACATCATAGTTAGTAATCAGAAAGTGGGGTATTAGTGAAAATTAGACTCGCCATGTGGGTCTATTAAATGGCAACACGTGTCAGCAAAGTTTGAAGAAAAGTAAAAAATGACATGTAAAGATGATATGTGAAATACCCTCGGACCGAACGTACTAGTACCGTACCCGTTAGCCTCGGAACTGATCATCATGAAATAGCTGGATCAGGTGCGGGAGACTATCCCTCGAGGAAGGAATCAATTAATCCCAGATTATATGAGATTTATCAACATGGCACCATCTATTACAAATCAATTATGTAACGTACAATAAATGTAATAAATGATTGTAAGAGTCAGAATAAGGCAATGAATTAATTGTCTCAACAGGCACGGGATTGACTCAGCATGCACGAGATTAACTCAACATGCACGAGATTGAATCATCAATTACGAAATTAACTCATCAGTTACGGAATTAATTTATCAATTACAAAATTAATTCAACAGTTACAGAATTTCAGCTTTTACACTGTTGTTACAACTCTTCTATAAGTAATGGATGGATAGTGTAAATGCTCATAATGGACCCACATTCAAGGAGAATGGTTACTTATATTTTTCCCTATAAATATATATACTTTTACAACCATGAGGGGAATCTAATTTCCTTCTCTACAATTCTATACGTTGTAATTTATATCATATTGCTCTCCAGTGAGCCATATTTCGTCCCTTCAAGCTCAGTTCAGCTCATTATCCTATTAAGGACCATTCAATAAGAATTTTTTTTTTCTACTTTATTTTTATTATATTTGTCACACCTCCTTTTTCTTTACCGAAATATCCCAACTATTTACTATTACACCCCGAAAAGGGATATAACAATAATAGTGGGGAAGGAGTTTTTCCATTTAAAGAATAATCAGAACGGGATTTATTTATTAGATTTCAGAGTCGCCACTTGGGAAAATAATGGTATCCCAAGTCACCGGTTTAATCCCGAACCGAGGAAATTATGACTCTGTTTAAAAGTCCGCGAAACTAGAAATACGGATAAGGAAATCTGTTAACCCGGGAGAAGGTGTTAGGCACTACGGGGTTCTGTGGTTCTAGCACGGTCGCTCAACTGCCGTATTTGTTATATTTGATTTCCTTATATGCTTTTATTTCAAATGTTATTGAGATTCCGCTTTTTGTTAATTTTAGGATTTTGCGACGTTGCGAAAACGCATTACAAGTCACACTGCAACCAGTACTCCTGCGACTTTAATGCATTTTAGCTTCACCGGGATTTGGATTTGGGTCACTTAAATGTGCACCCATATTAGGAATGTATATTTATTATAAATCGTGCCCTAAGGTGTCTACGTCTTGTTAATTTGGGAGAGACCGTGGAATTCGCTAAACGATCTTTCCGATTTCTAATAATTTTTTATAGGAAATATTGGAGGCCCCTGCAACTATGCCTTTATAATTTGGTGAGGCTCATCTTCGTTTTTATTAAGGTTCTTCCTAAAGCATACTATATTCTCTCTTTCTGTTTTTTTTCCTAATATAATTGTTTTCATAATAATTCCATATTGTTGTGTATCAGTGTCCAGGCCATATTTATTACTGGGCCTGGACCACGAACCAATTCAATGACTTGTAGAGCGGTACTGGGCTTCTGCAGCCCAATACTTATTTCCCTTTCCATTTACAGGCATAAGTGCCATCTCATTTTGATCAAGGCCTCATATTCAGGCCCAAATCTTTGATATTTGAGGTATGATAATGGTTAATTAACAATTTCATAATATGCACTAATGAACATGTGACAACTAGTATTATTAACAAAGTATTTTTGCAATCACCAGTCTTTCATATAATCACATCTAATTAACTAATAACTCTAACACGGTAATTTATACCAATGCTATTATTCAACTAATCAAATTTGATAACAAATCGTTACTAGAACACTAATTGCAAAATCATTTTTTATCATTTTTTTATTTAACTGGAGAAAACAGTATTCTAGTTTTAATTAAACATGTTCGAATTACTATTATCAAGTTGCAAAATCTGAAAACGAATTCATAGCTAAATCAACTTAAGTACTTACAAACAGTAACGTAGTTTGAGGTATGAACTACCTATGCTTTTACAATTAACTGATCCAGATTTGAAACTGAATTAAAAGAATGTCCAAATATTAATACTTCATGTCCAGTTTATACTAGTTTCAAATCCAAACGATTTAACTACACTTATACTAGTTTTAGTCTTAGATTTAAGTGATTCTTTTCTACCTAGCTTATTTATCCTATCATTTATATTACTACTGCTATTACTGAATTAAAAGCATACGTCCAGTCCACTAATTACTACAATCAAGTCCTAAATGAATTACAAGGATCTAAAACTACATAATGAAATAACAAATACACGATAGATTTAGCTAAACATGATTATCATTTTTATTTCTCCAATCAGCAACTTATTTACAACTTCAAGTCATAGTAGTGTACCTGGTTCAAATAACAAATTGATGAGTCTAGAGTTGGAGAAGAAGAATAATCAGCAACAGCAGTAAACGAATCAACACATCAACAGCTACCAAAACTCCAGAATATAGAACCCAGCAAATCAACTCAAGCAAATTAGAGAACCCAGCAAATTCGAATTAAATCAGTGAAGAAATGACCCACAGAGATTCCCAGGATAACACTCGAGTTAATCAGCTTTTCTAATTTTCGAATTTTAAAATCTGTACTTAATCTCTAAATTTTCAAAATCCAGCTTCTAAATGTGTAGAACCCTGTAACGACCCGGCCCGTCGTTATGGGAATTACTACCCCGTTACCTTGCATTTACATATGTTATGCTTTTATATTAGTATTAGAGTATATCAGGTGAGTTAGGAGTAATTCGGGTTGAAAATGAAACAAATAGCATGTTTGAAGGAATCTTGAATATGGGAAGTCAACCTAGAGTTGACTATTGAGTTAGAGTGCTTGGAATCGGATTCTGATGATTCAACTAATTTCGGGGGATCATTTATGACTTAGGAGAGCAATCAAAATCAAATTCGAAGGTCCGGTGTAGTTTTAGGCTTGAATTGGCTAAGGTTAAATTTTGGCAAAAACCGAATGGTAGGTGTGATTTTGATCCGGGGGTCGGAATGGAATTTCGACAATTTCTGTAGCTTCGTTATGTAATTTTGGATATGCCTGTAAATTTTCAGGTCATTCGGACGTCGTTTGATCGGGTTTTGGATTGAATGTTAGTTTTGGAAGTTTTGAAGAACTTAGGCTTGAATCCGTGTGGAAATGGTGATTTTGATGTTTAGGATGATGTTTTTATGATTGGAACAAGTTCCTATCGTGTTTTGGAGTATGTTGGTGGTTTTCGTTGGGGTCCCGGGAGCCTCGGGATGAATTCGGGGGTCCAAACGGACCAATTTGTGCCAAAGGCACTGCTGTTTCTGCTGCAATAAATACAGAGAATTTTTGTGCTTCGCGATCGCATAAGAGGAGGATGTTGAGCTCTGCGATCGCGAGGGTGAGTCTGCGATCGCTTAGGTTAAAGTTGGGAAGCTCTGCGATCGCAAGGTTGAGTCTCCGATCGCATAGTGTATCGGAGTGAGGCGGGAAAATTGTTCTTCGCGATCGCGGGAAGAGTGATGCGATCGCGTAAAGTCGACTGGTTGTGCATTACGATCGTGGGTGTATTGATGCGATCGCGTAGGGTTGCTAAGTGGGTCACTGCGATCGTGTCCAGGTTCACGCGATCGCGTAGAGGAAAGGTTGACAGCCCAGGATTTGTGCATCGCGATCGCGAGCCCAGTGCTGCGATCGCGTAGAGTTAAATGTTCAGGCAGTGAGTTTAATTGCAGAGATAGTGTAGTCGCGGGTATATACCCCAAAAATACAATTTTGAGCCCTAGAGAGAAGAACTCACTGGAAAACAATGAGATTTCATCGGGTATTCATTGGAGGTAAGATTCTTGACTCAAAAAGATAATTATATGGTAGAATTAACATCAATCTTCATGAATTTGGATAGAAATTGTGAAGAATTGTGGCCTAGGTATTGAAAATGAGATTTTGAGTTTTGAAAGGCCATTCAAACTCCGATTTCGATAAATTTTATATGCACAGACTCGTGGCGAGACGAGGATCGCATTGGAATAACTTTCTGAATTTTTCGGACAGTGGGCCCGGGGTCGGGTTTTTACCAACTTAGCATAATTATGAGTTTTTCGCGTAAATTGAATTGGGTTATGTTTCTTTGACCCGTATTTGATATAATCATTGTGGTTTGACTAGATTCTACGTACGCGGAGGCAAAATTCAAAGGAAAAGGCATCGCGGACGAGTCTTCGACCGGCTAGAGGTGAGTGGTTTGTGTATATGGTAGTCTGAGGGTTCGAAACCCCGGCTTAGCACATTGTGACTCTAGTAGGGCGTGGCTCGGACCCCGTGGCAGGTGCGGGATTGATTGTGACTGGGGATTGAGACTTGGTCTATCGCGTATATGGATAATATGCTATTAGTGATGGAAATACACTGTGTTATTTTTGGGCTGCAAGCTTGTTTGGGGCCTTGTGCCGACCTGTAGCATCCCTCAGGGATAATATATATATATGTGATAGCTATACTTGCTTAATCACTGATCTCAGTCCTGGCTTTGAAATCACAATATTGAATTGCTAAGTCACCTGTTTTGCAAAAACTAAATAAAAGTTATCGTATTTTCATAATTAATGAAAGGGAACCTGAAAATAAATAATTTAAGCTGTTGTGTGACTTACATGATTGTTGTGGACTGAGGATGGATCGGGCTTCACGCCGCAGCGGTTGATATGATATAAGGATCGGGCTGCACGCTGCAGCGATATTTGCGCTTGGGCTGTAGGAGCCCCTCTAGAGTCTATACACACCCCCAGTGAGCGCCGTCGACGTTAAATGGATCGGGCTACACGCCGTAGCGGTTATGTGCATTGCATTTCATTCTTTGTCTGTGGATTATCTGCGATAGTGGGAATGTACTGTTGTTGTTGGTAGTTCGTAGGAGGAATCAGACTGTAGTTTAGCTTCATTTTGCGGTATTCTGTGGATTTCTTGCTTTCAGCTACTTGTATATATTTATTACTCACTGAGTACTTAGTACTCACCCCTACTCCCCGCACCTTTATGTGCAGATTTAGGTACACATGAGGGATAGACGAGCACTCCAGCTTTTATGAGTATTTATCCGAGTTGCTGAGGTAGCTGCTGGCATTCATAGAACCTGGCTTCTCTTCTTATTCTATTTTTCCTTTGTATATACATTATTCATACTTGAGCATTTGGCTTAGATATTGTTATACGATCATGTTTAGAGGCTCTAGACTCGTGACCCTAGATCTTTGGGTTGTTATTCAGTTTAGCTTTATTGTTGAAATAATATCCAGATAATTATTTTGAGTTTCATGCTCGGGTGAGAGTGTAAATGGTCGGGCTTTCCTAGAGAGTGTGTTGGGCGCCATAACGACCGGGATTTGGGTCGTGACAAAGTTGGTATCAGAGCCTAGGTTACTAGGCCCCATGAGTCTTGAGCCGGATGGTAGAGTCTCGTGGATCGGTACGGGGACGCCTGTATGTATCTTCGGGAGGCTGCAAACCTTTAGGAAACACTTCACAATTCTTGGAATTCTTATCGTGCATACTTGATTCAGCTTGAGATATAATCTTTGAAATTCCTTCCACACGTCTGTGTACGCTTCAAGCACTCAGTAATATAATTGCCTTGAGGGCTTGTGATTCCCCGATCGAGGGGCGAGATATAACCTCTGTGAGTACATGTTGGGCCAGTCGGGAGGATTTGAGGCCAGATCTTTGTCTATGACATGAACACCAAGGTGCTGATTTTGTGAACTGGTATTATGAAATTTTGTGTGATCGGTATTGTCCCTAACTATGGAAATGGCGGCTTAATAATGTACAAGCTGTCAGGTGTTAGATCCTTATTGTGATCTATTGTGTAGCCCCGAACTATGGACGTGGTGAATATTTATCATATCTCTTAGTTGGAAGGTAAAGTGCCTTACGTGTAGTAAAACGAGTTAGACTTAGGAAGACTAAAGTAATTATGATATGTGTATCTTGGTGGAAGGTGTTGTACTGAAATACTAGATTGAGGCAAAGTAGGTGGATTGATTCTTAGGTGTAATTGAAAGGAATTAATCGAAACTCAAACTTAACTCACAAACGTAGCCACAAGACATTTATACTCATGACCTAAGTATACATAAGCACTCAAAGGTTCAGAATGAACTCACATACAAATCAAGTTACAAATATAGCCAGATTCATGTTGTTTTGCACATATAACCTTAATCACGAATTAACTTCAAATTAATCAGAACTCAGAGGAAATTTTTGATAATGGTTGAATTCCAACTAACTAATACCCAATCGAGACAGAATATAATGAACAATCACATAAAACTGACTAGTTAGCACATGATTCATGAGTAGTTAATATCAAAACCATAAGAACACTTAGATAATTATAGGCATGCATAAGATTCAGGTCTCGGAGGAACAAGTATGAATTAAAAGCAGAGATGGATTCATATTTTAGACATGCATATGAACAGATTCAGACAAGCATGATAGGCATGTAATGAAGCAAGTTTCAGAACACATATCATCACTGAATGAAAACAAAGGTGGGGGATTCTTAGATTTTTCAACCCTTTTTTTTCTTTTTCCTTTCTTTCTTTCTTTTCTTCTCTCTTTTTTCTTTGTTCTTTTCCCTTTTCTTTATTTGCAGAACTTCGAAGACTTTTAGTCTTCTGAGTGATAGATCCTCCAAACAGGCTTTGGGGTTTGATTTGAGTGTGTGAGATGTAGTCTGGAGGCCTGGAGTAATGTTTTGTGTGTGGGTTTATTTTTGGTACCCGCCGGAGTAGGGTTCCGGCGAGTGTTTTCTGAATATTCGACGGGTTTGGGGCTTATTCAAGGGAAACCACCTAGATTGAGTGGTAGATCACTTCAAGGTGGTCTAATGGTGTTATTTTGAGACCTTGTTTCATATATTGGGTGGTCGCCGGCTAGGGTTCCGTTGACCGGATTTTCAAGAATAGGGAGACTGTTGGTTTTTAGTCGGGATTAATGGGGTTTAAGGGTTATTTGGTGGTGAGAAGGGTGTTTGGGGGACGGGCTTAGGCCGGAGACGTAGACTGTACCAGTCTCCGGTGGTCTCCATGGGTGACTGGAGAGGAAGGAAGAAGATAACCTAAGAGGGGCTAGGGTTGAATGTATACAAATGTGTGCGTGTAATGATGGATATGTCACGACCCGGATATTTCCCCCAACATCGGGATCGTGATGGCGCCTATTCGTGGTAGCTAGGCAAGACACTATATTCAATATTTTCCTTTTTTACCAATATTTCATACTCAAATTTATCAACAAGAACCATAACCTTAATTAAATAAATGCGGAAAACTTTATCATAATAGAAATAAGCAGTACCAATGTAAAACAATACTGAAATCCTCTACCCAAGATGTGGAGTCACCAACTCACGAACTACTACTGAATACTACACATAAAGGTCTGAAAGAAAATAACATAAATCTGTTTGTCTCGGAACAAAGAGACTACAGCTAATAATATAAATAAGTGTAAGAGACACCGGGCCTGCGGACGCCTGCAAGCTACCTCGGTCTCGAAAGGCTCAACTGTCACGCAAGACTCTACTGCTGCTGCTCCTGATCAAAACCTGGACCTATGAAAAAATGCACAGAAGTCCAGTATCAGCACAATCCGACCCCATGTGCTGGTAAGTGCCTGGCATATCCCGGCGAAGTAGTGACAAGCCTAGGACCAGACACCCACATAAACCTGTGCAGTTCTAAATACATATGTACACCACAAGATAACAAAGAGATATCAAGTAACAAACCAACAAGAAATATCATAAGAGGGAAAAACTCAACAGTCAACAACAGTTATTAAGTCAACAATGGAAAACAGTTAATATCAAATAAGGAGTAGCAAATATTTGCACGGCATCACCCTTCGTGCTTTTACTCTCATCCTCACCAAATAAGCAAATAAAGTGCACGGCATCACCCTTCGTGCTTTTACTCTCATCCTCACATCCATGGCACGCATGATCCTTCGTGCATGGTTCAATAACAAGGCATGGCATTACCCTTCGTGTATAATCAATATCACAAGGCACGACATGAACTTTCGTGCATAATCAATAACAAGGCACGGCATTAACCTTCGTGCAATAACAGTAAAACAAGGCACGGCATCACCCTTCGTGTATTATCACTCTTCCTCACCCAAATAACAATCACAGTTAAGGGCAGAGAATGAAAACAATAATCCTGAATCCGTCCCGGCAAGGGACACAATAATCATCACAATGAGTCCCGGCAAGGGAAAACAATATTTCACTTCACAATAAGTCCCGGCAAGGGAAAACAATGTATAATTCACAACCCGACAAGGGTTCAACAATTCATCTTTAAAATATCTCACAGCAAGTATCAACAACGACTCACGGTCATGCTAGACGCCAGTGTATGGATGCTCGTCACCACAGCCCATACACCGCACTCGATCACATAGCACATAGCACATAATCCTATTCCCTCAAGCTAGGATAGAACAAACACTTACCTCTAGCCTTGAAGTCCAAATTATTCTTCAATTATAGCTTTTTCCCCGAATTTCCGCTTTCAACTAGCTCAAATCTAATCACAATTGATTACATTACATTAATAATTACTAAATAACTTGGTTTGTGTAACGACCCGGCCTATCGTTACGGGAATTACCACCCCGTTACCTTGCATTTACATATATTATGCTTTTAAAACAGTATTAGAGTATATCGGGTGAGTTAGGAGTGATTTGAATTGAAAATGAAACAAATAGCATGTTTGAAGAAAGCTTGAATATGAAAAGTCAACCAAGAGTTGACTATTGAGTTAGAGTACTCGGAACCGGATTCTGATGATTCGACTAGTTCCGGGGGACCATTTATGACTTAGGAGAACAATCGGAATTGAATTCGGAGGTCCGGTGTAGTTTTAAGCTTGAATTGGCGAAGGTTGAATTTTGGCGAAAACCGGATGGTAGGTGATATTTTGATCCGGGGGTCGGAATGGAATTCCGACAATTTCTGTAGCTTTGTTATGTGATTTTGGATATGTCTGCAAATTTTCAGGTCATTCGGACATCGTTTGATCGGGTTTTGGATTGAATGTTAGTTTGGAGAGTTTTGAAGAAACTTAGGCTTGAATCCGTGAGTAAATGGAGATTTTGATGTTTAGTATGGTGTTTTTATGATTGGAACAAGTTCGTATCATGTTTTGGAATATGTTGGTGGTTTTCGTTGGGGTCCCGGGGTCTCGGGATGAATCCGGGGGTCCAAACGGACCATTTTTGGAAGAAAAGAGAAAGCTGGTTGCTGTCATAAACGCAGCAGACATTTGCTCTCCGCGATCGCGGGGAGGGGGATGCGATTGCGTAGAGCTGGGGGCTAAGCATCGCGATCGCAGGGTAACCAGTCACGATCGCGTAGAAGAAAACGGGTGTACATCGCGATCGCATGCTTATCTACGCGATCGCGTAGAAGAAGAAATGGGTCCAGGGGGAATGAGCTACGCGATCGCAGGAATGAAGGACGCGATCGCGTGAAGCAGGGTGATTGTGCATCGCGATCGCGTGAAGGATGTCGCGATCGCGTGAGTCCGAGATTTTGAGCATCGCGATCGCGTGAAGAAGATCGCGATCGCGTAGAAGAACCTGTTCTGGCAGTGAATTTAATCCAGAAACAGAGAGTTACGGGTTCATTAACCCAAAACACACATTTGAGCCCTAGAGAGAAGAAAACTCGAGGAAATCACTGAGAAGTCATCGGGTATTCGTCGGAGGTAAGATTCTTGACTCAAAAACATCAATTTATGGTAGTATTAACATCAATCTTCATGAAATTGGGTTGAAATCTTGAAGAAATGTGGCCTAAGTATTAAAAACGGGATTTTTGGATTTGGAGGGTCATTTGAACTCCGATTTCGATAAATTTTATATGCACGGACTCGTGGCGAGATAAGGATCGCGTTGGTACTAATTTCGGAATTTTCCGAGCAGTGGGGCCCGGGGTCGGGTTTTACCAACTTAGTGTAATTTTGCGAATTTCATATAAATTGAAGTGGGTTATGATTCCTTGACCCGTAATTGATATAATTATTGTTATTTGACTAGATTCTACACACGAGGCAACGAAATTCAAAGGAAAAGGCATCGCGGACGAGTCTACGACCGGCTAGAGGTGAGTAGTTTGTGTATATGGTAGCTTGAGGGTTCGAAACCCCGGCTTAGCACATTGTGACGCTAATAGGGCGTGGCTCGCACACCGTGGCAGGTGCGGGATTGATTGTGATTGGGGATTGAGACTTGGTCCATCCCGGGAATGAATAATATGATGTTAGTGTCGGAAATACACTGTATTTGCTATATTTGTGGGTTGTAAGCCTTGTTTGGGGCCTTGTGCCGATCTGTAGCGTCCTTAGAGGACAATATTTATGTGATAGCTAAAATTGCTTAAATCACTGATCTCGGTCCTGGAAATTGAAATTCACTTTTGAAATGCTAAGTCACCGGCTTTTACAAATTTAATAAAGTTAAAGTATTTTCATAAATTATGAATTGAGAACTGGAATTAAGGAAAATGAATTGTTTTGTGACTTAATTGCTTATTGTGGACTGAGTGTGGGATCGGGCTGCACGCCGCAGTAATTGTTATGAGGGTCGGGCTGCACGCTGCAGCAGTATTGCGCTTGGGCTGTAGGAGCCCCTCCGGAGTCTGTACACACCCCCCGTGAGCGCCGTCGACGTTAAATTGGATCGGGCTACACGCCGTAGCGGTTATGTGCATTGCATTGCATCCGTATTTGTTGAATTACTCTGTGGTAGCTGTATTGTATTATTGTTGCTAGTTCGTAGGAGATTCGGACTGTAGTGTAGCTTCATATTGTGGTATTTTGTGGATTTCTTACTTTCAGCTACATATATATATTTGTTACTCACTGAGTACTTAGTACTCACCCCTACTCCCTGCACCTTTTGTGTGCGGACTCAGGTACACAGGAGCAGTAGACGGACATCTCCAGCGTTTACATTGTCACATCGAGTTGCTGAGGTAGCTGCCTACGTTCGCAGAGCCTAGCTTCTCCTCTCATTCCAGTTGTTATTGTATATTTTGTATTCAGACTTGAGTACTTCTATATCGTACTCTCTATTTCTGTTGGGTTTTGTTAGAGGCTCTAGACTTGTGACTCCGGATCTTTGGGAGTGTCAGGTACTTTTGTTCAGTATTATTATTATCGGAGTTCTTAAACTCATATATTCTTCTTGGGTTGTCCATTTGGGAACTGGTATTGTGTTATAATTGAATTGTTGGTTTGGCTGGCCTAGCTTGCTTGTTGGGCGCCATCACGACTGGATTTGGGTCGTGACAAGTTGGTATCAGAGCTCTAGGTTATTAGGACTCGCGAGTCGTGAGCCGGTTTAGTAGGCTTTCGCAGATCGGTACGTAGACGTCCGTATCTATCTTCGAAGGGCTACCGAAACTTTAGGAAAAACCTCATTTTCTTGAATTCATATCGTGCGATTTGTGTTATCATGAAATTAAATCTTTCCATATTCTATTCTCTCGCAGATGGCGAGAACACGAGCTAACGGACGTGGCGGACGACCACCATTGGCACCCGGAGGCCGTGGTCGTGGCAGAGGTAGGGCAGCAGCACCAGCACCAGTACCTGCTGATCCACCAGCCGATCAGACTCAGGACCAGATTCCAGCGGCAAACGCTCCGGCAGCTCAGGGTCAGGCACCGGCAGTGCCTATTGTGATACCGGGTCTTCAGGAGACCTTGGCTCAGATATTATCAGTGTGCACAGGCTTGGCACAGGTAGTTGCTGCTACTGCTGTAGTATCTTCTTCACAGGCAGGGGGAGGGAATCAGACCCCCGTGGCTCACACACCCGAGCCGGTTCAGCCAGTTGCGCCCGTTGCACCAGCTCCTGCATATGTGGTTCCAGTTATGCCCGACGATGAGCAGCGTCGTTTGGAGAGATTTGAGAGGTTACAGCCTCCGACATTCAGTGGAGCTGAGGGCGAGGATGCCCAGGGTTTTCTTGACCGATGTCGGCGTATGCTTCGCACCGCGGGTATTCTAGAGTCCAGCGGTGTTTCATTCACCACTTTCCAGTTCACAGGTGCAGCTTTTCAGTGGTGGGAGGATTTTGAGAGGCATAGGCCCGCTGGGGCAGTGCCCCTCACTTGGCAACAATTCTCTACGGTATTTTTGGAAAAGTACGTGCCTCAGTCTCAGAGAGAGGAGCTGCGATGTCAGTTTGAATGGTTGAAGTAGGGAGATATGACGGTTAATCAGTATGAGATGAGATTCACACAGCTGGCCTGTCATGCCATGTGGATGGTTCCTACCGACAGGGAGAGGATCCGGAGATTTATTGATGGTCTTATTTATCCCATCCGCATATTGATGACCAGGGAGAGAGTTTCGACAGTTACCTTTGAGGAGGTGGTTGATGCTGCCCGTCACATTGAGACGGATCGCCGCAGAGAGCGAGAGGAGAGAGAGGCTAAGAGGCCTCGTGGTACTGGCAGTTACAGTGGTGCTCCGTCTAGGGGCCAATTTCAGCATAGCAGAGGTCGCTCTTTCAGATCTCATCAGTCTGGACGTACAGAGTCCAGTGGGGTTTCATCCGATCGTGGTCGTCAAGGCCAGCAGGGTTATCAGGGTCAGCAGAGCCGCCAGCAGAGTCAGCCTGCACTGAGTGCTCTTCCAGCTCAGAGCTCTGCTCCTGTTTCCTCAGCACAGGATTCATCGGTAGTGAGGGGTCCTCAGCAGCCCCTTCTTCCATCTTCGGGCCGTTGTTTTGAGTGCGGTGATTTGGGCCATATCGGGAGAGAGTGTCCTCAGTGGCTTCGTAAGAGGTCACAGCGGAGGGATCGGCCTTCGTCTTCTACTCCTGTTTCTTCGACGCCGACGCACGGTAGCTAGGACCGGGGGCCGGGTATCCGAAGGTCGCCCGAGGGCGAGGATCGTACTCGGTGGATGTCGGGCTCGTTTCTATGCTCTTCCGGACGGGAAGGATGCTAGTGCCTCGGATGCGGTCATTTCAGGTATTATCTCAGTCTGCCACGGGGATGCTTTCGTCTTATTTGATCCCGGATCCACCTATTCTTATGTCTCTACTTACTTTGCACATCATTTGGGTATGACCCGTGGTATTCTTGCTTTGCCCGTACATGTGTCCACCCCGGTGGGGGATACTGTTGTTGTGGATCAGGTATATCGATCCTGTATTATTACTATTGGGGGTCTGGAGACCCGAGTTGATTTATTACTACTGGGTATGGTAGATTTCGATGTTATCCTAGGCATGGATTGGCTATCTCCTTATCATGCAATTCTGGACTGTCATGCCAAGACAGTCACGTTAGCTATTCCAGGTAATCCGAGGATCGAGTGGCGTGGCTTGACTGATTATGTGTCCGACAGGGTGATTTCTTATATAAAAGCTCAACGAATGATTGGCAAGGGTTGTTTGTCTTATTTGGCCTTCATTAGAAATGTTGAGGCCGAGACACCCAGTCTTGATTCGGTCCCCATTGTGAGGGAGTTTCCGGATGTATTTCCAGCAGACCTGCCAGGCATGCCGCCTGATAGAGATATTGATTTTGGTATTGACTTGGTGCGGGCACTCAGCCCATTTCTATTCCTCCCTATCGCATGGCACCAGCAGAGTTAAAAGAATTGAAAGAACAGTTTCAGGAACTCTTAGATAAGGGTTTCATTCGTCCAAGTGTGTCACCTTGGGGTGCACCGGTGTTGTTCGTGAAGAAGAAAGATGGCACAATGAGAATGTGCATTGATTACAGGCAGCTGAACAAGGTAACAGTGAAGAATAAATACCCATTACCTCGTATTGAGGACCTATTTGATCAGCTACGGGGAGCTAGTGTATTTTCTAAGATTGATCTTCGATCGGGCTATCATCAATTGAAGATCAGGGACTCAGATATTATGAAGACAGCGTTCAGGATGCGATATGGGCACTACGAGTTCCTGGTGATGTCTTTCGGGTTGACTAATGCCCCCGCTGCATTCATGCACTTGATGAATAGTGTATTTCGGCCGTACCTTGATTCTTTTGTGATTGTGTTTATTGATGATATCCTGGTATATTCACGCAGCCGGGAGGAGCATGCACAGCATTTGAGAGTGGCATTGCAGAGGTTGAGAGAAGAGAAGCTTTATGCAAAATTCTCTAAGTGTGAGTTCTGGCTAGATACTGTGGGTTTTCTGGGACATATAGTGTCCAGTGATGGTATTAGGGTTGATCCTCAGAAGGTTGAGGCAGTACAGAATTGGCCCAGACCTTCCTCAGCTACAGAGATTCGTAGTTTTCTCGGTTTGGCAGGCTATTATCGTCGGTTTATTCAGGATTTCTCATCTATTGCTTCACCGTTGACTAAGCTGACACAGAAGAATGCTCCATTTGTGTGGTCCGATGAATGTGAAGAGAGCTTTCAGAAGCTCAAGGAGGCTTTGACCACGGCTCCAGTACTTGTGTTACCATCAGCCTCAGGGTCATATACGGTGTATTGTGATGCTTCTAGAGTTGGACTCGGTTGTGTGTTGATGCAGGAGGGTAGAGTTATTGCATATGCTTCTCGTCAGCTAAAGCCCCACGAGAAGAACTACCCTGTTCATGATTTGGAGTTAGCTGCTATTGTTCATGCCTTGAAGATTTGGAGGCATTATCTATATGGTGTATCTTGTGATGTATATACGGACCACCGCAGCCTTCAACATTTGTTCAAGCAAAGAGATCTAAATTTGAGGCAGCGGAGATGGCTTGAATTGCTTAAAGACTATGATATTACTATCTTGTACCATCCCGGGAAAGCCAATGTAGTGGCTGATGCATTGAGCCGGAAGGCTATTAGTATGGGCGGTTTGGCGTATATTCCAGTTGGGGAGAGACCCCTAGCAGTTGATGTTCAGGCGTTAGCTAATCAGATGGTAAGGCTGGATATTTCTGAGCCCGGTCGGGTGATGGCTTGTGTAGTAGCTCGTTCTTCTTTATATGATCGTATTCGAGAGCGCCAGGTATGATGATCCACACTTACTTGTCCTTAAGGACAGAGTTCAGCATGATGATGCTAGAGATGTCACTATTGATAGTGAAGGTGTATTGCGGATGCAGGGCCGGATATGTGTGCCCAATGTTGATGGCCTTCGTGAGTTGATATTGGAAGAGGCCCATAGCTCGCGGTATTCTATTCATCCAGGAGCCGCGAAGATGTACCAGGATTTGAAGCAGCATTACTGGTGGAGAAAGATGAAGAAAGATATTGTGAGCCATGTGGCTCGGTGTCTAAACCGTCAGCAGGTCAAGTATGAGCATCAGAGACCTGGTGGTGTATTCCAGCGTATTGATATTCCTGAGTGGAAGTGGGAAAGAATAACCATGGACTTTGTTAGTGGACTCCCTCGGACAGCGAGGAAGTTTGATTCAGTTTGGGTGGTGGTGGATAGGTTGACCAAGTCAGCTCACTTCATCCCAGTGTGTACTACCTATACCTCAGAGCGGTTGGCAGAGATATTCATCCGTGAGATAGTGAGATTGCATGGAGTTCCTATTTCCATTATATCAGACAGAGGTACCCAGTTCACGTCTCAATTCTGGAGGACATTTCAGCGAGAGTTGGGTTCACGGGTAGAGCTGAGCACAGCATTTCATCCACAGACGGATGGGCAGTCTGAGCGTACTATTCAGATATTGGAAGACATGTTGCGTGCTTGTGTCATTGATTTTGGTGGTTCATGGGCTGATTATTTGCCTTTGGCGGAGTTTGCTTACAATAATAGCTATCAGTCCAGCATTCAGATGGCACCGTATGAAGCTTTATATGGGAGGCGGTGTAGGTCTCCGGTTGGTTGGTTCGAGCCCGGCGAGGCTAGGTTGTTAGGGACAGAGTTAGTCCAAGATGCCTTAGATAAGGTGAAGGTGATTCGGGAGAGACTTCGCACAGCTCAGTCGCGTCAGAAGAGTTATGCAGACCGGAAGGTCCGAGATGTGTCTTATTCAGTAGGTGAGAAGGTGTTGCTGAAAGTTTCGCCTATGAAGGGTGTTATGAGGTTTGGAAAGAAAGGGAAGTTGAGCCCAAGGTTTATTGGACCTTTTGAGGTGCTTAGGAAAGTTGGGGAGGTGGCTTATATGCTTGCTTTGCCACCCGGTTTGTCGGGAGTTCACCCGGTGTTCCATGTATCTATGCTCCGGAAGTATGTCGGAGACCCGTCTCATGTGTTGGACTTCAGCACGATACAGCTAGATGAGGATTTGACTTATGATGTGGAACCCATAGCCATTTTGGGTCGACATGTTCGTAAGCTAAGATCTAAGGATATAGCTTCAGTGAAAGTGCAGTGGAGAGGTCGTCCCGTGGAGGAAGCAACTTGGGAGACCGAGCAAGAAATGCGGAGCAGATATCCACACTTGTTTGATGCTCCAGGTATGTTTCTTAACTCGCTCGCGGACGAGCGTTTGTTTAAGTTGGGGAGAATGTAACGACCCGGCCTGTCGTTACGGGAATTACCACCCCGTTACCTTGCATTTACATATATTATGCTTTTAAAACAGTATTAGAGTATATCGGGTGAGTTAGGAGTGATTTGAATTGAAAATGAAACAAATAGCATGTTTGAAGAAAGCTTGAATATAAAAAGTCAACCAAGAGTTGACTATTGAGTTAGAGTGCTCGGAACCGGATTCGATGATTCGACTAGTTCCGGGGGACCATTTATGACTTAGGAGAACAATCGGAATTGAATTCGGAGGTCCGGTGTAGTTTTAAGCTTGAATTGGCGAAGGTTGAATTTTGGCGAAAACCGGATGGTAGGTGATATTTTGATCCGGGGGTCGGAATGGAATTCCGACAATTTCGGTAGCTTCGTTATGTGATTTTGGATATGTCTGCAAATTTTCAGGTCATTCGGACATCGTTTGATCGGGTTTTGGATTGAATGTTAGTTTGGAGAGTTTTGAAGAAACTTAGGCTTGAATCCGTGAGTAAATGGAGATTTTGATGTTTAGTATGGTGTTTTTATGATTGGAACAAGTTCGTATCATGTTTTGGAATATGTTGGTGGTTTTCGTTGGGGTCCCGGGGTCTCGGGATGAATCCGGGGGTCCAAACGGACCATTTTTGGAAGAAAAGAGAAAAACTGGTTGCTGTCATAAACGCAGCAGACATTTGCTCTCCGCGATCGCGGGGAGGGGGATGCGATCGCGTAGAGCTGGGGGCTAAGCATCGCGATACGCGATCGCGTAGAAGAAGAAATGGGTCCAGGGGGAATGAGCTACGCGATCGCAGGAATGAAGGACGCGATCGCGTGAAGCAGGGTGATTGTGCATCGCGATCGCGTGAAGGATGTCGCGATCGCGTGAGTCCGAGATTTTGAGCATCGCGATCGCGTGAAGAAGATCGCGATCGCGTAGAAGAACCTGTTCTGGCAGTGAATTTAATCCAGAAACAGAGAGTTACGGGTTCATTAACCCAAAACACACATTTGAGCCCTAGAGAGAAGAAAACTCGAGGAAATCACTGAGAAGTCATCGGGTATTCGTCGGAGGTAAGATTCTTGACTCAAAAACATCAATTTATGGTATTATTAACATCAATCATCATGAAATTGGGTTGAAATCTTGAAGAAATGTGGCCTAAGTATTAAAAACGGGATTTTTGGATTTGGAGGGTCATTTGAACTCCGATTTCGATAAATTTTATATGCACGGACTCGTGGCGAGATAAGGATCGCGTTGGTACTAATTTCGGAATTTTCCGAGCAGTGGGGCCCGGGGTCGGGTTTTACCAACTTAGTGTAATTTTGCGAATTTCATATAAATTGAAGTGGGTTATGATTCCTTGACCCGTAATTGATATAATTATTGTTATTTGACTAGATTCTACACACGAGGCAACGAAATTCAAAGGAAAAGGCATCGCGGACGAGTCTACAACCGGCTAGAGGTGAGTAGTTTGTGTATATGGTAGCCTGGAGGGTTCGAAACCCCGGCTTAGCACATTGTGACGCTAATAGGGCGTGGCTCGCACACCGTGGCAGGTGCGGGATTGATTGTGATTGGGGATTGAGACTTGGTCCATCCCGGGAATGAATAATATGATGTTAGTGTCGGAAATACACTGTATTTGCTATATTTGTGGGCTGTAAGCCTTGTTTGGGGCCTTGTGCCGATCTGTAGCGTCCTTAGAGGACAATATTTATGTGATAGCTAAAATTGCTTAAATCACTGATCTCGGTCCTGGAAATTGAAATTCACTTTTGAAATGCTAAGTCACCGGCTTTTACAAATTTAATAAAGTTAAAGTATTTTCATAAATTATGAATTGAGAACTGGAATTAAGGAAAATGAATTGTTTTGTGACTTAATTGCTTATTGTGGACTGAGTGTGGGATCGGGCTGCACGCCGCAGTAGTTGATATGAGGGTCGGGCTGCACGCCGCAGCAGTATTGCGCTTGGGCTGTAGGAGCCCCTCCGGAGTCTGTACACACCCCCAGTGAGCGCCGTCGACGTTAAATTGGATCGGGCTACACGCCGTAGCGGTTATGTGCATTGCATTGCATTTGTATTTGTTGAATTACTCTGTGGTGGCTGTATTGTATTATTGTTGCTAGTTCGTAGGAGATTCGGACTGTAGTGTAGCTTCATATTGTGGTATTTTGTGAATTTCTTACTGTCAGCTACATATATATATTTGTTACTCACTGAGTACTTAGTACTCACCCCTACTCCCTGCACCTTTTGTGTGCAGACTCAGGTACACAGGAGCAGTAGACGGACATCTCCGGCGTTTACATTGTCACATCGAGTTGCTGAGGTAGCTGCCTACGTTCGCAGAGCCTAGCTCCTCCTCTCATTCCAGTTGTTATTGTATATTTTGTATTCAGACTTGAGTGCTTCTATATCGTACTCTCTATTTCTTGTTGGGTTTTGTTAGAGGCTCTAGACTTGTGACTCCGGATCTTTGGGAGTGTCAGTACTTTTGTTCAGTATTATTATTATCGGAGTTCTTAAACTCATATATTCTTCTTGGGTTGTCCATTTGGGAACTGGTATTGTGTTATAATTGAATTGTTGGTTTGGCTGGCCTAGCTTGCTTGTTGGGCGCCATCACGACTGGATTTGGGTCGTGACAGTTTGAATGCTCAAAAATGGTTTTTCTCAAAGTTTACCCCAAAATTTCCCAAAACGCCCCTGGCCCACGTGGTCGGAACTCGGGTTTCGGACCAAAATCCGGTTACGCATTCCCTTACGAGTTCAAATATATGATTTGTTTCACAATCGGACCTCAATTCAAGGTCCAATTACACAATTCATGAAAACCCTAGGTTCTACCCAAAAACAAGAATTTCTACCATGAAAACCTTTGATTTCTATTGAAAAACATGTTTAATGTTGTTAGGAATTGAAAGAATTGAGTAAAAAGTGACTTACAATTGTTTTGGAGTGAATTTGCCCTTGAGGGTTCGTGTGTAGTGTGTGGGTTTTTGAACGAATGAAGAATGAGCGGAAAAATTCGTTTAAGTATAAAATTGCACAGCTGTGGGTATCGCAATTGCGAACATTTGTTCGCAATTGCGAACACTACAGGTCTAGGTTCTGAGGCTCTCGCAATTGCGAGACAGAGTTCGCATTTGTGAACTGGGCTGGCACACTGGGTCTTCGCATTTGCGACAAAGTGTTCGCATTTGCGAACCCAGGCGGAGTATTGAAAGCCTCGCATTTGCGAGGTTAAGTTCGCATTTGCGAACCCACGCGTACCTGGACCCCCTTCGCAATTGCGATCAAGGCTTCGCATTTGCGAACATTGCCTTGGTCTACCCCCTTCGCAATTGCGAGTTTCTTCGCATTTGCGAAGACACCAGCTGGGTGAAAAACCAGCTGTGTAAAATTTCAGAATTTGCACCAACGGCCTATCAAATCTTTACCCGAGCCCCCCGGTCTCCAAACCAAACATGTACACAACATAAAAAATATATTACAAACTTGCTCGTGCGATCACATCGCCAATATAACATCGATTTCATCAAATCAAGCCTCAAGTTCATGATTATCATTCTTTTAGTTTTCATAACTTTCAAATTAGGAACTCAAGGTTCAAAACATATCAAACGACATCCAAATGTCACCAAACTTTGTAGAAAGCACATATATAATATTTAAGACTTGTACCGGGCGTCGGAACCAAAATACGAGCCCGATACCAAGGTCATTCAATTCATTTTCCTTTGATAATTACAGCAAAAATAATTTCACAGAAAAATCCATAACTTAGGCTCTACGCCTCAGAATTCGACTCCGGACGCATGTCCGAGTCCCATATTTTCCTACGGACCTTCCGGGACCGTCTGTCCTCAGGTCCGGGTCTGTTTACCAAAAATGTTGACCGAAGTCAACTATATCAATATTAATATCATTTTTCTTCAAATTTCTCTTTGAACTCATATATTCTATCACAAAATCTTTCCGGCTACATGCCCGGATCGTGCACGTAAATCGAGGCAACATAGAATGAGGTTTTCAAAGCCTCGGAAGTGCAGAACAAGTGAAGAAAATAGGCGATGACCCTTTGGGTCGTCACATCCTCCACCTCCAAAACAACAGTTCGTCCTCGAACGGACAAGAGAAGGAAGTACCTGAGTCGGGGAACAAATGTGGGTAGTGGCTCCGCATATCAGACTTGGACTCCCAGGTCGATGCCTCAAAGGGATGACCTCTCCACTAAACACGCACAGAAGGATAACTCTTCGACCTCAATTGTCGAACCTGCCGATCCAGAATGGCCACCGGCTCCTCCTCGTAGGATAGATCATTGTCCAATTGGACAGTACTAAAGTCTAACACATGTATGGGATCGCCGTGGTATCTTCGAAGCATAGATACATGAAAAACTGGATGCACGGCTGATAAGCTAGGCGGCAGAGCTAGTCTGTAAGCCACCCCTCCCACTCGATCTAGAATCTCAAATGGACCAATATACCTAGGGCTGAGCTTGCCCTTCTTCCCGAACCTCATCACGCCCTTCATAGGCGACACTCGGAGCAATACCCGCTCACCAACCATGAAATCTACATCTCGAACCTTACGATCCGCATAAGTCTTCTGTCTGGACTGAGCTGAATGCAATCTCTCCTGGATAGTCTTGACCTTATCCAAGGACTCATGAACTAAGTCTTTACCCAACAACCGAGCCTCTCCCGGCTCAAACCATCCGACTGGAGATCGACATCGCCTACCATACAATGCCTCATACGGATCCATGTGAATGCTAGAATGGTAGTTGTTGTTGTAGGCGAACTCCGCTAATGGCAGAAACCGGTCCCACGAGCCTCCAAAATCAATGACACGGGCTCGGAGCATATCCTCTAGGATCTGAATAGTCCTCTCGGACTGACCGTCCGTCTGAGGATGGAAAGCTGTACTCAGCTGAACCTAGGTGCCTAACTCCTGCTGGACCGCACTCCAGACCCGTGAGGTAAACTGTACCCCGATCTTAAATAATAAATATCGGTACCCCATGAAGTCGAACAATCTCTCTGATGTAAATCTCTGCTTACCTCTCCAATGAGTAGGAGACAGATAATGGAATGAAGTGTGCTGACTTGGTCAGCCTATCAACAATGACCCAAATAGCATCAAATTTCCTCCGAGTCAAAGGAAGTCCAGTAATGAAGTCTATAGTGATCCTCTCCCATTTCCACTCGGGATTTTCGATTCTTTAGAATACACCACCAGGCCTCTGGTGCTCATATTTCACCTGCTGACAATTTAGACACCGAGCGACATACGCAACGATGTCTTTCTTCATCCCGCGCCACCAATAGTGCTGCCGTAAATCCTGGTACATCTTTGTGGCGCCCGGGTGAATAGAATACCGCGAACTGTGGTCCTCCGCTAAGATCAACTCTCTAATCCCTTCAACATTGGGCACACAAACTCGACCCTACAATCTCCATACCCCGTCATCATCTAGATTTACCTTCATGGCACCTCCCTGCTGTATTGTACCTCTCAGGTCACGCAAATGAGGATTATCAAATTGCCTCTCACGGATCCGCTGTAATAGAGACGAACGAGCGGCCGTGCAGGCCAACACCCAGTTAGGCTCAGAAATGTCTAATCTCATAAACTGGTTGGCTAAGGCCTGGACATCTAGATCAAATGGTCTATGACTGACCGGAATGAATGCAAGACTACCCATGCTGGCAGACTTTCTACTCAATGCATCAGCCACCACATTGCCCTTACCTGGATGATATAGCATAGTAACATCATAGTCTTTCAACAACTCTAACCATCTCCGCTATCGTATATTCAACTCTTTTTGCTTGAACAAGTACTATAGGCTTTTGTGATCAGTGCACACCTCACATGTCACACCATATAGATAATGCCTCCAAATCTTTAAGGCATTGACCACTGCTGCCAACTCAAGATCATGAACTGGATAATTCTTCTCATGTATTTTTAACTGTCTCGAAGCATAAGCAATAACCTTGCCATCCTACATCAATACCGCTCCAAGCCCTGTACGAGATGCATCACAGTAAACTGCATAAGGCCCTGCACCCGTAGGTAGTATCAACACTGGTGCCGTAGTTAAGGCTGTCTTGAGCTTATGAAGGCTCGCCTCACACTCATCTGACCACTGGAACTGGGCACCCTTCTGGGTCAACCTGGTCATCGGGGTTGCAATATAAGAAAACCCCTCTACAAATCGACGGTAGTAACCTGCTAACCCCAAGAAACTCTGGATCTCAGTCACTGAAGCTGGTCGAGGCCAATTCTGGACTGCCTTGATCTTCTTTGGGTCCACCTAAATACCTTCCACTGATACAATGTGGCCCAGAAATGCCACCGAACTCAACCAGAACTCACATTTTCGAAAATTTGGCATATAGCTGATTATCCTTTCAGAGTCTGAAGAACCACTTTGAGGTGTTGCTCGTGCTCTTCCTGGTTGCGGGAATATACCAGGATGTCATCTATAAAGACTATCACGAACAGATCTAAGTAAGGCCTGAACACTCGATTCATAAACTCCATGAATGCTGCTGGGGCATTGGTCAACCCGAAGGACATGACCAAGAACTCATAATGCCCATATCTAGTGCGAAAGGCTATCTTAGGAATGTCAGCCGCCCTGATCTTTAGCTGATGGTAGCCTGACCTCAAGTCTATTTTTGAGAACACCCTCGCTCCCTGGAGCTGGTCAAACAAATCATCAATCCTCCACAGTGGATACTTGTTCTTTATCGTCACTTTGTTCAATTGCCGGTAATCAATACACATCCGCATCGAGCCATCCTTCTTCTTCACAAACAACACATGTGCTCCCTAGGGGGAAAACTGGGCCTGATAAAGCCCTTTTCAAGAAGGTCTTGCAACTGATCCTTTAACTCTTTTAACTCCGACGGGGCCATACGATAGGGTGGAATAGAGATGGGATGAGTGCCCGGTGCCAGATCAATACAGAAATCAATATCCCTGTCGGGTGGCAAACCCGATAGGTCTGAAGGGAAAAACTCAGGAAACTCCCGTACAATAGGGGTTGATTCAATAGAAGGAACTTCTGCGCTGTAATCACGAACATAAGCCAGATAAGCTAGACACCCCTTCTCGACCATGCGTCGAGCCTTAACATAGGAAATAACAATGCGAACGGAGTGGCTTGAGGTACCTTTCCACTCTAGTAGGGGTGATTCTGGCAGGGCTAAAGTCACAGTCTTGGCATGACAATCTAGGATAGCATGGTATGGGGACAACCAGTCCATCCCCAATATGACATCGAAATCTACCATGTCTAATTGCAACAGATCAACACGAGTCTCAAGACCCCCAAAGATAACTACGCACGAACAATGCACCCGGTCGACTACAATGGAGTCATCCACCGGTGTAGACACGTAAACTAAAATATCCAGAGCATAGCTGGTCACGGCCAAATACAGTGCAAAGTAGGAAGACACATATGAATATGTAGACCCAGGGTGAAATAATACCGAAGCACCTCTGCCACAAACAAGAATGGTACCTGTAATCACGGCATCTTATGCCTCCGCCTCTGGTCTGGCTAGTAAAGCATAGAATCGGGGATCAGCACCTCCCCTCTGAGCTACATCTCTAGGACGGTCATCAACTGGCTGACCTCTACCTCTGGCTGGACGGTCTCCACCTCTACGGTCTCGATCTCCACCTCTATGATCTCTACCCCTGCCTCTGGCTGGCTGGGCAGGCTGAGGGTCAACTGGGGCCTAAATCATGGGACGAGGGCCCCGCTGCTGAGTGTTGCCCGTCGCTCGAGGGCAGAACCTGACAAGATGACCTGGGTCACCACAACCATAGCAACTCTTAGGCTGATGGGGCCGCTGGCCCTGACGACCTGAATGGCCTCCACGAACACTCTGAAGAGGCTGAGCACTAATAGGAGACTGATCTGAATAATGATCACAAAACCCACGATCACCTGGTCCACCCTGTGAAGCCTGAAGGGCGGAATGGAAAGGCCTGGAAGACTGGCCCCTATCACAAGATTCCCTGCCTCCAGAAGAAGAACCACTAAACGTGCCTGAATGACGAGGCATCTTGTCTGAAAAATAACCACCTCCCTGAGCAAGAGCCATCTCAACTCTACGTGCTGCATTAGCTACCTCCTGAAATGATATATCACTCCACACTCCCACAGCCATCTGAAGTCTAATTGGCTGATTAAGCCCATCTATGAACCTGCGAACTCTCTCCCACTCTGTGGGAGTATCACCATTGCATGACGTGCCAAATCAACAAATCTCGTCTCGTATTGAGTGACAGTCATAGTGCCCTACTGGAGGCGCTCAAACTGCCTCCGAAGTGCATCCCGCTGAGTAACAGGGAGAAACTTCTCCAGGAAATAACTCTGCAAACTGATCCCATAATAAAGCCGGGGACCCTGCTGGTCGAGTCAAACAAAAATCCCTCCACCAAGTGTTGGCGGATCCTGAAAGCCTGAATGTACAGAAGTAAACTCCATTCGACTCCACTATCCCCATAGTCTTGAGAATCTCATGGCAACTGAATAAGAAATCCCGAGGATCCTCCGATGTGGCACCGCTGAAGGTAGTGGTTAACATCTTGGAGAACCGATCAAGTCTCCAAAAAGAATCAGAAGTCATGGCGGCTCCATCTCCGGCCTGAGTTGTGGTACCTGACTGAGTGGCCACAGCTGGCTGAACCACTGGTGCCTGAGGCTGAGGAGCTACTGGCTCTAGAGTACGAGCAACAGGAGTCTGGGCCCCTCCCCCAGCCTGAGAAGCGGCTGGTGCAACTGGTAATAAGCCTGCTCTGGAAACACTGTCCATAAATCCCGCTATCCTGACCAAAGCCTCCCGAAGATCCGGGGTAAATAGAGCTTCTCCTGGGACCTGAGCTGGGCCCACTGGAGCTGCTGGGATTGGAACCTCCTCGCCAGTCTCAATATGAGGCTCCACCTCTGGAATAGCTGCCGGGGGCTGAGCTCTGCCCCTACCACGGGCTCCGATACGGCCTCGGCCCCTGCCCCTCACGGGAGCTGCCTGGGGCTCAGGCTGCTGGTCAGCGGACGAAGAAGCGCGTATCCTCACCATCTGCGGAAGGACAGAGTAGAAGTTCAATTAGTATTTAAGGAACAAATCGCACGATAAGAAGGAACAAATGAGAGACTCTTTCCTAACTCAATAGACTCTGGAGGACAAGTACGGACGTCTCCGCACCTACCTCTCAAACTCTACTAAGCTTGTGCGTGAGTGGTGAGACCTATGTAACCTAGAGCTCTGATACCAACTTGTCACGTGTCAAATTTTTCTCCCAACATCGGGATCGTGATGGCGTATACTCGTGGTAGCTAGGCAAGCCACTATATTCAACATTTTCCTATTTTTACCAATATTTCATACTCAAATTTATCAACAAGAATCATAACCTTAATTAAATAAATGCGGAAGACTTTATCAGAAATAGAAATAAGCAGTACCAAGGTAAAACAATACTGAAATCCTCTACCCAAGACGTGGAGTCACCAACTCACGAACTACTACTGAATACTACACATAAAGGTCTGAAAGAAAATAACATAAATCTGTTTGTCTCGGAACAAAGAGACTATAGCTAATAATATAAATAAGTGGAAGAGATGTCGGGCCTGCGGACGCCTGCAAGCTACCTCGATCTCGAAAGGCTCAACTGTCACG
This sequence comes from Nicotiana noctiflora, assembly GCA_032618575.1. Lineage (NCBI taxonomy): Eukaryota > Viridiplantae > Streptophyta > Magnoliopsida > Solanales > Solanaceae > Nicotiana > Nicotiana noctiflora. The sequence goes on along the minus strand of JASVEL010012863.1, from coordinate 60,973 downwards.
CAAGACTCTACTACTGCTACTCCTGATCAAAACCTGGACCTGTGCAAAAACGCGCAGAAGTTCAGTATCAGCACAATCCGACCCCATGTGCTGGTAAGTGCCTAACCTATCCCGATGAAGTAGTGACAACCCTAGGACCAAACACCACAAAAACCTGTGCAGTTCTAAATACATATGTACACCACAAGATAACAAAGACATATTAAGTAACAAACCAACAAGAAATATCATAAGAGGGAAAAACTCAACAGTCAACAACAGTTATTAAGTCAACAATGGAAAACAGTTCAAATCAAACAAGGAGTAGCAAATAGTTGCACGACATCACCCTTCGTGCTTTTACTCTCATCCTCACATCCATGGCACGGCATAATCCTTCGTGCATGGTTCAATAACAAGGTACGACATTACCCTTCGTACATAATCAATATCACAAGGCACGGCATGAACCTTCGTGCATAACCAATAAGAGGCACGGCATTAACCTTCGTGCAATAACAGTAAAACAAGGCACGGCATCACCCTTCGTGCATTATCACTCTTCCTCACCCAAATAACAGTCACAGTTAAGGGCAGAGAGTGAAAACAATAATCATGAATCCGTCCCGGCAAGGGACACAATAATCATCACAACGAGTCCCGGCAAGGGAAAAGAATATTTCACTTCACAATATGTCTCGGCAAGGGAAAACAATGTATAATTCACAACCCGGTAAGGGTTCAACAATTTATCTTTAAAATATCTCACATCAAGTATCAACACGACTCACGGTCATGCTAGATGCTAGTGTATGGATGGTCGTCACCGCAGCCCATACACCGCACTCGATCACATAGCACATAGCACATAATCCTATTCTCTCAAGCTAGGATAGAACAAACACTTACCTCTAGCACTTGAAGTCCAAATTATTCTTCAATTATAGCTTTTTCCCCGAATTTCCGCTTTCAACTAGCTCGAATATAATCACAATTGATTCTATTACATTAATAATTACTAAATAACTAGGTTTGAATGCTCAAAAATGGTTTTTCTCAAAGTTTACCCCAAAATTTCCCAAAATGCCCCTGGCCCACGTGGTCGGAACTCGGAGTTCTGACCAAAATCCGGTTACCCATTCCCCCACGAGTTCAAATATATGATTTGTTTCAAAATCGGACCTCCATTCAGGGTCCAATTATACAATTCATGAAAACCCTAGGTTCTACCCAAAAACAAGAATTTCTACCATGAAAACCTTTGATTTCTATTGAAAAACATGATTAATGTTGTTAGGAATTGAAAGAATTGAGTAAAAAGTGACTTACAATTGTTTTGGGAGTGAATTTGCCCTTGAGGGTTCATTTGTAGTGTGTGGGTTTTTGAAAGAATGAAGAATGAGCTGAAAAATTCGTTTAAGTATAAAATTGGACAGCTGCGGGTATCGCAATTGCGAACACTACAGGTCTGGGGTTTGAGGCTCTCTCAATTGCGAGACAGAGTTCGCATTTGCGAACTGGGCTGGCACACTGGGTCTTTGCATTTGCGACAAAGTGTTCGCATTTGCGAACCCAGGCGGAGTATTGAAGGCCTCACATTTGCGAGGTTAAGTTCGCATTTGCGAACCCACGCGTACCTGGATCCCCTTCGCAATTGCGATCAAGGCTTCGCTTTTGCGAATACAGCCTTGGTCTGCCCCCTTCGCAATTGCGAGAATTTCTTCGCATTTGCGAAGACACCAGCTAGGTGAAAAACCAGCTGTGTAAAATTTCAAAATTTGCACCAACGGCATATCAAATCTTTACTCGAGCCCCCCGGGCTCCAAACCAAACATGTACACAATATCAAAAACATATTAAAAACTTGCTCGTGCGATCACATTGCCAAAATAACATCGATTTCATCAAATCAAGCCTCAAGTTCATGATTATCATTCTTTTAGTTTTCATAACTTTGAAATTTGGAACTCAAGGTTCAAAACATATCAAATGACATCCAAATGTCACCAAACTTTGCAGAAAGCACATATATAATATTTAAGACTTGTACCGGGCATCGGAACCAAAATACGAGCCCGATACTAAGGTCATTTAATTCATTTTCCTTTAATAATTACCGCAAAAACAATTTCACAGAAAAATCCATAACTTAGGCTCTAGGCCCCAGAATTTGACTCCGGACGCATGTCCGAGTCCCATAATTTCCTACGGACCTTCCGGGACCGTCCGTCCTCGGGTCCGGGACCGTTTACAAAAAATGTTGACCGAAGTCAACTATATCAATATTAATATCATGTTTCTTCAAATTTCTCTTAGAATTCATATATTCTATCACAAAATCTTTCCGGATACATGCTCGGATCGTGCATGTAAATCGAGACAACATAGAATGAGGTTTTCAAGGCCACGGAAGTGCGGAACAAGTGAAGAAAACAGGTGATGACCCTTTGGGTCGTCACAGGATAAAATGGGGAGAATGGGGTATATATGTTGGTCTTGGGCTAATGAATCCTGGCCGTTGGATTTAATTAAATTGATGGCCAGGATTATTTGGATCTTAAACGGCGTCGCATTGGTTAATGAGAGGTCTCACGAGGTTCGTTGGATTAGGATTTTGGACGGCTGAGATTAAACGCCCTATGCGACGTCGTTTCACTTAGTGACTCGTTGGTCTCAGCCATTAGATCAATTGTGTTCGACGGCTGTGATTATGTTTAAACACGACGTCATTTTCTTTGTGAGGGAACCACCTCATATGTTTTGTTGATCAGCTGCAATCAACGACTCAGATTCATTTAGTTGATACGGCGTCGTTGGATTTATCAAATAGACAAGCTGGTCAAAATGACTGGGCCTGGTCTGTTTTTTTGCTTTGGGCTTATGTATTTATGCATTTGGCCCAATATCAATTATACAATGTATTGTTTTGTATTATTTTTGGATTTTATTTAATTTCTGTATTTGTTTTTATGTTTTTGTATATTTTACTTTATACTTGTTTTATATTTCTTTTACTTCTCATTTTTTTGCATTTTTTCCTTATTTTTCTGATATTGTTTTTGCATTTTTACTCTATTTTCCGGTATTTTTGCATTTTTATTTGATTTTCTAAATTTTAACATATTTGTGATATTTTCCTAATTGATTTCTTTTGTATTTTTATTTCAATTTCATTTTCAAAAAGAAAAAAATAACTGTTATTTCAACTAAAACACACAATTGCAAACAAAAATCATTTTTTGTATTATTTTATATATATTGGAATTTAATTGCTTAGGGATAAAGTCACGTGCTCACAGCTGCCCCTCTTTGCTCGGGAACACGAAGAGTTTCTGTGCAAAGATAAGTGAGCAGTAATGAGAGATTTTTGCCCACTTGCATATTCCGTACAAAGCATTTTGAAAAACTTTTGACCTCACCCTGCTTCAGAGGTTGCCTACATATCTCAGGCTAAAGAGGAATCAGGTCAGTGTAGTTCGGGAAGGTCTGGTAGTTTGAAACTACCAAGGGATTTATGATGTCATTGTTGTTGCTGTTGTTGTTGTTATTGTTGACTGACTCCTTATTACACCAGGATAAAAATAAAATAAAGAAGTTATTCTAAGCTATGGTCTATCAATTACAAGAAAATCCTATCTATGTCTTGTCTTCTTGTATTGCCTTGCTCTTCCATATTACATTTTGCTCTTTATTTGCATCTTCCATTTTTGTGACTTCGCTTATGACTTGCTTCCAACATACTGCATTCCTCCATTTGTATGACTTCGAAATGTGCTTCTTGCTCTCCAGGTTGATACCTGCTTATTGCAAAATCAAAGAAAATTTTTTCCTCTGCCCCAGTGTGGGGCTTTCAATGTATTATGGTGTTACTTTGTTAGGAAAACTTTTAAAAATGCAGAAAATATTTCATTGTTATACAGGTGGCCGCCTAATGCAAAAATAAAAATGCAGAAAAGTATTCCCACGTTATCTAGGTGGGCGCCTGATGCATAAATGAAAATGCAGAAAAGTATTCCCTCGTTATACATGTGGGTGCCTGATGCAGAAGTGAAAATGCAGAAAAATATTCCCTTGTTATCCAGGTGGGCGCCTGATGCAGAAATAAAAATGCAGAAAAGTATTCCCTCGTTATCCAGGTGGGCGCTTGATGCAAAAATAAAAATGCAAAAAATATTCCCTCGTTATCCAGGTGGGCGCCTGATCCAGCTATGAAAATGCAGAAATGTATTCCCTCGTTATCCAGGAGGGCGCCTGATGAAGAAATGAAAATGCAGAAAAGTATTCCCTCGTTATTCAGGTGGGCACCTGATGTACAAATGAAAATGCAGAAAAGTATTTCATCATTATCCAGGTGGGCGCCTGATGCAAAAATGAAAATGCGGAAAAATATTCCCTCGTTATCCAGGTGGGCGCCTGATGCAGCAATGAAAATTGTAGAAAAGTATTCCCTCGTTATCCAGGTGGGCGCCTAATGCAGAAATGAAAATGCAGAAAAGTATTCCCTCATTATCCAGGTGGGCGCCAGATACAGAAATGAAAATGCAGAAAAATATTCCCTCATTATCCACCTGGGCACCTGATGCAGAAATAAAAATGCAGAAAAATATTCCCCCGTTATCCAAGTGGGCGCCTGATGCAGAAATGAAAATGCAGAAAAGTATTCCCTCGTTATCCAGGTAGTCGCCTGATGCAGAAATGAAAATGCAGAAAAGTATTCCCTCATTATCCAAGTGGGCGCCTGATATAATAATGAAAATGCAGAAAAGTATTCCCTCATTATCCAGGTGGACGCCTGATGCAGAAATGAAAATGTAGAAAAGTATTCTCTTGTTATCCAAGTGTGCGCCTGATGCAGAAATGAAAATCCAGAAAATATTCCCTCGTTATCCAAGTGGGCGCCTGATACAGAAATGAAAATGCAGAAAAATATTCCCTCATTATCCAGGTGGGCGCCTGATGCAGAAATAACAATGCAGAAAAGTATTCCCTCGTTATCCAGGTGGGCGCCTGAGGCAGAAATGAAAATGCAAAAAAATATTCCCTCGTTATCCAGGTGGGCGCCTGATGAAGAAATGAAAATGCAGAAAAATATTCCCTCGTTATCCAGGTGGGCGCCTGATACAGAAATAAAAATGCCGAAAAGTATTCCCTTGTTATCCAGGTGGGCACCTTATGCAGAAATGAAAATGCAGAAAAGTATTCCCTCGTTATCCAGGTGGGCGCCTGATGCAGAAATGAAAATGCAGAAAAGTATTCTCTCATTATCCAGGTGGGCGCTTGATACAGAAATGAAAATGCAAAAACATATTCCCTCATTATCCAGGTGGGCACCTGATGCAGAAATAAAAATGTAGAAAAATATTCCCACGTTATCCAAGTGGGCACCTGATGCAGAAATGAAAATGCAGAAAAGTATTCCCTCGTTATCCAGGTGGTCGCCTGATGCAGAAATGAAAATGCAGAAAAGTATTCCCTCATTATCCAGGTGGGCGCCTGATATAGAAATGAAAATGCAGAAACGTATTCCTCATTATCCAGGTGAGCGCCTGATGCAGAAATGAAAATGCAAAAAAATATTTCCTCGTTATCCAGGTGGTCGCCTGATGCAGAAATGAAAATGCAGAAAAGTATTCTCTTATTATCCAGGTGGGTGCCTGATGCAGAAATGAAAATGCAAAAAAATATTCCCTCGTTATCCAGGTGGGCGCCTGATGCAGAAATAAAAATGTATAAAATATTCCCTCATTATCCAGTTGGACGCCTGATGCAGAAATGTAAATGCAGAAAAATAATCCCTTGTTATCTAGGTGGGCGCCTGATGCAGAAATGAAAATGCAAAAAAGTATTCCGTCGTTATCCAGGTGGGCGCCTGATGCAGAAATAAAAATGCAGAAAAATATTCCCTCGTTATCGAGGTTGGCGCCTGATACATAAATTAAAATGCCGAAAAGTATTCCCTCGTTATCCAGGTGGGCGCCTGACGTAGAAATGAAAATGCATAAAAGTATTCCCTCGTTATCCAAGAGGGCGCCTGATGCAGAAATGAAAATGCAGAAAAGTATTTCCTCTATTTGATAACTCGGGTGTAAATTTCAGAAAAGATAATACCTCCCTTGTTGTTCGGGTAGGTTCCTGATTACTGTGTTTTCCATTGTGGATTCTATCCTTTATTGTTGTTTCTTTTTGACGTTTTCTCCCACATTGGTCACATTCACTTTAAAGTGATTAGTGAGAATTTGAATATTTTGTCCCTATCTAAATCAGTGAACAATTTATTAGTTATAAAATGATGGTTAGCAACTGGCATTCTTGCTGGCCTTGCTTCCATCGTCTGCCTCATCTTGCTTCATTCCGCTTTGCAACTTATTCCTGATTGTTTTCTCAATTTTTCTTGTAATCCCCTTTGATTTTCTCTTTTGTTTCTTTTTCTTTTATTCCCTTTCGCTATATGATCACCATGTATTTTTATTTTTCTCTTTTCCTTTGAAGGACTCAGTGTTATTACGCCGTCTAACATGAGAAACTGGTAGCTAGCTTTCAATTGGCAACTGGTTTTGAACAAATAGAATGAAATGCAATGACCTGAATTTTGGGGGTGAAGGTATTTTGAAGTAAAGACAGAACTTATCTGGTATGAAGGCTGATTCCTTTGACCATGCCATGCATTTGGATATCCGGCGCAGTCCATCCAATCAAATTGTTGCTAGCTTAATTTAACCTTTCCATCAACCCAAACCTTTCTTATCTTGCCATCTTCCTTCCGTCAGGTCATTCCTCACTTTTTCCTTATGGTGCCCGTAAGGGTTTTAACCAATAAGACTCTCTCATTCTTATTTTCTCTCACCTCACATTCGCCTTATGGTGCCCATGAGGGTTTTCACCAATAAGACTCTCTCATTTATTTTCTCGCAACTCACATTCACCTTATGGTGCCCGTATAGGATTTTCACCAATAAGACTCTCTCATTTATTTTCTTTATTTTTCTATTTCCAGAAGGTCTTATTTTTTCGAAATCAACCAGAAGGTCTTTCTTTGGACCATAATGTGGATTTTTGATGGGTTTTAGAAAGAAAGGTATAAAGGCTCAAAATTTAAATGAGGGTTCAAAATAATTACAACTCTCGGAATCATAAAACATAACTTCTGCCCCAGTTTCAATTTTTGGGGAATCTTGGATTTTATTTCTATCGTGACTGAACCTCATTGAGGCTGCCTACGTACCCTTTCGGGATAATGTCAGATGTAGTTCAGATCATAAGATCGCTTCTTTTTTGAGATTTGACTTTTTCTCGATTTTCTTTTGTATATTTTAATCATTTTATTTTCTTTTTTTTTAATCTTCTCTTTTCTTTTCTTTTCATTTCCATTGCTCATAATTGATTCCAAGAGATGGGTATGAAAGAGTAATGCAATAAGGCTCAAAAGGGGTAAAAATGGGTAGTGTTTGGATAGAGAAATAAAATGCCTTCATCATTTTAATTTAAAAATCATGACAAATACAAATGTACATATGAAAAGGAATCATTCATAATATCTCTTGACTGCATTGGAGTTGATAGCAGTCTCTACACATTTTCCTTCCACATCTGTTAGATATAAAGCTCCGTTAGACAATACACGGGATACAATGAATGAACCTTGCCAATTTGGTGCAAACTTTCCTTTTGCTTCGGCCCAATGTGGTAAAATATGTCTTTTCACCAACTGTACAACTTTGAATTTCCGTGGACGTACTTTCTTGTCATATGCTCTAGCCATCCTCCATTGATACAAATGTCCGTGATAGATTGCTGCTAACCTTTTTTCATCAATCAAGCTCAATTGCTCTAGCCGGGCTTTTACCCACTCATCATCGTCAATTTCAGCCTCAGCTATTATCCGGAGGGAAGGTATTTCAATTTCTGCAGGTATGACTACCTCCGTTCCGTACACCAATGAGTAAGGGATTGCACCAATTAAAGTACGTACTGTTGTACGATAACCCATGAGAGCAAATGGTAATTTTTCATGCCACTATTTTGACTCTTCCACCATCTTCCTGAGAATCTTCTTAATGTTCTTATTTGCGGTCTCGACTGCTCCATTTTCTTTAGGCCGATAAGGTGTAGAGTTACGGTGCAAGATTTTGAACTTTTGACATGCCTCTGCCATGAGGTGACTGTTAAGATTTGCTCCATTATCCGTGATAATCACCTTAGGAATTCCAAAGCGACAAATGATATTTGTATGTACGAAATCCACTACCGCCTTCTTTGTTACTGCTTTAAATGTCTTCGACTCCACCCATTTAGTGAAATAATCAATTGCTACAAAGATAAACCTATGCCCATTAGATGCCGCGAGTTATATAGGGCCGATGACATCCATCCCCCAGGCGATGAATGGCCATGGTGCTGACATAGTATGAAACGCATAGGGTGGGAAGTGAATCAAATCTCTGTGTATCTGGCATTGGTGGCATTTCCGCACATACCTAATGCAATCACGGTCCATGGTGAGCCAATAGTATCCTGCTCTTAGTATTTTTTTTGGCCAAAACATATCCACTCATATGAGGTCTGCAAGCTCTTGCATGTATTTCAGCCATGATTGCAGCGGCCTGTTGTTCGTCTATACATCTCAGTAGACCCAAATCTGGGGTTCTCTTGTATACAACTCCTCCACTAAAGAAAAATCCATTTGCTAGTCGTCTTATAGCCCTTTTATGATCTCATGTGGCTTGTGCTGGGTACACCCCTATCCTCAAATATTCTTTAATATCAGGATACCATGGCTCACCGTCAAGTTCTTCTTCTACTGCGAAAAATTAGACATTTTGCTCACGAACTTGTATCTGCAGTGGATCTATATAGGCTTTGTCCGGATGGTGCAACATGGACGATAATGTGGCCAAGGCATCTGCTACTTCATTGGAATTTTCTTGGGATATGCTTGAACTCTATAGATTGAAACCTCTGATACAGTTCATGTAGACATAGTCGATAGGGTATATGTTTCAAATCCCTTGTCTACCATTCTCCTTGAATCTGATATATCAAGAGATCCGAGTCACACATGACCAAACCTCTTGAACACCCATGTTTATTGTCATTCTCAATCCCAATATACATGCTTCATACTCAGCCATATTAGTAGTACAGAAAAACCGGTGCTGAGTGGTAACGGGATAATGCTGACCCATTTCTAAAATGAGCACTGCTCTAATTCCGACCCCTTGGATATTGATGGCCCTATCAAAGTACAATCTCCAGCCTATTTTGTCGTCTTGATCCAATTTTTCAATATTCATTGTCTCCTTATCTGGAAAATATGTCTTTAATGGTTCATACTCATCATCTACCGGATTTTCTGCCAAATGGTCAGTGACTGCTTGTGCCTTCATTGCAGTGTGGGTTACATAAATAATATCAAACTCTGTAAGTAGAATTTTCCATTTAGCGAGCCTTCCTGTAGGCATAGGTTTCTGGAAGATGTACTTCAGCGGGTCCAACCGAGATATCAGATATGTGGTGTAAGCCGACAAGTAATGTTTTAACTTCTGTACAACATGTTCTTTCTAGCTGAGTGTATTTTACCTCGTAAGATGTAAATTTCTTACTAAGATAATATATTGCTTGCTCTTTCTTCCCTGTTTCATCGTGCTACCCCCAGTACACAGCCAAAAGAATTATCCAATACAGTCAGATAAAGGATCAAGGGCCTTCCAGGCTCTGGAGGAACCAGCACAAGAGGATTGGCCAGATATTCCTTAATTTTGTCAAATGAATCTTGACCTTCTTCAGTCCAATTACCGCAGCATCTTTCTTCAATAATTTGATAATGGGTTCACAAGTTGATGTCAACTGAGCAATAAATCTGCTAATATAATTCAACCTGCCCAACAAACTCATCACTTCTTTTTTGTTCTTTGGTGGAGGCAAGTTCTGGATTGATTTTATCTTTGACGGGTCTAATTCAATACCACGCCGGCTTACTATGAATCCCAATAGCTTTCCTGATGGCACTCCAAAAGCATATTTTGCTGGATTGAGCTTGAGATTATATCTTTGAAGCCTCTGAAAAACTTTCTTAGGTCTTTGACATGATCACACTGCTTTTTGGACTTGATAATAACATCTTCCACATATACCTCAATCTCTCGATGTATCATGTCATGAAACATAGTGGTCATTGCCCTCATATATGTAGCTCCGGCATTTTTCAGCCCGAACGACATTACTCTGTAGCAATATGTTCCTTAAGGTGTGATAAAGGCTGTCTTTTCTGCATCTTCCTCGTCCATCAAGATCTGATGACAACCCGCATAACAATCCACAAAAACCAATCTCATGTTTGGTGCAATTGTCAATCAATATATGGATATTTGGTAATGGAAAATTATCCTACGGACTGGCTTTATTAAGGTCGCGATAATCAACACACACTCTGGTTTTTCCGTCTTTCTTCGGAACAGGCACAACATTGGCTAACCAGGTGGGATATTTGGTGACCCGTATAACTTTTGCTGCAAATTGCTTATTGACCTCTTCTTTTATATTCACACTGATATCTGTTTTAAACTTTCTTAACTTTTGCTTAACTGGCCGGCATTCTGGATAAATGGGCAGCTTATGAAGCATCAAGTCAGTACTGAGCCCGGGCATGTCATCATAAGACCAAGCAAATATGTCCTTGTATTCATGTAACAACCTGATCAAATGTTCTCTGAGCGAAGTCTCTAAGTGCACACTAATCTTTGTTTCTTGAACATTCTCCTCGTTTCCCAAATTAATAGACTTCGTCTCATTTAAGTTTGGTTTGGGTTTTTCTTCATAATGGCTCAAATCTTTACTAACTTCCTCCAATACTTCCTCATCCTCATATTCCACTTCATGTTCCTTTTCAATTTCCTGTATAACTATCCGATTATCAATACTGGACCGGGGGTCCTTCATGCATGACATATCATTGGAATCAGCAAATATTGAACTGTACAAAAGAAGAAGAAAAATAAAATAAGGCAAAAATAGAGGAAGAAAGAAATTGCATTTAGTTGAATTTTTGAATGGTAACAAGGTTTGGGTACATTTGTCTTGACGGAATATAGGATTACAATTTTAAAACAAGATAGTTTTGGGAATGAAATATTAAAAGCTAACTACCACAACTCCTTCCTAATTGGAAGAGGTGTAGCTTCCCAGTTATTTAGCACAGTGTGGGGTCCAACAAATTGAACGTCCATTTTGCTTGTTCCTTCGGCTGTCTCTATCACATTCACGTCTTCTAATAATCTTTCAGATCTTTCTAAAAGCTCTTCATCCGGTTTTATCTCTGCGTGGTTTGGCATGACAGTTGCCAGACGTCTCTGTGTACCAGGCTTGACAAAGGAGTTGGACAATTTTGGGATAGGTTTCGGGAGGGTCCACCCTTTTTTTTTCAATTTCTTGGCTCTCTGTATATCAGTGATGGTTGGCTTGAAACATAGGCCAAAAGTGTCAGTGCTACCTGGAAGATGAATTGGTTGCGTTATACCCTGCAAGGTAGCTCCTAAACCCTTTCCCGGAGAGAACCCATTCTTTATCATCTTTTTCGCAACCATGACCGTTGCAGGGGTCACTTTGGGTATTGGCATATTTTCTCCTTCATATATTTTGTTCACAGTCACGGTGTCCATTACTTGGTACACCCATGGACCTTTTGCTCCTTCAACTTCTTCAAATGGCGTAATGGCATTACAAACATTATCTTCCCCGTGCACTATTATTTCTGGCTGATCCCACTGAAATTTTACCATTTGATGTAAAGAGGATGGTACTTCTTTTGCAGCGTGGATCCATAGACGTCCTAACAAAAGGTTGTAGGACACTGCGACGTCCAGCACTTGAAACTCCATGGTAAAAACCATTGGTCCGATGGCAAGTTCTAGTATGATATCTCCCACGGTGTTCTTTCCGCCTCCATCAAACCCCATCACACATACACTATTTTGGTGAATCCTCTAATGATTATCTTTCGGCTTCCCTAGAGTTGACAAAGGAAAAATATTGGCGATTGATCAGTTATCAACAAAAACACGAGTTACTACTGATTCTTCATATTTTACCGTGAGGTATAACGCCTTATTATGTTTCGTCCCTTCTAGCGGTAACTCACTGTCCAAAAATGTTATCTTATTTGTCTCAAAAATCTTGTTTGTAATTTTCTCCAGATGACATACCGAGATTTTCTCTGGTACGTGGGCTTCATTTAAGATCTTCATCAACGCCGTTCTATGTTCATCAGAATGAATTAGCAGGGAAAACAACGATTTGAGCTGGCGTCTTCCTCAATTGCTCAACTTTGGAGTAATCTTGAGCTTTCATTTTCTTTAGAAATTCCTCAGCTTCTTCTTCGGCGATTGCTTTCTTCACATAAGCTGGATTTTCTTTCACCACTTTCATCTTTGTCAAATCATCAAGGGCAAAACATCGCCCAGACCGGGTCAAACCATGAGTTTCACAGATTTCTCCATTGACTTCTTTCCCTTTATACATTACAGTTACCTTGTCATAATTCCAAGGTACAACCTTGGTACTCACAATCGGCATCTGAACAACTGGTTTAATAACCACTGGCTCTATATAAGCCCCTTTCACAGTCAATATGGGCTTCACCCCAAGTACTATCACTTTTACTGGCTCGGGCTCAATCATCACCGATGGCTATTTTATTGGTGGCTCAATTGACACTTTCTCACTTTTAGATTTCTCTTCAACCTTGTTGTTTGCTTTAATTGTCATCACCGTCTGAGAAGGTTTTTTGCAGCTTTGTCCCTGTACTAGCACTATCATATGTGTTTCATGATGCACCGGCAAAGGATTTTGCGTTATGTTGGGAGTCTCAGGTGCTTTCACCTTAATTCTTTTGGAGTCAATGAGTTCTTGTATCGCAGACTTTAAGTGCCAAAATTTATCCGTGTCATGTCTCGGTGCCCCAGAGCAGTATTCACAACGGACGGATGGTTAAAGTTTCTTGGTGGAGGGTTGGGAATTTTAGGCTCAATGGGATTCAGCGTTCCTAATTCTCTCAATCAGTGAAAGAGATTGGTATATGATTCTCCCAGAAGAGTGAATGTTCTTTTTCTCTGAGCCCCATCGCCTTTCACTTCTGGGTTAGGACGAAAGTTTGTTCGGTTTGAATTTCTATAGGTTTTTTATGGTGGGTAGGCATTTTGGGCATGGTAGACATTCTGAGGAGTCGGGGTTCACCATGAAGGTGGAGGTGGTGGGTAAGATTGAGCATGCTGGACAGAAAATTGGGGGCCGGTCAGAGGATAATATTGTGGAGTTAAGTTATATGGTGTTGGTGGATATGGTTGGTACGGGCGAGGTTGGTGATGATATGGGTTGGGGCTCCAGGAACAAGATCTTCCATCAATAACCGCCACTTCTTCCTTCTTCTTTTTTCCAATCGACCCTCTTGTTCCCGTATGAATTGCTTGATTTGCAGCCTTGATGGCAGAGTAGCTCATAATTTTATTCGTCTTCAGATCTTCTTCCACAATACTCCCCATCTTCACTACCTCATTAAAGGTCTTTCCGATCGCAGACACCAAATGGCCGTAGTATGTTGGCTTCAAAGCTTGTAGGAAACAATCTACCATTTCTCCTTCTTTCATTGGTGGATCCACACGGGCCGCCTGTTCCCTCCACCTGAAACCATACTCCCGAAAGCTTTCTCCGGGCTTCTTTTCCATCTTGGTTAATGACAATCTATCAGGGATAATTTCCAGATTATATTGAAAATGGTTTGCAAATTATTGAGCTAAATCATCCCAAATGAACCATCGGGTATGATCTTGACGGGTGTACCACTCCAATGCCGAACCACTGAGGTTTTGACTGAAGTAGGCCATAAGTAGTTCATCCTTTCCTCCAGCTCCACTTACTTTACTGCAATATCCTCTCAGATGGGCCACTTGATCACCATGGCCATCATACATGTCAAATATTTGCACTTTAAACCCGTCAGGTAGCTGTACCTTAGGGAACAAACATAAGTCCTTGTATGCCACACTAACTTGGCCTCCCAGACCCTGCATATTGCGAAACGACTGCTCAAGGCTCTTCATTTTCCAAGCCATCTCCTTTTGTTCAAGGTTTATAGCAGGCTTCTCCTCCTCCGTCATATCGATAAGTGGGGTGTAAGAATCATGTTGCCTGAAAGTGGGTTCTGGAGGGTAGTAATGATTATCCTGGACATGGAATACAAGCTCGCTATAGGATTTATGTAAAGTGACTGGTGGTGGTGCCACATACACGGGAGCAACGGAGGTGGTGGTGGTGGAGCTTGTTTAGGTAGGGGTGGTGGTACTTGTGATGTAGTGGCATAATAGTGCGGGTAAGAGGGATATGTAGTAGATGAGTTCATGGTGGGTGGTTCTTGGTTTGGGTTTGAGGGAGGAATATATGTGGGGTTAGCTGGGTAAGAAGGTAAGGGTTGCCCCCTTGACCAAGCCTAGTACATTTCTAACATCTATTGTTTCAACTTATACATTTCTTCCTTCATGCCATTCGCATCTATTACTTCCTCCTCTTGCATGGGATCCATGATTGTCGGCTCAATTTCTTGGGTCGCTGCCTTTGTCATGCTTTTTGAACGAGTGTTGTAGTTGTGATGTGCCAGAATGCCAGTTCCTAACTATTTTATCTGCTACTCATCAACAACAAAAACTTATTAATAGTTAAATCATAATAGATAAACATCATAAGTTTTAAAAACACAACTTTTGCCTAGCAATTATGCATCATCCCGGGATTATTATTCTTCTTTTGACCCGCCAATTTTCTTTTTGGCGCTTTTTCTTTTCCTTTTGTTTCCACCCATCATTGCTTTCATTGTTTCTTTTTTCTTCTTTTTATTTTTTTTTCGTTTTTTGATCCAATATGTTTGCCTATCACTCAAGCAATTTACATATATAAGAGAATATAATGACAATTTCTTTGGATTTTCATGGATATTCAAACATTGATTACAAAAAGATAATATTGTACTACAACCTTCTACATGCGGAAAAATACAAATACAAAAATGCATGCCCTATGAATACATCAAAGCTCCTAGTGCACGCAAGACATCATTCGGTCTTACCGCGGGCCTATATGTTAAACCCTTTTGGAGTTTGTCCAGGTCAGTCATTACTTGTTTCACAAAGATCATTGTTGTTGCAGTAAACGTTCACTGAGTCATATCCTCGCACAATTGGCATTTCCGCGTAATGTATTGAACAATGTTGACAATTCTTTCCGTGATGACCCCTTTCTCTTGAAGCAACCTACCAATCTATTTAGCACGAGCATCTAAGGTTTGCTGGTTCTTCTTTTGAAGTTGTTGTAGCTCCAATTCTAACCGAGCCATGGCCATGAAGCAATGTTCTCTCTCTACATCAAATTCTTTGGTTTGTTTGCTACTTTTGACCTCAGCCGTGACGATCTTCTTCCTCAATCGGGCTACTTCAACAATATGTTCATCTTTTAGCTGTTGAAATATTCGAGCTCTTTCTTCGGAACTCTTGGCCAATTGTTTCCGAACCCAACTAGTTCCTTCTTAGCTTTATCTAGATCAAAACTATAATCGTTCGCCTTGCACCGCAGATTTTCAATTAGCTTCTCATCCCGGGCAAGTCTAACTAGGGTTTCGGTTGTTGTCCTCATTTTCACAATCTGAGCCTTCAAAGTTTCATTTTTTTTTCACAGCTGTTTCTTTTCACCCTCATCGGCTGCTGCTTGTAGGCTGCTTTCAAATTTGAGGTCCAGAAATTGTTTTTCCAACATGCTGATTCTGGCTCGATATTCATTTTCCTTAGCCATCAAATATTTTTGTTCCTTAGACTGCTCGGCAAACTCTTGAATATGAGGCCTCTTCATCGGTCTCACATGCTCAACATCTCTACGGTACTATGCGGACTATCCCGATGATACTTCTCCTCTAGCCCGATCTCTCACACATGTGTCTATTCTCAAACATTGGCATTCATTCCATATTTGCCGAATTTTTGCTTCTGGGAATTCCCATCAGGACTGATTTCTATTGCTTGAAGGCTGAGGTTCCCATCTTTTGGCACAACCTGATATCTTCCGAATTGCCTTGATACCCGGTATGATGCACAAGGTTGGATGCTCTTAAGACCTATTAATAGAAAATACGATCCTTCTACTGGCATATATATAACTTCGTTGAGGGGAAACCATCCATATGCCCATTCTATCTGGCTAGCAGTCAGTGATCGTAAATATGTGATCCAACCCTTCGACCCTTCTGGCAACTTGGTCTCTTTTGTCCCCATGTAGAATTCTTCGATACATGTCTTTTCACACGATCCATAGCTTGAATACTGAGGGTAGCGTCATAAATGCTCTATCATCCACATTTGAAGAAGTAAATTACACTCCTCGAAAAATCTTGTCCCTCTTTGCAGGCCATGAGAGCACAGAAGATATCGGCCACTATCATTGGTGCCAACGTACTATTGTCCTGTACAAGGAGAGTACTAGCAATTCCGACAACTCTAATGTCGATATTCCCATCTTTCCTCGGAAATATGATCAACCCCAAAAAGGCTACCATAAAGGCGAAACGCATGTGTTCCTTCCACTTAGCCCGGTTCGCTTTGCTGCAGAGTTTGTTTGTTGGATAATTGAATCCTCCAATGTTGACATATCTACGGTATATAAAGTTCATAGTGCAGAACCCGTGGACCAACTCTTCATTGTGAATATTTCTAGCGATCTTTAAGGAGTCGAGGAATCTATGCACAGTGATAGCCCTTGGAGCAACCAGATGCTTGTCTCTTAAGGGAACCTCGCCCTTTCCGATGTAGTTAGCAATTTTCTCCAATGTTGGAGTAAGCTCAAAATCTAAGAAGTGGAGCACGTTCTGTGCAGGATCCCAACAGGCAACTAAAGCTCGTACAATATCACCTCGAGGTACTATGTTTAGCAGCCCAGTAAGATCATTTAAATATTTCTTGACCCCATCCTATCCATCTTGTCCCAAATCATTCCACCACAATCGCAACTCCAACGGGATCTTGTTCATTAGTGCAAAGGGTTCATTTTGTATTGTGCTCATCCTGCACATTTAATAAATACGATTTATTTAAAAAGAAAACAAAATCTTTTCAAGGACAATTTTCATTATTTCAAAAGAGTCAATCTTTTCCATATTTCATTTGAAAATTTCAAGGCTATTATTGTAAAAGAAAAACCACTTCAAAGAGGCCATTTTTGCATTAACAGCTTTCCGACGTCCTTTCGGAACATTCGGCTATTTTCAAAAACGGCATCACTTTAATTTTATTGACAAAACTAAAAATAGATTTTTTTTGAAAAAGGTGGTTGGACCCGTCATGGATTGCCTACGTATCTCGCCTAGTGGTGAGAATCAAACCTGCGTAGTTCAATCAAATTGTTTTACGACCAATTATTTTGACAAAATTGTTCCGACTGTTTTCAAACTTTCTTTTCAAACTTTCGACAGCGTTTCGTCAATAGTTCGATATTTCTATTCTAAAAATTGCTATTTTTTTTCTTTCTTTTTGTTTTCAGGTATTTAGCCGGTTAGCATAATAATCTAGAACAAATAAATGCAACATATAATCTTGCTCGGTCTTTGATATCCGGGTCACCTATCCTAGACGGACCCAACCCATGTGTTGAGTCCCCTAAGTCAGATATGATGCAAATAAACATCCTAAATCTAAGCTCAATGTCCTGATTTTTCACGGTACTAAACTGTGTAACTGATTGGACAACTCGAATCGAGGAGGGGGCTACGTACCGGGGACCCGCGGGATCATCCGGATTTGTAACTTATCCGGCCTCTGTTTCTTATTGGGTATGACTTAATAGAAAGGGGAGTCTCAAACAGTAAGCACATCCCCGGAGATAAGAAGAGAAGGGTTTTAGGTATAATTTTATATATACAGTTCACGTAATATCAATGCGGTAAACATGTAGCACATTGATCAAGGCATATAATGAAATTATATATAAGCAACGACAATAATTTAACTAAGCTCGAATTCTTAAACCCTGAACCGATGTCCCGAGTTTCTTATCCCCAGCAGAGCCGCCAGAGCTGTCAGACCTCATTTTTTATTACCGAAATGTCCCAACTAATTACTATTACACCCCAAAAAGGGATATAACAATAATAGTGGGGAAGGAGTTTTCCACTTAAAGGACAATCAGAACGAGATTTATTTATTAGATTTCAGAGTCGCCACTTGAGAAAATAATGGTGTCCCAAGTCACCGGTTTAATCCCGAACCAAGGAAATTATGACTCTATTTAACAGTCCGCGAAACTAGAAATCCGGATAATGAATTCTGTTAACCTGGGAGAAGGTGTTAGGCACTGCCGGATTTCGTAGTTCTAGCACGGTTGCTCAACTACCGTATTTGTTATATTTGATTTCCTTATATGCTTCGATTTCAAATGTTATTGATATTTCACTTTTTGTTAATTTTAGGATTTTGCGACGTTGCGAAAACATATTTCAAGTCACACCGCAACCAGTAGGCCTGCGACTTTAATGCATTTCAGCTTCGCCGGGATTTGGAGTTGGGTCACATAAATGTGCACCCATATTAGGAATGTATATTTATTGTAAATCGTGCCCTAAGGTGTCTACGTCTTGTTAAGTATTTACAAACAGTAACATAGTTTGAGGTATGAAACTACTTATACATTTACAATTAACTGATCCAGATTCGAAACTGAATTAATAGAATGTCCAAATATTAATACTTCATGTCCAGTTTATACTAGTTTCAAATCCAAACGATTTAACTACACTTATACCAGTTTTAGTCTTAGATTTATGTGATTCTTTTCTACCTAGCTTATTTATCCTATCATTTATATTACTACTGCTATTACTGAATTAAAAGCATACGTCCAGTCCACTAATTATTACAATCAAGTCCTAAATGAATTACCAGGATCTAAAACTACATAATGAAATAACAAATACATGATAGATTTAGCTAAACATGATTATCATTTTAATTTCTCCAATCAGCAGCTCATTAACAACTTCAAGTCAAAGTAGTGTACCTGGTTCAAATAACAAATTGGAGAGCCTAGAGTTGGAGAAGAAGAATAATCAGCAACAACAGTAAACGAATCAACACAGCAACATGTAACGACCCGGCCCGTCGTTACGGAAATTTCCACCCCGTTACCTTGCATTAACATATCTTATGCTTTTATATCAGTGTTAGAAACTATCGGGTGAGTTAGGTGTGAATCGAATTAAAACATGAAGCAAATAGCATGTTTGAAGGAAGTTTGAATATGGAAAGTCAACCTAGAGTTGACTATCGAGTTAGAGTGCTCGGAATCAGATTCTCGATGATTCGACTAGTTTCGAGGGATCATTTATGACTTAGGAGAGCAATCGGAATTGAATTTGGAGATCCGGTGTAGAAATAGGCTTGAATTGGCTAAGGTTGAATTTTGGCGAAATCCGATCGATAGGTGAGATTTTGATCCGGGAGTCGGAATGGAATTCCGACGATTTCTGTAGCTTCGTTATGTGATTTTGGATATGTCTGCAAATTTTCAGGTCATTCGGACATCGTTTGGTCGGGTTTTTGATCGAATGTGAATTTTTGAAGTTAAAGTTAAACTTAAGCTTAAATTAGGTGAAAACGGACGATTTTGATGTTAATGATACAGTTTTGATGATTGGAACAAGTTCGAATAAGGTTATAGGGCGTGTTGGTTCTTTTGGTTGAGGTCCGGGGGCCTCGGGTGAGTTTCGGGGTGGTTTCGGACCATTTCTAGGCCATTTTTAACTGCTGGTTTATGTCTGTAGCAGTGTTCTACGCGATCGCTGACAATGAGACGCGATCGCGGTGAGTAAAATGTGCGAAAAGTATTAATGAATCGCGATCGCATGAAATGCTCCGCGATCGCGAAGAAGGAAAATTTATGTGCATTGATCCTAATTCGGAAGCTCATATCTTTTTATATACAGGGAATCTTAAGATATTCAAAAACGAAAGTTGTAGCTTATCGTGTCTAGTTCTCAGAACGATAAAGAAACCGTGATTTGGACATCTGTGTAAATAGGTATGGACGTTACACTATAGGGTATCCGAGAAGGATCTCTAATACACATGTATAAATTGGGAAGCTTATATCTCGAAATGTATATGGATTCAGACAATGAGTATCAAATAAATGTTATAGCCCTATGTTTCTAGTTTCCAGAACATCAAACCATTCATCATTCGGAGTTGTGTGGAAAAAGTTATGACCATTATTCTGAAGCCTATCCGAAGGAACCGGTGTTTGTTCACCGCGATCGCGAAGCCTTTCCCGCGATCACGAAGGGTAAATTTTGGGCCAAATTTTGTTCTCCACGATCGCAGAGCCATTCCCGCGATCGCAATGAGTAATATGCCTGGGCAGAATATTTTTAAAACATTCCAGTCGCGAAATCAACCCACTTTTCCACCATTTTTGGTCATTCTTGAGAGCTTTTGGACGGGAATTGAAGGGACTTCGACGGGGAATCATTGGAGGTAAGTTTTATGAGTTAAATACATGATTTTATCAAAGAATCTTCCATTAATTCTCTGAATTTGGGTAAGAAATCAAGAAAATTAGGGATTTGAACAAAAATCTTAAAATGGGGATTTGAAGGACATTTGTGGTCCGAATTGGGAGTTCTTGGTATGTACGAACTCGTGGAGAGACGAGGATTCCGAAAATGTGAGTTTCATAATTTTTCAAGATGTGGGCCCAGGGCTCGGGTTTTGCCAATTTCGTGATTTCTGATATTTTTCGAGTTCTTTCGATTGGGTGATGTTCCATTAGCCTATTTTGATATATTTGTGCTGATTTGTGCTAGTTTTGACGTGCGTGGATGCCGGTTCAAGGAGCTAAGCTGTCGCGGGCATGAGCTTTCGTCGGTTCGAGGTGGGTAATACTTGTAAATGATGTCCTGAGGGTTAGTAAACCCCGGACTTGCACATCTTAGTACTGTGTTGAGGTGACTTGCATGCCGGATAACGGACGTGGGGTAGAGCACCATTGGGGATCGCGACTTGGTCCGTCCCGCATAATAAATAATAACACCTAATTGTTGAAATGAATTGGACTAATTATCATGTTTGGGCTTCGTGCCGATTATTTGAATCCTTCAGGGATTAGAATCATTGTCTTGATAACACTGTGCATATTTTTTTCTAAATTTAAGGTGTTAAATGGTATTTTGCTATTCAACATTTTTATAAGGTTATGAATAACTTGAACAAGGTCTTAATAATATTTTTAGCTGTGAGCTAATATGATATTGTTGCCCGTAGGGCTTTCTTGACTATTTGTTAGACTGATTGGGCCGAGGGCCATATGTTAGGGCATGACATTTCATGTGAGCATATGCATATACATGCATGGATCGGACTGCATGCCGCAGTGGTATACGGATCGGGCTGCGCGCCGCAGCAGGTGTGATATTAATATTGTGCTTGGGTTGTAGGAACCCCTCCGGAGTCTGAACCCCCACAGTGAGCACGGGTACCCAAATTGGATCGGGCTACACGCTGTAGCGGTCATATGCATTGCATGGCATACATACATTGGTTTATGTGTACTACGTGGCATAACATTCAGCACTCATACATTACCGGCACACATGCATTAGTTGCCTTATTGACCAGATCTCCTGGTGTAAATTGATAAGGATTGCTGAGCCCGAGGGGTTGATTTGAGTGCGGACTTGCATTGCTTGAGATTGTATCCAGGTATTGGTATATTATTATGAAATAAAGTAGCTAAAATTGAGATTTCTAAATAATCTACTCACATATGCTTGAAAGGAATAAAAAGATAGTTATGTATTGTGTAGCATGAGATAGTGCCTATCGTGGTTTTCTTCCCTTCAGGCATTATTTACTTTTATTACTGCTGAGTTGGAAGTACTCACACCCGACTCCCTGCACTTTGTGTGCAGATCCAGGTACATCACAGTGGAGCTGATTCTATTGCGGCTCGGGAGTGCTTTTGGACAATCGAGGTAGCTGGCAGCGTTCGCAGGACCTGATTCTCCAGTTTGTCTGTATTTTTGTTCTGATCATCCCACACCTGTGCACAGTTATATTCACTATTTACACTTTGTATACTCTGTAGAGGCTCATGACTCTTGACCCTTCGGTCTATGGGAGTTGGCACATGTTGGGACTTGGTTCCTTGTTTTAAATATATCTATCACTGTTGTGTTTAAATTGGATAAAGTGAGCTTGTGGCTCCGTGGTTATTGTTGATTGGTCGGGCTGGCCTAGCAGTGTGCTGGGCGCCATCACGACCGGATTTGGGGTCGTGACAAGTTGGTATCAAAGCCTAGGTTTACTAGGCCTCATGAGTCTTGAGCCGGTTAGTAGAGTCTTGTGGATCGGTACGGGGACGCCTGTACTTATCCTCGGGAGGCTGCGAACCTTTAGGAAACACTTCACATTTCTTGGAATTCTTATCATGCGTACTTGATTCAGCTTGAGATATGCTTTTGAAATTCCTTCCACACGTCTGTGTACGCATCGAGCGCTCGGTAATATAATTGACTTATGGCTTGCAATCCCCCGATCGAGGGGCGAGATATAATCTCTGTGAGTTCATGTTGGGCCAGTCGGGAGGACTTGAGGCCAGATCCTTGTCAATGGCTTGAGCACCAAGGTACTAATTTCGCGAGCAGGTATTATGAAGTTCATACGAACGGTATTGATCTTTATTGTGATTTGATATGTAGCCCTAGCTATGGGCGTGAGAAATATTTTCATCGCCTCTTAATTGGAATGTAAAGTGCCTTATGTGTAGTGGAACGAGTTCAAACTCAGGAAGACTAAAATGATTATGCTATGTGTATCCTAGTGGAAGGTATTCTGCTGAAATGCTAAATTGAGGCGAGATAGGTGGATTGGTTCTCATGTGTAATTGAAAGGTAGTTGATATGTGTTATGATTCGAGCAGGTACAACGCATGTTCATGTACCAAATATGATAATATGATTTGTGTAGTATTGAGACTAATTTTGTCGATATGCATTGTGATGTCTTGTCGAGTTGTGAATGTATTTCTAGGATGGTTTTGGTGATTCTCTGGCAGGTGGATAGGCCAATTTACAAAGGGAACTCTGCCGAAAAATTTGGAAAATTTGGGGACTTAGAAAGATTTCTGTCACCTAAAGAGAGTGGGCTTATTGGTGGTGCATGTATATCTGCAAGAATTGCAGAAGAGCTAAGGTCTCTGATGATTTGAGTCTCTGTCAAGGCTTGTAAATGATTTGAGTTTAATCTCATATTAACATTTCGGCATCACTTGGGTAATAATTATATGAGTGGTTGAAAGTGCTTTTGATGAATGGATTCGAGCTAAGTTGGGGAGGTTGCTATTGATTAACTGATTGCACTATTGTGTGCTATGTTGATTCTGTCTCTAAGTATGTTGGGAAATTCTGGTAAAGGTTATGGTGCTTCGTAGATCTGATGAAGTACTAGGGTGTTTTGAACTGCTGTTGGTAAAGAATATTCACCGTATAGAAAAGAAAGATAGCTGATTGTATCTGTAAGTAATCATGTTCTGCGATGTCAGAGTTCTAACAAAAAACGAGTGGTTCTACTCAATAGGACAGTTGAATTACAGCTGAATAAGGGTGAATGATGCCCGAGAATGGTTTTGCAGTGTTCAAGATTTTGCTTGTAACAGTCAGGTGCCTTAAGATTTGTGTATGTGGCTAAAGATGGCGGTTTCGTTAGAGAAGATCAAGGCTTGTGTTATATCATGTGAATGATGGGATTCTAGGTATCCGTATTGGGAAGTAATGATAACAATTTAAAAAAATTGCGGGAAGTTCATCAAAATAAAGTATGGTAGAATGTGGTACTTTTGGGAAACATTGAGAGAGTATTCAGTGGCCTATGGGTCTTAGATCGCGTGGTCTTGTGTACGAGTCTCGTGTGGTAACATGAGTTGATGTATTATGGTACTATAGTAAAGACTGATATGAAATTAGAGATGAATCAGAAAGGAAACTGGGTAAATGGAACGACTTGTTAATAAACTAGAATAGTATAAAAAGGAATACGATTGATTCCTGGTGTGTGGTTGAAGTAATAAGTCTTGCAGACATTGCAACAAAGCTCTTGAGTGCTGGCAGTTGTGTAACTTAATATGGGTATAAGGACTCATTCCTGGCAGTTAAACTTATGCAACGAATGGGAAGAAATAGTTTGTTATGTGTTTTATCATGGTTTGAAAATGAGTATACTCCTGTCGGTATGCGAAGCGTGGAATGTGTAATGAGTTTTCTTCTATATGGGATCACGAAAGTCCTTGACTAGTGGAGTGCGCCGATGTTGAGGCGGAGGAAAGGGATATGAATTTCCATGTTGTCTTAGTGTAATATGGTATACACGATGTGTTATGGAAAGTTGATAATGGTATATTTTAGGTTTTGAGATCAGTTCATAATATATGGGAAGTCAATAAAATTATTGAGCAGCGCGGACAGCTGCAGGTGAATTAAGAATCGATCTTTCTGATAATTTAAGAAAATGGTACTGCTATTCTATTAACTTGGCAGGGAATATGATCCAAAAAGGACAAGGCAATGTAAACTGATGATATCCGGTGGTATGGTGGTATTCTCTTGTTGGATCGACTATAATAACTGAGTCGTTGATGGCATAGTGAAATTTCTGAATGGTTGTCGTGGTATGAATGGACGCTTGATGTGCGTTATGTATATGTACGGTGGAATACGGAATTAGGCATAGTGATTCATGTGTTATATACGTGTAGGAGATTTGAAGTTCTCGTTAATCCGCCTATTGCAGTGGTTGTATATCATGTGTATCGACACCGTTTTGTGATTATTAAAAAAAAATCGGAGGCTCTAGTAGCTTTCTCTCTCAACTTGATATGATGAATTTGGATTATGATACTTGATTGCTGACTGGTCATCATTGGGCCAGGTTGTCTACACTGATGTGATATGGACTATGATGGTATGGCACAAATTGCGTAGCAGAGTGCATCAGAGTATGCTCCAGCGGGGTAGTTGTACCTCAGGACCAGCAGACGGCTGGTGGGTATTGCTTTGTTGGTTGGGCCTTAGTGGCGGATGTCGGTGTAGAGGTATCTACCATTGATTCAGTTCCAGTATTGAGAAACGTTGTCGGATGCGTTTCATGTGGCCGAGCTTTAGGCTATATATACATATTTGCTGTAATGAGAAAATTCGACTCGATATGCATTTCCTTTTGTGAGATTTATGCGTGGATCATGTGGCACGCCGCCACGGGTTATTTGGATCGGGTGGCACGCCGCCACAGGTATGGTATCTGGATCGGGTGGCACGCCGCCACGGGTATGTCATTGGAGCGAGTTGCACGCCGCAACAAAATATTGTGAAAATATAGTTAGTTATAAGCTACCTGGTATACAATACTTCCTCGCTTCTGAGGAAAAGACCGTTTTGAGTATCGCTTGGCGAATGACACATCGGTTGTGTCCTTTCAGGATTTAATAGCATACGTTAATTATTTCACCGTGGGTGAGGTTGATTGCTTGGGTTCAAGACCTAGATCTGTGTGTGGCTAACCGTTTTGAGCTTAGTGGCTTGAGGTGCTTCATGAGTAATAATGTTGGGGTAGAATCACGAATCGCTACAAGGCTACGTGATGTTATGACCTCTCGAGGAGGATTCAGGTACTCTATTTCTATAATGCGAGATGCGATCTCAGTTCTATGTTATGATGGCACAGAGGAATTGAATTGCAGCTCTATTTGCTGGAGACAGTTGTCATGAATTGAGCTGTCATGATTTGAGTGTGTGCATACATTTCTATTGGAGCCTATGTTGTGCTCGTCGTGGCTTAGGCCGGTGTTGAGGTGTCTTATCACCAGTGTGGTGTGTTATAATCGAAATGACCGTTGGAGTCATTAATGAATACGAGCATATTAGATCTTAGCTTGTTAGAAAGGTAAAAATCAAGGTTTGGCTCCGAAATCTATTGTAGTATCAATTTTAAGAGGGAAATAGATTCACGAATGGTTAACCTGAGAGATGGGTTCGGTATATTGCGTGCTTCAGCTGCCGTGGGCAGGATATGGAGGTGTTGGAATAAGACTCTACCTAATGAAAGAGGTTTTCAGCTAGTTTTTGGTTATTGTGGCCAGTTGTTGTGATTAGAGACTATCGTCTCGAGTGATTTGGGTTGTCGATACAGCATATGATCTCACCCGGAGTAGTGAATATGGGTTATTGTAGTGGATTCGAGTGTATCCCGAGTATAGGCATGGGATTTGCATTTGGCATATGATTTCGGAAAGTGCAATGTGATTTATGGTTCAGATGGTCTGTGAAATTTTGACTATATGGTGTTTTCGGACTTATGTGAGATAGGGTGACGTATGATCGCCCGGATATATGCTTGGTAAGGTCATTCGGCTAGTGGGTTACTTCCAGTACAACTCTGAGTCTGCTCGAGGATGAGCATTTGTTTAAGTTGGGGAGAATGTAATGACCCGGCCCGTCGTTACGGAAATTTCCACCCCGTTACCTTGCATTAACATATCTTATGCTTCTATATCAGTGTTAGAACCTATCGGGTGAGTTAGGTGTGAATTGAATTAAAAAATGAAGCAAATAGCATTTTTGAAGGAAGTTTGAATATGGAAAGTCAACCTAGAGTTGACTATCGAGTTAGAGTGCTCGGAATCGGATTCTGATGATTCGACTAGTTTCGAGGGATCATTTATAACTTAGGAGAGCAATCGGAATTGAATTTGGAGATCCGGTGTAGAAATAGGCTTGAATTGGCTAAGGTTGAATTTTGGCAAAATCCGATCGATAGGTGAGATTTTGATCCGGGAGTCGGAATGAAATTCCGACAGTTGCAGTAGTTCCGTTAGGTGATTTTGGATATTCCAGCAAATATTCAGGTCATTCGGACATCGTTTGGTCGGGTTTTTGATCGAATGTGAATTTTTGAAGTTAAAGTTAAACTTAAGCTTAAATTAGGTGAAAAAGGACGATTTTGATGTTAACGATAGAGTTTTGATCATTGGAACAAGTTCGAATAAGGTTATAGGGCGTGTTGGTTCTTTTGGTTGAGGTCCCGGGGGCCTCGGGTGAGTTTCGGGGTGGTTTCGGACCATTTCTAGGCCATTTTTAACTGCTGGTTTATGTTTGTAGCAGTGTTCTACGCGATCGCGGACAATGAGACGCGATCGCGGTGAGTAAAATGTGCGAAAAGTATTAATGAATCGCGATCGAGTGAAATGCTCCTCGATCGCGAAGAAGGACAATTTCTGTGCATTGATCCTACTTCGGAAGCTCATATCTTTTTATATACAAGGAAATTTAAGGATATTCAAAAACGCAAGTTGTAGCTTATCGTGTCTAGTTTTCAGAAAGATAGAGAAACCGTGATTTGGACATCTGTGTAAGTAGTTATGGACGTTACACTATAGGGTGTCCGACAAGGATCTCTAATACACATGTATATATTGGGAAGCTTATATCTCGAAATGTATACGGATTCAGACAATGAGTATCAAATAAAAGTTATAGTCCTATGTTTCTAGTTTCCAGAACATCAAACCATTCATTATTCGGAGTTGTGTGCAAAACGTTATGACCATTATTCTGAAGCCTGTCCGGAGGAACCGGTGTTTGTTCACCGCGATCGCGAAGCTTTTCCCGCGATCGCGAAGGGTAAATTTTGGGCCAAATTTTGTTCTCCACGATCGCAGAGCCATTCCCGCGATCGCGATGAGTAATATGCCTGGGCAGAATGTTTTTAATACATTCCAGTCGGGAAATCAACCCATTTCTCCACCATTTTTGGTCATTCTTGAGAGCTTTCGGACGGGAATTGAAGGGATTTCGACGGGGAATCATTGGAGGTAAGTTTTATGAGTTAAATACATGATTTTATCAAAGAATCTTCCATTAATTCTCTGAATTTGGGTAAGAAATCAAGAAAATTAGGGATTTGAACAAAAATCTTAAAATGGGGATTTGAAGGACCATTTGTGGTCCGAATTGGGAGTTCTTGGTATGTACGGACTCGTGGAGAGACGAGGATTCCGAAATATGAGTTTCATAATTTTTCGAGATGTGGGCCCGGAGCTCGGGTTTTGCCAATTTCGTGATTTCTGATATTTTTCGAGTTCTTTCAATTGGGTGATATTCCATTAGCCTATTTTGATATATTTGTGCTGATTTGTGCTAGTTTTGACGTACGTGGATGCCGGTTCGAGGAGCTAAGGTGTCGCGGGCATGAGCTTTCGTCGGTTCGAGGTGGGTAATACTTGTAAATGATGTCCTGAGGGTTAGTAAACCCCGGACTTGCACATCTTAGTGCTGTGTTGAGGTGACTTGCACATCGGATAACGGACGTGGGGTAGAGCACCATTGGGGATCGCGACTTGGTTCGTCCCGCGTAATAAATAATAACACCTAATTGTTGAAATGAATTGGACTAATTATCATGTTTGGGCTTCGTGCCGATTATTTGAATCCTTCAGGGATTAGTATCATTGTCTTGATAACACTGTGCATATTTTTTTCTAAATTTAAGGTTTTAAATGGTATTTTGCTATTCAACATTTTAATAAGGTTATGAAAAACTTGAACAAGGTCTTAATAATATTTTTAGCTGTGAGCTAATATGATATTGTTTCCCGTAGGGCTTTCTTGACTATTTTTTAGACTAATTGGGCCGAGGGCCATATGTTAGGGCATGACATTTCATGTGAGCATATGCATACACATGCATGGATCGGACCGCACGCCGCAGTGGTATACGGATCGGGCTGCGCGCCGCAGCAGGTGTGATATTAATATTGTGCTTGGGCTGTAGGAGCCCCTCCGGAGTCTGAACCCCCACAGTGAGCACGGGTACCCAAATTGGATCGGGCTACACGCCGTAGCGGTCATATGCATTGCATGTCATACATACATTGGTTTATGTGTACTACGTGGCATAACATTCAACACTCATACATTACCGGCACACATGCATTAGTTGCCTTATTGACCAGATCTCCTGGTGTAAATTGATAAGGAGTGCTGAGCCCGAG
This sequence comes from Nicotiana noctiflora, assembly GCA_032618575.1. Taxonomy (NCBI): domain Eukaryota; kingdom Viridiplantae; phylum Streptophyta; class Magnoliopsida; order Solanales; family Solanaceae; genus Nicotiana; species Nicotiana noctiflora. The sequence goes on along the minus strand of JASVEL010012863.1, from coordinate 31,879 downwards.
GGGCTGATTTGAGTGCGGACTTGCATTGCTTGAGATTGTATCCAGGTATTGGTATATTATTATGAAAGAAAGTAGCTAAAATTGAGATTTCTAAATAATCTACTCACATATGCTTGAAAGGAATAAAAAGATAGTTCGGTATTGTGTAGCATGAGATAGTGCCTATCGTGGTTTTCTTCCCTTCAGCATTATTTACTTTTATTACTGCTGAGTTGGAAGTACTCACACCCGACTCCCTGCACCTTGTGTGCAGATCCAGGTACATCAGAGTGGAGCTGATTCTATTGCGGCTCGGGAGTGCTTTTGGACAGTCGAGGTAGCTGCCAGCGTTCGCAGGACCTGATTCTCCAGTTTGTCTGTATTTTTGTTCTGATCATCCCACACTTGTGCACGGTTATATTCACTATTTACACTTTGTATACTCTGTAGAGGCTCATGACTCTTGACCCTTCGGTCTATCGGAGTTGGCACATGTTGGGACTTGGTTCCCTGTTTTAAATTTATCTATCACTGTTGTGTTTAAATTGGATAAAGTGAGTTTGTGGCTCCGTGGTTATTGTTGATTGGTCGGGCTGGCCTAGCAGTGTGCTGGGCGCCATCACGACCGGATTTGGGGTCGTGACACAACAGCTACCAAAACTCCAGAATATAGAACCCTGTAAATCAACTCAAGCAAATTAGAGAACCCAGCAAAGTCGAAATAAATTAGTGAAGAAACGACCGACAGAGATTCCCAGGATAACACTCGAGTTAATCAGCTTTTCTAATTTTCGAATTTGAAAATCTGTACTTAATCTCTGAATTTTCAAAATCCAGCTTTTAAATGTGTAGAACCCTAATTGCCAATCAATGTCTAACTCTAAATTTCAGAACCTCTTTTTCATGCTTATTAGAAGCCTATTTATAGAGGTATTTTGGGGGGGGGGGGAATTTCAAATAAAATAATTGTATTTCCCTACCCTTCTTCTTTCAATTAACTACATAATGGTCTGTTAAAAATGTGTAGAAATGCCCTAGAACCCCTGCTAGAAGGTTCTGGGCAGTTCTATAGGTTCTATTAGGCAGTTTTTACGCAATTACCCTCACTTGCTAAGGTTTATTTCGTTAATGCCTTTTAATTCTACCTAGTCTACCTTTTGTTATTCAAGTATTTTCAGAAAAACCAAGCAACAAAGCCATTTATATCCCCACAGGCTCTATGTAATCTACAGAAATGCCATTTATTCGTCCACTTTTACCCCTTTCATTTAATTATTATTACCCGACCTACCTTAGGTCTGGCAGGACTAGGCCAGCACCTATTTAACAAATAACCACTAAGCATTGCCTTTAAGACTTAATCAATTTCAGACTACAGCCTTTTCATTATTAGCCACTTTTACAAGTAGCCACTAATCAGAACATAACCATTAATCAAAACTCAAACTTAACTCACAAACGTAGCACCAAGACATTTATACTCATGACCTAAGTATACAAAAGCACTCAAAGGTTCAGAATGAACTCACATACAAATCAAGTTAAAAATATAGCCAAATTCATGTTGTTTTGCACCTATAACCTAAATCACGAATTAACTTCCAATTAATCAGAACTCAGAGGAAAAATTTGATAATGGTTGAATTCCAACTAACTAAAACCCAATCGAGACAAAATATAATGAACAATTACATAAAACTGACTAATTAGCATATGATTCATGAGTAGTTAATATCAAAAGCCTAAGAACACTTAGATAATTTTAGGCATGTATAAGAATTAGGGCTCGCATGAACAAGTATGAATCAAAAGCAGTGATAGATTCATATTTTAGACATGCATAGGAACAAATTCAGACAAGCATGATAGGCATGTAAAGAAGCAAGTTTCAGAACACATATCATCACTGAATGAAAACAAAGGTGGGGGATACTTAGCTTTTTCAGGCCTTTTTTTTTCTTTTATCTTTCTTTCTTTATTTTCTTCTTTCTTTCTTCTTTGTTCTTTTTCCTTTTCTTGATTTACAGAACATCGAAGACTGTTAGTCTTCTGAGTGCTAGATCCTCCAAACAAGCTTTGGGGTTTGATTTGAGTGTGTGAGATGTAGTCTAGAGGCCTGGGGTAATGTTTTGGGTGTGGGTTTATTTTTGGTACTCGCCGGAGTAGGGTTCCAGCGAGTGTTTTTTGAACATTCGACGGGTTTGGGGCTTATTCGAGGGAAACCACCTAGATAGGGTGGTAGATCGCTTCAAGGGGGTCTAATGGTGTTATTTTGAGACATTGGTTCATACCTTGGGTGGTCGCCGAATAGGGTTCCGGCGACCGAATTTTCAAGAATAGGGAGACTGTTGGTTTTTTGTCGGGATTAATGGGGGTTAAGGGTTATTTGGTGGTGAGGAGGGTGTATGGGGGATGGGCTTAGGCCGGAGACGGAGACTGTACCAGTCTCCGGTGGTCTCCACCGGAGACTGGAGAGGAAGGAAGAAGACGACCTAAAGGAGGCTAGGGTTGAATGTATAAAAATGTGTGCGTGTAATGACGGATAAAACGGGGAGAAGGGGGTATATATGTTGGTCTTGGGCTAATGAATCCTGGCTGTTGGATTTAATCAAATTGACGGCCAGGATTATTTGGATCTTAAACGGCATCGCATAGGTTAATGAGAAGTCTCATGAGGTTCGTTGGATTAGGATTTTGAACGGCTGAGATTAAACGCCCTATGCTACATCGTTTCACTTAGTGACTCGTTGGTCTCAGCCATTAGATCAATTGTGTTGGACGGCTGTGATTATCTTTAAACACGGCATCATTTTCTTTGTGAGGGAACCGCCTCATATGGTCCGTTGATCAGCTGCAATCAACGGCTCAGATTCATTTAATTGATACGACGTCTTTGAATTTATCAAATAGACAGGCCCGTCAAAATGACTGGGCCTGGTCTGTTTTTTTGCTTTGGGCTTATGTATTCATGCATTTGGCCCAATATCAATTATACAATGTATTGTTTTGTATTATTTTTATATTTTATTTAATTTATGTATTTTCTTTTTATGTTTTTGTATATTTTACTTTATACATGTTTTATATTTTGTTTACTTCTTTTTGCATTTTTTCCTTATTTTTTCGATATATTTTTTGCATTTTTACTCTATTTTCCATTATTTTTGCATTTTTACTTGATTTTCTAAATTTTAACATTTTTGTAATATTTTCCTAATTGATTTCTTTTGTATTTTCATTTCAATTTCATTTTCAAACAAAATACTGGTATTTCAACTAAATCCCACAATTTCAAATAAAAATCATTTTTGTATTATTTTATATATATTGGAATTTCATTGCTTAGGGCAAAAATCACGTGCTCACAATATTATCTATTATTGAATTTATTTCTCACTACTCTATCACATTGTATTAACAAAATTTTATATTTTTTGGGCTAAATCGATTGCTTATGGCCTGTCATATAAATTATTACGTTGACCTTGAAACCTATTTTTCGTTAAACAATATTATCTTCAACCAGTGGGTAGTGCGATGAATGATGAATCACACTCTCTTTAAATTAGGAGTATTTCTTTTCCCAATTACATCATTTCTCTGGTCACTTTGATTGTCCCACAAACGAGAAAAGAACACCTAATAAAGATGAAACTAACAGAACAATTAGAGGGAGTAAATACAATTTTGCCAATAATAATTATTGGCATTTGAATGGGTCATAATTCGATCCCACGACAATCAATCAGATTGCCCGTTCCTTTCGACTAGCACAAATATAACAAGCGCGAAGATCGCCTCAATCGAGAATACTACCTGTATCCGCCCAAAGCCTTGGTCGGGCTCGATACTTTTCGGATATGTCCGAAATAACCCCCTAATATGGGCCCAATCTCCAAGAAAGTCAACTCATACAGCAAATGTCTATAAATATAAGGGCAGACATCAGAAAAGGGGTTCCTCTCTCCCCCTATGGGGGGCTCTAACAAATACAAAGTAAAATACAGAGTGAGAACCCAAGACAAAAAACAGAAGAACGGTAGATCTGTTAAAACATGATTGTAACGATCTGAACCTCTTTATGAGAGGCAGACTACTCTATTATCATGAATAAAGAACACCAATATTTTCTGTTGTCCATACAAGTATTTCCATTATCTTTTCCCTTATTAAATTTTAGATATGTTACGACTTGTTATGATTGGCCCTTCATATTCATTGATTGTTTTGAATTCATAAATGCTTGAAAACATTTTGAGTCAAACAATTTGGCGCCGTCTATGGGGATTTCCTAGCAAGATCACGTAACCCTTCCTGAAATCAAAAGAAAATGGGAAAATGTCAAGAAAGGGGAAAACAACCCGATGAGAGCAACCCTGATTCACCTAGTCCACACGCTAGAACCCAGGCTATGAGCCTTCGCCGAATTAATTCAACCACGGTTGAAATACGACTCGGGCTACGAGCCCTCGACTCAAAATATTCAACAAATGTTCAACGACAGTTGAACTGGGACTCAGGCCATGAGCCTTCGCTGAATTAATTCAACCACGGTTAAAATACGACTCGGGCTACAAGCCCTCGACTCAAAATATTCAAGAAACGTTCAATGATAGTTGAACTGGGACTCATGCCATGAGCCTTCGCCGAATTAATTCAACCACGGTTGAAATACGACTCGGGCTACGAGCCCTCGACTCAAAATAATCAATAAATGTTCAACAACAGTTGAACTGGGACTCAGGCCATGAGCCTTCGCCGAATTAATTCAACCATGGTGGAAATACGACTCGGGCTACGAGCCATCGACTAAAAATATTCAACAAACGTTCAACGACAGTTGAACTAGGACTCAGGCCATGTGCCTTCGCCGAATCAATTCAGCCTCCGTTGAATCAACACTCGGGCTGCTAGCCCTCAACTCAAAATATTCAACAAACTTTCAACGACAATTGAACTAGGACTTCGGCCATGAGCCTTTGCCGAATTAATTCAACCACGGTTGAAATAGGACTCGTGTTACGAGCACTCGACTCAAAATATTCAACAAACGTTCAACGACAGTTGAACTGGGACTCAGGCCATGTGCCTTCGCCGAATCAATTCAACCTTAGTTGAATCGACGCTCGGGCTACGAGTCCTCGACTCAAAATATTCAACAAACATTCAATGATAGTTGAACTGGGATTCATGCCATGTGCCTTCGCCGAATCAATTCAACCTAAGTTGAGTCGACACTTGGGCTACGAGCCCTCGACTTAAAATATTCAACAAACATTCAATAACAGTTGAACTGGGACTCAGGCCATGAGCCTTCGCCGAATTAATTCAACCACGGTTGAAATACAACTCGGGCTACAAGCCCTCGACTCAAAATATTCAACGATGTTCAACGACAGTTGAACTGCGACTTAGACCATGTGCCTTCGCCGAATCAATTCAACCTCAGTTGAATCGACACTCGAGTTACGAGCCCTAGACTTAAAATATTCAACAAATGTTGAACAACAGTTGAACTGGGTCTTAGGCCATATGCCTTTACCGAATCAATTCAACCTCAGTTGAATCGACACTCGAGCTACGAGCCCTCGACTCAAAATATTAAACAAACATTCAACGATTGTTGAACTGGGACTCAGGCCTTGAGCCTTCGTCGAATTAATTCAACCACGGTTGAAATACGACTCGGGCTACGAGCCCTCGACTTAAAATATTCAACAATGTTCAATACCAATTGAACTAGGACTCAGGCCATGTGCCTTCGCTGAACATATTCAATCTCAGTTGAATCGACGATCGGGCTATGAGTCCTCGACTCAAAATATTCATCAAATATTCAACGACAAGTCGAGATGGGGATCAGGCCGTGATCCGCCGCCAAATTGATCCAACCATTGATGGTTCAGTATTCGGGCTTTGAGCACTCGATCCAGGATAATGGGCAACAGCCGAACTGAGGGAAAACATAAATGAAACAAGCAGTAATAAAGCAAAACGAAAAGGGGAATTCCCCCTTAATTCAAAGGGATAGTTGCGGGCCACGCCTGTCCATCCCAATTCAAACTTTGTCCAAAAAAAACAACAATAAAGCGGAAAAGAAAGGAGAAAAATAACAATGCACGACAACAACCGTCAAGAAAATCATCAACTAATCATTTTTTACTCTGGGCCGTCGGTACCATCGCTTGCGCCAGTCGCACAGTGACCTGCCCTTGTCGCCTCTCCACCTGTTCCGCCCTTACCATCACCCGCAGCTCCATATCATTGCTAGCTCCAGCCAAACGCCTCCCAGCACCATCGTCAATACCGGGTGTCGCAGCATCGAAACTGCACTCCTCACAAGCCTCCTGCACCCTCTGGCCCACCCCTTCGAAAACTGCTTTAAAAATAATACCGGCCTCGAATAGTACTTGTATATATTTCGTTGGGCCTCGGCATAAACCCAAGCCTCACGGGAGCTACCCATAAAGCAAGATTGTTCTTGAATTTGCCTATTCTCCTCCTCTAGGAGCGCAACGTACCCCACCGCATCCTGAGCGTTCCGCTTCAGAACCCTGATCTGCTCCTCAAGGCTGCCCTCCCTGAAGGCGGCAGCATCCCTCACCAACGACAACTGGGAATCATTGGCACGGATAACCCCTTGAAGCTCGTCCGCCCGGGCAGAGGCCTCGGCCAACATACGCTTCAAGGAGGCTATTTCTCCCTCTAGCGTGGCGACCTTCCCGCTCCATTCCGAGGTAACCTCCGTCACCTTGGTCAAAAGCAAACTCTCACTCTCCAATGATGCCCTCCGCCCGGCCTCAAGTTTGTCGCTCAGCCGACACAACTGATCTTCTAAGGTTTCTATGTGATCGAGCGCCTGAATCGTCTGCAACTCCTTCCTTGCCAGCTCTTCAACAAGCGCCCGATTACAGGGATCAGTCCTTAGGCGCTCGCTGAGCTCCCTACACCTGTTCTGGTACCGACAACACCTATCAAGAATGCGTAGAAACACCCCAGACCGAACATTGGCCCGACGAGGCTCTCTACCTGCATCAAAAATGGCTGCAAAACAAAACAAAAAAATGAAGGAGTCGGACAAGGATACAGAAGCTCGTAAGAAAGGGGAAATGAGGTGCACACGATAAAATAGTTGTCGCACCTCCTTTTGTCGCTGCCCACGAGGGCAGCGAGGGAAAAGGAGTTTTTCCACTTAAAGGACAATTAAAACGGGATTCATTTATTAAGAGGTTCAGAGTCACCACTTGGGAGCTTTATGGTGTCCCAAGTAACCGATTTGAATCTCGTATTGAGGAAAGGTTTGACTCTATTTAACAGTCCGCGATCTAGAAATCCGGATAACGAATTCTTTTAACCCGGGAGAAAGTGTTACGCATTCCCGAGTTCCGTGGTTCTAGCACGGTCTCTCAACTGTCGCATTTGGCTTAATTATCTAAGTTTTATAACCTGCTTTTAACTCACGTGCAAATTTTAATTTTTAACTGCTCTTGATTGCTATTATTTTATAAGAATTGCAACATAATAAAAATATGCCTCAAGCCACGTCGTACCAGTACGCCCGTGGTTGTCAACATATTACGACTAAGTTGATATTTGGATTTGGGTCATATAAATGTATACCCGTGTTTAGGAAAGTAATTTTATTAAAGTACACGCCTAAAGCAACTATGCATTTTAGCTCTGTGAAGGCCATGGAAGATTTAAATGGCCCGCCTTTAGTTATAAGGAGTTAGTGTTACTTGCATGAGGGCTATGGGTTCAAGGATTTTATTCGGTATGACAATCCTCAATTTTTCTCAAAGGAAATGCACTCAATTAAAAGAACTACGGAGATTCATATTTAAAACTAGTTTGAAGTTAGAATAAGGCTACCAATTATATATATACATTGGGTGGATAGGCTATTTATTAAGCACTTCTTAGTAAGAAATGGAAAGTTAATACTTTGTTGATTAGCTATTTATGTAGTAGTATTATTAATGGGAGTGTAATATTAAATAGTACATTGATTTTGCCCAATTTTAACACCTCTGCCAACCGACCGTTATAAGGAAACTCGAACCTCAAGCAGGCCGAATTTTCAATTGCTACGATTATTCGAAATCTCTTTCTATGCCTCTATCCTCTCGTTTATGTGATTGTGCATATATGTGTTGCATTTAAATTGATAAAATAGGTGTTGCTTGTTGCCATTTTAAATCAGAACGTCGAGGAAGGGAGAAAATAGCTACCCAACTTATAGGAATTAGGTCCCTTCCCTTTTTGAGCAAACTGATCCATCATAGTTTTGAGAAAATGCAACTAACTCAAGACGTCCCTACAACGTTTTAATAGACAAAAAATCAGAGAATAGCACACAAGGCTTACTTCAAACTTACACCAGCAAAGGGAAAACAAGACTCACAATAAACTCAAAGGAAACACGAATATGGATCACAATTCCTGTGACTAAGTATTGAAATGAATAAATATATGTAGTAAAGTCTCCTGCAGTAATCATTTAAACAGCAAACGCACTTCTTAAAGGCAGCCTATGTTATAGCTTTCAAGAAGAACAAGACTTCCACCAAGTAATACAGACTAACACATGCTTCAATTGTCATATTAAAACAAACCTGCTACCGTACAAGCACGATTAAACGCGTGCAGTTCTTAGAGGAATCCATAAGAAAATAATAGAGTTTTCTTTTTCAACCAAACACATGGAGTGTAACATATAATTACACCTAGCGGAGATGCATATCAACAATCACTTAAACTAGTAAGAAGCAAACGCCATCATCGAAAGCTAAGTCATATAATATTAACAACTACATTTAACAGCTATACTAAAAAATAAGTTAATCTATGATCCAAATTATTGAAGAATATGACTCAAAGCTCCCAGCTTCCCAATTTTTGATTCCAAATTTATCTTACATTTAGAAGGAATGCAGAAATGTACCTGGGATAAGAAAGGAAGCAAAGAAGGAAATGAAGGTCAGTAAGCACAACAACAGTACATCAGCAGCTTCGTTTCAACAGGACAGTGATCCAGCAAACCAAATAACTCAAAGAAATCCACTATTATTCCAAATTCAGATTATTCCAGCTCCAAAATGAATCGAAAATAGTTTCAAGAGTGAAAGAAAATGCCAAAGATCAAAGAAAGAAAGAACAGTTACAATGGCACAGTCCCATTTCAGTTCCTTCTTTTTCTCTCTGTTTCTATACCTTTAAACTCTTAAACTCTCAAATCTGTCCCCCTGAAAATTAGTCTCCCTCTCCCTATTTAAAGAATAAAATCAACTCATTTTTTATTCAAAACCATCACTTTTCAGACTGTATATTCTTTCACATGTGCACCCATTTAACCTTTTATCATTCCCCCATGTTAGTTCTTATTTCCAGCTCTTGAGAGCATTTGGGCAGAATTAAGAAAGTATTTCTTGACGATGATATTCCCTAACAGCCCCTTTTCATTATAAAACTTTTTTTATTTTATTAAACTAAATCAACACAAGCAGTATGAATCAAGCATGCCTGATTATCACACGACTTCCATTTAGTTCAAGTGGTTCAATTGAAATTCATTAATCCCCAAGCCAATCTTAAAAATACAGATTTCCAATCAAGCAGTGATTCCAGATGGAACCAATATTGAGCATTACTGCTATATTGTTCTAACCAACAGCCCCAGATGACTAATCGATGATATTTTAAACAATCGATTAACAGTTTATAGCATACACAATTAATAGCAAACCAACAGGATCAAACAGACACACAGGTGATTCAAGTTGTACTAATAGAAGTAGGGAATTATCATGAAACTAACTATTCGACCAAACATATTCTAATCGATTACATGTATTAAACATATGATCGACTATGAATAGAAGAATATTGTGACCAAATAAAAGGTCGGATTTGAGAAGAATAAAAACTATAAAGTAATCAAAAAGATAAAGAAATTTAGCAATACATCTAATTTATACCAACAAGCATGAAATAGCTAAAATTAGAAGAAAGAGAAGGAATACCTCAAAAGAAAAATCAGGGATCGAAGTGGGATAGGTGTTGCTTCAGACTCGAGTCTTTTTTAGGCCAAATGGGATTTATTTGAGTGTTCTGGAGTGAGAACACTTCGACTAAAGCCCGTTGAAACCTCAAAATCTCTTTGAACAGTCTTGAAATTCTTTCTAGGGTTCTTGGGGGTTCAAGTTGGAGTTCCATGGTTGGGGCTTACTTCGAATCAAACTGAAGTCGTTTTGGTGACTAATGAGGCTAGGGGAATGTTTGATATGAGTTTGGGGTTTTGTGGAGGTGGCGCCGCCATTAGATTCTTGTGGCGGCGGCTAGGGTTCGTAACTAAAATTGAGATTCGAAGGACTCTAGCTGGATTCGAAGTTATCTGATAGGGGGATCGGGACGGGGTGGTCATTGAGGTGCTATGGTGTAAAGATGGGATTGTTTGGACGACCAAAACTGCCGTGAGGCGATTTCCGGCGGGCGGAGCACGGTGGCAGGCGGCGGAGTTCGTCTCTGATGGGAGAAGAGGGGTCTGGCAAAGAGAAAATGAAATTGGGAATAAGGGCTTGGGTATCTGAAATTAGATTAACTAATTTCGGTCGTTGGATGATGAGAATCCAATGGCTATGGTTAAAAAGTGGGGTGATTAATGTGGTCCATTAGATCAATGATTATTGACGGCCTGGATCATTTCATTTAAATGAAATGGCATCGTTTGGTCTCGTTAAGAGACTGGGTCGACCTGGGTGAGATGGGGTGAGTCTGGGCCAGGGTTGGGATGAAATTACTTTTTCCATTGATCAATTTGGTTTGATGCTTTATCCCATTTCCGATTTTCAGTTTATTTTCCTTTCTTTTCCTTCTTTTTATTTTCCTAAGTCATTTCAAACTAAATTTTAAAAATCATAAATTAAATTATAGAACAAAATTAACTTATCAAAAATATTAATTAACCTCCAATAACAATTAAACCACATAATTAAATACCAAATAAAGTAAAATCACATAATTGGACAATAAATGGTAAAAATGCAAAAAAATACATTATTTTTGTGACTTTTTTCATTTTCATAAAATAAACTTAATCAAGTTTAATTGCAAACTTGAATTTTATATACAAATGTAATATATTTTGTATTTTTATTTATTTAAACAAATAAACATGGGCACATAAACGCAAACAATAACATAAAATCCACAAATTTGCAAACAACACAAAACTCTTTTATTTTTTTAATTTTTGAGAGTAATTCTCATGCGGGGAAAAAATCACGTGCTCACAGCAGCCCCTCTTTGCGTGGAAACATGGAGAGTTTTCGTACAAAGATAAGTGAGCGGATACGAGCGACTTTTTTCCCGCTCTCCGTGTGAAGCATTTTTTTAAAGACTTGACCGAACCTTTGCTTCAAAAGGTCTCCTACATATCCCTGGCTAAAAGGGAATCAGGTCAATGTAGTTCGGGAAGTCTTGGTAGCTGGGACTACCATGGAACTATGGTTTTACTGTCTACTACTAGTGCTTACCGATCTCCTTATTACACCATGCTAAAAAAATAAGAAACTAGACTGCAAATCATATCTATATCTTCAACTTGTTCTTCATGTGTTTCTTGTTGCCTTGCTTGCTTCTGTGTTTCTCCTGATGTTTCTTCTCTTCCAACTTGACTTGTCGGCCTCTCTTGATTGCCAAACTAGAACTGCTTATTTCTCTCTTGTGAGTTTCGAATTATTTTCCCCTCAAAGCCTGAACTTCCTTCTTCTGACCCTTGTTGCCTTCCTACTGATTCCTGACCTTGGGTTTATGCTGGGGATTTTTGTTACGCTCTGCCACTTTCCGATGGTTCCCTATCCTTATCAAATCTTAGAAACTGAGATGCCGTGTTCTTCCAGCGGGCTCCTGACTTCATCGACAAACTCTAATCACAAACCGCCATTCCATTCTTCAGGCGGGCACCTGACTTCAATAACAAACTTTGAAAATAAATCGCCACTCCATTCTTCAGGTGGGCACCTAACTTCCACAATAACTTTGAAAAATAAATTGCCATTCCATTCTTCAGGCGGGCACCTGACTTCACCAACAAACTCTGAAAATAAATCGCCATTCCCTTCTTCAGGCGGCCACCTGACTACAATAACAAACTTTGAAAATAAATCGCCTTTCCATTCTTCAGGCGGGCACCTTATTTCAACGACAAACTCTGAAAATGAATCGCCATTCCATTCTCCAGGCGGGCACCTGACTTCAACAATAACTTTGAAAAATAAATTGCCATTCCATTCTTCAGGAGGGCACCTGACTTTAACAACAAACTTCAAAAATAAATCGCCACTCCATTCTTCAGGCGGGCACCTCACTTAAACAACAACCCCGAAAATAAATCGCCATTCCATTCTTCAGGTGGGCACCTGACTTCAATAACGATTTTTTGAAACTAAATCGTCACTCCATTGTTCAGGCGGGCACCTGACTTTAACGACAAACTTTGAAAATAAATCGCCACTCCATTTTTCAGGCGGGCACCTGACTTCGATAACAAACTCTGAAAATAAATTGCCACTCCATTCTTCAGGCGGGCACCTGACTTCAATAACAAGCTCTAAAATAAATCGCCATTCCATTCATCAGGCGGGCACCTAACTTTATTAACAACTTAAAAGTAAAATGTATTTGCAATAATTTATGAAAATACATATTTGGCAATGTCTACACAAGCAGGACCACTCGGGTCAAATTAAATCAAACGTAAAATATCCTATTTGAAGGCGGACAAAACTGAAATATCCTATTCGAAGGCGGATAACCTAGAATATCTTATTCGAAGGATGATGAACCTAAAATATCCTATTCGAAGGAGGATGAACCTAAAATATCTTATTCGAAGGCGGATGAACCCAAAATATTCTATTCGAAGGCGGATGAACCTGAAATATCCTATTCGAAGGTGGATGAACCTGAAATATCCTATTCGAAGCCGGATGAACCTAAAATATCCTATTCAAGGGAGGATAGACCCATAATATCCTATTCGAGGGCAGATAGACCCATAATATCCTATTCGAGGGCGGATAGTCCCATAATATCCTATTCGAGGGCAAATAGTCCCATCATATCCTATTCGAGGGCGGATAGTCCCATCATATCCTATTCGAGGGCGGATAGACCCATCATATCCTATTTGAGGGCGGATAGACCCATAATATCCTATTCGAGGGCGGATAGACCCATAATATCCTATTCGAGGGTGGATAGTCCCATCATATCCTATTCGATAGCGGATAGACCCATGATATCCTATTCGAGGGCGGATAGTCCTATATTATCCTATTCGAGGGCGGATAGTCCCATAATATCCTATTCGAGGGCGGATAGACCCATGATATCCTATTCGAGGGCAGATAGACCCATAATATCCTATTCGAGGGTGGATAGTCCGATCATATCCTATTCGAGGGCGGATAGTCCCATCACATCCTATTCGAGGGCAGATAGTCCCATCATATCCTATTCAAGGGCGGATAGACCCATGTTAACCTATTCGAGGGCGGATAGTCCATAATATCCTATTCAAGGGAGGATAGTCCCATAATATCCTATTCGAGGGCGGATAGACCTATGATATCTTGTTTAAAGGTGAACAAACCTGATACATCCTGTTTGAAGATGGATAAACCTGATACGTCCTGTTTGAAGGTGGACAAACCTGATACGTCCTATTTGAAGGTGGACAAACCGGATACGTCCTATTTGAAAGTGGACGAACCTGATACATCATCTTGAATTGCCTTCCTAATTTCTCCGAGAAAATTTTCAACGATGGTAGAAACTTTTCTGCCCCGGTTTTGGTGTTCTTCCTTGTGGCATAACTTCCTGCTATCAATAGCACTTTCTTTCCCTGTTTCAAATCAAAGAAAATTTATTAGTTTAAAACATTGTGAGTGGTTGTGCCACTCCTGTGGGGGTGGTTTTTCCTTTTCCCCTTTCCCTTCCTCGGTGTTCTCAAAACTTGTTGGGGAATAATGTCATTCGCTGGGGATGATATTCCTGCTGGGGGTGGGTTTTCCATTTAACCCTTCCCCATTCTGTGTTTCTCAACTCGTTGGGGTTATTTTGTTGAAGATGAATTTTCCTTTCTTCTTTTACCACTCTGTGTTGTCCGACCACCTCGAAACTTGCTGGAGATAACACTGTTGGGGGATTTTCATTTCCTCAAAATTGGTGTTTTACTCTTCTGAAGGTTGTTGGGGATGACGCTGGTTCAAAGACCACTTCCCTTAAGGCTTGTCTTATCTTCTTTCTTCCCGAAGTGGGACTTGACTTCTAGAAAATTTTCAAAATGAAAAGAAAATTTTCTGCCCCAGTTTAATAATCTTCCTTGCACCACACTTCTCTGCCATCAATGGCATTTCCTTGCCTTGCATAATAATTGAAAAGTTGGTGGCATGTTTTGAAGTCATTTCTCACTTGTTCTGACTAGACATACTTTGATGGGGAATTTTTATAAAAAGGAGAAAGATAAAAAGAAACAAAAATAGAAGACAAAGGAAAAAAATGACTCTCTAACAAGAAATAACTATAAAAACTTATCAAATGTGGATACCAACTCTATTGGTCATGACATGCACATATGGCCTATCCTCCGTCATTAATCGTCTTTCACAATTTCTATCTTGTGATTTCCATCTGATTATCATCTTTATTCGACTTGTAGTGCCGGAAGGATTTCAAACCTCTCTCATTTTGGTTTTCTCTCAGCTTTCGTCGCCTTATGGTGCCTGTGAAGGTTTTCACCGGTAAGACTCTCTCATTTGTATTACTTTTAGCTGGGGATTGGGGTGTCACTGCTAAGACTCTCTCGTATTTCTTTTCTGGAGATCAGAGTCTTTTTTGCTGAGAATCAGAGTGTTATGTTCTGATAAGACTTCTCATTTGACTGAATTGGCTTCTCTTGAAGATTGGTCAAAAGGTCTTTCTTTGGACCATAATGTGAGATTTGGATAGGGCTAGAAAGAAAGGGTATTAAAGGCTCAAAACAACTCAACTTTGGATTCATAATTTACAACCTTCGGACCTAAATTCATTTATAATAAACACAATTTTTCTTTGCCACGGTTTCTTACTTGGGGATTTATTATTTTTTATTTACACTATGACCGAGCTGTGAAGCGCCTACGTATCCTCTTTGAGGAATCAGGTCAAACGTAGTTCCCAATTCCTCTTTGTTCTATTTCTTTTTTTCATTCATTTTTTTTTCTTTTCTTTTCTTTATCTCTTTTTGTTGTTTTCTTTTTATTTTCTTTTTCTTTCTCCCTTTCTTCTCTTGTCTTTCAAGTTTGTGTTTCTAGTCTTGGCAACTAATTCCGAAGGAGTGGTATGAAAGAAAACAGATAAGGTTTAAAGGGTTAACGAAGGATAAAGTGTTTAGATAGCAGAACAAAATGCCTTCGTCATTCCAATCTTCAAAACATGCCAAGTGCAAACAACATATTTAAACATTCACGACATCTTCTGGTTGTCCCAGTATTGATAACCATGTCTACCCATTCGCCTTTTCATTTGTCATTTTAAAGTATCGCTGGATGACACTCTCATTTCAGTATCACGAGCTACCTGTATGTCAACATGGCCAATTTGCCCTTGATGTTTTCTTCGTGTTTTACCTGCCCCTCACATGACTCGGGCTCCAAATAATCTCAAATAATTTTTATTTCTTTAAAATGCCCCGATTATCTTCCAATTGCTTCATGATTAACTCTAAATATTAGGTCAAAATTATGTGTGGATGCCATGTCACTAGCATCGGCATTCGAACAAATGACAAATCTAAAGATAAAAGGAACTAAACAAAAAGATGACTGGGGGTAACAAAAGACCGAATGTTTTATTAAACTAAACAGCGAAATGGTTCAATAACAAAACAAGCAAAACAAATCAAAGTACAATCCTGAAATGAAACTCGACAAAACTAAGCAAACTGCTATGACAAAAATAGAAGGATGAGAGGGTTTAACCATAAGACAAAATTCGGATTACAACCCTGAAAATAACCCGGACAACAGAAATGACAACAAAATAAACCACCAAAACTCCTCCCAATTACCAACTTCTGCTGATTGGTTTTTCTTGAAATATGGTCCCATTATCAGGGATCGGGCTTCTTAATTTTCCCCTCCCTTGCGTACCAATTTGATCTTATGGGTCTAATGGTGAGCTGGCAATGGATGCTGATTGAAGTTGGGTGCCTCTGGTGTCTGAACCTCGATCTTGTTGGTGTCGATAAGATTTTGCACTACATGTTTCAACTTCCAACACTTCTCAGTATCATGTCCAGGAGCCCCTGAACAATATTCATGGCTTACTGATCGATCCATATTTTGGGGTAGGGGATTTGGTAATTTTGGCTCAATAAGACTCAACAAGCCTAACAGCCTTAATTTGTGGAACAAAGCAGTATAGATTTCTTCCAACCCAGTGAATGTTCTCTGTACCTTTTCATTTCTAAAAACGTGATTCCTGCAGAAACCTGGTCCTAGAGGGTTGTTGTAGGCCATTGGTGGTGGATATGTGTTTCGTGGAGGTGGATGTGTATTCTACGGAGGGTGATTTGGGTGGTAGGGTCTGGCTTGGTAGTAAGGGGAAAGACCTTTCGATCTGGACCAAGTACCTTCCTCTACCGTTGCAACTTTTTCTCTTCTCTTCTTCCCGAGTGCAACCCCCGTGCCGCTCTGAATAGACTGAGTTGTTGCTTTTATCGCGGAATAGCTCAGGATCATATTGGATATAAGTCCCTCTTCTATCATACCGCCCATTTTTACCACTTCGTTGAAAGATTTGCCAACCGATGTCACCAGGTGACCAAAGTAAGTTGGCTCCAAAGTCTGCAAAAAGTAATCCACCATTTCACTTTCCTTCATTGGGGGATCTACCCTTGCTGCCTGTTCCCTCCAACGGAACCCAAATTCCCGGAAGCTCTCCCCAGGTTTCTTCTCGAGCTTTAGCAATGTGAGATGGTCTGGGACTATCTCAAGGTTGTATTGGAAATGTCATGCGAAGGCTTGTGCCGGATCATCCCATGTGTACCACCTGCTTGGATCCTTCCTTGTATACCATTCCAGTGCCGACCCGTTTAAGCTTTGGCAAATATAAGCTATTAGTAGCTCATCTTTTCCACCCGCCCCTCTCATTTTGCTACTGAAGCCACGTAAATATGTCATGGGATCATCGTGCCCTTCGTATAAGTCAAACTTGGGCATCTTGAACCCGGCTGGTAATTGAACATCGGGGAAAGGATACAGATCTTTATAGGTCACACTGACTTGGTCGCCTAACCCACGTATATTCCTAAAGGACTGCTCCAGGCTTCTCACTTTATGAAGCATTTCATCCTGCCCCAAATTCTTAGCCGGCCTCTCAGTTTCTGCCGGGAGCTCAAAGTGGGGATTATAAGTATGTGGCTCGAGTCCTTTGAATGTGAGTTCAGGGGGGTAATATTGTGTATCATGAGCCTGAAACAACGGCTCATTAGATGCCCTGTGCAATAAGGCTGGTGGAGGCGCCAAAAGACGGGAGAATTTGGTAGAGGAGGGTTTTGATTGGGTGGTGGAACTTGGGGATCATAGGGATTTATTCCCTGGTAGTAGTGGTGACTTGGGAAGCTTGTCGACGGACCAGGGGGAGGAATTCCGTAGTCTGAGCCGGTGGGAGAGTAGGAGCATTGGGAAGCATCGGTAATGGTTGTCCTCTAGCCCAGGCTATGTGCATTTCTGCTATCTGTCGCCTTAACATGTCTATTTCTTCCTTCATCGTTTGCATTTCTATTTTTTCCTCTTAAATGCTTTTGACCAAACCAGACATGCTTTTCGGAATGGGCCCTTTGGATCTCGTGTGGTAATGGTAATCTGCCATAACGTCCTAACAAACTAATTGTTTAAAATCTTCTGGAAAGACAACAAACTTGGTTAGCGTTAGAGTTTAACACATATTGTACTTGCACGTTGGTATGCAATGTTCCTAAGCAGTTCAACCATTTCTACATGTCTTTGCTCTAATCACATGCATCATCCTGGCTTATTTTATGTGTACCTCTTTCAAGTGTTTCTGAAACCACACCACATGCTCTAATCAAAAGAAAAATAGGAAAAACAGACTGGCAGATTCCTTCCCTGTTTGCCAATTTAAAAAAATGGCTATTTCTGCAAACGTAACCACTTCCCAATTTCTTATGAATTTTGAGGCCGGGGAGGATTTATTTTACAAACTTGTTTGTTCTTTTACAAAAATAGCCTTTCGATAACTGAAAGATACTCTAAGACTATCTTGGCAAGAACGGTTTAATACACTGCCAAAGTTGGCTTGGCTTATTTTGACCAAAAATCACAAAGGTATTCACTTGCCCACTAAATCCTTTTTTTTCTTTTTTTTTTTCAAATTAAAATAAAAGTCCTTGTTTTTACAAATACAGTCTTCCAGCACTTCGTGTACGAAGATTTTAAGGCTGTGTTAGTTAACCGGCCAAAATCTTAAAACAATGAATAAAGGTGGCTGTTAATGCAAAATCAGCCTTCCGGCGTCCCTTGCGGGAACATTCGACTATTTTCGACAAAACAACATCACCGACTTATTTATGACTATTTTAATTTTTCTTTTTTCAAAATAGAAAACCCAATATTGCAAACACAACTTTTTAGCGCCTCGGGGATTAAGAGTCTAAGGCTGTGTGGGCCAATCACCCAAAACTCTAAAAATTATGACCAAAGATGGCCGTTTATGCAAAGTTAGCCTTCCGGCGTCCCTTTTGGGAACAATCAGCTATATTCGACAAAGGCGGCACCACCCAACTTATTTATGACAAGAATTAAAATTTGACATTTTTTTGGCTATTTTTGCAAAAGGGGAGGTTTGACTCGATGAGGGTTGCCTACGTATCTCACGCCCGGTGAGAATCAAACCCGCGTAGTTCGGTCAAATAAAATAAGCTACATTTGTAAATGAAATAGGCTATTTTTTATTTTATTATTAAAAAAAACTAAACCCCTTTTTTACTTTAAGAAATAATCACACATTTTTTTAATTTAGAAAAACTATTTTTTTTCTTTTTTTTTTAAAAAAAAAAAACAAACTACTTTGAAACTAACAAATTTTCCTTTTTTTTTTTTCATTTTCCTCAATATTAAAAAAATCGGTCAGCATGCAAGTCTGAAGCAAATAAATGTATAAAACAAACAAGATGCAGCAGGATGGTCTTTTCATTTCAGGTTGCCTGTCTTAGACGGACCCAGCCCCTGTGTTGAGTCCCCTAAGTCAAATGCAACATGATGCAAATAAGCGTTCCTACTAGGGATTCGTCATGAAGTTCTGTTATACTGGGCTAAAAACCTGGGTGTTTGTTCTAGACCGTGTACTCGAGCGGACAACTCGAGTCGAGGAAGGAGCTCCTTTCTGGGAACCAAAAGGCTAGCCGGCTTAGAAACTTTCCGAGCCTCTTTCTTATTTTTAGGGTAAGACACTAACAGAATAGGGAGTCTCAACCAGTAAGCACATCCCCGGAGGTGAGAAGAGAAGGGTTTCGGCAAAGTTTATACATACAGTTCACAAAATATCAAAGCAATAAAGCAACATTTAGCACATTTGGGCTCAACATGTAAAAATTAGATAAAACAAAGCCAATTATAAAAAATCATTTAAGCTTGAATTCGGAACTTTAAATACCTATATCTTACTCTTTGCAAACAAGCATCTTATTAGGGATCTGGCATGAGTTTATTGTTCTTCTCAGTTAAAATCTGGGTATGTGTTCTAGACAATGTACCCGAGCGGATAACTCGAGTCGGGGAGGGGGCTACGTACCGGGGACCCGCGAGATCGTCCGGCTTTGTAACTTGTCCGAGCCCTATACCTATTTCAAGGTATGACACTAACAGAATGGGGATTCTCAACCAGTAAGCACATCCCCAGAGGTAAAAAGGGAAAGGTTCGGCACAGTTTACATGTACAGTCAAATAATATCAAAAGCGGTAATAAGCATCATTTTGCACATTAAGCACATATAATATGAAAATAATCAGATAATAAGCCAAATACAACAATTTATCATAAGCTCGAATTTCTAACCCTGAACCAGTGGTTCTGGGTATATATCCCCAGTAGAGTCGCCGGAGCTGTCGCACCTCCTTTTGCCGCTGCCCGCGAGGGCGTGAGGGAAAAGGAGTTTTTCCAATTAAAGGACAATCAAAACGGGATTCATTTATTAAGAGGTTCAGAGTCGCCATTTGGGAGCTTTATGGTGTCCCAAGTCACCGATTTGAATCCCGTATTGAGGAAAGGTTTGACTCTATTTAATAGTCCGCGAACTAGAAATTCGGATAAGGAATTCTGTTAACCCGGGAGAAGGTGTTAGGCATTCCCGAGTTCCGTGGTTCTAGCATGATTGCTCAACTGTCGCATTTGGCTTAATTATCTGACTTTTATAATCTGCTTTTAACTCACGTGCAAATTTTAATTTTCAATTACTCTTGATTGCTATTATTTTATAAGAATTGCAACGTAATAAAAATATGCCCCGATCCACGTCGTACCAGTACGCCCGTGGTTGTCAACACATTTTGACTAAGTTGAGATTTGGATTTGGGTCACATAAATGTACACCCGTATTTAGGAAAGTAATTTTATTAAAGTACACGCCTAAAGCAACTATGCACTTTAGCTCTGCAAAGGCCATGGAAGATTTGCTAAATGGCCCGCCTCTAGTTATAAGGATTTAGTGTTACTTGCATGAGAGCCATGGGTTCAAGGATTTTATTCGGTATGAAAATCCTCAATTTCTCTCAAAGGAAATGCATTCAATTAAAAGAATTACGGAGATTCATATTTAAAACTAGTTTGAAGTTAGAATAAGGCTACCAGTTATAGATATACATTGGGTGGATAGGCTATTTATTAAGCACTTCTTATTAAGAAATGGAAACTTAATACTTTGTTGACTAGCTATTTATGAAAAGTATTATTAATGGGAGTGTAATATTAAATAGTACATTGATTTTGCCCAATTTTAACACCTCTGCCAACCGACCGTTATAAGAAAACTCGAACCTCAGGCAGGCCGAATTTTTAATTGCTACGACTATTCGAAATTTCTTTCAATGCCTCTATCCTCGTGTCTATGTGATTGTGCGTATATGTGTTGCATTTAAAATGATAAAATAGGTGTTGCTTGTTTCCCTTTTAAATCATAATGTCGAGGAAGGGAGAAAATAGCTGCCCAACTTATAATAATTAGGTTCCTTCCCTTTTTGAGCAAACTGATCCATCATAGTTTTGAGAAAACGCAACTAACTCAAGACGTCCCGACAATGTTTTAATAGACAGAAAATTAGAGAATAGCACAAGGCTTACTTCGAACTTACACCAGCAAAGGGAATATAAGACTCACAATAAACTCAAAGGAAACACGAATATGGATCACAATTCCTGTGACTAAGTATTGAAATGAATACATATATGTAGTAAAGTCTCATGCAGTAATCGTATAAACAGCAAACACACTTCTTAAAGGCAGCCTATGTTATAGCTTTCAAGAAAAACAAGACTTCCACCAAGTAATACAGACTAAGACATGCTTCAATTGTCATATTAGAACAAACCTGCTACCGTACAAGCACGATTAAACGCGAGCATTTCTTAGAGTAATCCGTAAGAAAATAATAGAGTTTTCTTTGTCAACCAAACACATGGAGTGTAACATATAATAACACCTAGAGGAGATGCATATCAACGAGCACTTAAACTAGTAGGAAGCAAAAGCCATCATCGAAAGCTCAGTCATATAATATTAAAATCTACATTTAACAGCTATACTAACAAATAAGTTAATCTCTGATCCAAATTATTGAAGAATATGACTCAAAGCTCCCAGCTTCCCAATTTTTGATTCCAAATTTATCTTACATTTAGAAGGAATGCAGAAATGTACCTGGGATAAGAAAGGAAGCAAAGAAGGAAATGAAGTTCATTAAGCACAACAACAGCAGATCAGCAGCTTCATTTCAACAGGACAGTGATCCAGCAAACCAAATAACTCAAAGAAATCCACTATTATTCCAAATTCAGATTACTCCAGCTCCAAAATGAATCGAAAATAGTTTCAAGAGTGAAAGAAAATGCCAAAGATCAAAGAAAGAAAGAACAGTTTAAATGGCATAGTCCAATTTCAGTTCCTTCTTTTTCTCTCTGTTTCTATACTCTTAAACTCTCAAATCTGTCCCCCTGAAAATCAGTCTCCCTCTCCCTATTTAAAGAATAAAATCAACTCATTTTTTATTTAAAACCTTCACTTTTCAGACTGTATATTCTTTCAGATGTGCACCGATTTAACCTTTTATCATTCCCCTATGTTAGTTCTGATTTCCAGCTCTTAAGAGTATTCAGGCAGAATTAAGAAAGTATTTCCTGACCATGATATTCCCTGACAGCCCCTTTTCGTTATAAAACTACTTTTATTTTATTAAACTAAATCAACACAAGCAGGCTGAATCAGGCATGCCTGATTATCACATGGCTTCTATTTAGTTCAAGTGGTTCAATTCAAATTCATTAATCCCCAAGCCAATCTTAAAAATACAGATTTCCAATCAAGCAGTGATTCCGGATGGAACCAATATTGAGCATTACTGCTATATTGTTCTAACTAACAACCCCATACGACTAATAGATGATATTTTAAACAATCGATTAACAGTTTATAACATACACAATTAACAGAAAACCAACAGGATCAAGCAGACACACATGTGATTCAAGTTGTACTAATAGAAGTAGGGAATTATCATGAAACTAACTATTCGACCAAACACATTCTAATTGATTACATGGCTTAAACATACGATCGACTATGAATAGAAGAATATTGTGACCAAATAAAAGGTCGGATTGGAGAAGAAGAAAAACTATAAAGTAATAAAAAAGATAAAGAAATTTAACAATACATCTAATTTATACCAACAAGCATGAAATAGCTAAAATTAGAAGAAAGAGAAGGAATACCTCAAAAGAAAAATCACGGATCGAAGTGGGATAGGTGCTGCTTCAGACTCGAGACTTTTTGAGGTCAAACGGGATGTAATCGAGTGTTCTCGAGTGAGAACAGTTCGAGTAAAGCCCGTTGAAACCTCAAAATCTCTTTGAACAGGCTCGGAATTCTTTCTAGGGTTCTTGGGGGTTCAATTTGGAGTTCCATGGTTCGGGCTTACTTTGAATCAAACTGAAGTCGATTTGGTGACTAATGAGGCTAGGGGAATGTTTGATGTGAGTTTGGGGTTGAGTGGAGGTGGCGCCGCCATTAGATTCTTGTGGCGGCGGCTAGGGTTCGTAACTAAAAGTTGATATTCGAAGGATTCTGGCTGGATTCGAAGTTAGTTGATAGGGGGATCGAGACGGGGAGGTCATGGAGGTGCTATGGTGTAAAGATGGGGTGGTTTGGACCACCGGAACTGCCGTGAGGCGATTTCCGGTGGGCGGAGCACGGTGGCAGGCGGCGGAGTTCATCTCTGATGGGAGAGGAGGGGTCTGGCAAAAACAAAATGAAATTGGGAATAAGGATTGAGGTATCTGAAATTAGATTAACTAATTTTGGCCGTTGGATTCCCAAGGATAGCAGTAGCTGGGCAAAGCCCGCTTTCTTCGCTCCGCGAATGAGAGAGAAAGTTAGAGGAAAAACACGTTCTCTCTTTGCGAGATCCGAAAGTGGAGAACGCATAGCATTCTATGGGTACATAAGATCAAACGTAAAGCAGCGCTCTTTTGGAAGAGTTTTAGGCGGCAAAAGACTTTAGAAATTGTTGGAGCTTATGAACGTAACGAATCGAAGCCGAAGACGGATCAAGGTAGCTTTCCTGCCAAGCCGATAGGCAAAAGGCTGAAGGATGGAAGGTGCAAAGTAGATCGTGCACCTGTCGTGTGACCCGTTGGTCCTAAGCTTTTTTTTAATCGTGATCTTCTTTAAATTACCTTATTTATTTCCTGTAAGTTTAAAAGAAAATTAATAACCGATGTCTTCGTTCTTCTATTGGTAGCAGTAGCGAAGCTAGGAATTTCTCCGAGGGTGTCCAATAAAATATGCATCAATTAATATGTGTATCATGATAAATTATGTACTTCATTTATTATTTCTTAAGGGGCGTGAAATGTCAAAACGTGCCAAGTAAAAGTGAACTGAGGGAGTATTAATCCGTTATCTCAAAACCGATACATTTATTAGCTTAATTTAAACTCTCTATGGTTTGTAATTTCTCATTCACATTTACCGTATGATTTATGGCACAATCATGGTTGTTTGAACAAATAATTGTTGAACCAACCGATAATCCTAGTTTAGCTTAATAAATCCTAGATCAAATATCGTAAAAATCAGATATAACAAGAAGATCTTAGTAGCATTAATATGTGAACTTAATGCACTATGATTACAGTATATGTAATATCATAAATATGCAATAAATGGAATAAAGATAATGATTGTCGTAAAAAGGAGGAGGGGATGTGGGGTTCCTCCCAATGATTATATGATTGGGAGAGGAATCTTGAGATTCATGGATGAAAGTTAAATAACATGTGCTTGAGTGAAGCGAAAAAGATAAATTTTTCGTATATTCCCTCTTCTTTATTACAATCAGTTCTCTTCTTTTTCAAAATAGCAGATCCCCTATTTTATTTACTATCTCCTCCTATTTATAAAGGATATTTTTCAAAAAAGCCCTAAAAGTATAACATAAAGAATATCCATAAAGCATATTATTCCTATCCCTTTTTAAGTTTAAACTACTGATATTATCTTATTTCTGTTGGGCGCCTCTGGTCGTCGTCCTCTACTACATTGAATGTCAGTCGTTGTGTTGTAGTGACTAAGTCCCATGTCTTGCTTATCCATTGTTGTGGTTGCCAAATTTGGACCAATACAGTTAGTCCATGTAGTTGTTGAGGTTGTGGCCCTACACGTCCTTGATAAGCAGATATCATCCATTTTTGTTGGAGAATTTGGCTATTGAATTGCGCCAGTTTGGCCAAAGCTGAGAGAGCGACACATCTTATGGAATCCTCATTGATGTTGTTATCAGGATGTGATGTTACTCCCACGTGCTTCATCAATACACACCTTCCCGAGACAACATTTGATTACTTGTCGCTTTGGTTTTAGCACCATTGGCAGTCTTCTGTTTCGATTCTCGCATTATCCAACTCTATAAATAAGTGAAGGTTTGATTACATTTTGAGTCAAACAGCATTCACCCTTATAAAAAGAAATTCTTCTCATCAGTGGTTTTATTGCATACAAGAATATAGTTTAAAATAGAATGTTTGGAATCTTCTACTTAGTAATAGTTGTAATTAGTTTAAACAAGAATCACCAAATGTTATACACGATACTTTTTTTGTAAATATTTTGTTGTTAAAATGTACACAAATATTTGTGGACTTACATGTTCTCGTCAGTCGTCATCATGTTTAGACCCTAACTATTTTCATTTTTTTTAATAATCTAATAAAGTGAAGCCAGGACTTTCAAGTTATATTTTCCGTTTTGTTTAATTTAGTAACTAATTAGATAGCCAACAACTTACACAAGTTTCTAAATTAAAATTTAGCAGGAAAATGGGATGAAGCCCGCCAGAAAGCTTTAGACAAAATAAAGGACTCCATTCTAGTGCCTACAATGCCAGGAAGACTTTTGGTTTCCCAAGGATAGCAGTAGCTGGGCAAAGCCCGCTTTCTTTGCTCCGCGAATGAGAGAGAAAGTTAGAGGAAAAACACGTTCTCTCTTTGCGAGATCCGAAAGTGGAGAACGCATAGCATTCTATGGGTACATAAGATCAAACGTAAAGCAGCGCTCTTTTGGAAGAGTTTTAGGCGGCAAAAGACTTTAGAAATTGTTGGAGCTTATGAACGTAACGAATCGAAGCCGAAGACGGATCAAGGTAGCTTTCCTGCCAAGCCGATAGGCAAAGGGCTGAAGGATGGAAGGTGCAAAGTAGATCGTGCACCTGTCGTGTGACCCGTTGGTCCTAAGCTTTTTTTTAATCGTGATCTTCTTTAAATTACCTTATTTATTTCCTGTAAGTTTAAAAGAAAATTAATAACCGATGTCTTCGTTCTTCTATTGGTAGCAGTAGTGAAGCTAGGAATTTCTCCGAGGGTGTTCAAATTTAAAAAAGTAAAAAAAAAATCCGGATAAAGGGTGTTTAATATGTGTTATATAGTTCTAAAATGTAATATTTTACCTATGTACATAGCACAATTTTTCGACAAAGCGTGGTCAGTTGACCACACTTATATCCATGTGGATTCGCCACTGATTGGTAGTACTCCATCCGTTCACTTTTTCTTGGTGTTTACCTCAAAAATACGAGTAACAATTAAATTTGATTTTTGATTTTAAAGATACGTGATTAGATTCAATACCAATTAATATTCAAGAAATATGAAGTAAAAGTGAAAGAAATAGGTGAATCAAACCAATAAAACTCACCAGCAGTGACCTCGAGCTTAATGAACTCGAGGTGGGTTTGTAACAATAATAACTATTTAGCAAGAAAAGTTAAGTAAGAGTAGTAGAGCTAAAGGACAATTCCGATGAACAATAGGCAAAATGTAGAGAGTATATTTTTTGCTCAATGATGAGAGGATCTTACAAATGATTAGGGTCCCATTTATATAATAAGGGAACCCTAAATAAGGTATATTTATATTTATATTAAAGAATATTCTTGATACAATTGTCTAACCGCCTGGTACAGAATCGTACAATCATATTTCGAGATTTGCGCCATAATTTTGGGAACGTGGCAAAAATCTAGCCCAGTTTGTTACAAATCAATAACTGTACTATTGCGGGGTCGAGCGTACTCATCTTCAATGCCCATTGTACTTTGATCTTTGGTCATTGCATCCTACCTTCGAGCTCGAGTCCAATCAATCGGGTTCAAACTCGGGCTCGAGATGTACCCTCGAGCATAGAAATCGAAGGCCTCTAATTTTGACAGTATAAACTTGGCATGTATACTTAAAATAGATTTTATTTTTACTTGTCCTTTAACGCATATCAAGAAAAGACCAAAAATAATTCGTGATATACCTGATGGAAAATAGGTATAAACAGCGGAAGCAAATAGCCAGGATCACTTGCATGTAATATAGACAACACATAATCACATATTTTAATCGAACATAAAGTCAATACTTATCTCATGAAGCATGACCGCGGTCGGAAGAAGCCTCCAAGCAAGATCGAAACCGTCCACGAGACCGTCCTCCAGTTCCGCAGTCTTCTACTGTGTGACCCGAATAATGTCCGGAATTAGCGAAACTCGTGTGGGCGAGTTTCTCCTAGAAAAACCATGTAGTAAAAAATATTTTCTCCTTATGGAATAAGGCCCCTTTATATAGCCACGGGTTTTAGGGTTTAAAATATTTTCCTAATCATGTTGGGTCTTCCTTTTCTACCAAGAATATGATTCCTTTTAATTCCTAATTATTCGTTCACAGCTAGGACGATAATATTTAATTAACAATGCTTCCTATTATGGAATTAATTCAAAATATCTAAATTAATAATACCGTTATAAATTACGAATTATTTCACTAAAAATTTGTAATTGTACTCCTCAGTTCAATTTTGAAATTCTTCTATTAAATCTTATTTAACTCCCATCTTAAGATTCAGATACTAATCAAATAAATTAAATTACTAACAATTTATTTCATTAATTATTTTCTTTAGGCTTTCGCTTAACTTATTTCATGTAACAGAAACAAAATTCACATGCAGGTTTTCCACATAAAAACTTATAAGCTTTCATAAAGGTGTATCATAAATCTCTAGACCGAGACATGAACTCCATCAACTACCTATTAGTTCACCAATGTATATTGTTTTATCCAATTTACGAGGCATATTGACCCACGAAAGGATCTCGCCTTTTAATAAAATAATAATAATAATAATAATAATAATAATAATAATAATAATAATAATAATAATAATAATAATAATAATAATAATAATAATAATAATATACACAGCTAATAATAATTATACTAAGATTGAGACTATAAGTACGTTTAGTGGCTAGAGAGTTTGTATTAAGTCAGTATAAAATACTTATCTCTACTTGGTCCGTTCAATACATACAAAATGTACTAGCACAAGAAGTCGGAATTAAAATACTCCCTTAATCAAAATAAATTATATTTAATCTTGTGCTACAATAATTCCTGATGATTTGTCCAGTTCCATCATTAGATTGTGAACATGATCTTTATACTTATAAGAACCGGTAATTTCATCTTCCATGAATAAGCTAAACCCAATACACTAAATCATCTACTATATAAGTAAAGGACACAAATGAATATATGATCTATTTAAAACCTTATTAAAATCGAATAAATAATTATTTCATAAGAAATACTAGATCCAAACCAAAATTCATGGTTAATGTATATATACCAATAATACCTATATTATTTATTACTCATTTATCAAATTATTTTCTCTAATCCAATAAAATATGCATCAATTAATATGTGTATCATGATAAATTATGTACTTCATTTATTATTTCTTAAGGGGCGTGAAATGTCAAAACGTGCCAAGTAAAAGTGAACTGAGGGAGTATTAATCCGTTATCTCAAAACCGATACATTTATTAGCTTAATTTAAACTCTCTATGGTTTGTAATTTCTCATTCACATTTACCGTATGATTTGTGGCACAATCATGGTTGTTTGAACAAATAATTGTTGAACCAACCGATAATCCTAGTTTAGCTTAATAAATCCTAGATCAAATATCGTAAAAATCAGATATAACAAGAAGATCTTAGTAGCATTAATATGTGAACTTAATGCACTATGATTACAGTATATGTAATATCATAAATATGCAATAAATGGAATAAAGATAATGATTGTCGTAAAAAGGAGGAGGGGATGTGGGGTTCCTCCCAATGATTATATGATTGGGAGAGGAATCTTGAGATTCATGGATGAAAGTTAAATAACATGTGCTTGAGTGAAGCGAAAAAGATAAATTTTTCGTATATTCCCTCTTCTTTATTACAATCAGTTCTCTTCTTTTTCAAAATAGCAGATCCCCTATTTTATTTACTATCTCCTCCTATTTATAAAGGATATTTTTCAAAAAAGCCCTAAAAGTATAACATAAAGAATATCCATAAAGCATATTATTCCTATCCCTTTTTAAGTTTAAACTACTGATATTATCTTATTTCTGTTGGGCGTCTCTGGTCGTCGTCCTCTACTACATTGAATGTCAGTCGTTGTGTTGTAGTGACTAAGTCCCATGTCTTGCTTATCCATTGTTGTGGTTGCCAAATTTGGACCAATACAGTTAGTCCATGTAGTTGTTGAGGTTGTGGCCCTACACGTCCTTGATAAGCAGATATCATCCATTTTTGTTGGAGAATTTGGCTATTGAATTGCGCCAGTTTGGCCAAAGCTGAGAGAGCGACACATCTTATGGAATCCTCATTGATGTTGTTATCAGGATGTGATGTTACTCCCACGTGCTTCATCAATACACACCTTCCCGAGACAACATTTGATTACTTGTCGCTTTGGTTTTAGCACCATTGGCAGTCTTCTGTTTCGATTCTCGCATTATCCAACTCTATAAATAAGTGAAGGTTTGTTATTTTAGAAACTTTTAGCCATTTCCTTCCTTATGTATACATTTCCCCCTCTGATTATCTTTCTAAGTTCTTTAGCTCAGTTTCTGTAGCTCTACTTCTCGTCTTTCTATTCAGTGATTGTTCCTCGTTTTAGGTTTACCAGCACACCTTCTATTTTCAAGATGCTTCAAACTCGCTGTGCACGTGATGAGGTTTCTGATGCTACTCTGTTGTCCATGGCCCCTCCTTATGGTAGAGAGAATGTGGTGGTTGAGGAGGGTGATAGTTTCCCCACCGTGGAAGACCCTATGTTCAAGAACGATTACCATAAGGAGCCTACTCCTTTCCCCGTTTCGCTAATCTATGAGACCGGTTCAACTCACATAAGTAAACTCCGATCTACATACAATATTCCTCCTTATGTCGAGATGGTTCCAGCCGAGGGGGGGCCTCATGGTGGTCTACAGAACGGAATATTGTGTTTTTTATGTGTATCCTTTTGTGATCGGTCATACCCTCCCTCTCCTTCCGTTGGCGGAGGAGTTCTGTTGATTCTATGAAATCTACTCGACGCAGTTGTCTCTGTATACGTATAAGATTTTTCTGGAGTTGTCTCTGTATACATATAAGACTTTTCTCTCTATAAGATTCAATAGAATAAATTGTCTATGTATTTCAATATTCCCACCACCTATCTTGTATATCGAGAAAAATAACCATTCAAAAGAGAAAACAGATCCAAGTACCACCCTAGAAGCAAATAGACTGAAAAAAAGTAGGAGAAAAATACTCTAGGCGCATATTTATCATAAAAATGGGAGGTTCCTTGTAACGACCCGGCCTGTCGTTACGGAAATTAACCACCCCGTCATGTTGTAATTACATGCTTTATGCTTTTATATCAGTGTTAGAGCCTATCGGGTGAGTTAGGAGTGAATTGAATTGAAAAATGAAGCAAATAGCATGTTTGAAGGAAGTTTGAATATGGAAAGTCAACCTAGAGTTGACTATCGAGTTAGAGTGCTCGGAATCAGATTCTGATGATTCGACTAATTTCGGGAGATCATTTATGACTTAGGAGAGCAATCGGAATTGAATTTGGAGGCCCGGTGTAGTTTTAGGCTTGAATTGGCTAAGGTTGAATTTTGGCGAAATCCGAACGGTAGGTGAGATTTTGATCCGGGGGTCGGAATGGAATTCCGACAGTTGCAGTAGCTTCGCTAGGTGATTTTGGATGTGCCTGCAAAATTTCAGGTCATTCGGACGTCGTTTGGTCGGGTTTTTGATCGAATGTGTAATTCGGAAAGTTTTAAGAAATTTAGGCTTGAATCCGTGTGTAATTGGTGATTTTGATGTTTAGGGTGGTGTTTTTATGATTGGAACAAGTTCGTATCGTATTTTGGAGTATGTTGGTGGTTTTCGTTGGGGTCCCGGGAGCCTCGGGATGAATTCGGGGGTCCAAACGGACCAATTTGTGCCAAAAGCCACTACTGTTCTGCTGCAATAATTGTAGAGAATTTTTGCTCTCTGCGATCGCGAAGTTCTGAATGCGATCGCGTAAGGCAGCGTTTGGATCGCGATCGCGTGGTGATGTCTGCGATCGCGTAGGTCAATGGCGGAATGCAGTGCGATCGCGATTGGGTTCACGCGATCGCGTAAGGTCAAGTCCGGATGCAATGCGATCGCGTGGATGGAGTTGCGATCGCGTAGGGATCTTCTGTTGTTCACTGCGATCGCGTGCCAAAGGCTGCGATCGCGTAGAGGAAAAAATCAGGCCCCAGGGATTTGTGCATCGCGATCGCGTGCCAAAGGCTGCGATCGCGTAGAGCAAATTGCTCTGGCAGTGAGTTTAATTACAGAACATTTTACATACGGGTTTCATTCATGAACCCTCCATTTTTGAGTTCCAAGAGAAGAAATTGACGGGAGATTGTTGGGAAATCATCGGGGTTTCGTCGGAGGTAAGTTTATGGCTTAATTACATCATTTTAACATGAAATCCTTGGTTAATTCCCTGTAAATGGAAGATTAATTGTGGGTTTGAGCCCTAAGCCTAAATTGAAGAAAAACACCGATTTGAGTGGGCAAACGGAGTCCGATTTTGGTAAATTTTATATGTATGGACTCGTGGCGAGACGAGGGTTCCAGAAATGTGAATTTCGTAAATTTTCGGAATGTGGGCCCGGGGCTCGGGTTTTGGAAACTTTGGG